>CM036879.1:53765378-55015378 GCA_020796165.1 Pantala flavescens | reverse complement strand
TCCACAGAAAATACGGTTAGAGGTATACTACTATCGTTAATTTTCATTTAAAAACGTTAGAAGAAATATTATAGATTTTGAGTTTCAGTAACATTGGTCAAATTAATTTTCTATACTTTTTTCACACTTCATTATTATCAGAATATGAAAGTTATTAACTTCACAACTTCTCTTAATTCCAGTTTTTGGAATTTACTAGAGAGAGAGCAGGTAAATGGATACATATTGACCACAAGTCATGTTACTTAAGATGCAATACTGCATATCACGTACATTTAAAATACCATATATTAATGGGTAAATTGAAGGAATGATACAGATGATAAACTGGGTGGATAACAATAAACCTCACCTCAATTGACCTTCAAAAATCAAGGAAAATCTTTATCAAATAAGCTTCTATGAAGATGAAGTTGGGGAAGCATCCTCTGAATCTTTCAGGGAAGATTTATCATTGCACATATACAACTTACATGGAAGTCCAAAATAAATCTGTTATCTCAAAAATGTCTCATTTAAAATACCTTAGCAAAGATTTAGGTATTTTCTTAAACAGATTCCAAAATATTCAAAAATAGTTATACAGAAATTTACAATTGATTAGTAATTTTTTTCTGACTTAGGTTCTTTAAAAATCTTATTTATTACCATTGACATCCTCACATGAAAAAAGGTTGAGGGCTTCCTCCATAAACTCGATATTGCTAAATAAAAAAAATTGTTTGTTTACTTAACTCGGTAGATGATAAGAAACCATTCCAATGATACATAAAATCTACATGCAAGTCTTGAAATTTAGCAATGACACCTACCTACATATTTATTTTTCTTTCAGAACAATTAGTCAAAATATATTCCTTCCAAGAGAAGAAATAATTAGTGCTTAAACAACTATATGTATTAAGGCATCATTTCATTTGGATCAGAAACTAGAAATTATAATATTCAGGGGATAAACAATGAATATCTAAACATATACGCATATATATACATAAAAACAAGAAATGGACTATATAGAATGATAAATATGGGGATTTTTGATGTGCCTCAATCAATCAATAAGAAAAATGCTCATAAGATAAAATATCTTTTTTGTTAATTCCTCCTAAGATACTTTTTAAAATTAAACATTGTCATATAAGCATTTAAAATCTTAAGTACAAGATTTAAGAATAAAATTCTTTAATTTCAATTCTGTGTACTTTCATTATACTTATAATCACAGATATATAAATACATCATAAATGGGATGTTCACATTTTTATAAGGCAATCAAGAAATATCAACTTCAGAAATAAATAAATCTCCTTTTCAATCAAACATAAAAAATCTATGATTGTCATGCAGGTGAATGTGTGATGGCAAAAAGTTTTCCACTCATTTATTTGAATGAATTCTCAAAAGCCAAATGTCACTTTTAAGCACTGTATTACTCGCAGCAAATAATTGTTCCTATCACAAGGATAGCACAATTCTTATCACTTTCAGAAAGTTTATGGATGTAAATAACTTATATCATTGGGAACCAGGAGAATTTTGCAAAGGATAACATTCCTCAGTTCCTTGCCTCGATGAACGAGCAGATCTTTCCTCCATTGCACGCATTTCTAATTCATCTTCCTCGTCAATGAAATCTCGATGCCCTTTACTTTTCCTATAAAAGAAAAGTATGTATTAATGACAATTGATCAATTTTAAATAAACTTCAATTAAATAGAAAAAGAGAAATTTGGATGGCCAGTTTATAGCATGGCTATAAACTGGCCATCTCATAGAGGCATCATTACATTGAACAATGTCATTTCAGCGAATGAGACTAAATCACTACACACATGCCACAGCCAACCAGCATGTCTGATTTTCTAGAAATAGAAATCAATTGGCTGGAACAACGGACCAGATTCTCAAAAGATTCAGATCAAGTTCAGGTCAAGTCAGACATTCTGTTATTGCATAGATGCTCCCTGGAATTTCATCCATAATCTTTATCATTCAAACACTAATATATAATTAAATAAACAAATGAGATACTTGCTTCGCTTCTTGTTCTTTAATTGCAGTTCTGCATCTCTCAAGCTTTTTTTCCAATGGCCTGATACGATCTCTTGGAGGTGGCTCAACTGCTTTAGCCATAGAGCGGATACCTATTAGTTCAATAAAAATTAAACAAGAAAGTAACACATAAAATGTGAGACTACAACATTAATATCACATTTACCACATTAATGTTTCAATAAAATGTACTAATGATGATCAAGAATTGAAATTATTAGAGGGGTAAATATTTAATTCAAAGAAATGTAAATGCTAAAAGTAAAAATTAAAAAGTTTTATGGCTAATAATGTGCAAGAGATTGTGTGTATAAGAAATTACCCATTCAGCGCTTACTCTGAAATATCCTGCAATATAAATATCTTATGTGATAATGACATGCTTTACAAGATACAAAATCATAGCCTAAACTAGAGGGGTCATGAGCTTGCCTAATTTTTTACATAACAACCCTGACCATCGCATACACCTCTCAAATACTTTAAAAAGCACTTTCCAAGTAAATAAAAGATTCAAATTTTACACATCTATAAAAAGTTTGTGTATATATATTTATATATAACTCCCATAAATGGTAAAAAATTGTGTTGGTAAAAAAATGGTTAAATTTCTTATAAATGGACATTACTTTGATTCTAGGGGGGTTATTGTTGGAAACTCAAATTTTCCTTCTCTTTTTCCAGGTATAACTTTGTTCACATTTTCTGTTATTAACTATGAACAAAGAATATCTAAAATTAATCTTTAATCTAATTTAAGGCAATCATTTTCCAAATTGAAAGTAATTCATACTTGAGGCCATTTTTGAAGTTTATAGTTAATAAATATAAAAACAAAAAATTACTTATATACTTAATTCTTTAAAGTACAATAACAAATTTTAGATCAATCACTATATTAATAAAATATTACATTCTTCAGTTCTTTTCTTTACTAAGAATTAAATTAACACAATAACTACTAAGATATGTTACTTTTCTATCCGTTTTGTTTTCTCTTGTTTTATTGAAAAAATGTGAATTTCAATGCTTCCAAGAAAATGAGATTCAGCAATCAGGGTTCTGAGGATGTCCATTTGTAATACATTATAATGTGCATTTTCCTTTCAATTTTAGAGGCATGGGAATAACAGAAATGGTTGACCTGCTTGTCATCTAAAAGTGTGCACAATCCATCGATTTGATATAGACTTTTTATTCCTATACACACAAGAAAATTTGCATTAGAAACAACTAAAAATTTATAAGTAGTATGAAAATGCAGTACATGAATTAAAACCCCAAGAGAAAAAGAACTAAAAAATAGATATCAGAAGCCAAGGTCTAATTCTTCTTTAAATTAGGAATAACAAAAAAATTATTAAGAATTATAAAAACAAACAATCAATCCTTGAAAAGTAAAATAGTAATTTGTCTCATCATTTCCAAAAACAATCTTTCTCTATGATTCTCTCTTCAAAAAGTTGAAGATTTAAAGATGTAAGTTATATTTCTGTAAAAGGCATTTTAATCACCTCTTAAGATTGGAACATTGTATGAAATACTTTATAAAATGAATAATCTTAAATTATGCACAATAACAATAAAATTTAATTAAATATAAAATAAACACTCATTTCCATATTATTTAACTTCAAATTTAATCTATATTCACCAACTTACGTCGGACAGCTTCTACAAGGCCTGGTAACTTATCTGCACCTTTTTCACCACCAAAAAGGGTATCTGTAACATAGGAATCCAAGTTCTCCTGGACCTTCACGAAGAACAATGCAACAAAATAAAAAATTTTGCATGAACAAGCTACTTTTGTAATTTGCTTGTGCCATAAGTAAAATTACAAAACTTTAATAAATGCATAAAAATTAAAATCTAAAAAAAAAGGAATAAAAAGAGAATATATGAATCCAAGGGAAATTTAAATTTTAAAAATACAATCAAGAAGTTTCATATAACCAAAATATAACATATTAGATTGGCTAGGAACCAAATATAAATTTCAACTAAAGAACAAATGAGTTCACTGAACTTCAAAATTTTATTCTCAGAAAATAACATAGCAATTCTTTGAATGAAAATCCACAATAAAGCACATTTAAAAATTCTTTAATTTAAGTCGTTTTATCATAATTATATAATTTATGTATTTCATGAGGCTGAATATCCTTACCTTTGAGGTAGAATGTAAGAGAGCTGCTAGAGCCAGCTGGGAGGGCGAATACACAAGGCATGCATCAGTCCATAGGCAGCGATCTAGAAATTCTTCCATACCTGGTCTAAGTCTTTCAGGATCTTTTAAATTAGGACATCTAGTCTATATAAGAAAAAAGAAGTCATGTTTCCTTCAACCTTTTAAAACCAATGATAAATATTTACATTCTATCCATTAAATTTCACCAAATATGTTGAAAAATGTGAAAGTTAACCTTCATTAGAAAATTAGTGCACACCTGGATTACTCTACTATTCATCCTTATCACTTAATTTTAACTGAAGTATAAAAGTAAATTAAAACAATTTGCAAATTTTCAAGCACACATAGACATATATATATAATTGATCAGAGAAGAGGAGCTAGTTTATTAATTTAAATTATACTTAATTTCTTCTAAAACTTCCTTAAAATATCATGGAAATGTAACATGCAATATCCCTACATTTAATAATAAGAGCCTGCAAGTAAATTTTTATGAATAATCATAAATTAAGAGATAAATTTGTATTCATTTTCACCTTTATATCTATCAGAAAACCTTCCACTGGACGGAATGGGTTATGTACAGTCAGATGATAACTAAGCTGCTGCATCAACAATAGTTCATTGTTTAGTATGATATCGGATGCTTTTTCCCGATCTCCGCGAATATTACCGACGAATTGGGATATGGATACATTGAATTCTTCAACCTTACATGCTAGATAAACACATGTAACCCTGTAAAAAGTTATACAAAATAATTAATGGGTTAAATAAAGAATTAGACTTGATAAATGGTAACTAAGAAGCGTTCCATCAGCATGTGCAAACTAATGTATTTACTATCTATTATAGTAAATTCTCTTGTACTACAGCATTTTTTTCTAATCAAGTTTTTAATAAATCATACCAATAAACGAACATACATATCTATGCTACGTAAATTCAATAGATACTTCATAAAAGTGGACTTCACGGTAGAGATGGGATTTGCATCACAATAACTATGAAGAAATCCAAATTAGGGGAAGATACTAACAGAATTTCTTTAGGATGATATTCCATTACAGAATTATGGAGGTAGAAGCGTTTAAAATAGTGGAATGAAGTTCCTGCTACTGATCTAGGCATTGGGGGCTGAAATTTTCTGCAGAATTCCCTCAACTGTATCTCATACTGTCTTCTAATTAGACTTTCTTCATTGGGTGTGAGAAAAAAACGTTCTTGTTGTTCCTCCTGAAATATTATAAGGTTGATTTGAATATTACGTCGTAATACGTACATTTAGCATTAGTAAAAAGTTCCATTTTTGGTATTTGAAATAGAACAGGTATGAAGGAATATAAACTAACAGACATATTTGCTCCATGTTTCAGCACAAACTTTCTGTTGGCCTCGTATCTTGATTTTTCAAGATCACTTTCGTCTCTGAAGGTCCAAAATTTCTTCTGGGAGCTTGAAGGATACATCACATTCACTAAAATGTGACCACACAAACTTGCACGCAATGATAGTAAAAATTCAGGAAAAAGCCGGGTTGGCAAACTTGTGCTGGTTCACATTAAAATTCTCATTTTTTTCTCTGTTCTCTGCGAAAAACAATACTGGGCAAAAAATTTAGTGATGTTTATGATTTCAAATCTTCAATGGTCACTTGAAACGAGGTTTGATGTAGTGGCTTATGGAATTGGCTGTAGCGATAATATTCTCATAGACACGAAAAGCATCAAAATTCGCATGTCCTCAAGACGCAAAGATATAATCCGGTGCGCATCTTTGAATTCAAAGACCGGACTTCTCGAGAATAATTTATAAATAGCTACGATATGAAAAACAAAAGTGCATGACAAGTTCTGCGTTTTATAATAAACCAACAGTAAAATTTGAATTATTCATGGTGAGAGCGGTTTAAATTAGTCTGTGCTTTTTATGCGGCAATTAAATTCTCTCCGGAGAATTGCTGCAGCACCATTGTCAGTATTTAAGAATACGGAAGATATTTATGAAGATTATTCGTTATGCTTCGAAGAGGCCTCAATGGTTTGCTATCTTTACACAAATTTAAAAGCTTAGAGTTATTATCAAACGAAGCGAACGCACGTCTTAAGTATTGCCGTCTTAGTCAGCATGCGACTACCGGTAAAGTTTCATCATTGGAGAATGCTGATGTATTTGGAACTTTGGAAAAACCAAAAAATCAGTTTGAGTTATATGATGACGATGAAGATGATAAAAAAGGAGATGATCGATTGAAAATGGGAACCAAGCAACAGCACGACATCGACATTGAACATACTAAACAAATAAAACAGCTTCTTAAAGGAAGAAAGGCAAGAAACAAAAAGATAGCCCTAAAATATATTTATTATTCATCATTAATTCTGAATATGAATTTTTTCACAGCTTTCAGAAGCATTAGGTATACTTGATAATGGAAATATATCCAAACCCTCGGCTTATTTGTATGGGCTGTTAATAAGGTCTTGTGGTAAATTTGGCTACACGAAAAAGGCTTTTAAGCTTTATAATGAGGTATGATGTTATATGTGGTAATTATAATTTCTAAATAAAGGATTCCTAAATGTATAATTTTTCCTTCTATAGATGAAAAAACGCGGAATCAAACCGAGAGCCTCAGTTTATACCTCTTTATTCAATGCTTGCTCTCATAGTCCGTGGAAGGAAGATGGCCTTTCAAGAGCGTCACAGTTGTTAGAATCCTTGGAAAATAGTGGATATGAGCCAAACATCATTAACTATAATGCTATGATCAAAGGTTGGCAAAGTTATTATTTTTATCTTTTACATATAAATATTTCTGTTTTCTTAGTTAATATGCATTTTAGCACTTAAATTATATTTCAACATTTGCCCACGTTAAACGAACATTGAATGATTTTATGATAGTAAGAGGGTAAGTCATTTAAAAAAATGTTTTTTTTAGCATTTGGCAGGTGTGGAGACCTAGAGACTTCTTTCCGTCTTGTTGATCAAATGATCAGTAAAGGTAGCATTCCAGACTCTTCAACCTTTGCATTTCTTCTGCAAGCCTGTGCATCTGATCAAGAATCTGGGTTTCGTCATGCTATATTGGTACATGTTATATTCAATAATATCTTTGTGATGAACAAATTTGCTGTTCAATGCTCTAAATACCAAAAGTAGGAAGTGAAGGTCTTCATTATATTTGCTCATTCATTCTGAACAACCCAACATTAATCAGCTGCACTCTAAATTCACATTTAAAAATTTCAAATAAACAACTTCCTCTCTCCAAATAATATGGAAGTATTTCTTCTATCTTCGTGTTTATTTTCTTAATAATTGTAGTTTATGAATCACCTCTAGTATTTTTTATTTAAAAAAAAATTCTGTCTTGACATACTAATCATTTCCTTTCATTATTTGTTAAAATAAACAGCTGTTACTGCCTTACTTATCTCTATTCTTCTTATTACTTATCTTATTATTCTTACCAATTGACCTCTACTATCTTTTGATAACCTTAATCATTGAAACTTAAAATATATAAAATTTGCATTTGTTTTAGGTTTGGGGGAAAATGATCAGTAAAGGAATTCATCCAAGTCTTCATACTTACAATCTGCTGCTTCGCTGTTGTAAAGACTGTGAAAGCGGAGAAGGTATTGATATCAGAGCTCTTTCTACGTGGAACTACAGTCTTTTATCCAAGAAGGAACATCCAATTTACATTTCTGAGGTTTGTCTGAAATAACTTACTTTTCCTATTAGTTCAGTGCTACCTATATGCATTAGTAGTGACCATATTTAAAGGTTTGAGGTCAATGACAGTATCCCTCTTTCTTTATATTTAAAGCTCATGTTTTTTCCCTTGCATTTTATTGAGGTGTTTGATGACATCAATTTAAAATGCTTACTTATTATAGTGTCGTAGGGACATAATTGAAAAGTCTGGTTGGCCATACTAGTTTTTAATATTGACTTACAAATGAAAATCTTACAACAAACTCTGCACTTACGTCGCCTTGGGTCTGGGCAGGAGGGCAGTCTTGCTCGCAGACCTCGGTAGAGGTCTTACTCGCAGACCGGGGGAGGGTAGTGTGCTCGCAGACCTCAGAGGAAGTCTTACTTGCGGACAGGGAACGTCTGCTCGCAGACCTCATGAAGAAGTCTTACTCACAGACGGGGAAGGTCTCTTCGCAGACCTCAAGAAGAAGTCTTACTCGGAGACCGGGAAGGTCTGATTTGCTCTGTCTCAGCATCTCCTTATATACCCTTCTCTAAGGGTCCAGATGGCGATTTTTTAGTGGGGGCGGGGGGAGGAAGGGTGATAAGGACCCTGGTCCTAGGAGCAACGCGTCTCTAGATCCTAGGACTGGCTAGTATCAGTATGACAGGGGAGAGGGGGGGGAGGGTGAGGAGGACTTTGGTCCGAAGAACCACGCGTCTCCCGACTCGGGGGTTTGACTCTCTCGCAACATCACCCCCTTGGCAGTTAAAATCTTAGGGGTAGGCAGAATGAGACTCCCAGGCGACGTCAACAACACCAAAACATATCACTACACTACATATAAAAAAAAACGAAAAGAAACACAAAGAACCAAGTAACCACTGTCCTGCACAAAAATATATATTAAAAAATTCAGTTTTCTCATAAGTTTTTTCCGAGTCTTTCTGTCTTTACTAAAAAAGTCACTCAGGTCATTCACGTTGCTACAATATTCACTTCACTTGTTCACGACACACACCGCCGACACACACGCCGAAGACCCTTCATAGACACTGTTCCTCCAGCGCGGGAAATAAGGGGGTAAGTCTAGCGTTTGGTAGGTTCAATATCTGGATACCAGTTTCCGGTGTTCTCGATGGTGCCCGCGACGTACTCTTCCTTCGAGCTCGGGCCCAGCAGAGGCAGGATACCACTGAGGTCGTCGCAAGTCCTAGCAGGAGAAGGGAGGTGTACCCGGCTACATGCAATTGCGTAATCTGTCTTTCCACCGGTACCAGGAGACCTCTGTTACTCTTAAGGGCAGTTAGGGATAGGGACGGAAGGACGTGGGTGTCCAATCTCTCCAACGGTCTCAGGACTTCATCCAGTTGTCGAAGTAGATGGTCACTCGCAGCAGTTTCTGTCAGATTCACCTGGATCTGAGGAAGCGGTGCTAGCACAATGGTCGTGTCCAGCGTAGCAATGGAATCGAACTGGATTCGAGCCCCTTCGAGAAGAACGGATCCATCTCCACCCGAGCATCCCGGTGGCAGAGTGATAGTTCCTTGCCCTACCACGGTCAGCTGATGGGATTTTCCGGGGCACGATATATTCAAGCTGCGTTCCTCTCCCAGACTATAGTGCCATTGCCCAGGTTGGTCCCCTGCGATGAAGGTGGCATAGTGACTGGGCACGAGGTGAATGTCACAGTGTTTTCTAATGGCCTCGCTCTTGTTCTGGAAGGCGGCTATGCTGCACGAGCTAGAGAGATTGGTTAGGATGGGGAAGGAGGGGCGGCAGATGAGGTTTTCGCCCTTATAACAGTCCGATGCGAATTCTGCAGGCAGGAGCACGAATCTGCACCTGCATCCTGTGTGGACTGCCAAAAAGGGAGAGTTTGGTTCCAGTGTTACAGTTGGGCCGGTCCCAGCTGACGTCGTCGGGAACGGGTGCACCTTGTGGATTCTGTAGATGCCGTTCCTCTCTTGTAGGGGTAAAGCTATCAACAGGGAAACTTCATCCGTTGTAACTCCGTAAGGTGGCTGGAAATAGCAGCAACGATGCTTTCTAAGTGCTTCTCTTCTAATGGCCTAGAGGTGGTCCAGCGGTTCTCCATTGTGCGTGTCGCGGCGCAGGTGATCGTCGTGATGTGAAATATATTCCGGAGTCATTAAATACGCTTTCGTCCTGGAAGTGGACGTAGGTTATATCTGTGGCTCCGGCCAACTCCCGGTTCGGGATCCTTGGAGCCGTCCGTAGGGACCGTGTCTCGGTTCTCCCAGTTTTCTTTTCGCGTTCCCAGGGGGGGGTCAGGGGGAGACAAGGAGGTTGTTGAAATTCCCTCTCTCGGGAAGGTGAATCGTACGTTCTGGTCTGGCTCAGGGGGTAAGGGGAGCAAGTTACGCAAGTGCGCAGTAATTTTCCGGCCATTTTGTAAATTTTCTATGTCAAAGGTGACCGGAGACCGCTTCCTAAGCACCTTGTAGGGTCCTATCCATCGCGAGACAAATTTTCTCGTTTGACCCTTCGTTAGGACAAAATTACGTAGAAGGACCATTTGCCCTTCATTAAGGAGAGGTAAAACTAAACCCTTGTTGGCTCGAGAGTGCTCCCTTTCCGAATTCTCCTTATTGAATAGTGCGGCCTGTTCATGGGCCACACGTAACCTCTCCCGAAGTTCGGACGGATAGTCGATCGAATTAACTGTAGGAGATTCTCGATCTTCCTCTTTATTCACTTCAACTTTGATAGGCCAATCTCTGTGCCACACTCGTTCACTTTCTCTTAAATTACATAACAAGACAGGAGCTAATCCTTCGGCTGAAACCCTTACTATAACAGGTAATATCATAATCTCACGACTGTCATCCTCTAAAATCACTTCTCTGTTCGCGAACCTCTCGCACCTTGCCTCTGTCAAAACAACCGAGAATGGAGGAATTTTTATATTCTTCTCTACCCTTAATACTTCAGAGTCTGCTTCAGCGTACGCACTTTCATTCGTTTGCTTCAGAATTACGGTCTGGCCCTGGACGTCAGTCTTTCCACCATTTACTGGACTCATATCTACTGCCCGTCTGCCATTCGCACCGCCTGTTTCTAAGCATTCCTTTACCGGCGTTTCTTGTGAAACATTCTCCTTTCTACTTTTCCCATTTTCCTCACTCTCGTTTTCCTCACTCTCGTTTTCCTCACTCTCGTTTTCCTCGACGAATATCTCTTTAATAACTTCCTCTACGCAATCGGTTCTCGTCAGTGATTCTTTGATTATAACCTGTTCAGTTCGGGGTCCGTCCGTTTTAATTTTACTCGTGCCTCCCGTAACTGCTCTCTGATATGTGAATTCATCCCATTCTCTTTCGAGTGTATCTTCTGCGTTCTTTTTGCCCGTAATTGTCCTCTCATAAGCAAATTCATCCCATTCTCTCTCGAGTGCATCTTCTGCGTCCTTTTTACCCGTAACCGTCCTCTCATAAGCACATTTATCCTGTTCTCCCTTGAGTGTGTCTTCTGCGTCCTCTTTGTCCGTTGTTTCGCTCAAATTTTCTGATGGGATCTTCGGAATAATCGATCCCACTTCTGATCTAATCCCTTTGCTGCTTCTCAATACTACCTTGTGATTTCCCCCTATCGTAAGTAATGAACTATCAAGGCTCAATTGACATCCATATTTTCTCATGAAATCTAGCCCTAGAATTCCGTCGTAATTTGTCTTCCCTAGATTTGCAATTATGGCGTCATGCGGATAGCTGCGTCCATCGATAACTATAGGAAGAAGGGATTGACCGGAAACGGCGATAGAATGACCTAAAGCGCTTAGAATCGAGTTCCTATATGGCTGGACACTGAGATGCTGTGATGGAAAACATCTCTGATGAATGATAGTGACCGCCGCGCCCGTATCGATAAGAAATTTCTGAGGTCTATCATACACAAAACCGTTTACGATCAGTCCCGCTTCCGGAGTTACCGCTAGAATTAGTTCGGCCCCGACCGCTTGGTCGGGGGAGGCGCGTTTCCCTGGGCCGAATTCGTGTTTTTCCTTGGGCAATTGAGCGGCCGGTGCCCCGATTCCTTACAAAATCCGCAAAGTAAAAACGGACATTCCCGCGCAAAATGATTCGATCTTCCGCAGTTATAACAATTTCTGGGCCTGGATTGACAAAAGCGCGCTATATGGTCTGATCCCCCGCAGTGGTAGCATTTGCGGCCTGTCCTACTCGGCGTCATCATGGGAGGGGTATTCGCGGGGTTTTCCTGTCCCGTGCGCACTGCATTAATGTGCCCTTGGCGTGGGGGTGCGGCGTAATGAGGAGCTAAGAAGGGGTTCTGAAAGGCTGTTAGGTCTCTCTGTAAAGCGTTAGCAGCGGCATTTTGATGCAACTCCGCGTTTTTGTGAGCGTAATTTCTTGCGTTAGCCTCTTCGAGGAGAGCGAAGTTTTCAGCCTCCAGGATACTTGCCGGATTACGGACTAACACAAATCTCCCTATTTCTTCGCGCAGGCCTAGTAAGAATTGTGTCAACAACCTGTGCTCAATCATACGCTTAGTGGCTTCTGATCGGGGTTCGTGGGAGATTTCTCTTAGTTCCCTCGCGATTTTCCGGAGCCTAGTTGCGTAGACGCTAACGGACTCTAAATTACCCTGAACGCAAGTGCTAAAATTGCGTTCGATTACGAGCGGCGATTTTTTTGATGTGAATCGGCGTTTTAGGCTGGAAGAAAAAAGTTCGTACGTTTCGAGAACATGCGGGTTCGCCTGAATAAATTCTGCGGCTGTTCCGGCTAATCTAAGTCTCGCCACACAAAGCGTTTGCAGTTCGGTCCATGCACTTAGATGACTTGTTATCTGAATACTTTCCAGGAATTTTTCTACCGTAACATCGTCATCTCCGCTAAAGCATGGGATAAAATATATTTGACTGCCTACCGTAGCGGAAGATAGGGGTGGGGCAGAAGTATCCGGAATGGGTGGCGAGGCAGCGTCTTCGAGTGCGTTAATTTTTGGAAAATACTCGCTCGAATTCCTGAAGGGGTTCATGTCTTCGTCGTAGTTGATTGCGCGGGGGTTATCGTCTGATTTACGAGGGGAAAAGAACGCGTTAGGGGCGATCGGCTCGCCGCCGAAATTCGAGAAGGGGTTTGTTATCTCAGCGGAGGTTGGGTAAAGGGAGCGGAAAGCCATGACGAAAGGGATACAGACAAGGTCAAAATTTAAAACAAGCGATCATGAATACGCGTCTAAATTAAAATAAATAGGAATATCCCATTTAGCCTTCTAATTTACGAAAACAATTCGGCAAAAACAAAAAAAAAACAATTCTTGGTGCAATATATGACATTCTAAAAAAAAATAAAAAGGCTTTTAGAGAATTTTCAAAAGAAAAAATTAATCTCTTAATGGAATAAGGCACCCTTTGCCGAAATTATTATAATTGCAAACATGGCACGTAAGAACGTTCTCCAACACACCTGACACCAGTTTATGTCGTAGGGACATAATTGAAAAGTCTGGTTGGCCATACTAGTTTTTAATATTGACTTACAAATGAAAATCTTACAACAAACTCTGCACTTACGTCGCCTTGGGTCTGGGCAGGAGGGCAGTCTTGCTCGCAGACCTCGGTAGAGGTCTTACTCGCAGACCGGGGGAGGGTAGTGTGCTCGCAGACCTCAGAGGAAGTCTTACTTGCGGACAGGGAACGTCTGCTCGCAGACCTCATGAAGAAGTCTTACTCACAGACGGGGAAGGTCTCTTCGCAGACCTCAAGAAGAAGTCTTACTCGGAGACCGGGAAGGTCTGATTTGCTCTGTCTCAGCATCTCCTTATATACCCTTCTCTAAGGGTCCAGATGGCGATTTTTTAGTGGGGGCGGGGGGAGGAAGGGTGATAAGGACCCTGGTCCTAGGAGCAACGCGTCTCTAGATCCTAGGACTGGCTAGTATCAGTATGACAGGGGAGAGGGGGGGGAGGGTGAGGAGGACTTTGGTCCGAAGAACCACGCGTCTCCCGACTCGGGGGTTTGACTCTCTCGCAACAATAGCATAGAAAACATGACTAAGGTGGAATCTCATTGGACCACACTATATTATTCATGGTTTTTTTCTTAGACAGGTTAATGTGATATTTTTTGACCTATACATAGATTACTCTTACCTATCCAATTTTCAGTAGAATTTGGTCACTTGTGTAATACTTAATGGAAGAAAAATGCATAAAATAATGTATAGGAAGAAGAATTTTTGGTAATTCAATTATTCTCCTTTATAAATCCAGAGCCATTGAAATAGGTTTAAGGCTCGCCATCAATTTGGGTGTTGATGGCACTTGCCATGTAGTATTGCTTTTGCTAATTAATTTGTAAACTACAAACACATCATCCTCTTGAAAAGAGCGTTTTCTCAAATAAATTATTTTCAGAATGCAAGTGTTATATCAACTGTAAGAAATACAAGTAAGTAACTCAAACCATTAAACCTAATTTAATATCTTGCAGTTAGAAATTTCCTTTCTCTCTTTCATAGATTCGGATTTTACTTATTGCAGCTCAAAATATGGGACAAAATTATTTAGGGACTTCATTGAGAAAAATTTTATGCAAATAATAATAATGCAAAAAAACTGGTATAACTAGCTTCATCAAGGTTGTTTGATTTGACCTATCAAAGTTTTTACTGCATTTGTAATTGTATTAGGTTCAAGCTTGTAGTTATTTATAATCTCTTTATGCTGCCAAACACCATCTTTGACATTACTAATTAATAAGGCATTAGCTTTCAATGCAGAATAATTATCTGTTCATATTATTAAAAGTTATTCTTAATCATCTGAATTCTGAAAGTTAATTTTATAGTTTTCTTATACTAATTCTTTATATTTTAGAAGGAAGAAATTTTAACTATAAATTCAGGGAATATTGAAACAGTTATTACTGATAATATAGAAGAAAGGAAGAAAATTCCAAAGATAAGTGAAATTACAAGTATCCCTAAAGATATCCTCCAAGAAGTTTCAATGAAAGAATATGATAGTGAAATGGCTGCTAAAGTGATAAGTACTGAGAGGAAAGAGGAAGGAAGTAAAATTTTAGCTACCCCTGGAAATTACTTGGTTGTAGCTACATCTCCCAAAGACAGGTAAATTACTTTCTATTTGAAATTTATTAGGTATTTCTTCAATAATATTTTATTTCTCAAAATATACAAGTTTTATCTGATAACATTTCCCTTTAACTGATGATTATATGTCATGTGATAGTGATATCATCATCAATTTTTTTGTCCTACAGGTCTGTTAGTAAATTTTATACTAATCTCTCTATTACATCTTATTTGCTGCTATAACCTTTTGATCCTGATAACCCTCTTTATTTTTCCTTCGATAATACTCCAACTGATGACCAGGACCACTCAAATGTATCTCATTCATTGTTATTGCATATTCCTGATACTTAATTAGCTCATTTCTATAATCATTCTTATTATAAATAAGGTTTCAGATTATTTTTATAGATGTATTTATTTAGTTCCTACTAATATTAATCATTTCATTGTCCTTCCTAGGCTTCAATGTCTTGGAGGAATGAAAGGATTTTTGAAACAAATGGCTATACATAGTATTAAACCAGATATAAAAACTTTCACTCAATTACTTGAAGTTATCCCTCCTACAGAGGAAGCTGAAAAGGTAATTCCTAATATTCCTAAGAATGTTTTAAGCTATAGATGTATAAGTTACTTATATTATGGAATGAGTTCCCTCATTCAATGTCAATGGAAATCTTTTTATTATAGTCATTGTTGGCAGCTCTTGAGGATAGTGAATTGTCAGCTGATGTGGAATTTTTTAATATGCTCATAAAGAAGAGAATAGTTAGATTTGACTATGCAGCAGCAAGGGTAGGTATATTTACTAGCAATTAAATTAAAGCTATGAATTAAATTCATGATGCAAGCAAACTTCTCTCGATTAAAACCTTTAACTAACCTATGTGATGTATAATATATGGAATTTTTCATCAAATATCCATACAGAATATACTGTTAATAGTTTTTTATTCATTTATTACAGTCAGTTCTGAATCTAATGACTTCCTCCAATATTAATCCAAATGTGATGACTTTTGGTATCCTTGCTTTAGGATGTACAAATAAAGAAGAATGTGACAAATTTCTTATTGAAATTAAAGAAGCTGGATTTAGGTAAGGAATGTAATTATATCTCTATGAATTTAAAAGTTCCAGTGCAAAAATACAGTTTTAAGTAGTTTATGTTAGTTATTTAGTTAATTACTTTTAATTTGTTATTTGATTCTAAATAATCATGCAGTTAATAATCCAGTAATTATATTCAGAGCTGTAGTAAAGAATAGGTATTAAATAGGTACAGGGTATGTCTATATGCAGGGCAGGCCCTAACAATTGCAGGGCCCAATGCAAGACTGCCCAATGGATTGTGCTGTACCTATTCTGGGTAGGGATGAGGATAACAAATGAAAATTAAGATTTTATATTATAAAATAAATTCATCTGTATATTTTATTCATTATTTATTAAGAACAAAATCACAAACTATATGAGCCTCGCATGTAGTGAAGTCGTACAGTATATCATCAAATTTTGTTTCCTGCATAGATCACACTCAATAACAAGAATTGCTAAATTGTTCATGATCCTGTTGTACAAACCCGTCTTATTCTTGTGTGTTTTTGTTCATGAATTGTTGACTTGAAGTAATTCTTGATTTATTTGAGATACAAGAAGCTTCTCTCACCAGATGTCTTAGTTTTGGCTATTGTGAAAGCATTCTGAGTGCAAAAAAAGAAGTTTAGGAAAGCAGAGTATCTTTTATTAGTGGTCTAATTAGACAAATTTTTACCAGAGTTTTTGCAGTATTTAGCAGAAAATTCTTTAAGATTCCATTTCATCTGCTAATTTTTTATAAGTTTGATTTAATAATTAACACCTAGAATCAACACAGGGCCTATGAAAGTGCATGGCCCTCTGTGGCTGCCTAGGTTGAAATGGATTAAGGCCAACCCTGTCTATATATTAAATATGTTTTGACTGAACTGAAAAATATTTTTAGAAAATTAAAATACCCCTAAATTAATTGAATAATTTGTTAAGTTATGGAATTAAGTTGTGATAATCCAAGTACAAGAAATGGTCAGTTGTATTGATAAAATTGGCATGCATTTGCATGACCAATCATAATTAATAAAAATAGTTCAATTGTATTTGAAATATCTTGTAATAAATGTAGTGCAATTTTTTTTTAAGTTGAAAACTCTTGGCTATAATCCCAAAACTTACTGGTTTTATATTTTGTTTGAATCTATTGTTCACATTAATTTACTAGTAGTATATTAATTATAATATCATATTTAATTGTCTGTATTAGGGTTATGTGGCAATAACTTTATCGTAATCATGGTCTGTTAAATTGGTATAATATGAATATCCTTTATACAAGTGGAATAGTTATTACCTAAACAAGTATTCTGCTTTTGCAGAATTAATGCAGAAATTATTGGAGGCCTGTTGAGTGGTGCATGTTATCGTTGGGATGTGATGTATGTTCTTGAACTCATGGAACTTTGCATCAAAGAGGAGATTCGACCCAATGAAAGGCTAATAAGTCATCTTAAGCAATTTAGAAGTAAACTCAATAAAGCTGTTCAAATATCAGTAAGCTGATTTTTTATATATTTTTCACCTTATGGCATTTAATTTCAATTTATTTTCAAAAGAATCTAATGTTTCATTTTTCACATGATGGTATTTTATTCCTCTCTCTTAATATGTTCAACAAAACTTCCTACCTTAATATATATAACTTTTAATTATTTAAATTAAAATGCATGTGGTACATTCCTTGTTTCAAAAGTCTCTTCTAATTTAAAAGAGGGGAGTTTAACTTTCACTAATAATACAGTATTCTTTAAAAGGCTGCCATATTGAAACAAAGCGGGACTAAAATAGAAATATTGTCATATTGATTTTTAAGACTTGATTGTGCCAAGGAACATTCTCATTCTTTTATGCATTATTAGCATCAATATTATCCTCAAGAGCAGGACTTTCTATCCTTCTGTTGGTATCTATTTGAGACTAGGAGGCCTTTCATTTGAGACTAGGATCTATCCCATCCTTTATTAAGACTAGGATCCTATAATTTAAAACTTAACTAATTATTTTCTCATCTTCTGTGCTTATCTTCGTTCAATCTTTGTAAAATAAACAATAATACCTAATTGACTTGAATCTCATTTATGAATTGTGAAGTCACTCAGTGTCATTTAATCTTTCTACACTTTCATTAGATCAACCCCACTCAGCCATTTTTGCATTTATTGTGACCTCAGAGTTATTCTTTGAAGGCAATTCTGCTATTGATTTATTTTCCTATGCAACCTTGTAATAAATTTCATGAAATTTTTACTCTTTATTTATATATAATTTTGAATTTACTTTAACAGGAAAAGAAGCCTGATCATAAACTGAAATTTACGAAGAAAGCCTATAATATTTACAAGATGAGACTTACATCTTGGTTAAAAGAGATAGATCTGTCAGAAGCTGATCCACAGCACCCATGGGACCAATTCAGAAGGCACTACAAAAAGCAACATGTAATCAGTAAAATGTAAATCAGTAGGATTAAGCTCTCTTTTGAAGGAAGCAACTTAGTAGAAAAATAAATCTTTTATTTGTATTTACAAGTACAAAGCTCTTTTAACATAAAACATACAAAAATACAGGAAGGAAATCAATAAGTTTTTACATAATTACACTAGAATTGCCTCAAAGACATTTCTCAACAACATCTACCATTTCAAACATAAGCCAATTATTTATATCTGACCATAAAAATTCAGCTTTGCCAGAATATTCAACTTTGAACCAGTGAATATTTAATCATACACAGGGGATAATATTAAATTTCTCTTGATATAAAATACATGCTGAAATGGTAGAAATGATTTATATATATTTTAGTAGATATATTAGAATGTGCTTTTGATATATTAAGTCATTTTGCATGTGTGGATTTACATTTAGTACCAAACTTAGGTTAACTTTCACTAAAGATAAATTCATTTAAAACAGTCCTTGCCTTTTACAGCTGAAGATGGCATTCTGTCAATAGAATTTTAAAACCTACTTTATCTTTCTGATGAAGGTAATACCTCAGGAAGAGTTGCTTATAAATGCTAGTGCCTTCATAATTATAAGAAATTTATTCAAAATAAGGAAAAAATATGAGCTTAAATTAGTACACTAAAATTCTCTGAAACAATGGTATTTAGAAAGGTATATGGCTTCTCAATTTATATTTTTAAACCATCATAGAAATTATCTTATAGAATATTTTTCAAAATAATGAAATTTTATTTATAAAAATCACAAACTAATCTTGCAAAGGTAGATTCTCATAGAATTTTAATTTTTAAAGCATGAATATAATATTCTAATTTCCAAAATAATTATAATCTATAAGTAAATATTTAAAAGAAAATTAATTTGATACATGAACATTCTAAAGGTTAAGTTCTGGATGTGATGAAGAAAAATAGGACTTAACATGACAGCACCAACTCTTTGATACACCAAATGAAACTAATGTGACAGACTATTTCCATAAATTAAAATTTTAACAAAACAACATCTCCATATGTACTGGATACATAAGATATAAGTAACAAAGGATTTAGTCCAACACGTCATTCTTAAAATTTTGCATTTTTTTATCATAAAGGCAAGCAAATTACAAATATATCACTATATAAACATATATAGTTTTATTTTATTTAAATAAATAACACCAATTCTGAGAACATTTAGTGAAAATAATACACATAATTCAGGACCACAAGAACAATGGCTTCGCAGTATCCTGAATAACTAATAATAGAAAAATTTGAAAATAAAATTTCCAAAACTGAACTCCAAAGAGTGGTTCGAAGGACATGCAAATTAAGGTCTTGAAAACTTACGGTCAATTTTTCTACAGAAATTCTTTGATATTTACATGCTTAAATTCTTATTATCTTATGAATAATAATTCATTTTCCATTGAAAATTCAGTTTTCAACTTGTATAAGAGATTGAATCAGCTGATTGGCTATAGAGCTGAAAATCTGATTGATTTAACACTCAAATATGTCATATTCAAACAAGATGTTCATTACTTTGTAAGTGTTCAGAGACAAAATTTTATTTCTTAGTATCTTTAGCAGAAGATGGAAGACTCCTAGATATGGGTAGAAGTACATCATGCATAGCATATCTCCAAGTCCAAGCTCTGGCCACATCTTCAAATTTCTTCCTATCTTGATTATACAATTCACCAACTCTGGGCTCCATGCAGACCTTTATTCACAAGTGACAAAAGTATAATGCAAAAATATAACTTAACACTGTATTAATATAATAGATGTCTATGTTTATCACTTATATATAGTATGACTAACCTCAGTGTAAGGATCGGTAAGTAAGGACTGCACTGATATGAGAACCTTTGATAGAGTCAAAGCCAATGACCAATTGTAGTGGATGGAATCAATACCGACATCCCCATGCCTTGATACATTAGGATGAAATATCCTTGTAACAAACCGGACCACAGGAGGAAACATTGGATAACTGAAAATTTTCATAACAAAATTAGTTTACAGTAATTGATTTAGACTCATCATAGTTACATTGAATGGTATTCAAAAAACGAAGAACTAATTCCTATCAGAGATAAATTAAAAAAAAAAACACAATATAAAAATATTGTACAATAAATGAAACAAAAAATCCACCAAAATGAATCCATGTTACATAATCTTAATGAAGAGTATTACTTTACATAATACAGATATTATGCTTTCTTAATGTATCAATTTAAGGAATTCTTCTCTGGTTACCAGCCATAAGTGAAAATACTAAGAAGCTCAATAGTCTAGGCTATAGACACTACTACCATTTTCAAAGATGCTGAATGGTATTTTTATTCAGTATTAATTTAGTCTACATATTTAGATTAAGAAGAATTTCTTATTTCATTATCTCCTCTCACTCCTGTGTTCATAGTCTCCTCAAAGGGTATATAAAAATTCCAATCATCAGAACTGAAAACTCTTAATCAAAAGAATAATATCTCATCTTTTGGAAGGGAAAAGTTACCTGTATGGAACTTGAAGATAAAGGTAAAAAAGGCCACCTTCATAAGGGCTACCAGAGGGTCCAGTAATTGTGGCCTGCCAATGACAGCACTCCCTATCTAGAGGTGTCGCTCTTATCCCTTCTGGAGGGTCAGTACGTAAATCTGAAAAAGTAAAAAATTAATGATCTCATAAGACTATATTTTATTGAAGGGAAAAAAACCTTTTCCTGGAGAAAATTCGACTGCTTTTCAGCAAAGCTTGAAGAATTGATGAAGAAAGGGTACAGAAAACTATAAACTTTTGTATATATTTTTTTTACTAAATTATACAATTGATGTATTTAAAATTAAAGTCTTTCGATACATATTGCATAATTATTGTACACAGTGTTAAAATTACATTAAGAAGTTGAAAATCTCTCTCTTTTATAAGGGATAATATTAAGGTATCTTAAGAAACAGAATATTTCATTTAAACTGATTATAAGAAAAAGGCTATTTTAGACTTTATAATCAAACATTGAATTGTTGCCAATTATAACAATGAAATTTTGAAATAAATTTATAAACAAAATTAAAAATCAGTGATACAATGAAGCTGAATACAATTTTCCCAAAAATGACATAAATGATTAAGAACAACACTCAAATTTTTAAGCTTAACACTAAATAATTTACTCACTTTTGAGTTCGCTACATAATCGATTTCTGCGCCATGAATTTTCTTCCCCTGGTGGATGTGATCTTAGTGCCATTTGCTGAAGGCATACTTTACAAGGGGCACTCTCAATTCTGTAAGAGTAATACAACCATACATGTACCAAAAAATAGGAAAACTTAAAATGTTAAGTATAAAAAACTGATGTATTCTTCTTGAAACAAGATCAGATCAAAATGGTGCACTTTGATATGATAAACTAACAAGACAAATGAAAGAAAATACTTTATCATGAACATAGAACACAAAATGATAGTTTTTTAATTAATAAGGTAGGCTTTTAAAAGGTAGTTGTTCCAAAGTTTACTCACAGATTGGAATATATGGCTGCCCAACAATCCAGGGGAACAGGGAGAAGTGGAGAAAATAGAGGCCAGCGAGATGTGGTGTGCTTCCGCCACTGCTCTCCACTAACATGACTAAGCACCAAACGGCGCCACCGTCTACATACATGAGCTACACTCCACAGGGATAAGTCATCAAGATAGGAGAACACCACAAGAAGAACTGCAAATAATTTATTTCTATACCATTACACAAATACAAATAGCATTGTAAGGTATCCACCATTGTATGCAGTCCAGAATGAAAATACAGAAAAACTTTTATAGTTTTTACTGCCATTTGAATATTTGGAAATGGATATTTAGGGTATAAAGTTGCAAAATTCATAAAAAATGTGTACATCATTATTACATATACTTATCAAAGTAATGATGGTACATGATACAAAGATAAAATTATCATAAATAGATAATATTAATAGCAACACTGAATTTTCATACCAGGAGCTAATTATTACAAATGGTTAATTACATTTTCAATATATCATACAATGAGTGAGATAAACTTAGAGAATAAAAGAAAAATCGATAGATTTTCTATCATTTCTAGAAAAATTAAACTTAAAATATTACTAAAAAAACCTACATAGAATAATTACATTAAAATACTAACCTTCTGGGGGTAAACACTCCACCAATCCAGGACTTAAGTCATCTGGCATAAGCCTGGGTACACTTAACATCTGTAATCTTTCTGCCAAATGATCAACTACCTGTGGTGGATTAACATTGTTATTGTTGTTCGGTGCAATCGGAGGAACAGAAACATAAGGCGGAGGTCCTAAAACAGGTATCGCAGGTGAAGGACCACGAGCTGCTGAAGATTGCCTTCTCTCAGTACCATAATATGTTGGATCTGAAGGTTCGTCGTTTCCAGAATCTTCATCATCGGTTTTCTGCAAAAAGTTCAGAATTTTACCTCAAAATAGAGTAAATTGACATGCCTCAACTACATAATAGTTTTCTTCAGATGACAGTACCTCACTGAAAATAGCCATTGCTTCCGGATGGCTGAAATCGCCAGGAAAGAGAAAAGCATGGCAAGTCGCACATACTGGCTCCTCAAAAGATGGTCCATAATAGCCATTACACATGTAACAGGTATCACACTGAAAGTAGTCGATATTTAAACACCAGATTCCTTCTGAAAATTTATAGTTAACCCTTCCTTTCATTCCTACCTCATAACTGAAGTCTTCAGAAAAATTTTCATGGCCTGGCAAAGTATTATCTCCCAGTACATTCGAACTGTTCCCAAGTCCCCGAGAATTATTTTCAGCATTTGCACTGGCTTCTCCAAAGGGACTGCTCGGCATTTTGGATTCCCTCGATAAAAATATCACATTCATTTAAACAATATTATTCAACGACCATTCAGCAAGCGAAAAGAGATTTTTCCATTCCATCAATCGTAGACTGTTTTCAAACTCTCATCGAAAGTATCGATTTACATCGAAGTTGGTCTCTTCCTCACATCCTCTTACACTGAACGTTATTCGCTTATCATAACTCAATTGTCTCCGCGGTTCCATGTGAATATGTGAAATACGAAAGATTCGGATTTAGTTTCTGCTATTTGAACCTAATTACTTAAGGATGGAGAACATTAATCAAGGCATAGTGTCAAGTGTGGAGAGTACCCATCCAATGATGGGAATGGAAATTTTCGAGCAGCAGTATGAAAGGGTATGAGAGCTGGTTATGGAAATTTATCAGCTTCTTTTCCAGGATCGTAAGTATAATATTATACGATGAACCTCTCGAAAATAATTCTATTTCTAAATTATAGAGCTTGGATGCTAATAGAAAAAAGCAAGATATTTTCAAGAAGCATGAAGAAGAGCTAAGTAGAGTAAAATCGCAGTTAGAGACTCTTCCCAATGAATTGTCTCACGAGATAATGATTCCCATTGGATCACAAGGTCTTATGAGGGGAAAAATTGTTCACACAAATGAAATTCTAGCTTTGATAGGGGATAACTGGTATGTGAAGACAACTGCTAACCATGCGAGGGAAATGTGTGATCGAAGAATCGAGCGTAAGACCCTTGAATGTGTCAATATTTTTAAGCTGTATTAAGTTTTACAGCAATATTTGTAACTAGTTGTATCTTTTACAACTTAAATTTACTACAGGGTGCAAAGGAATGATTGATAATCTGAACAAGGAGTTCGAATTGATGACATCTTGGCGGAAAGCATCCCAGGAAGTACTTCAACCTCCTGAAGAAGGTATTCGTGAAATCACTGAAGAATATGATGAAGAAAAAGAAAAAGATTGGAGAGGTATGCGGAGATAATTTTGAAGTTTTTAATGCTCTCTCTTTGTTCTCCTTTCTTTCGAGCGTTTTTGCAAACGTAACGTTTGAATCTATTTTAAATATATTGGAAATTATAGCTAGCGTTCTTATTTTAATTGTTTGAAATCTATACGTAACAGAACTTTTTTGTTTTTAGCTTCTCATAGAGAAAAGGTTCGAAAGCATTATTTAGAGATGGCAAAATTAAGAAATAGAGAAAATAAGGCCATGTCTGACGATGAAGAAGCCCTTCAACGGCGTTTGGATGAGTTAGAATTAGAGGAGGAAATGGAAGATGAACTAATTAGGTATTTATGATCATTTTTTTCATTTTTAAATGACTAACTTGACAGATTGAAATTTAATATTTACAACCTTATTGATGGTATATCAATGTTATTTTATTTATATTTTAATCAATATAATATATAATCAATATTTTAAACATATGTCTTTGCATGATTATTATGTGTAGAAGATATCAATGTCTGCTGCTGCTGCATATCTAATGATGATGATTTTTCCAGGATGTTCTTAATTATAGCTTCTGCATGAATATTTCATATGTTTTACTGATTTAGTTTCAGACTAAGATGTGTAAAAAATCATATTTGTATCAATTTCTTATTATAGGTATTAATTTAATTACTCAATTCACATTGCTTGTTAACCCTAAAATTAAGTAATAAATATGGCAGTGAATGAGAATGACATTCATACTAATCTAAATATATTAGGAGTGTTAGAAAACATATTTTTCAAATCCTTCTCACTGAAAACATTTGGAATAATCATCAATCTTTTGACTTGGGTCATTTTGCTGACTATAAATTTTAATTAATTCCTTAAATAGGTTTGAATAAAGAAATAGTAGATGAAAACCATGTTATTTATTTTGTTTGATTTTATCTATAACAAGTTAGTCCATAAAAGAATCAAGTTTAAAAGTGTCTATGAATTAGGAGAAAATTTTTGATTCTCTCCAAAATCCATTCATCCTCTTTCTTTTCCTAGATTTTACCTTTATTTTCAGAATTAACTGCATGTCATTCTGATATTACTCAGTCTAATATTTTTTGAACAGCAATCAAACCTTAATTACTTGTTTTGATGTCTGACAAAAGTTTAAACAGCATCTTTAAACAATTATTTATTTAGGGCTGGGGAAGATGTGGACTGCATGTCTACTGATTCTGATGATGTGCCCGATGACCAGGAATATACCAATGAAAAAGAATCAAGCTCTGAAGGCTGCTCAAAAAGGAGAGTATCATTTTCATCAGTGGACCAAAAAGTAGACATTGATTGTGAGGAAGAGAAACCAAAACCTTTAAGGATATTTTTCCATCATAGTGAAACTTCAGATGATAACAGTGAAAAATGTATAAAAAGGTCACCCTCTGAACTAGAAAGTCCATCTGATATGTACACACATTTTTCTTCGTTATTCCCTCCTAAATTACCTCCAAAAAGTATTCTCAAGAAAACTAGTCAGATAGCAAGCAATGAACAGTGTGATTTCATCTCTCAATCTGAGCAACATCAACCTTCACTAGAGAAATCTGTCACCTCTCCGGTCACTTTTTCAGAAAGGCCAATGGGAGACTCAAATTTTAAAGACTCTCGTGCAAATGACCTTCAGGCAGAGGTAAGAGATATGCTTCTAGTTATGAACATAGAAATTTAAAATGCATGTAATTTCATGAAATTAATTGGTAAATTTTATCAGATTATTTCATTTTAATTTTAAAAAAGGAGCTGTTTGTTTAAATTCTATTTTAAGTTATTCAAATTTAAATACCATCCTAATTCTTATGAAGTCAGAATATTTTGACAAAACTTGGTTTACTATATTTCGTCTACTGGATTTACCTTAATAAAAAGGATTGATAGTACATCATACTGTTAAATAGAGTAATCTCAAATACCTAAAGAGTACCAAAACCTGGAAAATTAAATTATAATCACTTCCTCTTTTGCCTATTAACCATCAGATGCAGTCATTCTATGAAGCCTGATCAGTGAAAAGCTGATTTTCTACTCAATCTGCACCATGAAACATAATAATAAAAATATGTTTTAAACAATTGCTGATGGTAGTTAAAAGTAGAAGAGTATTCATTTTCTATTTAGGATACTTTGTGATTTTTACACTGTGAACTACATGCCCTCCTGGAGAACATTTGTTTAGTATTTATGCTTCAATTACATCGTTATTATTTTCAATTTAAATTGTTTCATTTTTGTGTGAATGCATCTGTATATTACATCATCAAATTCTTTATTAGGATAATATAAAGGGATCTATTGAGTTAATTTACATCCTGGTTAAGGGACAAGATTTTGATAATACTTTTTGAATACTTATAGGCATTTGGTGATGTCATTGTGGAGCGTAACCCAGTGGTATCTATAAAGGATCCAGAAGAACAAGAAGTAGCTAGTAGACCAGTCAGTCGTTTTAAGGCCTCCAGGCAAAAGCAGAAGTCAAAATAATGTATATTTTCTTCCTACTCAGTTTTTATAAATAATTTTATGTGTGAGAAATATTATGAATGTACTATGGCTTAAAAAATTATATCTTTAATATTTTTATCAGCTAAATATAAAAACCTGTGTTGATAATGGTGGTTATTTTTCATAATTATTATTATGGAGTTATGTTGTGAGTGCTTATGGATTGTTTCAAATTCAAGAATTATCTAATGGAGTGCTGAAATTCATATGCTAAAAATGAATTTTATCAGGGAATTACAATTGTAATTTTCTAAAAAGCATTATAAATGAAATTCAAAGAAATTTGAATGAGACAAAAACCCTGTAATGTTATACTTGCCTCAAACTATAAAAGATTTAAATGTATATTTTGTATAGAATGAATAAATAATTTAAATATCATATAATAAAATATTTGAGTCATTCAAATATAGGAGTTGAGTAGAATATTCAGCGATCAAAAAATCTCACATCTTAAAGTAACTGCCAGTACAATTGAGTTGAGAAATTGAAAAAATGATTTAAGAATTGTTGAGTACCTGACCACAGGCAATTTACATTGTCTACAAATCTAAATTAATAGAGGATGGGTTTCACAAGTCTGGAATTAGAGCTGAATTTTTTTAGAATTATGCTTAAATATATGGGCCATGATGGGTGACAAATGTGATAAAAATGGCTAACCCATTTTTTTTAACTTCTATTCAAAAAATAATAATTTCGATTGAGGTAATTTGTATGATATTGATCTCAATGCAAAAAAAATCAGTGCAGCAATGGACTTAACACTAGGGAAATGGTTCACCACATGAAAGAAACTGTGTATTCCGTTTGTTGACCTTGAGACTGCAACAGGGAATTAATCTTGTAAACAAGTTTGTAGGAGAGGAAATTGATGAATGACAGAACACTCCACTGTACACAGGCACTTAAATATACCCCTCGCAGTTCATTATAACAAATAATTAAGTATCCTTAAATATATTGCTGGCAAAAATGGTTTTGACTCAGAAATCATGGACAGTATTATTAAAAATAAAAAGAGGAAAAAAGCCATGAACCATTTTCGATGTTCCTAAATCAGGCAATGATACGTAATGAAACTATATAAAATTTTTAATTCCGTTATAAACAGTTTCTCTCAGAAACAAAAAGACTCAATAATTCGTTCAAGGCTGGCCATATCCTCTAAGATCTCCAAGTTAAATGTAAAGATCCCGTACATTTTCTCAACTAAAGTATAGTCTAAAACTGGATTTTAATAAATGTGATGCCTTTTAAACTAGTCAAACGGGGAGATATTTCGCAAATAGACTTAAATAAAATAAACATGCCTTGAATAATGTTTATCCCTAAGCGTTCAATTCAGCCAACGTTTAATTGATGAAGGGAATTTATGTGATTTTTAAAAGACTTTGCTTCATCTGTGAGGGAAAAAGAGCAAGAGGCTCTTCAAGTTCCTTTGCAACTACTATCGTACTGCGCAGTTTACAATATTATTTCAGATGATATACCCTTATACAGCGAACCGCATTGATAGTATTATATCAGGTCGTTCCCACTTCCCGTACGTCTTCTTTCTATCAGCTCCTTTCAATAACCTCAACTTTCCTTCCCTTTTCCTACCCATCCACTTTCCTCATTGGTTACGTTTTAGTCTGCTTTGCCGCGTATTACATTTATTAGCATCTATTTTATATTTTCATCAGAAGATGTGGCTTTTCCGCGAAACCTTGGTCATCTACTCCAAATCCTGTGATTTGGTGAAACGTAATACTCTCATGTTATGAAGGCTAATAATTGCCGCGAAGTTACTATTGAATTTGAATCGTTTAAACATTGTACGTCGAGAAAAAGTTCAAATGATGAATGCCCTGCAGAATACTAGGATTATAATTGAAATACTCCTAAGTAAAATTTCGACTAATACTCTCAATAGTATTTTTGCTAAGACAATCTCCATGCATCTAACCGCTTATAAGTTTCGCTGTAACCGTAAAAGTTTCTTGATTTTATTTTAAAAATGATTTAAATGAAAACCTAATTTTAGTTAACTTCCATTTCACGATCATCTAGAGACTTTTTCAAATATTTTTGGTAGCTGTGAATAAAATATTCTGTTGACATTCGTAATACTAACGATATCCTCTTCTACTTTCTACGTACAACAACAATGAAGGTAAACAAACTGTGTCGAATGAGTGTGAACCTAGATTTTATAAGTGATTCGAAGATGTCCTTCTTTGTCCAAGTTGTCAAAGCTTACAGAATAAAAAGGCGAATAAGGTATTTTGAAAATGAACGACTGAATTCGTTAAGAATTCGTGATGGAAAGCCTCCAGTTATCACTTTTGCTGACAGGATCCATCGGCTTACATTATGGTTGGTATGAGGAAGCAGAAAATCTTGTCTGGATAGTATATTAATGCATTTTTAAGTTAACATAATGAATTTCAAACAATATTTGAAATTAATAAACTCTTTGATTATTCAAATTTCAATAAAATAAATCAATGAAAAATTAAAACAAGGGTATTTATAGCAAAAAATCAATTTTACTGTTATTATTTTCTTAAAAGGAGAAGATGGCCTTGTATGAAGGGTTTACTCCATTTTTGCAACATAAAAAAAACTTTTAAGAAAGTTTTTGGAGAAGAAGATACTTTCCAAAATTTTATTTTGAAAAGCATCCTAGGAACGTTATGTGAGACTAAGAATTTTGGAATAATTAATACCAGCTGATAATTATTTTTGTTACTAAAATAATGTGGATTATTAAAATATTTCAGGTGGAATCACTCTAACTTATATGGTATTTATCTTTCTAATTTTCCAACTCAACTTCAGTGTCACTGCAGCAAGCAGCATATCATCACTATTTATTTTATTTTTACCCCTTGGATTAGCATTCTCCAAAAAAGTAAGGTAGGTAGGTCATGATTTGACAGCCTTTTGTACAGAAATCTACACTAAACCTTCGAGTAAAGAAAGAATAAAAAAATTTAATCTAAGGTTAAATTTTTTCTTTAAAGGTACCAAATTTATTAGTATATTTCTGGCTTTTGATCGGCATATTTTTAAACATCAATTGCTTAATAATATGTATTTTTTACAATAATATTATTAGATAATTAAGAAAACAGACAAGATATCCCATTAATATTTCCACATAATTTCAGGTGCTTTGTTTTGCTACTTCTTCCAACACTTTTCTCTAAACATGGAAGACATGCTTTACTTGGTTATGCTCTTATATTGTCTCTAGCCGGTCCTGCTCATAATGTTTTACATAATGCTGAAATATTATCTGAATCACTAGCCTGTAGTCAGGTAAGTTTTTCAATTAAAAGTTTGTTTAAAGAATGTTCTAATTACTTTATGTAATAAAGATATAATGACTAAAGAATATTTTTCTGTATGAATGCAAGACCATTTGGTACTCTTACTTTTCCCAACTAGGAAATAAATGAGTAATGAGAGATCCTCTAGACTGTATAGAAGTCAGAAATTGTCTATTTCATCAGTAGTCTGTAGTCATCTTATAATAAGAAATTTTTTTTCACTTCAGGGAAAGTTGAAAGGTGCTGCTGGAGAAACAATTAATATAATTAAACATCCCTTAAAATCAATTCAAAATACATTGAAAAAGATGATGAAATCAATAAAAGATGCTGTGGAGAAAATGAAACAGGCTGTCCTAAATATTATTCAAGTAATTAAAAATATCTGTAAGTAAACACGCTAGCATATATATTAATGGAATATAACACACATAAAGTGTAAAATCATTAACTCAATATGCATATTTAAGAAAAGAGAGTAATGATTAATAAAAAAATTAAATTTGTGCAATTAAAAAGAATTATGATAGATTTATCTTTTCTTCACCTAAATGTTTTTTGAAGCATTGTTGAATTTAAATAGTCAATAGGGATCTCTCTTTAATTTATCCCTAAAATATATTTTATATGCTTTAAAAATCAAATAATAGAATTATTATGATTGAAGATTATAGCAACATTTGTAAAATTTTATATAATGAGTCTTTCAGTTGTTTGAAAATATTTATAAGTTTCCTTCATATTGTATCTCCTGCTCCAAAATATATCAGAAACTATTCCTTTAAGTTTCTCCTAGTCATTACGTTAGAGACTAACTAAAATAGTGCTGAACAGCACCTTTATCTGATAGGATGTTTGAGAAAGAATTCTTCAGAATTTATAGTACATCATATTTATTTATCCTAAGTGATTAAATGAATCTATATGTATAAATTTGTATGTTTTTCTGTGATGTGTGTTTGTATATTTCATCTATGCTCATGCACAATTTTTTATTGCAGAAAAGATAAAATTATAATAATTGAGTTAATCATTTGATAAGTTAATTTGAACAAAACTAGCCATTCTTGCACAAATTTATTGTATTTATATTTCCAAACCATATTCCAGTTTATTGAAAAATTGATATTTTTAGATTATATCAAGATATTGGAGCCATTGTAATATATGAAAAAATGCTGAATTCTTTTATGAAGTAGGAGTTCTACCATATATCACTTTTGAGGTTTAATTTTATTTCACAGCCATATTTTTTGGTTATAGATGTTTTTATCACTCAAAATAAAGATTGAAGCCGTTACTAAATATATTTATTTTAATAATTAATGGCCTGCTACTTATAGCTTTACATCTTGATTCTGTATTGAATATGGTAAAATTTCTTGTTTTCCCAAAACGTAAAATAAAATGTTTAATTCCTATAAAAAAGCTTAATTGAAATAGAGTATTTGAATCAATTTAATATCAGAATGTATCAAACTCAGTGCAACATTATACTTACTTAGTTGTTGAAATAGAGCTATGATACAGTTATATTTAAATTACAGAAATCCTATCTTTCAGGGAGGATGCTGAAAGATTCATTTGAATGGCTTGCTTCTATTGCAAATATTTGTAATCGCAAAATAGGCACACCCTCGGAAAGATGTATTAAAGCTTTTTCAGCTGCTATTGATGACTGCATCGTTAAACTGGGACCTGCATTTTCTTGGTTATGTTCAATTGCAAGACTAGCATCCCTTATATGCCATATTTTGAAAGTTCTGGATTTTATATGTGAAATCATCCATTTTGGGGGAGAAAAGATAGTGAAAGTTATTAAAAAAAGTATGTTAGTTATGAATTGTGAATTATTATTTTTATTTCATCATTTATTAATTGCACAAATCAAATTATTTGTTTCTTCCCTCTAATTTCAGAATTAGATGCTTTAGGACGTCAACTTCATGATGCATTTTATGTAGAAGTTTCTTTTTCTCATGACTTCAAATTCAAAACAAATGCATCAACTACATATTCATCTGTAATGAAAGCAATAATGGAAGAGGTAAAAGAGAAGACCCATACAATGATTTCTGTATTCAGCTGGATGGGAGTACTTACTACTTTCTGCTTCTTACTTTTGTTCATTAAGTAAGTGTCTGGTGAGAGATAACTTTTAAAATCTACAATTTCAAAGATATCTCTTAGCTTATCAAAAGACTCATTTATAAATTTAATTTTTCATATAGGGTTCTCCATTATTGGCACATGTACTTAATAAGTGACAGATTTGATAATCACTTCATTTCACAATATATTTATGACATAGACAGAAAAAGAAATTTGAAAAATCAAGAAACAATTCTTCCTTTAAAGCCTCATGAAAAAAGAAAGTATATAAAAGTTAGTATTAGTTAATAAAAGTAAGTTTATTGGGCACTCTCCTGTCAATATGATCAGAAGGATTCCATCCATTCCCCCAACGAGGAATTCTGGCAAAGATTATTGGATATAAATATTCATCCCTTTACTCTCCTCTTGATGCTATTTTTTTAGTTTGCCCTCAAGCACATCCATAACAAATTCAGTCTCAGGAGATGTCCTATCCATCTATCTTACTTACCAAATGATGCTCCATGTTGATGGTACCTCTTTTATGTACTTCTTTATCTATGTCCCTATATGTCCATTTGATCAAACTGCACACCATTTTTCAAAGGGTTTTATTCCTTTTTGGTATACTCTTCTAATGGTCTATGTCTCTGATCCATAGAGAGACCTATTCCAAGCAAATGTTTTCAGGTATTGTTTCCATTGTCTCCAATAGTATATTCTTTGAATATGGGAGTGGCCTCTTCTTCCTGAATGCATCCTTACTTTGAGTTATTCTTTTTTATCTATATATATTGTATATTCTTTTTATATATTGTACTTATTTCATCCCAAGTTATGCCACTTCCAAAGTAGGAGGAATACTCTACTTGCTCTATCCTTTTTCTCTCTCCTTGAATGGTGATATTTGATTTCAAATTCTCTCTGGGTCAAATAAGTACTTTTGTTTTTTTTCATTTTCCTTTTCATATTATATCCTTACCAGGCTTAATCCATTGCATTAAACAGTTGTAGTAAAAAGTTGCATCTAATTTCAGTTACTTTATTTATTCTAATTTCTATTCCCTTGCCATCTTTTATCTGGATAGTGAGGAATATGTTTTTTTTAGAGGTGGTTGAATATTCTTTTTCAGTAGCAGTCTGTTCTATTATTTGTAGTAAGATGCTCTACTTCTCACTACTCAACATTGTTGAAAGCTTTTTCCAAGTCCACAAATACCTCAGACACTTAGATGCTTTGCTTAGATGCAGCACCTCCTCTATTATTGATCGTACAAATTCTGTGGCTTCCCTGAGTCCTGTATTTTTGTGAATACAAACTAATTTTCTGCTAAGTTGGATTTGGTTATTCTTTTTATCTTTCTGCTTATTATTCTCCTCTTAAATTGAGAAATATTGAAAAGTAGACTCTGTGTTTAATGTGCCTCATAGCTGTCAATTCTTGTTATCTTCAGTATCAAGACTACGAATCCCCAAAATCCCCAAATCCTTTGTTTGGCTTCTACTTTTGTACCTGTCCTTGATAATTCCAAATAAGAGCTCTTTTAATTACTCTTCTAGAACTTTCATGATCACTCCATCAACTTTTTGCACCAGGTGATTTGTTCTTCTTTAAACCCTTTTCTCCGATCTCAAGATGTCTTAATGTCTTTTAAAAACGTTGCATCACGAGGCTATTGATGTCTGTGGGCTCTGGTTCTATCTTGATCATCAGCAGTCTCTTGATGTTCTACCGGTTAGACTAGGAGGCTACATTTTTCATGAAAAAAAATAATTGTTTCCCATTTATCTCCCAGGAGCCTTCCTCAGCAGTGTTTTTTGCATGACACTATCATGCAAATGGCTGCCCTGTTAATGTACAGATGCTACTTAGACAATCTTTCATCTGATACCTACCCTTTAACCTATCTGGTATGGACCCTTCAAAGAGCAACAGAATTGCTCCAGCCAATACTTTTTTAGATTTATGCAAGCCCTCCCACCATGCCAAGGTTGTAAGTCCATGGGAGGGTTTACCTCATGTATTATGCTGTAAAGGTTTACCTTAATAAATTTTTCATTAGGTTACTTCTTGGCACTTAGTTAAGAAAGAAAAGCTACAAGTTGCACGATCCACATTTATAATCCTCTTGACTGCTATCAAACTATCCCTCTACATCATAGCAGATCACTGCTTACATTGGTTGCTGAAGGTTATTCGTGAATATGGAAACATTCAACTGTCTATGCCAGGTATCAGCCATCAGAATAAAGCAAATATCAAATGTGTTATAACATTGAAATAAAATGAAATGTTGATTTTAATCTATTATTTAATTTACTTATCAATAGCTCCAAATATGATAGGTGTGGAAGTGAAAGGAAAAGGACCCCTGGCAGCTTTGTACCAAAATGTTGCTGATTCTCTTCAACCTCTCGGAGCTGTACCAACCATTGATACTACTCCATGTCTTCCTACTCCAAAGGAACCAGATATAGGGTGTCATATTCAAATAGGTATTAATTGAAAAAAGTTTTCATTCATACATGTATAAATACAGTTTAATGTTCTAGATATTTTGATGTGTCATGCTAAGTTATTTACAATAAAATCACCCTTTGTAAATTTAATTACACCCTAGATGATTCTCAAATGTTTAAAGGTTTGTATAATTAACCTTTAAATTGTATAATAAAATGATTTATCTGTTAAAAAATATAATTCTATTCAAATGAATGAAATCTATTCTTATAAAAGCAATTAAATATTACATTAATTTTTAATGTGATTTTAAATTGAATTGTAATTTGCAGAAGTAGTGCAAAATATTTATGTCATCCTTAAAATTTAAAACCTTTAATTATTTAATTCTTTAAATTATCTCCAAATTCATACCATTTAAAAACATTGATTAATCTAAAAGTTGCTGATGTTTTAATGGCATCTCTTTTAAAAACATTGCTTCATGAGGCTATTGGTGACACATGATCAGTGCATTGACTTCCCTGTTACAATTTTTGGCTGTTCTTTAAATATAAATTCAGATATTATTCTTATTTCAATTTTTGTAATTTGAATTACATATTTTGGTATCAAGGCAATTTAAGAGATTCCAATAGTAAACATGAGTTAAGTATTCTTTAAGAGAAAGTCAATGCACTACTCTGTTGGATATCCAAAGTTTTTATTTATCTTATACGCTGCTTCATTTCCTATTTTGTTACTCATCTTCTTATTTTCCGATTACCAATCGATAGGAAGCCTTTTACTGGTATGCCTCATTATGTCAGTCATTGAACCATATGGGCAGCGGATGAGGCATATGGTAATGGATAGCTATTATCCAGATAGAGCAACAGCTCGTGCAGCCTGGCTTTACAATCACATTTTAACTTCTCGGTTGAATTTCATAAAATTCACAAGAAATCAGCTGCGCCAGAAATTTGGTAGTAATATGAATAAAGAAGGACAAGTGATGGAAAATGTGACAATACGTCAACGTTTACTATCTATGTATGACATTACTTGAGAATCAAAGTCAGAAAGAAACTAATTATATTTAGATATAGAATTATAGAAAAATATTAAAAATATGATTGAACTTGATAAGAATAACATACAGACAAATAATTACTGCTAAGTAAAGTAGATTTTTGCAAAAATATTTACTTTTATCTACTAATGTATTATATTATACTTTTATAAGATAAATTTCTATTTCTAATTAGTATGATGCACTTCAATATATATCTCTAGATAAAATTAATTTTTCAAAGAAATTTTTAATACAAGTCTATGAATTACAGCTTGAAAATTTCGATGATGGAGTTTTAACTATCAAAATTGAAATTTACTTTTATAAATTTATGATATTTTATGCTCTTTTTTTATTGGATATATGTACTTCAGTTGCCCTAGGTTGCATTTCTTTCTTGGGCCACCAGAAACTGAAAAATTGTGTCTTGCGTGTGGTGTTGTTGGTTCATTAGCCAAGAGTAATAGAAAGATACCCTTGATTGCTTGTGATACTCTTGGCTGTAGAGGAGTCTTCTGTGATTCATGCTTTGATGAATTAAAGAATTCTTGTCTCCTTTGTAAAGAGCCGTTGGAATGTGATGAAGCATCTGATATCAGCGAGGAACAGTAAAATTAAATTTTTGCATTACTATTTTTAATGTATATCAAATGTAAATTTATGTCATGCTAGTGAGATTATAGTTTAAGGTAATATATAAATGATGATTATCCATTAGCACAAAGAAAGTACTCTTATTACTTCTTGGTTTAAAGAATAAAATTCAATATTTTAATTATTAATTTTTCATTTTGATGAGATGGTATTGAGATGCTGAAACTAGTCCTATAACTTAAATGTGTGGGAGAGGAAAAATCTTTCTCAATTTTTTCACGCCCATAAATTGTTGACTTCTTTCTTTATTACAAAGTAAAATTTCTACAATATCTTAACCACCTCTGAAAAATTTATCATGTCAACTTTGTCAATCTTAAAGTAGTAGATTATCAAGCCTATCATAGAGGACGAAAATTAACTTATTGAACTCAGTTATTAGAAGTGAAAATAGAAAAATGTGCCATAATGATGGTTGAAACGTATGAATAAGAAATTATTTATAGAAGACCTCAGAATTATAATCAAAATGAACACTATCAAGTTTCATCTTCATTTTTTTAAATAGGGACTCCTCAGATTTTCAAGACATACTTTCTGATGATGCAAAATTGAATCAAACTGCAGAAATAAATAATGAAAGTGAATCGGATACTGATGAAAGCAGCTCAGATACATCTCCTTCATATGGATTTGAAGATAATCAGCCAAGACTTGTATTGTATAAACAGATTCCTTATGAGGATGCTGAGGACCAAATTCCTTCTATCTCAGAAAGTGAAGAAGATGACACTGGAAGGAAATTCAGTTCACTGTCTTTTGAGAATGAAAATAGAGAAAGAGGGAAGTGATTATTTACTATATTTATCATATATTCATGAATCATTAAATATCTTGAGTAGTTTTCTTTCTTAAACTAACATACAGCTTTCCCATATATTGTGAATTTGAGCTAACTTAGAGAGTATTGCATGTTATTCTGTGTCGAAAATAATTTGTAATGAATCTTAATAGGAAGAATAGATTTTTGCTATTTCCTGACACACTATCATATGTATATACGTAGAGCTAGTCTCCAATTTTGTTTCAATATCCTTTAAAAAGAATGCTAATGTAATGTTAAAACAAAGAAAAAGTTATCTATTCATAATGTTCTGAATAGAAAGCATATGCGCTGTTTATAAGAGTGAATGAAAATATAACTTGAGTGCCTCTTAAAATGTAGTGAATTCCATTTCCAACTTTTAAATATACTGTAGATGATGCCTTTTTTTGAGTCGAAAAAAGAACTCAATTCACTCACGTCTCGTATGAATTTTGTGACGGAATATTATGAAATCCAATATATCGTGCAAAACAGATTTTCTTTGTTCTTGAAATGTATGCTTTCTTTATGTCTCATTTGCTATCGTAATATCATCAAACTCTCCAAATTGTTTGTTTTTAGAAAATAATGCATTTAGTTAATATGCGCTTATCAATATTTACTCCTCTGCAAACTTTTCCTCTCTATTTTGGACTATTTTCTTCCTAAGGCCATAAGTAAAATCAGAGAGGATTTTTTTCAGAGCTTTGTTCTCTTTTTCTACGAAATTTGATTTTCGAATTAACTTTATGGACTGATGAACCGGGTCATAAAATGTCAACTTGAAATTACATATTATTTCACGTGCTGGAAAGAAAATTCCGCTCGAATGATTTAAGTCTATGAAGAGTTATCGAGGATAAAAATAAGTAAATCGTTCTTGAAAAAAAGGTACCTGAAATCAAAAGATGTTAACTTATTAATGCTGATTAATGCCGCCATTTCCCCTTTGAGAGCTATATACGTCCTTATACAGATTCTAAGGCTAAGCGATTTAGTATGAGACATTCAAATTCCCCGAGCGCGCATGATTTCTAGTATATTTAAATATTTCTGCGGTGTTTTTTCTATTTAATTGAATTTCATGAACTAAGAGTGATAAAATGCTCAAAGGAAAACGCTATTTTACTATATAGAATTACCGTCTCTAAAGTATCTTCAGTTCGAAAAAATTAATTTCTATGATAAGTTAATCACGAGTATTGTTAATTTTCATAATAATCTTAACAAAAATGCATATCTCGAGGATAATTTTAAACGAAAATGTTCAAATACCGACGAAAAATTTCCATTCGCCGAACGTTTCGTTTTAAAACATTCGCATAGTTTTTTTCAATAAAAATGTAAGTGAAACATAGCCATTTGGCTTTAGATTATTATCATCATATTTTAAGTTAATTAATTTAATGGAATTCAATCAATATTTAAGAGAAGCGGTCATACTAAGCATTTCTGCATTATTATAGTCCACAAAGATTAAGAGTGTATACTTATCTCAAATGTATAATGTTTTTGTTTATATATATTTATTACAAAAAATTTGAAGGGATTTAAAATTTCTGCGAATTAGCGAAAGGAAACTGATTCTAGATATGTACCTGAATTTTCGAGAAGGAAGTTCTCACCACGAACAGCAGAAGTAGTGAGTTACTCTTCAGTGCCCTTTTACTATCATAACTTACAGAAAATTATTAAGAATATTCATACTCTTACCATTTAAATAAAATTACCGAAATTTTCAACTGTATATTAAGATAGAATGTAGTAAACAATCCTCCATAACTCTTTCGACCATTTTTGAATAAATATTGAATCAAAGAAAAAGTCACTCGCTCTGATGCCTTACAAAGAAGCTATCACTCCATTAGTAAGATGTCAACATAGTATAGAAAGTAATGGACGCACAATTTTCAATGAAAATGGTTGATTAAGCCCCATCTCGTCATTGGAGTTGCTATGACTTCCGCGGATGGTTTTCATTTTCTATATTAGCAATCGACTTTTTTCGCAGTTGCGAAGAAAACAAGTATAACATGGCGTGCAAAGAGAACGGAGTAGGGAGATTCTCTTGGCGCTTCAGGGAAGTAAATAGACAAGTCTGCGGGAGAGAAGGCAGAGTGGAAGAGTGGGCGAAGGAATTTCAAAAGAGAGGCAGAATGTTTGTTTACAGCTAGATATTGGGACTTCCGATGATTTTCCAGATCTCTAATTCCATACAGCAAACTATTTACGGTCAAAAGGAATGAACAATAAACTTAAGAAATGGCAGGGATCCACTTAAATGATCTTTCGTAAACTTATTCAAGTTGAAGCACTCAGACATATTAAAATCTTTTACTTACGAGTATCCGATAGTATTAGTACATGTCGATGTTCAAATAAATAAAATTCGTTGCTAACTTGGGAGGTATGGTATGATGTAAAAAATCTTTTACATAAACTAACTCACCCCATCACTAAAAAAATCCAGAATAGATTTTGTGGAATCAGTGAAATTCACCTCTATTGGTTGTCTATTAAGGAGCCAACTGCTCGAAATCGGTCGCAGAATGTATAATAGTTTGTGGCGATCCATTTGATTGTCGTGAATCTATGTTTCGTTTAAGAGCTCTCCATCTAAAATAAAGAACGAAAATATGGTCCAAAGTTATTGTATCCATCATAATTTTATTTATTTAAAAACACATTAAATCATAGAACACGATCATGATTAATCCACTCTAAATGATTGAATTAGAATGCAAGAAAATTCATCCGAAATTCATAAAGGCAATCAATTAAAGGAAAGATGTGCTTAATTTTGAAATATTATTTATTTCTTTAAGGAATGTCTGTGACGATTGATTTTTTATCTATTATTTTAAAAATTCATATTTATAAATCTTACATCTAAATTCATATTTCTAATTAAACTAAATGCAGAGGGAAGAAGGAAAGAAGAAATATCAGGAAGTAGTCGAGGTAGCATAGAGAGGGATACAGTCAACCAATCCACGAATTGAATTACCAATGACGATGATACTAAATATAATTTTCACCCTTGTAAAGACGATTTAAATTAAGAAAATACTCAGACGTTATTCGCATGTTAAAAAGCGACTATGATTTGAATATGTCATAATTGAAAGATAATAAACCTTGAATATTTCGCCTATATCTTTTGGAAATTTCCCAGCTGCTGTGCTCCATACGAGGAATACAAAGAAGGCCAATAGGACGGCTTTAGGCTATTTACTGAGAATTCAGCAATACAGGGAGGGTAATAGCCTTCGAAATGAATTAATCCCTTTGTCGTGTTGGTTGCTTAAAAATAGTTGAATATTCAAGATACAGCGATTTGAAAACAGCATCAAGAAAGATACTTTATAGACTTGATCAAATAAACTGTTAGTCAACTCATTGAGGACTTCTTTCTTAGATAATACCATGTTGGTTTTGAAACGTTTCTTCGAAGCTGCCGTCAGTTTCTTTAGGCGAAAGATGCTCGAGCTGTCATTACATCGTCTCACTTGTTGCTTGTTTTTCCACCGTTTTTCTTAAAGAGAGCAACGTTGGCATTTTACCTCTTCAGCAGCATGTCATGTTAAAATAATTTCACTTCTTCATTTACGACTTCATTACTCATTTTTCTCTCCTCTTTCAAAAGTATAATTTAGTCCTTATTTAAATAATAAAGGTTGATTAAATACTCCCGTAGCACAATTAATCTGCCCAAAAATTCGTGGAAGCGAAGCATATTATAGATGTGGAGAAAACAGAATGTAATTCTAAAGAAGGTGGCGAAAATTAACGTGACCTAAAATTTCAAAAGCCCGCATATATTTATTGTGAATTATCAGAATTTGAAATATGGGGTTACATTCCTTACGGACATCGTAATATTCGGAAAAGATAATATAAATGCAGTATTATTTGAAATTTTCCGAAACTATTCTTTGAAAAAGTTATAAAAAAGCACTCTATCTTTCTCAAGAATTATGTCTTGAGAATCCAATATTTTTTGCCAAAAGTTATAAACTAATTGACGAAACCATACATATTGACGTACGTATCCTAAAATAATAAATTCACTTAATTTTCTTCTAGAGCGTTTCCTATAAACAAATAATTTAGTGTTTGAATACATTTTCAAACGTGCCTAAGGAATGCCTCATAATGTCAAGAACGATAAAATGTATCTCTATGTGCAATTTTGATTTTTGATTTGAAAACATTCAGCGTGATGATGAATCTGAATTAACGCACTTATGTATAGGAATATGTTTCCGGTTTGTATAATCGTTTTTATCAAATATTTAGTAAGTCTATATCCTGTTATTTGGCGTTAAGGAAATTCTCAGAATATCCCATCGTAACTGTAAAGTAGCAGTGAACGTTTCGATCAAATGACTAGATTAAAGTGAAATCGAGCGATTAATCGACTCCCTTTAGAAACAGTAGTTTGGCATTGGCACTAATAATAGTCATGCCCACACCCACTATTTAGGATCGATGATTCGCTTCCCCATTGAGTGGCGGTCGCCTATCTGGAAATAACTACATGGACCTCATGCCATAAATTGAATGGAGAGGTAACTTCATTCACATCGCCTTCCATTGAAGGAAGTTCATCTTAGAATCGAAACAACATTGATATAAAGATTAGAATGTACATTTAAATATATATATTTTTTCAAGGTAGGAGTTTCTTTCACGAAGGAATGGGTTTAAGCGTTGAAAAACGATGAAGTTACCAATTGCTTGGATTATCACTTACTCGCCATTTCTGAAATTTTACGTAGATTCAATTTTTAGAAATGTTTATTGCTAGGGAGAGCGAATTTTTTTCCATCTCTTCATATTTATCACAAACTTTGTTTGATAAGCGATTCTGTTTCAAACAGTCAGATCCATCAACTACTCTCCAAGCAGCCTTAAAACTGCTTACAAGAGAGAAGGTCAACCATTTGGATGTAACCGCACCGTAATAACAGATTTATATACGCCGCGGGACGAGATTAGCGATCTGAAACCTTAATGGAAGAGTTATTTTGACAGTATTATCGCACGATTATTCGGAACACAAAAAGAGGTGGACAGAAGATTCAATTATGCAGAGTGAAAGCTGAGGAAAACTCAGAAACAGGAATAATACTAAGGGAACTCGATTACATTACTGAGAGAATAATTAAAGATGTTTCTACTTAGCATCCTTAACTTCCATATTGTATCCCTAATTTGTGTGCGAGAAATTTCGCCAAAATAGATATAAAAATTCAACATTAACGTAGATTTCAGGAATTATTGCTGGGATGGAATTTTCGATTGTGAGGCCTAAGGAACAGTGATAACAATGGCTATTATTTAAACCGACTCAATCGATTTCAGTAACAGGCTATTCTTAAAAACTGAGATTAAATTTATTTATAAGTTTCATTTAGTATAATGTATAATTGTATTACCAAACCTCTATATATATCTGAAATCAAATAGTATTAAAATCGTTTTTGGAAAAAGTAAAGAATGATTTTCTAAAGTGGTTACCTAATGCATCATTAGCTCGATCAAACTTGATTTAAATCAATCTTGTGGATATTAGCCATCGATGAATTTTGCAACGTAGCCTAAAGAGACAGTACATGTCCACAACCTCAGATTTATACAACTCATTGTCAGTATTGCATTGGCTATAGATTTGCGTAATGTCGGTTGATTCGTGTTTTGAGAACTGATAATGCTTTGAATAATAAGCGAATAAGGGATGCGTGCGTTTTTTTAGATCTTTTGCGTGGGCAGATTTTCGCGAATATTTTGCGAACTTTCTATTTAGAGTAGTTCTATAATTTAAAAAGTTAGCTAGCTCCGCTCGATACGGAAGAGAGACGTTACAGGATAAAGTAAATCTTGAAATATTCTTGCAGCGCTTTCACCAGGAACGTATTTTTCCGATCAAGGATGAATGGATGTTAAATGCTGATGAATGCTAACAGAATACGTATCCAACGAAGGACTTCCGGCGACTTCGAAGATTCGCAAGACCCAAACCGAGATTGAAGAGAAGGTTAAGATTTGAGAGAGTAAAGTCATTCAGCGGACGAAGCATCCGGGTAATTCAAAGCGGGTCGAAACGACCTCCGGAGTCGTTGGAACAGTCCGAGTGTCGTCGGAAAAGGATCGCACGTAATGTTACGGGTTGTCGAAATCCCGGCACGTGGCATTAAATCTAAAGGCATCTGAAAGGGTAATGGATCTGGGGGCGAGGTGACCCAATTTCAGAAGCAGTACACAAAGCGCCATTGGGTGCCGTGAGAGGGGATGCGGGAGGAGGGAGACGATTATGGTAGGTGAGCCGAAGATGGATGCGTCGGAGGGAAGGAGTCTTCTTTCGGATGTGGGAAATAAAAGAGGGGAAAGATGTTTGCCTCTGGGCAGTTGGCAACAAAGGAGCTTCTTGTGCGTTATAGATGGGAAGCTAGGGATTGAACTTGGGAGATTAATAAAATTCGACTTTATTTACGGAATTCCCTAGCACGTGGGAGGGAATTGGAGATCGGAAAGGGGGAACAAAAAACAGAATAGCAGGAAGTCTCGGGAGCACAAGGCCGCGGTCAAAGGATCCACGTAAACATCGCGAAAAAATCTATTCCTGTAATTAAAAGTGTTATTTCCTCGGCGGGAGGGGAACACAGCTCTGATAAAAGGGTTCGTTCGCATTAGGTAAATGTGATGGCTGAACTAGGGAGCGAAACGGGGATGAACTAACCGTTATGCAATGGATGCGAGGAAGTGCCATAACCAAGGAAGAAAACAAGTTATTCCCAGAGAGGCGCATAAATATTAAACGAGCCACATGACGATGAAACTCTATGGGGCGATAAAATGATATTTGATAGCGATTGTATAGCCTTTCATCATCTATATATTTAGAAGTGAGGAGCCGAAGAAAAATTCAAGCAGCATCTTGAGGTATGCTTCCGGAACAAACCAAATGAAACGCATTATTATTTTAATTTCAGAAATGCATTTGACTGTTCTTGGGCTTGTTTCGTTTAAACCGTCCTCCAAGAAAATAAAAGAATTTGGTCCGTTGTCTGGTCTCATGGACTTAAATATATCAATCAAACTTTCAGCTCGAGGGAACGCTAGAAAGTAGTTCATGGTTGTTGGAGAATTGTAGAACACAATGGAGGGGATATAGAAACAGATTACTGTTTCTTTATAAAAATAGTATAATAGTAAAATAAAGTTATTTTAGTAGGTATGGTAAAGTTCTATGAGTATAGAATTCAATCGGCCCTTTAATTCCCAAATACATTACATTATACACACAGGAGTGATTCGGTTATGAGCATGTTATCAGCGTTAGCATAAATTTGCTTCTTAATAAAAGAATATGATGAAAACTCTGAGAAGTCGAGCATTTTCCAATGAGCTTTAATCATATAGTTGTATGCAATCAGTTATTTTGTTTCTTTTTTGAGTAGAATATTGAGTGTTATATGTACTGGTTACGGATCCTGAGGTCAAAATGAAGCTTCATGCTGTCATTTTCGTATTCATCAAAGGGTTCAGAACAGAGGAGGACTTTACACTTTAGTGAGAAATGAATAGCTCTGTTTTTAATTCCTGTCCACCTAAGAGTCGAAAATTGTTGTGTTTTCTAATTAATTCACGCTTCGATAAAACTTTTACTTCAAATGTATTTTAATCCTTCTTTTACAAAATACGTGATGATATTGAAGGCATGCTACGGAGTAAGAACAGGACATTCTGAATTTTTCACCTTTCCTTTCGAATTCAAGTTTCATCTTCATAAGTCGAGGGAAATTTTAACGAACTCTCAAACCAAAGATTTCTGTCACGGAAGGTCACGACGCCCCGTGAATAAAACAGAAGTCTCGGATGGCGCGAATCGTGACTGTAAGCGACCTCGTGCGATTATGTGAGTCCAAGCTCCTTCGAATCATTTATCACACATCGTTAGGTGGATTTGCAGCATTGTGACTCTTTCCTATGTCCCCTATTTCTCGACGGGGGGCTGCAGGCAATTGGGGCGGTTCATTATGATTGCCTCCAATGGACCCTTTAATAGCCACTCGTGGGCGTTAGTTGTTTGATCCACTGTGTGTGGAATCTCGTCTTGGGGTCAAAGGATCGATTAGAACAATAAGAAAAGGGGAGAATGAATTGGGTTGTCCCCTATCTTGGCCACCCCCTAGAATTAACGGTGTCAATAACCCTTTTCTTATCGGAAGAGGATATTTGCTTTCAGCTGGATACGAGCATTATATAAAATAGGATTATGCGGAAGTAGCAATATCCACATTATCACCGATCACATCTCGAAAAGGGCAAAGTGTAGAGCCAAGAAGCGATAAAAATCGAGTCGCTAATACCATATTTTTAATGAAAGAGTATTAGCATTAGTATCATTATTAATAGTCAAATCATTATTATTCAGGTTGGATATCATTGAAGGTTCCAGAGTGTCAATTCTCTTAGGCCCAAAAGTGTTTGGCAATGTATTAGAATTAAATTTAATTAAGTTTTTATTATCATATGATCATAAACACAAAAACATTCGATTTTATCACTTATAAAAGCGGAGAAAGCGTTTTTTACTTATCATTGCGAGAATGATGATGACTAAGTATATGATACTTTAAAAATTAAGTTGCTTGAAAATAGCATGGCTATATCTTGCTTAAAACAATATTTTGCATTGTAGGCTTAATGAGAAAAAATATCCAAGCATCAATAAAATTGGCGATTTTAACATCTCTCATTTATATCAAGGCTCATTATAAATGGCGAAGACTCAATATTTGAGTGAATAAACACAAAAGTCTCTCCTCTATCTACAATTCTGGAGAAGGTCCAACCTCAAAGGTAATCTGATGATAACTTTCTACGAACTGAAACGTAAAGTCTTAGTTTACATTTCTTGTGTCCTCAATAAACCGAAGAACTAAATTATTGAAGAACTCTCTGAGGAATCGAGAGAGTATTTTCGATGATGTTTAACACGAAACCAGCAGTCTTGAAATGGCTCAACTGCTTAGTTTTGTTACGTCCATTAAAAAGTGGTGAGCACAAGGAGAGAAGGTGAGAATATCAAGCTGTTTCCTAATTTCTAGCATCGCATCTCAAAACTAGAGTTTGGCAAAGTTCCTCCGTCGGAGGCGAAACGAGTTTTATTTAGCAGATTTTGTAAATATTGGTGTTTACCACTCGAATAAGTTGCCCATTACGAGCAGTTGTGAATCTTTCTATAAAAATTCGACCGATAAAAATTTCCGGTGGCAATTAAACAGTCGAAGAAAAAAGTAATGCGTGGATTTAATCGTGAAATTTCAAAACACGATCCATAAGATTTCATCGAGAACTGAGCGAAAATTAGCTCGATAAATACTAAATAACTAAAACAAACTCATTCGCTCCCAGAATATAAGTCGCAAAAGCTGTAAACAGTCGTACCCGAATGAGTTCTAAGATGTGCGAATGATCTTCGTGAGATAAAAGTAGGTTGTTGGAATAGCTTTTCCCAATCGATTGGGCTGTAACATCTCCTTCCTGCAGTTATAGCTCTGAATTATACGTTCTTGAAATTCATGGGAATTTTAAATGAGGTTTCTTCTTGTCATTTGCTTCAAGGAAATTATTTTTGCGATTCCATAAATAATTCATTAGAACATGAGGTGGGACCTCGAATGGATTACTTCTTTTTCCGCAGCTCATGTCCTACTACATGTGTTTTGACAGCGTAGTCTAGCTGTGACACACTTAATCCACGTATTTTCATCCAAAGAGGCTGCTGTGTATGAAAAAAAATAGATTAAAATCTACAGAACTGTACGGAAATGTAGAAGCTGTATTATAGTTTTTGGCAGAGATAAAATATATTACGTGATAAAGAATTGATCATCTATTTGAAAAACAAATATTTTCTATTCAATATTAGTACTTCATGCACTTTTGCTTCTAATGGCTCCTAACTTTAATCTTTTACCTCTAATTAGGTAAATTTGTTATTTTAGGCTTAAACTAATCTGCAAGAATAGGTCATAAAGGGAGAAAGCGTGTGGAATAGTTAGATTCATCCAAATTTACGTGTTTGTTAATGAATCTAATTCCTTGAGAAGCGGATTGACTCTGGGTGGATGAAGCAATTAGATAAATAAGAAATGGGAAAGATGCAACGAAAAGAAGCCTTCGAACGATGTAAAACAAATGATTCGGTTTTGAGAATAACAAGGAGGAAAGTACCTCTGCCAAGAATGCTGTTAAGGAAAGCAAACAACTAGTGCGGTTGATTGAGATGAAAAAGATAGAGAGAAAGACTTTAAGGGAATGAGCATGTTATTCTGGTAGTGAATAAAAGAGGTGAGATAATGAAGCCAAAATTGTGTAATTACAATCAAAAATGTGGGCGTTAAAGATCCCATGGTTCCCGAGACTTGTTTCACTGTCAAACGCACTTCTAAACCAGTGAATATTACGGCACTATATATTCGGAGGAACTTTCAGATGAATGTTATTTATTGCCTAAGGTTAAGAAATGCTCAGAAGTTAATATCGGCGATTCATTACTATTATAACATTAAAATAGTCAAAAGTAGAAGCTTTCATCGATAGAATATGTTTAAAACTACTTTATGGATCTAGAGAGAGAGAGTGAAACTATAGCCAAACTGTTGTTGAACACTTATTGAAATCCGCTGATATTAATATGGACAGTTTAATTAAAAAAATAAAAAAGAAATATAAACGAAGGAGTATATTTTCAATACTTAAATCATGCGTTATAAACATATAACACTTTAACGTGAATGGAAATCATAGCTGTGATACAATTTCTAACAAATAATTTCGATAGTATATTCATTCAAAAATTACATAGCCAATTCATAGACGTGAAGAATTCTGTATTGTAGCTGTTAGCATTAGGAAAATGAAGAATAAATTATTATTGAATGTTGCAATTGAAAACTAAGTAAGATAAAATTGAAGTTAAATAAAGTCTATTCGCCGATAAGAACGGAAACCTGTAAAGATTACATTTGGAGATTTGCTTACGGAAGTAAGAAGTATATTTTTTGTTTATTCTTTTAAATTATCGTTCAAATCATACATATTTCAAACATTTATTCATTATTTCCAATTAGCCTATAGCTGCAGATATTATTTAATTTTGAGCTCGAATTTGTCATAATTATTTTCATAAAATAGCAGTCTTGGAAAATATCAATCGAATAATCTTGAAGAATAATTAGGTGCATTGTATAAGAGAATTTTAAATGCAATCGCCTCCAAGTCGATGTCTTCTCACAAACAAATGAAATTCGATACGGAAACCGAATCTCGCGAAGAATTCGGACGATGGGAAAATAGAGAAATAAGGGCGTCTCCCATAAGTCTGACGTTCCCTTTTCGCCCACGCCGACTCGACCTTCGCTCCGTTGACCCCGAGAGTCTTGAAAATAGAGGAAAAAGTGCCCCCAACAGTTTTAATCGAGAGTGAGAAAGAGGCTCTTAGAATAGCCGAGGCGTCGAAAATCCGCGTGGAAAGAAAAGCACTTCTCAGACCCATCTCCTCAAAGGTTGCTAAGGCGTCCAATGGACTAATGCATAGTTTAGGACAAGGATGGAGAACTCCGCCGGAAGGGAGCGGTATAAACATCGTGTGAAAAGATCACGGCCGCACTTGTTGCGTGTGCGCTTACATTTAAGATGTTCAACTCTGACATTTTTGCGATGGAAAATGTAATTCATCGCGATTCGAGGACGAATTTTGGGTGTTTTATTTTCCGATAAACGAACCTTGAAAACGAGATTATTGAAATGCATGCGTCCGCTTCCCGAAACCGGTTTATATTATGCGGCCGATTTAACTTCCTGATGGGCGGGAGGGTTTTACGCATCAATCATTGTACATGAGATGATGGATTTACGGATAAGTGCTGCAATATGTAGCTCAGAGATTGAACCTCGACGACGAGAGAAAGATGTTAGATATACTTTTCGGGGCACACATTTTTAGCCTTGAATATAGTAATATCTCACCATTCTTTTATGCCTAATATATTCGTTTTGTACACGTATGTATGATTTCGCGCATTACTATACAAAAAATGTTCTTCACTCGAAGCTTCATACACCATTAATCACTCAACTTTTTCATGATATTTTCGGATCTGAAAAACCGTCGTAAACATTTAAAGTACTCTCTTGCCTCTTAGAATTCTTGTTTGGGATGGATAACGACGGATACTTCCACAAGCATGTATTTTTGGTAATAACAGGAATTGTTTCATTTTGTTAATTTATCATCAGATTAAGAAATATTGATGAAATAATCAAAGGAAAATTATTTTAATAAGTTCGATAGACCTTATTTCACCTGAAACTTTCCAAAGGTATTTTACTTTACAAAGATAATGGAAAGAAATCCTTCATGAAGTTGTATTTATGCATGGAATAGTCATAAGCGTCAATTGAATTTGTTTATCATGATTCGCATGTATTAATTCACGAAGGTAACTTGAGTGAAAATACTTATATAGCTTTTAAATATATCGAACCTTAAAAAAACTAAAATCGAATCAAAAAAGTTCTTTACTTTTCTTGATAACCATTTTGCTACGTTAACTCTTAACCTCAAAAAAATATCATCCATATTAATTTCTTATATTTGATTTCAGTGAATTTTTTAAAAATTTTTAAAAATTAAAAGTTTAAAGTAAAGGTAAAAATTTTCGTGCATTAGTGAATCATATTAAATCGATTGTAATACTGAAAATAACTGAATATTTCAATAAGTTCTGTAAAAATAAGATAAAAAAGAGCAGCTTATCCAGCTTTATTCAGTAAAATCAACGAAAAATTTTGGAGCAAGAAATAATTTTTTATAGTATTTTTTATTATAAGAAATCACAGTATTGCTGACATATCAAATTTTAGAATTATGTCTTCAACCCTTCCTTCACTTGCAGGAGTGGGATAAAACCGGGATAAGAAATTCTCAGGTTTCACACTTTATGACTTGATTGCTCGGGACATTTGGAGAAGGACCATCAGAGCTCCTTCTCTCAAGGAACGCGACGAGAAAAAAAAACCACGACATTCTTCGGAAATCGTAAAAATGCGAAATCGTTCGCTCGTCCCACGATAGCCATAGAAATCTTTCGACGGAAAACTTGGAATCTCGAGTCGAGGATAAGCATCGATCAGGTTATTTTCGGGAGTTCTTTTTCTTCCGAAGACTGCGATCGCACGGCTTTTTTCGCTTCGGGACGGAATTTATTTTGAGAATGGGCCAAAAAACAACACCAATAAGCGTTTGATAGGGCTCATGAGGTTATTTTCACGTTTGGGAACATTTATTGTTCTCTCACCAATGCATATAATTCCTTCGATCTTCTGCCAATAATATAAGTTAGAGAGTTATTCCATTCGAAGTCAATCGAGAGGTAAATTTAGACGTGACGTTCTCAGGATTAGCGTTACGGACCCAGGCTGATTTTTTTTGCATTTAAGAGGGATCAGACTGTTTACTCAGTGTCTGAAAATATTAAAGAAATCACTGTAATAAGAATAGCATATCATTATTTGAATATCTAAAAAAAACTGCGTTGATATTAGTTTCAAATAACGCTTAACGGATTGTGCAGAATTTTTCGCAGTAACTTTGGGTGAAAATTTATTCTTAAAAGGAATTAAATGTATATCTTGCTGAAGTATCTAGAGAACCATATTCTATAAATAATTTCCGACTGAATTATTACGAATAATCAGAAGATTAAGAACGTGTTTACGCATGATATGATTTATTCACAGCACTTCATGACATATAAGAAGTCATATTCAGCAATGGTAGGGAATAAGCTATTTTACTCGTACATTACGTTAACATTTTTAAGATTTGCTTGGGTGAAATTATGATTTTTGATGACCAAATCGTTTCTAAATTTTAAATGAAATAAAGAACAAGTATTGCTATTAAATATTGCTCGATGGAAGGAGGTTTATATTTTTAGGGTATAGCCAAATTATGAAAAATTACCATACGAATTTATATTTATTTATATTGACGTGATTTCAAAAAGTCAAACAAACATATTCTGAAAAATAAGCCCGATAGGAGGAAGATGACAGATTAGTAAACTTTCTTAATAATGGACGATAGTTATAAAATGCTCCTTTTCATAGCAAAATATCAGAATATCCTTGATGCGCGGATGCTGTTAAACAAGATAATTAAAACAGGATGTACCGATCTTGATGCCGCTTAGCTTTGACCTAAAAATTCCATAGCAATGAGTCAAATTCTAAAGAGGAAGATTTTTCATAGTTCCTCTAAGAAATTTCCTCACCTACTCCAGTTATGAATGGAACCAAATCAGTTCATAAAGAGATATTTATTTTCTGGGCTTATCGTAGAACTAATTATTTATATTTAGATATTAAAGATGTCCCACTATCTCTAATTGCATTTGTTGTAATAAAATCTCACCTTCGAATTACTATTACCGTCATTTATTGATAGTTAACCGATGAAAATCGCGACAAAAAGTGTTTTTAATTTAAATATAATGAGTCATGAGCTTCTATGCTGAAGTTAGGTTATATCTGTTGAATTTTCCAGGCTTATTTTATTTCCTCGGGGTTCATTTGAAAAAAATACATTATTCTCTAATATAATCTTAGAACGGTAGTCATTGAAACATAACCATCCAGATTTCAGTTGGCTCTTAAGGGGAAAATGATAAATTGCGTTAATGCTATAAATTCTAGGAGTCATAAATGGGTAGTGGAATTTAAATATGGTCTACATTCATTCGAAATGATGAAAGCCGACTCAAGGTATGCAAGTATGCTGATATTACGGATATCTAGAAAGATCGCGTGCTCTACATTTTATATGGTGCTTTATGGAATGTAAAAGCTTGGTATTTGATGAGAACCGCGTCCGTTTGCAGCCAACCTTACATCCGCTTCAAGATACTCGTATCTGAAGTGCTTAGTCTTATTTAAACTATTGTTTTACTCTATTACCCAATTACATCGGAATACGATGCGTTTCGTGAATAATTGCTACGATAAATCAACAAACGTAAATAAAATGCTCGAGGTTGTGGAATAGTTATCATTAGAACATGGACGATCAAAGCGTAGATTAGATCTACTGAATAGATTCAGAGAAGGAACGTTCAAAGAAGTACTCATCATGCGTCCTCCCTGTTATGTAGGCCGATCGGATACAGTGAATCAAATAAGGGAACTAGACGCAAAAACAACAGCTTTAAAAATTCGTTTTTCTATCGAACAATACGAAAGAGTAATCGTTTAGGTGAATTGAGTCATGATGCTCGTACCCTCTGCCACACACCGAAATGACTTGTAAAGAATCCACATGGACATCCTACCAGGTTTATTTGATTTCTTTTACAGTATTGCATCATAATTTATTATCTGTCCATTGATTTTTAGTATAAATATGAAGGAAATAATATGAGGAAGAGGAAATTTGTTTTATTAATAATTTTTTCGTCCTCTACTTGATAGGAATATTTACAGCGATAAAATAGAGCATTTATTCTTTATCCATTCTTTCATTATCATAGCTTTGATTTCGTACAACAATTCCGCCCAATTTAATGTTTCAATATAAATACACCGCACGAACGAAAAAAAGAATTCTTTAAGCATTTATTCTAGGAATACTTCTAATCTTCTAAAACGGTGAGGGTAAATATAAAAAATGTATTATCATGTTTGAGAGTTGTTCAACGCCTATTTCCCGCGTTTTTAACAATTGTGTTTGTAAACAATCATATTACATTAGTTTCAAACAAAGTAAACGAGAAATTGACTATCGTTTGGACCGAATTCAATTCGCGATTCAAAGCTAAATGTTTGTAAAAGAAGTTGTAACCACTATCATTCGTAGAAGATGAATGCACCCGGTAAATAGGTGCGCAGGAACACGATGGCTGAACGTGTTCTCAGTGGAATAGATGACTCCTTTTTCCGGATCAATTCCTACCTAAGCTTATTTCGCTATCAGAACCCATGCATGCTAACTATGAAACAGAAAGAGGAAGCATGAGTCACTCTGAATTATGGATCTTGAAACGCTTCCAAGAACTCCGGGTTATGCTGACTAATTAAAACGTTGCAAACGCCTACTCTCAGCACTGGGAATTATTTCTAAATTATGAGAGTTTATTCTGGGGCCCTGTGTTTCTATTCCGCCTTCACCTTGAATCATCGGGAACAGCTGCAGTGGCGGGAAGTAATTCCCAGGGAACGGAGACGCTCAATTTCGCATGCAATTCCTTCCATCAAATTGAGAGAGACATAAACTGTTTCGAAGAGGTTGCTCTGATATTGGACGGAATGCATTCGCATCGAAAATAGAGATACGGAAGAATCAGCAAATGGCCGAAGTTGAAATTATCAGCGAATGGAGTGGATTTTGTCTTTCAAAAGGAACGCACACGTTGTACAGTTTCGGACTTATTAATATTATATGTGAGAAATCGAATTTCACTTTTGTAAAGGTCGTAATGTAAAAACGGAACGATAACTTGGTACTTAAACTACACAGGAAATTTATTGTTAAAATATGGCTCAATCAGTAAATCAGTATCAATCGTAAAACGTTTTTATTTGATTTGAGCGTCACCAAAAACTGGATAAATATGCTATATCTCCTACCGTATATTTTATTAAGGAAATTGCGTTTATATATCAAGTTATACATTGTAAAATTAAAATAAAATGGTCCTTATCATAGGATGATAGTCAAATTGGGTTTTTTATATGCTCTCACCAAGCTTCTTAAATGTTTCTCCTGTATTTGTGAATATTTTTTTAATCAAAGACTACGATTTCACTGAATAATAATATCTCCGGAGAACATCCTTACATCTGTCTATAAACCATGTTCATGTTAGAGAAGCTTGAAAAAACTCTGACTAAACACTGACTGAAAACTGAAGAATTATTGCATAAACTTATGAATCAGACAAAAGGTAACCATAAAATTATAGTTTAAAGTATCGTAAATGGTTTGATGTAATTTAAAACAATTCATTGAGCAGTGAGTTTTTTGATGAACATTAAATTTCTGTTATTTTGGCTTGCAGCTTATTATAGCGTTTCTTAAAGGTCAGTAAATATGATCCATATTGTATCTCATCACTTTTTCAGGTCTTTGTATTTCCCGAAAAGGAGATAAATCGTACGCATTTCGGTATCTAAGTAAATAATCGCCTTATTGATACGAGGCCGTTATTGATTTGTACGAGATAAGAGAAGGTCTGGTGTCGTAATAGATTTGGGCTGTGAATAAATTGAATGAGGGACTCAACGTCCTAGCCGTTCTCTCTAATCCACGAGCATAAAGATAACGAAAGAACATGTATACTATCGTCTAAGGATTTAGAAGGAACGAAGAGTACGCTAATGGTCTATAGTTTGATAAACCGAATGTTTATTCGAACATTATTCGATACTTAGTTCTAAGCGATTTAGTCTGTAAGTAGTAATCCTATCAAAATTAAAATCATCGCCATTCGTGTACTATGTAAGGTAGGATCTTTCACAGTGAAAGTTTCATTATTGTATCTGATGAATTTTCCTAGTATTTTAATATTAGACCAATTTTTACAGCATAGATATTTAATCGAGTGATCGTACAAAGAGACTCGCCGAGAATTGAAAATATATCCCCATAACTTTTCCTTGTAAAAACAAAGAACAAGTACAGAATAATTCCAAATAATAGCCATGGTCAAATGACATGCATTTAGGCCACAATATTTACTTTTTGTTCTTTGTCTTTTGTCTTGATCTTTTTTGTTAGATACTTCAGTAACTCTTGTTCAAATATCCATAATTTACTTTTATTCATGGCCCTAATTCTTTTTTGCTTTTTTCTTTCGTTTTGAAAACATAGAAAATTTAGTGGCCATTAGAGGAGATACAGAAATTTTTCTTATTACGAAATGAGTTTTCATACTTATCTCTTGGTTGGCTAAATGAAGAAGGACGTTGAAGGGCACGTTTATTGTCAGAGAAAGATTCGATATATCATGGTAAAACTCTCGTATCACCTCTTTCTTTTTTTCAATCCTAATTAAAAATCTCTATCTTTTCTCCACGAATCAAATGTTACTTACTAATAGGACAATATTACAAATAGAATCAATTAATTTCTAAAAAATCTTTACTTGTTTTTTAATCATAAATCTAATTCCAAACATGATATGATAGAAAGACGCATTGTTCAGAGACAAATTGCTGTAGATAAAACTATATCTGCAGGTGTATATCATACGCTATGAAATTAAGTTCAGTAATGTGACAGAACATCCCATATCGTAGCGGACGAAACGAAAAGGAAACTGTTATAAAGAAGATGGATCCAGACGGAGGGAAGGAGTCATATCTACGGAAGTCTCGAGGCATTTAAGAGAGATGATAATTAAATGCAAACAGAACTGTAGAACTCGTGAAAGAATTTTTTTAGCGCGAAGGTAGAAGTAGTAGGCGGAAAATTACTCATACTTAGGAGTTTACGGAGAAAAAAGACTCATGAAAGTCTTCTAATAGCTTTCGTAGACCTTGTGATTATGAATCGCGTTTAAACTGTTTTGCAGAACATGCTAAGGATTAATTAATAAATCATTTTAGAACTCATTGCATGTAACTACTTCTTCTATATCGTTACAGTAATACTCTGATAGATTCATTTAGTTTCTGATTGAGAAAGCAGTTTTTGAATGTATATAGCGTACTTACATAATACCCTAAAATTTTTCTAATCAGAGAAAATAGTATCTTAAATTCGGTTCGCATTTGATAACTTTTCATTGAAACCTTTCACTCATTCATTTGACCCGCTTTCGTTCAGTCTTCTCAACGTTCATCTTATATTTGTCTGGCGTAGTTTTTTAGCAAATCATTCATTCGGTAGTTACGTAACGGATTCTTATTAATAATGCATTGCGGGAAATTTAAATCGTTGACAAAGCTTGCGAATTTAACGAGACGAAAAATTATACAACAAAACTTCTAAGTAGGATAAGGGTTCGAGGTGCGTCTTGCGTGGATTAGAGTGAACGTTGACAAAGATGTCCTTTCGATACTTACAAAGATATACTACTAGCTTTGAAATAGTTTAAGCTCTACCACGCTTTGCTTTTATCCCTAAAGAATCCACCGAGTGGATAACCGTTATCCCCGTGATGCTTTAAAAGACTGCCGCTCCGGCATACTTGCACAACAATTCATGGGACATTAAGGGAAAAAGATTGCCTCGACCGCTTCTGAAGGATGCGAACGGGGAGAAAAGCGACGAGGATATGCCGGGAACCCTCAAACCGCATCCAGGGCAAACGTGTTTCCCAATCGATCTCTATTTCCGTGAGATCCACGCTCTACTGGTACTGGATCGTAAGGTGTCAGAGGGAAGCGATTTCAGGGGGCAATACGAATCCCTCCTCGTCCTGTTTAATAAACATGCCACTTTGTGAAATTCATTCCGTTCGTTGATCCCGGAGAGAGAAAATGGATTCGCATAATTCGTCTGACCGAATGCAATCCATTAATAAGTCGTGGTGGGTTTGCCCTCGGTTTGAGACGGAGGAGGGTACATTTGTCGTCCTCGAATCGGTCCGTTTACCCCTTGAACTATATTCTTTTTTTCAGCCCTCTAGCGGATAGACGTCTGAGGGATATGAGAGGAATTCTGAGAGACGTGGCCTTATTCCGCATGAGGAGGTGAGTAAACTTTTGCTGACATGGAGGTGCGTTATTCGTAGGGCTATAAAATGTCTCGGATTCTACGCTGCCAACCGCCTCTGAGTCGTCTAATTTTTTGACCTACCTATCCTTTAATGGCGGAGTTGTGCCATCTTCTAGTCATTTCATGATCAAGCACAAAGGGGGACGGAATAACTAGTAGAGGAATACCAGCAAACCTCTCAATTTTATTGCCATTCTCCAGCTGAAGGCATACATCTCCGTATAATACTAGAGCTTTGACTTATATATGTAAGTGGAATGCTCTAGTTTTCCCTACATCCAGCCGTTCCTTTCGTTTCCCATCCAGTAGTTCCAGTTTTCAAATATTGAAGTATTTCTATTATTCTGAGGAGAGAACATATCTTTCGCTTCTTAAAATGTCTAGAGAGATGAATTCATTTTATAATTTCTTTAGAAAATTTTCAAGAAATTCAACTAGAAAAAATTGACTCTCTTGATGTAGATTTTATTCATAATTTATAATTCTGCATTCATAATCAATCATTCATTTCATTGATAACCATCGCTTCGATAGTAATCGATAAAACTCAGTTTTATATACCCAATCTTCATAGTACATCCCAAATTTATTTAGACATATGGACCTCGATTTATTTCATGGAACTAGTTCGAAGGATATTTACTAATTACATTTTGTATTATACTGTCATTTGAGGCTCTATGGTGATGCGAAATTTCTTTATCTCCACCGAACAAGACTAGCGAGAACAGCTAGCCTTCTTACGCCGGGTCTGATGTTATGCACTTCCCCAAATGGCCCCCCAAGCTCTTTATTACCTGCTTTCAAACAACCATGAAGATAGCTCCTGGCATTTAAAATTTACGCCTGCTCATCTAACAAGTGTTTTTGAAACAGCCGTCTCGCTAGCATAAATCACTAAATACGAGGCCATCAATGTCTCTCAGTCTTTACCTCCTAAAAATTCACGAGATTAGGAGATGAGATTCTTAAAATCCTCTGAGCTGTAAAAGAATTTTGAAGACATCCTTAGTGAACCGCAATATCCGTAAAAGATGACCAATTAATTTTTTTAAGTAAGGGAATCCATTAATATTAAGAGCCATCGCTCTAGAACAAGGCAATTCGTTAATAATAGAAAGTATCTGCTTTCTTTCGATCAACCAGAAGAAAACTAAATCCTGATAATGTATTTGAAATAACGTTTAGTAGGCTGAACTCAGATTATAAATATAGTTAGGCAAATCAGCTGAAAGATTTTTTTAAATAGATGCTTGTTGCTTTTAACACAAGTTCTGGTATTATTAATTTGCCGATAGAATGATTTTTTAGGTCTTATTAAAGCTGTTTCTAAATTTTAACTCAAAGGAAAAGCAAATTCATAAATTGTAAGACACCATAAATTAAACTTATTAAATAATTGACCCATTTATCCTTATCCAAAGTAGACCCCTTATCACTTATCCAAAGTATATTATGCGTTGTCCGTTCTTTTTTAATTTCAATGGGCTCAAAACATTTCTTTTTAAATAAATATTTTTTAAAATAAATCAATATTTGAAAATATTTCTTAGTATCTCCTTAATATTTCGTTATCAGTAAACTTTCAATTTTTTTATAAATAAGCCAGAAATTCAGACCTCATACTCGAAAATCGAACTTATTCGATGTGCATACAAATCTTTACTTTCACGCATTCTTTTCGAAAACCCTTTCTTTCGGATAATGTTTCTACATTAAATCATCAAGACCAATTAGTGAAAGAGTTGACTTTTAAATTCCTTCTAATATGCTGTTTGCTTTGATTTCCCAACCTCCGCTGTTCGAGGAAATGTAATCGCTGAATTTTCTCTTTTAGACGTCCACTTCAGAAAGCATTTCTTTCTCTTTATATGTTTGCTTTTGAAATTGGACCATTTGTCATTAGTGACTTCCATGATTGGAATTCTCTCAATTTTGAGAGAAAACGTGTCCACATTCCATGGTGGTAGAATAAGTATCGATTCACGTATTTCTTAGGACTTAAATGATAACCAACCAATCTTAAAATAGAAGAATCATTTTCGGTTATATATGATAATGCACCGTTAATTGACAGCTCAATGGATTTTTTTCATAGAATGATTTTCATTCACTTGGAAGTAGAGAGAAAATATCTGGGTCGATCGAGAGCAATCAGCCAATATTTGTTTCCGAAATAATCCTAATTCTGTTTGCTTCTAAACAGTCTATTTTCTGTTGGCTTGTTAAGTTCGTGACGATTGATCGTAAAGATTAAATCAGCGAATTAATCGAGTAATCGAAGCACTCCCTTAATTTACTCACACAGATGCATACCTTTTGCATTTTCAAGGTGAATCTTCCTATATTTTCATCATTCCCTTTTATTTTTTACCTTCACCTACTCCTCTCTCATGATTGCAGTTTCCTAAGGCATCCAAATTTGTTTAAAATCAGTATCAAGTCTTCAGGATCATACTAAAACAGATAAATATTTATAGAATCTAATTGCACTGAAGTATTTCAAAACATGGTGAGCAAATATAAATCTGTATGCCGGACGCCCAACAGAAAGTTCGTTAGTTCGAAATCTGGAGAGTATTTGCTGCGTTTTAATGCTGTAATCCATCACCCATAATCACCATTCCGTCCGCATCAACTCGCGTCGCTCCTCCCTGATATAAGCCCTTAGATGACGCTCGCATTGCGCAAATCTTAGGTAAATAGGACGAGGAAAAGTTAAAAAATAAATCTCTTTGTAAAAGGGTCACAAGAACGATTCAAAAAAAAACATTCGACATTGGTAATATCACCCTTGATAAACGATAATGTTTGATTCAGAGTAAAAAGTATCTACTTCTTGTTAGGACATTTTACCATTTCTTGAATTAATTGCATAATTTCATAAATAGCATCAAAACAGTTCTGTTTGTAACCTATTTTAGGATTTAATGGGATAAAAATTGAAACCTGCGCTATCATCTACGAAGATGGTGTTTTTCAATAATTTTAAGCGAAGTAAGTTCAGTTCTGCATCCCCAGTACTTCTTTAGACTAAGGTACACCTTCATAGAACCATTTCTGCGAAAAGTTCCTTACGCTCACTAGTTAATACAAATATGGTTATGTAGAATGCATTAATTCTGTATATATTTATGATATGTGGGTAATAGATTGAGAAAAAACTTACTTTTTGGCACAAAGTAAATTTAGTAAAGTAATTTTCTTCATGTTGGTAAAAACATAAAATATAATCATGTAATAATTCTCTTTTAATGATTTCAGTTTACAGTATTTTTCAGTTTACTGATATCGTAGTTTTTTCATGCCAGAAATAACACAAATATTTTGCTTTAAAGTCAGCCAACTTAAATGGTATTGTTTTACAAGTATTCTGTAAAAGACATCTTTCTTGTGATTTTAAATTTAGTATTATCCAATTTCATTTTTTAATTTCAAAATCAAAGTGCCATAAAAGCTAATATTCAACCTAATTATTATATTATTACCTCATTATTCTTATGAAATCCTCATAAGTAATTCTATAGAAATTTATGCCAACCCGTATAACAGCGGGTGACATGAACTTTTTACTCGCGTGCTTCCCTTAGCAGAGATGGATTAAGAAGGATTGCCTAGATTCGAACCACGCTCCGTTGCGTGAGCTGTAAACAAACGCGAGCATTTCAATTCACATTTCTCACTTCATGATACTGCCGCATGCATAGTATTTTTTGATTATACCGTATTTCAACGCTTGCAAAATTCCGTATGGGGTCACTCGAGCAAGAGGAGTGTTAATTAAAATGCAGAGTAAATGCATGGGTTTAGGTCATTTATTCAAAGATCGCATGCAGCACTTATATTGCCTTTCTCTTGTCTCATTTTGTTGAAACATTATCCAAATAGAGTGTGAGTTTTAAAGACTTTTATACCGGTTTATAGTTTGATTAATCGCGTTGCGTGAGGCAAATTTGCTGCATTTTTTCATTCTAAAAAGCTATAGAATAAAGTATAATTGTTCGTTCGAGAGAAAAGAAATTTTTAACTTTAGTAAATATAAGATTAAAATGGAAGCATACCTTTGCGAGCGTCATGAATAATATAAGATTCACAACACTCTCTCCAAAATCTCAGTTTCCCAAATTGATGTGCCATCCAAGCACCTTCATAACTTAACTTCTCAGCGATGTGTGTTTTTGGACATAATATTTGGCTTTTTACTTCCACTGTTGTTCGAGAGCGGATACATAATCTATCAATCTTTCCTCGAACAACATCTCTCGCGCAGCCATCGTCAATCATGGTCAAGACAAGCGCTGAATTTCGTAAACGAATGCGTCACATTAACTTCGTTCGCTCGTTTTTCTTGTGTCCCACGTGTTTTGCGTCGATATTTCAAAGAATTTGCATCTTTATGCGTTTTAATGAATCGTCGACAACATTAATATCTGTGCAATCAAAACATGAAACTCTGGCATTTATCATTTGTCGAAAGAGTTATGCCGCATGTAATAGAGGTAACTCATTAATGATGCATGTCCATGCTCATTAATAAAATTGTGAATCATTTAAATTCTATGCAAAAACTGTTTCGCGATAGTGATCTTACATTATTGGCATCATAAACCAAGCTTGTTTGCATATGGAGTAGATAGTAAGGCATGCCTAATGCATATTATTCACTAAGAACGTATTTTTCTTCTTATTTCAGGAAAACAAACCCAGAAAGGCGATTTTTATTTACGGTAAATCGAGTAGTATACTAATCGATGATTATTCTCAAATTTATAAAAATAATACAACTATATTACTATCAAAATTTGCATGTTTAGGAAATATTTGATTGAAAATGGATTTGATATTTTTATTTTAATGTATAAGTCAATTTAAAACATTATCAAAGAATATCAAACTGTATAAAACGTTCGAAGTAAACAAAATTTGCATACCAGCATGTATGTTGTTTTAAATATTTATTTTTATATTCGAATATAGCCATTGATTTGAAAGTCTTCTCAATATCATATTCTCCTTGCTTTACATTTCTTTTCAATTTATTCGATGCTCACGAATACGACCTACTTGTTCAAAAAAGCGCGCATCAGGATGCGGCCGGAGGATATCATCCTTTGAAGTCAGCGAGTTTACGGATGAAATTCTCGTCATTTCGCCTCCAGTGAAGTATCTGAAAAGGGCAGATTCCAGGAAACATATCTCAAAACGAGAGCGGTTTATCGAAGTTTTTGCGTCGATCTTTTGAGAGCACAAGATCATCATCATCGCCTCCCTTCACATTCACCTGTTGAACGTCTTTTGTTTTTATTGGCTGGTCCCAGGTGGCGGGCGGAAATCGGCCGAACTTTTTTGATAAGCTTCGAACGAAGGATAGCAAACAACCTTTAAGGCAGTCTATGTCCCCTTAAGTCTGCAGGGGATATTTATTTCTTCCGACACGCGTCACTACATCATTCTCTCCCTGACGCCCACATGCCTCCCTTTCTCTTCTTTACTATTCGCCTCTTTTTCTATCCAATATGTGAAATCGCTCTTAACCGTTCGCTCCAGTCTCCCTTTTCATTTCGTCTCCCCACATAACCACCGCAAAATTCGCCTCACGAAATCCCAAGCACTTCGGCTCTTTCCTCTAATGCTGGTCTTCCACTTATATTTCGTTTTCCGACGGAAAAAGAAACGAGCCGTGAGCTCTGTATGGAAGAATATCGCCGGACTCCGAAAAGTGCCAATTTGTCCGTTGATTTTGACAAAGTGTCAACTTTTATAAGTCATCTTCCTTTTATGGATCGATTCAGCATGGTTCGAGGTTTCTCTCATGATTTGACACTCCTCGAAAGTGTGTCGTTAAATGAGATTTAGCTTTTCAGATAGATGAAGTATCTATTCCCTTTATAGGAACCGTACTTTAAAGGCAGTTTTCAACAGCTGTTGAAGCATTGCAAAGCAACTAGTTTCAGAATAATTGATTTTTAATCATTACTTTAATCTTTGCTCGATCGGATGTATTTATGTCTGCAATAGACAAAATGGGATATAAGTATGGAACATCTCTCTATCAATGATTTTTGCATTGGTTCTGAAAATGTTCTGACTCTATTAATTTTTATGAAATTCTTTACCTTCTCCGCTAAACCTAAAACTTAATTTTTAAAAATTTAGAAATCGATTCATGAGAATATGGTAAACTTTTTACAAGTCTGATCTTTTTTAATTTAAATGTTTAATTCAAACACCAAGTCATTGATTGCTAAAATATTTTTTTTTGTACCAACCGTTCTATAATTTTATAAAAATATAAAGCATTCTAGAAATGCGATTAATATGACACATAAAAGCTAAAAAAAGAGATAATATTATATATAGATATTATACTGTAAGTTTTATTACTCTTGGATTATCAAACTTGCTATCGGTCTTTAGGAAACCCTAATATATGTTTAAGCATTATCGCCTTCAAGCGGCTTCCTTAATCATAAAACGATTAAAAAGCTTCAAGGATTATGTTTGGTTTTGGCTTCAAATCGAATCGTGTTAGCAAGCAAAACGTTTTATCCACTCCGATTTCACCTCATTTCGAAACTAACCTTTTCGGTGCGAAATGCTATTTTCTCTCAGATATACTGTGTCTGCTCTTCAGTTTCCTATTCAATCGAATGCACCTCTTCAAGTTTCCTCCCATTGTCCACGAAGGCTAAACTTCTCTTCCATTAAATTCCTAATTAATTTACAAGTTATTCCTCTCCATACACTCCGATGGAGTTCCAATGGATCAAACAACCGCACCCTTGAACGCTGTGTGCCACCCGAAAATCAGGGCGAAGGATAATGTGATTTTCCGTGGCGTTCACTTGCCGGGATCGCTGCAATCCCCTGGAAATGGATTGAAGCGTCGAGAGGGAGACGCCTCGACGCTGCCGAAGAGAAAAATACGCATCATGGTATGTCGATACTGAGTTTTTTTATTATTTTTTGTGAAATACGTGCCTTCAGTAAGTTATCTAGCGTAGCTTAATTTGATTTATTTAAAACTTAATTTATAATCACATATTGAATATGTGAATATTTTAGTCCTTTCATAAGATTACGTATTGGTATGATATTCGAATAAGATTTAGTTTTTTAAATTTGAATTAAACTTATATTTCTGAAAAGATATTTTTTTTCAAATGTATTCTTTGTTGATAAACCATCATCGCATCAATGGAAATCTCAATTTGTACTAGATTCGTTTCCTTGAGGTCGTCTGCGTTCGTCACTCTCTCCTTTACCCTCACATCGCTGCTTCACATTTACGTTCTTTCTCATCCACTTCCCAATTCTTCTTTATCCATCACATTCAAATATATATCTCTCTCTCCTGTCCCCTCCGAATTCAGTTTCCATATTATATTTATCCTTCCATTTAATTTATCAAAACCCTTTCCTTCTCTCACCACCTGGTGGTTCTCATCCTATTCATTATCATATCACAACTTCCTTATTCCTCGTTCCTTTGCCAACCTCCCGATAACGCGGCACATCTCTCACGGGCGCCAGCTTCCGCCGCTCATCTCATTTCCTGTTTCTTCTCTGAAAGTGAAGTGCTTCCATCTGTCTGTCGAAGGTGTGCATGCGTGAAGCGATTATTGCACAAAGGAAGATTAGTACATTCGAGTACTCTCTCTCGCGTATGACCTCCTGTACAAAAAAACGCAACTGTAATACAATAAATCTTATTCCATCACCGAGTCACACAACCAACGAATGATTAGCGAATGCTCTTGTATTTATTTAAGAAGGAGTAAAGGGATGGTTTGCGAATGTGAGAGCAAAAGATTTAAATGTCCATCTTTATCAATATCTGTTCTCTGAAAACGAATAAGGTGACAAAACGAAATATCTTTGCTAGCCGTGGATTCACTAAGTGTGTTTCTCTTGAGTAGGTAATGAAAAGAAAGAGATACGAAGTTTAAAGAACGTATAATTCATTTACATTATTATTAAAGTTCTCTTAGGAGATGTTTTTCACGGCTGTTTTCATCTAAAACTTGGGGAAATAGATTCAGGAAATCAGTTTAAATTCTTCCGTAACACTAGAAATTAGCAACCTTATGGAATCTACAGTCTTCTAACATCAACTCTTGACAAGTTTCTAAACTTAATTATCTTGTAATTCTTTCCTTAATTTTGGACACTCTCTTCCGAAAATCCTGAAGGGGTCATTTAAATCTTCGTAATTCTTTTGTCTTCTCCTCTTCGTCAGTTGTTCTCCTCTTTTCATTAAAGCAAAAAGTGAATGAATCAGACCGTATTTCACCTCCGCGTGGGCTTCTGTCCCTCTCACTCTTTCTCCTCATTTTTGGGTTATAAAACCCCTTGGTATGTTTACCGTTCCTTCCTCCCATCACCTCATTGATCCATCGATTGGGGCCTCGCTGTTGTTTTTGTGGCTACGTTCGGAGGTTAATCAGACGCTAAGTTGGGCGAGGTTTCGATCTCAGGTACCTCTCAACCCGCCTATGGAATCTATCTTACTTCGCAGAAAACGGCGCGAAAAAAATTAAATCTCATTAAAATTTTCCCTCCCATCCGTTGATTCAGGCTTTGCAAGAACGAAGATAAATTATTAAACAGCGCTCCGAAACGCTATCTCAACTTCACGCGGCATTAAACTTTAACGATAAGAATCGTCGATTTATTTATTCTGCGAAATGGTACGTTGAATCATAGTTGGCGCTAATCCCAAACATTACTTATTATCGCCGTCTTGAAAGCAGGCAACCATTCCTGAGACAGTAAACGTCACCCGTTAATAAGAGTTTTCGCTATAAAAGCCTATAAACCTAAGAGACGACCAGAAGCACGGAACGGATCGTTTTCTTTTCTCCAAATAAATCAGAACTCGAACGCTTTACGCGTAAGGTAACAAGGGAACAAAGAATCTAATTACTTAGAACGGTAGGAAGTAGCGTTTCGAGAGACGGTGTAAATTTAGTAGGGACAGAAAAGATATCGAGGGTTTTTTATATCGATATAACGTCATAAGGTATCGAAAAATTGGTTTAACACCGCTCTGTTTCTCACCTAAAATCACTTCCTGTATCATCGTGGTACAAGAGTATTGTTCATAATTCTGCTACGAATCGAATTTCGTTATAGTCGAATTATACGTCGTGGTTGGATTGGCTAGTATTTATAGTCATAGCTAGTTATTAACTAATAATTTAAATGAATTTTCTTGGAAAAAATGGATCACTCCCTTCTTCCAGTTCAAAATCAAAGAGCAACGTATGTAAAAACAATTAACATTTTCAATTTTTGCTGACACATAGGAAGAATATTTACCAAAAGTGTGAAATAGACCTAGCAGAAAAACAAAAATCGTGAAAAATTATTGTAGTTTACAAAGAATCTTAAGAGAGGCTGAAGGACATCAGCAGTGTTTCAGCTTTAAAATTCCGTGAACGGTCATGTCTTCACAAGTATTCATAGAACCTACAGTTTCAAAAGAATAAGGTAATTTCACATATTAACTCTTCGTTCGGACGTTGATGAACGACCCCAATGGGAATCAAGCATGCGCGAAACCATCAATTAAATAATCGAATAATTTGATTTGATAGAGCTCTAATATTCTGAGCTCATGAGTCAGGATGAAATAAAAAGAAGACAAGTTGGGAGAGCTTGTTTTGACATTCAATCCCTTGAACAGCCCTTCCAACGTAACCCAATTCGTCTGAACCACCAAGACGCCTTTTTCTGCCGATCCATCCTGAAAAGTCCTTAAACAATCATTCGACTCCAGCATCATCAAATCCTTTCCCAACAACTTCGACCGCAACCACTCCCCAATATACCTCTTACTTTCTTCCCCCCCTTTCTAGCCATTCTCTAACCTCATTTCCTCTCTGTCCGCTTCGCCTTTATCTCGAAAGCCCACGTTCTTCCTTTATTCCCACATCGCCTTTCCTCGTTATCACTTATTCTCCCTCCTTCATTCGTACACCTGTCACGTTCCGACCATCTCATTCTTCTTCACTCTTATTTTCACTTCCTATTTTTTGTTCCCTGGATTTTCTTTCATTTATATCTCCTCCAAGATTCCTCCGTCGTTACTTCATCTTTTTCGGCATTTTTTTCATATCCTTGTTTCCTCCCTCATCTCCAATCCTTTATCTTCCATCCATCTAACTGTCTCTTGATTGGTTTTCTCCTTCTTGTTTCTCCATCTGCTCCCTTCTCTAAATGGGAAATGCCCTCGCTGTTAGTGTCGTATCCATCTATCTCACGTCGTTAATCTTGGTGCGACTTATTCGACTTATATCTTGTTTCCTTACATTCTATGTATTTTTAGTATCGGTTCCTTCGATTCCATTATTAACCACTTCTTCTTGGAGGATACATTTTTATCATCCCAATTACGAAACTTATGAAAGTAATTCTTCATTCTATAATATCATTATCTAATATTATAATTCTATAATATTTCGCAAATTGAAATATCTTGTTTTACGATAAGCGCTAACCTCAATAGAAAGAATCAACACATCAAAAGCAATATAGATTTTGAACTTCAATCAGTATTTTTTATATCGCATCGAGTTGTATACAACTGTTAAGTATGGAGATTGTGAAATTATAATAACTTTTATTCAAAAAAATAAAAGCGAGACACTTGTAAAAATGTAAAATTTTTAAAAATATTATCAAATATAAAACTTGATATATACTAGTTAATCTATATTTTTTCGATGCAATCAGATGCTTTTAAGATAATTCTTTACTTGCGAATAAAACGTTAGACGCTTCACTAAAATAGCAAAAGTTTTAGAAACTATTTCCAGTATTAAATAAGTTCTTCATATATAGAGGTATAATTATCAAGAAAATTTTCAGTCTGAAGTAGAGATTCCCAAGCTGAACAAATGTCTCTATCCTAACCATCCCTTTGCCACGTAATCGTTAAATACATGATGAAGTCTCTATTCCATTTACCCCTTAGTATTCATCTCGGTATTCTCTCGTCTCAGGGTGTCCAGTAGAGAACTGCTCGTATCCAAGGGTCCTATTTTCTTCCGATACGTGACTTGCCCATATCTATTTCGGTGACCTTATTTTTACCATGTCCTTCACTCTGATCATCATTCTCTCACAGATGCATACATATTTTTTCTCAGGGTTGATGTAAAATGTATATCATAATGTCCGATGTAGCGTTAAAGCAGTTCGTCACATCAGATTTCCTGAAGCGTGAAATAATTTTGTAAACAATGCTCCAGAGGTGCCAAGGGAGATAGCAAAACCGTGGACTTACATCATGCTAAGCTATGGTCATTCATGCATGTTTATCGAGAGGCTTCGAAATTGAGTCGGACGGACAAGCCGCCAAATGAATACGATAAATTTTACTGCCAAGTATTTCGTTTTGCTTTTACCTGAATCTCTCCGCCCCACACCATTCATGCCCTCCTTCCTCTCGCCCACATCACCAAATCTCGATATCTCTCCCTCCCAAAGAAAACCTTTCGCCATTCCACACGCAAACGCACACAAACGCACGCACGTTCGGACGAGAGATCTTCCCCTCTACGATCCAAATCCGCTCTAGATAGTCCCTGGCGTCAACGCCCCCACTCCTCCCACGTTCGCTCCCAACCCCTTAACACTCCCGACAGAAAGGAGTTGGGATTGCAATGCGACGCCCTATCCCTTGAGCGCAGTTGTCTCGGCGCATTCGATGTTGCCTTCCTCCTCAGAAAGTAGGAAACGGGAGTCGGAAAAAAAATTCCGTTTCCAGTTCCATCCTCGCGTTTAGTGGCACGTAGAAGATAGAAGAGGATTTTTATCCTTTCGGAAAAAAGGAGATTGCCCGACCGGACTCGATCTATTCAGAATTTCCTCGTAGAACATTCTTCCCCTATAAAAAATCCCTCCTCATCTGCATAGCATCACCATTCCGCGGCCCTTGTTAACCAACTTGTTCCCTTTTTCATTTGCGTTTCCCATAGAGCCCTTCCATCCCAAAATTCGTCCCAATCCTCTCTAATCTGTCACCGTTCGACACAAAATCCTCGAGGGCACTCGCCCCTAAACTTCCCATTTCCATAAAATCTCGTCCGACCTTTTTTTTCCCTTTTTTGTCGGGTTACTTTATCGCCGCCTGGATCGCGGTCCGGACGAAAGGGAAACAGTCTCTTCGCCCACTTTTTCCCGCCACTTTCCTCCGTGTATTTTTCCCTTCCCTATGGCGTTAATGACCCGCGCCGTCGATACGCCCTTAAACCAAATAGCAACCTTTTACGCCCTCACGTGTAAGGCCATCTGACTCCTCTCTCGAGGCACTTTTTAGGCGCCGCACACACTCCCCGAAGCCTTTCCACAACGGATTGCGAGGCCCGAAAAAAATTTCCGAAGCGAACGCGTTAATTTAGACGCGAGAGCGTCGATTTTCGCGTCTCCTCGGGGCGACGAGAATTAAGAAATTCGATCTGAATGCGCCTCGCGGGCCTTCCGCTAATCACCCAACGTTTCGCGGAACTCACATTCATCGGGAGTTGATTTCGCGCGTGGAATTCGGGTCGGAGAGCGGATATAAGGGCCTAATCAAGGCAAGCGAATAACGAAATTCGCTCCCCCCCACCATCACCCCGCCCCTATCGCTCTCTCCCTCCGTGCCAAAACGAAGACCTCTCTCCGTTCGGATGGTGGTGCTTCTGCTCTCAGAGTCGTCTTCGGCGGCAGGTGAGTGCTTCCACCGAAAAAAAAATCCCAATCGCGTCCGACTCCCCCGTGATGTAAGCCATTAACGGATTCGGATAGTGTCGTGAAAAGGGGAGGGAACGCCCGCGGAGACTGACTGATGAAACCTCCCCTTTTTTCCCCCGAAGAGCGAGCCCTACGCTTTAGTCGTCGTGCAGGAGTGAGAGGAACGGTTGCGTGCGAGGATGTCCGTCCGCTGTGCGCGTGTCGTCCGAGTGAGAGTGCGTGGGAGGGTAACGTGTTAAAGCGTGTGCTTCCTGTCCACTGATTTTCGGTGCAGGGGGTGGGGTCGTGAGGAAGAGTTATGAGAACGACAGTTTTACGATCGTCGTCCGGTGATTTTCTCCGAAGGTGCTCGTTATCGGACGTAAATAGGCGTTATCGATGGTGGTGAATATTCATCGGAGGATATCTGCATCGATCAAGGGACATCAACCGTGTCCAAATCCGACTGTTCGCGTGAGATGACAGCTGGGAGAATCACTGCTCTAGATTCTTAGTGAATTTAACGAGAGGGGTTGGAAAAGATACGAAGGAGAGACTGAATATTAAACCCTCGAGGATAACTACGACTCACTTCGTTTTTATCGGGAACAAAATAATTCAAGCGACACGTACGTGCGGGACGAACTGAAAATTTTGGCGAGAGACGATGGATTCAGAAGATTTTGGGATTCCAGTGACTGTCTCCGAGATCCCAGCTTTATCAAGTATTCGACGGCGGTAGTCAGGCGTGCGTTTGCGACGTGATTCGTGTCGCGAAGTGCTGGCTACCCGCGACATGTGTATTCTGAACTGCTGCCCCGGATTACTTTTCGCAAGACAGAACAGAGTTGGATGTAAGATGACACTCCGTAGTCTCAGCTTCGCCCTCAGTCATATCATTATTATTATATAAACTCCCTTTGCAAGATGTTGAACTACTCGAGAAAGCTGCATGACTTTTGAAAGCGCGCGTATTTTATTTGTGATAGCAGAACCGTTTTTCCAGGAGAACCATAAAAAAATTGTGCTGCGTAAAAATATCGTTCCGCATCATCGGAACGACTAAAAATGATCAAAGGCTGAATCGCGGTTTATGCGCGCAAAGAATTCACTCAACGGATGCAAGTTCAAGTATCGGCTCGAAACGCCTCGTGTACGATCACGAATATTCGAAATCCGTCGATATTAATTTTCGAATTCTCCTTCGATCTCCCGATATCTGCAGCCATTTAGCGAAGCAAATAAGAGAGACTAATGTGTCTTACACATGCGACGGGATTAGCTCACTGGAAATGAAGACGAAATTAAGAGCATTGAGGCACCGACAAGCAGAATGAATTAGTGATTCCACGCTCCACTTTCGATGTCACCTTATTTTATTGGCTTGTTCCTCTTCCACCGACCTCCTTGAATTTTCTTGGCCCTATTAATCTGGGAAACTTCGCAGGTTATGTGACCGCAAAAGAAGCAGAGGAAACTTTGGTTTGCAGATGTTTAACTGCCTGTTTAAATCAGAAGAACCAGTTGATCAAGACGAAGCTAAAACGATTTTTTTATGAAGTGATTTATTTTACGCGATTATGTTATCTTTCTATACCGTCGAATCAATATTCGCATTAGCTTCCATAACTATTAAAAATAGAATATTTTATGAAATAGTTTATAATTGAGGGAAATATTTAAATTAAAGATAGTTATAAATGTTAAAGCTTTTTCTATTATTATTATTTTGTTGAAATTGCAAAGATATTTTGTTTTAGTAGATTTGTATATTTATTTAAAAGTAAGTTAAGTATTTATACAGTTGTTAATTTATTAAACGTACTAAGAAAACTGAATATAAATTTTAATTTTACTCTATTCTCTGTTTAGAAAAATTAAAATTAAGTCGCGCGTTTTTTCTTACATCAAACACCGAATCTCGTCAACTAAGTTTCACGAATTCTCGTTCGATAGAACTTTCAAAACTTATTGTTAAAAGTTATCCGGAACTAATTTGAAAGTATTTTTCGCGGTACTATCTTCCGGAACTTTGTGAGATATGATTCGGAAGAATTTCTTTCCGAAATTCATAAGAATGACTGATATTATCCTCTTTTGGAAACGTAAAAGTTCGGATGTATTTGCCTATGACAACCAAGAAATCCTTTCTTCCTATTCATACAGGATAACCGGAACACGTAGGAATGATTCGAAACTTAGATAAAAGTTTCCGAATCTCTGGTGGTTCCTTTGAGAAAGAGCGTTATAGTTTAGGATGCTGATTTTGCGGGTCACCATCCGCTCCAAGAACTCTTTCAAGTCGAGGCAAACCACAGAAACTAATTTAAAAAGTATAAGAGGTTTGAAAGACCCATTTTGACGGAGTTATAAGTGTTGTTCTTTCAAAACAATATACATATTTATTTCAGTATCCACATGGATATTAAATCTACAGTGATTTTATGGAAATGCACATAAATATACTTTTAATGCATGAAATTAAAAAATAAAATCTCTACGATTATACAATGAGCAATAATCAGGGTGTGAGATCGACTCCGCGTAACTCAGACATTTACAACTTTGAAAATGGTATTTCAAGATATAAATTTGAATCTAACTAGACATTTTTTTGAATTTGTTCGTGTTCAGTATATCTTTTATTATATTCAGTATATTCAGTATATTTTTTATTTAGTTGACTTATACTTGTATCTAACTCTTTTCTTTCGCCTTTCATTAATGTTTACGTAAAACTGGCTAATCAATTACTTACTGCCAGAACTTTTCGTATATCAAATCAGTTTTCTATCACCAAGATAGACTTCAAGCAGATATAACTGTATTTCGTATAGCAATTGCTCTTAGGATGGAAAAGGAATTCTTCAACGAATCTGAAAATATATCTTGCGTATCAAAATAACCAGTAACGTCCTCCAGGGTACTGGAGGAGCCCTTTGAAAACTTTAGAAACCCGGGTCGCCTTGGAATTCAAAACAAATCCAGTTGTTTGCGAATTCCTCTTTATAGTTAATCACCTCAGATTCAGTCCTCAACCGCATTTCAGTTGACAGACCCTTTTTGGATGTAAATTTATGATGCACTCAGCCCCTCTCCCGAATGAAACTCAAACCGACCAATAAATCCTCGCGTCACCTCATTTCTCAATTCTAATTCTTTGGTTTTCCATCAGCTGCCGCATCGGCTGTTCCGTCGCCGGAGGCCTGCCCTGCGAAGAGCGCGCGGTAGCGAAGGAGTGAGGAATACGTGATTCGGGCGCCCCAAGATGACGTCAAGCGACGCCGCGCCGCCGTACTGTGGCGAAGGCGTCCGCCAATTTCAGGTGAATGGATTTTAAACAGACGTGCTCGAATGTAACGAGCGGAAAACGTGATTAATGTCCGAACGTGTTCCCCCGGCCGATTATTCGCTCGAGTTATCTCGCGTCAAACGAGCATGCGAAACTCACACGGGTGTGACGCTGAATGGAGGTTTTTTAATAAGCCTCCCGTAGTAAACGCGCGAAAGCAATTACACTTGTTGGCCTCACTTATCTCGTGATTAATGCGGGAGAATATGTGGAAAGCTGCGTATTTGAAGAGATTGTTTTGCATCTGTTTTGAGGTTTTTACTGCCAGATGAGTTTTAGCTTTCTGAATACTATTTTCTTTGGGCTCACGTAGCATTTATAGTTGCAATGTTCGTAATAAATATTAATTATGATAATTATAATTTATTTTTCCAGTATATTCAGTCAATTAAATCTTTACATGCTCCAATCACTCTGCGCTTGAATATTATAGATATGTTAATATAATAGTTTTAGAATAAACCTCATAACCTAAACAATTTTCATTTTTTTATATCAGTCAAATATGGTGTATTAGTTTTGCGTCTTTGGATTTCAAAACTCATACTTCGTCAAGGATACACACTGTGTTGGTGTATCGATTAGGAATGATTAATGATCTCGTAACAAACATGCTCCGATGGAGTTGAATTGAGAGACGCCAGAGGATCCGCCCAATAGAGATCAAGTGATGCATGTTATCTGCTTAAAATTTGTTTCCATTGATACACTTTCACTGTGACGAAAGACTACATTGATCCTCAAGTTGAAGTAGACAAAAATGGGTGACTGAAAAAAGATAAGTTTGGGATCTAGAGTAGAGTTTTTCGATTTTCTTCGTTGGAAGAAGCCAAAACATTTTATCAAAAGAATGTAAAATAATCATTTCTTTCTCATATTTAAATCGTGTTTTCGATTTATTCACTTTCCTGTCATGGTTTACATAAGTGTTTTTAACTTATAATCAATTAACTAATTATAAACTAACTAATTTCAAACTAATTATTTTTCACCTAAAGTTAACATTTTCTATCCAATACTGGATATTAGTTCAAGTTAAATTTTAATACGAATAAACCAGTAATTGAATGAATTACTTCACTATAGCACATCATCACATTAATTATTGATTAAAGCACATTTAATTAAAATTCATCACATAATTGATTTGATGTTATAACCTTCATAATTTCTTTAAAAGCAAGCGCTCATCTGATTAACATCTATGGTATTTAAAAGATTTAACTCAAAAATCATATCTCGCCTCATTGTTTTCTATTCATAAGTAACAAATTTTCAACATAAAATTAGTTGAATCTCGGATACAATATTTTTGGTCCCATAATATTATTCACTCGTCAACCACTCCTAACTGCGTGTTGTCGTTTCGTAATTCCAACGAAAACACATAAAAATCAGGCATTTGGCCAAAATAACTCATAAAAAAATTACAAATCACCACATCTGGAATCACATACTTTGAAATCCCATTCGAATAAAATTTAAGGATGAATGGTAATGGTAAGATTAGCTCGAATTCCAACGGAAAAGGAGGCGTTGATTCTGTCATCGTGGGATTTTAAATTGTTCAAAAATTGCCTGATAAATATGAAATTCCTCGTGCCTTTTCAAAATGTAGATATTGAGTTGATGGACGATGACATGTAATTTGGGGTTCCTTTAAATCTCCACCACTGGAATGTCACCTGCCACGCTCTCCAATAAATCTAGTCAAATATAAAACAACGCCCAGTTCTCTCTATGAATTTAAATCTCACCGAGCGTTGGATGGCTGTATATTACTCATTTGCGTTGAATTTTAACATCCTGACCTTTATAAAAATAAATGTATACCCAAGTTCATATTATTAACTCACGTGTAATATTTTCTCCGGTACGAACTCTTTTAATGTTAGCAAAAAAATAAAGAGAATATACTTCCCATTTACTTGGTATACTTCTAAAAATCCGCTTTGAATTTTGTTGAATATTAACTTGTTTGCCTTGGAGGTTTATTTTACATCATCCAAATAATAAATAATTGGTTAAATAACAGATTTACATATATTTTTAGTTAAATAAACATGAAATTTATAATATATATCAGTTAAGTAAGCATATAAATATCTTCCGCATAGTTTAGTATCATTATTTATCAATTTTAGATCATAAATGATGATTTCTATTTCCACAATTCTCCTGGCGAATGTTTTGATTTACTAAAATTAGCATTATCTAATAAGATGGGTTCTTACTTGGAGAATCAATGACGTGTCTAATCTAAATCCTACACTTATTTTCATGAATCTTGTCATAAAGTAAAGAGATAAATATGATATTGAACGGGAATCTAATCGGTAACTTGAACATCTATATCATGATACATGATTGATGCTTAAAAATTTTCGTTCTAATCATCGTAAATGTTTCACTCTGAGGTGAGAGCGTAGCTTAGAATTGAAAGTTATGTTTTTAGATATCTTTTTAAATAGAATGTAAATGATGAGAATCGGATGATAGAAAACCAATGCTTAAACATTCTCTCGAAAACGTTAGATTGTGTACATGACTGAAAGATCCTAGTCAAAAGAATGGTCCCAATTAAGGCTTCCTTAACTCGTTCAAGATGTTGTCAAAGTTTGCAGTCAGTCTTCAAGCGATTCATTCAAGTGCATCATCATGCTCGAACAGACGTTTCAAGTAGTTTCCCCTTTCATGTCTCTCCCATCTTTCACTCCCTCTAACTACTTTCATCTCTTACAGATTTGGTACGGACATTTCCATGGACCAATAGCTCTCGTCATTTGTGTTGTCGGCTGCATACTCAACACCATCAATGTGGCTGTACTTTCTCGGCCTCCGATGAGATCACCCACAAATGCCATATTGACTGCTCTGGCGGTCGCAGATCTTCTCGTCATGGCAGAGTGAGTCATCCTTGTGGATTTTCCCTCTTTACTCATTATTAAGAGCCACCGACTAAAGCCAATGACGGACATCTACAAGCATCTGTAGATATGTCGGTGGACTTCAATCATAAAGACCATTGAAGTGGTGCTCTCTGGAAGATAATAAGATAACATTTCTGACCACAAATGTCAAATGCCAATCACTTATGAGCGGTGTTCACTTTCTTATTTGCTCCCTTTCCATTTCATATCGCCAGAGGAAGTTTTCCAATTGTTCCACTCAAGACTGATGAATAAGATCACCCTGTGATTTGAGAGAGTGCCTATCAATTCGTTTACTTACTGAGACTTTTTATAAAGTTATTCAGTACATTATTAGGCTGAAGTTAAATCCTTTTCCAATGCTTACCGTGTTTAGAAAATCAATTTTTAAGGTATTTAATATGCTCTTTGAATGTGGTGAACATAAACTCATTATTACTCGTGAAAATAGATTACTTGGTGTTTAGTAACTAATAAATTCAATTCTCATTTGAAATGTTTCTCAAGCTTAAATAAATATTGAATTTTATACGAATTTTTATATAATTTAGTCAGTAAATTCGTAATGAAAATCCGAAATATTGAAATGTATATTCATAATGAATATGAGAGAGCAAACTTTGACTTAGAAGCCTAATGTGGTTTAGAATCGTGTCTCTGAAATAGTTTAGAAATAGATTTTACAGATATGAAATTCATTGGTGATGAAATTTAATTTTACCACATGCATCAGTAATCAGTTTAGCCCTCCCGTAAACACACATGAATAAAATTCTCAGATTTAGCAGACAAATTTTTAATTGCCCTTTACCTTTTAATTTAAACTTGATCGAGGTATGTATTGATACAACTCTTAGTGATATTGAAAAAACTTTCCGCCTTTGAAAATACTTTCGTATCTCTCTAAAAAATTGTATAAATATTAAAGGAAAGTTTTGATACCATAAATTCACCAAATTCATTGCCGGACGGCGGTTTCAAATTCCTTGAGTGTATGCAACACACACGGCTTTCTTGTTCTGTCGGTTGCCTAAAACCAGGCTGAGCGTTAAGTAGTAGCCTCGAGAAGTCGACTGTAACGATTTAATATTTTTAAGAGTCGCTACGCTCTTTAATTACCGGCATTGATACGTTTTGTGAAGTTTTAAAACACATCTGAATTTACGTATACGAGAAACATTTTAAGTACATCAGAATAAATTGTTCATCCATAATCATTTAATTCCGATTCTACGATAATTCTTCACTTCTTTTCTTATTATCGTCAATTTTGTATTGTTTATTTTACATTAATTTATAGATCTTTTGATTAAGTTATCCTTGCATCTGTAAAGAACACCGCAAAATTCTCTTTACAGATACATCCCGTACGCGGTCTACTTGTACCTCTCAACTGTACGTCCAGCACACAAAAATTACACCTTCTCCTGGGCTGTCTTCGTTCTTTTCCACTCTCATTTTGGACAGGTGAGACTCCAATCCAAGAATCCACCCCATTACGTGCTCTGAAACCAATTCCTTACGTCAGCATCGTCCAAGAAAGAACTAGATCAGAACATGCCGGAATACTTTATTTTGTCTCAAAATGAAATATAGGAGAGTATTTTCAACTAATTTCCGACACTCTTCCTGTTTTGACATTATTGTATGACTAAGAGGCTAGACATGTTTTCCAGAGGTTGAAAAGAGTCCAATATCTCTGAAGTAGTAATAATCGAAGGAACTAAATATCTGTTTAAAAATATAACCAAATTTGCTTCTTAAAATCCTGAGTTTTCTGTTCTTATTAATGGAATTACAACATGTTCGGAATAACTCGAGCGAAAGAAAATCCTTAATAAAACATAGACATGACTAGTTTTAAAGTAAGTATTTAAATGCTTACTAAATAAATGCTTGTAACAATAATACAATTTTAGAAATATAACAACATTCATTGAAGGATTCCGATTTTTATCTTGGAATAAGATTATTAGGATTCTCAGAACTCTATGATTGTGCCAAATAATTTTCATTTGTTTCGAAACTAAGAATTTAATTTAATAAGTTAATATTGCCATCAATTGGATAATCAATTTAAATTTAGGTAATTGATGTAATTTTTTAATATGATAAGGATTCAGAATACATTTTTTATTTCTTTCCTCGTGTAGGTAAATTTTTGACTTTTTTGTATATGAAGGAATATATGGAGCGGTTCGGGATGAAAACTTGTTATGTATTCAAGGATGAACCGGAGTGAACTGCTCGCAAGTTTGAAACAGGAGTTTGTCTGTCGCTTCGAGAACTCTGCGGGTATCCGGAGTTTCTGCGGTTTTTGCTCACCCACAGATAAGGCTCTTCGATTTTCGGAATGGTTGAAACAAGCGAATCGCGTCGGAATAAATGGCGGGCGCGTTAACTTTTATGATGTGTTCTAAACAAGATGAAATTACGTGAATTGGCCGCACTTTAGTTCTGAATACTCTGCAGTCACGTGAGAGAAGCAGTGTTTTAAACGTCATGAGAAGTTGAGTTAATATGGTAAAAGCAGCAGACAGACGCTTATGAATTTTGTATTGCCTTCCAACTGAACACCGACGGAATGCTTACGGAGAGCATAACTAGAACATCTCGTTTTTTCGAACTTCTCTACCAAGAAAGGCATGTAAATACTTAATGCGCATTATGGGAGGTGTACCTGATTGATGCAAAGTTCATTCGAGGATATATATTTTTAATTCATATGAAACAAATTTATCGGATGAAAATTAACCCATAATGCGTGGAGGATATATTCTGACGGACTTATCAGCATCAATGATGCTTTTTCTCGAATATTACATATATTTTTCGACAATTGATGTAATATATTTGTGGATTTTTCCTGTAAGGTGATTGAATTAATTTGTTTAAAAAGGAAATTCTGTTTCCATCGCAGCTATGTAAGGGTCACCACTTGAAAATAGTACTCGAAACATATTATTCATATGAAACAACAAATTTATTCAAAATAATTATATGACTTAATGATTGAATTCCTGGAACTCATCGTGATATTTTATTATACCAAGCTCTATAATATAGACGCATCATCAAGAACAGCAGTTACGCATGATTCAGATCAATTTTATTACACTCCAAGATCGACTTGATCGAGTGAAATCTTTGAAAGAATCATTACTGTTTTAGAATGGCGACAGAAATAAACGAAACTAACAAAAATGAAATTCCATTGCGGTAGAAAAAGTCAGTCAGATGGTTTAATTTCACAGTTGACTAATAAACCTATTCTAATTACAGGTCTTCCACACTGTATCCATTTGGCTCACAGTCATGCTAGCAGTATGGCGTTACATCGCCGTGGGCCATCCATTGCGTAACAGAGAGTGGTGCGGTAGGAACAGGGCGTATAGAGCCATCGCGGCCGCTTATATCGCCTCACCCATCATCTGCTCTCCCCTTTACTTCTCCTTCTCCGTCCAATCCCACGTGATAGCTGCTCCATCAACGCCAGGGGAGAACATCACTCTCTATATCGTCAGCCTCTCGGACCTGGGCAAGGCCAGGAACGAGCTGCTGGATCGCATCAACCTCTGGCTGTACGGGATTCTCATAAAGCTCCTGCCATGTGCCCTATTGACCTTACTCAGCTTGGCCTTGATCTTGGCCTTGGCCGGCACGGAGAGGAGGCGAAAGCAGGTGATGAAAAGGGGCGCTAGCGCCAACGGGGCGAGGAGGCAGAGTGGCGTGGGGCGAAGGGCGGACAGGACGACAGCCATGCTACTGGCCGTGCTTCTTCTATTCCTCGCTTCAGAAGTACCACAGGTTGGAGGATTTGACTCTTTTATGCGGATTGATTATAATTAAATATAATATTTTTGTCGCGAAGTAGACAATTTTACGATAGAAGGATTAAACGAGACATTATCGATTAGTTTCCGACAGAAATATGTTGACTGATTTCCTTCCTCGATACGGAATAAGATTTATGCTCTTATTTAAAACAAATTATTACTTATTTCTTTTGTTTAAGTGGTTACCATGACATTTGTTGACTTCAAATGTAGAGATTGTGATGTATTCCTCAGAGATAATGAAGAAGTTCGATGCACGCACGAGCGATATGTTTTAAAAAGCCGTTAAATTTTGACGACTTATTTTCGTGATCCAATATTGAGAATTGCCGCCTCAAGCTGAGTTCATCAATCCATTGTAAATCTAAATTATAGTCTTAATGAAATAATTTTCCTAAGGTTCTGTCCAAATTATTAATGACTTCATCAGGGTAAATTAATTTTAAAAGCATTATAATAACATACATTATAAATATAACATACGGAAATTTTTGAGGGAATAAATTCTTAATTTGTGATAGTTTATTTTGATAAAAACATCACAATAATATTAAAAGCGAGCGATCTCTACGCAAGACTTCGTCCAACCATAGAAGTAACACGGTTTCTGACCTTTCCATTAGATATAATATTGTTACCAGAAATCGTAAAGTATAAATAAATATAGAAAAATGATGACTTTTTCATTTCAGCCCTGAGATTATAATAAAAATCATTCAAAAAAATTTATATAATGTAGTTTTCCCGATTGCGAACGAGATCTTTGCCAGTTACGGATATGAAACGCCGGGAATCGGTAAAGATTTGATTAAAATTGAAGAAATTGAAGATAAAGAACTTCTTGTAAATCCTGCATATTGAACATGGTGTAACTGTAGCTTCTTGAATGTTTTATAATTACGACACTCAATACAATAGTTTAGCTATTATGTACAGTCATTTGGCTGGCACCTGGTAATCTTATTCCTATTCGTGTATATTGAAATTAAGCAGCTTAATTTTAGTTTTTGTTAAAAATGCGATAGATTTTGTGCTTTAATAATTAATCATGGTAAATTTTTTGTCCTTCCCTCACTTGTATGAAAACAAGAATCAAAAAGGAATATTTCACGAAAATCACGGTTAAAAATCTATATATACGACGATAAGAAAAATAATGTCAGTAGCACAAATAAACTTTTAAATAGTAAGCAAATACCTAAGAATTTCTACATTAAATAGTATGATAAACAATGAGGAAAAATAGTGCGAGTTAGTGTCATAAAAGGATGTATTAAGTATCGATGCACGATAAGATCGGTGAACGAAAGAAAGAAAAGGGCATAAATCTACTACTTAGCGTAATTCTACGTTAGGTTTCGATTAATGTACATTAAAGAATGAAATAAATAGCCGTGAAGCATTTTGAGGTTCTGCAATCCAGGTATAGGCCAATTAAAAATATGCGTCAAAGGCCTCTGTAGTATTTCGGTCTGAACCCCTCCCGGAATTCCCTTGAAGAGAGTAAACATTTCAAAAGTGAAGTTCAAATTATTACCAACTAAATAATTCGAATGGAAGGCGTGTTGCTTCGAAATGCTTAAAGTTATTCATTCCGTTAAGCATCTCGGTGCTTATTGATTCTCAAGGGTTCTGTAGGATAAAGTAAATCATTATGTATTAGAAAGCAAACTCGGTTTATGATGGATTGTTTGAAATGGAATTTGGAAAAAGGAACGACTGAGACGAAAGCTTCACAGCGGGAATCCAGTCTTTCATCTTGTTTATTTTCTAGACTATGGCAAAGGAAACTACCACGGAGTCAATGTTTCTCTTATCGCCTTCGTGAATTGACGAGCTTGCATAACCTAAACGAAGAAGCTACATGACTTCGCTCTCACACATCCATCTTGTTCCTCTGATCGAAGGACGCCTTCAGAGGAGAAGGCGTTTCCAAATTTTTTTCATAGAATACACAACTTTTCTTCACACCCAAGAGCGCACTTTACCATGTTACAGTCACTCAATATTGATACAACAGATAATCTAAGTGTGTGAAAGATAATGATCAAAGCTCTTTGAATTTATATTACGGAAATGCATGAATTGAATCTGTACGTAAATCATCTAATACGCTTACATTACTCAGTGGGCACTTTCATTTAACCTTTGAAAAAAATCCGGAACAGCGCAAATGTCCTTATTTTCGTTAGAAATTCCATGTACGATAAGTATTACTCGATGTAAATATGTACGATGGATATAAAAAATTATCATTGAAACTTTTAGAGAGAACAATATTCTTTATTCAAATACATATAATTATTTGTGTATATTAAATAATTTACCTTTACATTTTCTACCTTATGAAGTCCTATTACAAATGAATAATCAAATAATATATCTACCAACTAATTGATGCGTGAATTTCGTATCGATGTATCGTTTTCACTCTTCTCTCATACTAATATTCTTATGCTTCTAAAATATACTATAATACAATACCGCTTTTCTATTTTCAGGGTGTTTTAGGTCTTCTGTCAGGAATACTAGGAAGAGAGTTTTATAAAGACTGCTATCATCAACTGGGTGATGTAATGGACTTACTTGCACTCACAAATGGTGCTGTTAATTTTGTGGTTTACTGCACCATGAGCCGTCAATTCCGAGACACGTTCGCATCTCTATTTTGTCAACACATATCACGACAAGAAAGTGCGTCGGACGATGGTAATGATAATGTTAGCCCTTTGAGTAAAGTACCGGCAGAAACCCCCCTATGTGGAAAAACAAAATGGAACAAGAGGAGAGACAGTGGTGCAGCTGAGACACAGGTGACTGCTGTATAAGGTCAGGTAAGGGTTGGGCTCCTTATCTGATATAGTAGGCCCATTTTGAGGATTTTAGCTAATATGGTATTTCTTCCATTTGTATCAGTTATGACCCCATGAACATCATGAAAAGAGAAAATGTACAGCTTATGGGACCACTAATAACAGAAAGCAGACTATTATTCAGACAGTGTGTGATGTATGTAATGATATTGATATGAAATTACGAATTTGACTGCTGATATAAAACAAAAGATAAATGGAAGTGGCCTTTTACAGTGTGGAAATCGATTTCACTGAGGGTAAATTAAAACTTGCTTGAGAATATTTCGTAAAAAACTTTTGAACAAAGTTCTGCGAAGGTATTTTCATTCATCATTAATAGTTTATAATGTACAGCATTCATGATAATATTTACATGAGAGAAAGAGACTCAACAGCAAAAAAATAATATAATAATGTTATTTCAGTGGGAAATGACTTGGATGAAGAATAACATTTCCTCGTAAATAAGAATGAAATACCAAATTAATAATGTAAGGACTGAATATTACATCTCTTTTAAAGTATATACATGACCCTTAACCTTTGAGGAAAATAAATGGTATTATATGGAATAAATCACTACTCCTTAAATTTATTCAAATTTACTTGAATTACCTATATTTTCTTATCAACTATAGTATGATTACCAAAAATTGTTAAGATTAAGATGATCAAAATTGTAGAGCATTGTAGATATGAAACAATGGTTTGCTTGTGAGGGATTCAAATTTAGTTTTTTGCTGATCATTAACTATTTTAACTAAGGTTTAAGTATCAACTTTCACTGTATTTTTTTAATATCACACCAATAATCATAGCATGAAATAATTATAAGAGGTGATAAGAAATAAAAACACTCGAAAACCATTTTTTGATGAAACTTAACACTAAAGAACTTACTCTGAATTTATATTTTTATCATAAAGGAAATTAATGTTGCTCCAAGTACAAAATATTTATGTCAAAACATTTTCACTTGCTTCATCAACAAATTATTACTGTTTAATGTGATTAGTGGAAATATGTATATATTTCATAACAATATATAGGCTTCTGATACCTTTATGTTATGAACTAATACTAATATGTCATGACATAATATTCTTTCAATGCTGACTTTTGTTGAGTTTATTTCTTTCATTTAGATATCTAAGAGCCCAGTGGCTTTACAGTCATGCTTGTCTGACTTTTTCGTTACCATTTATTTCATGCATTTTATTTAGGCATAGAGCTAATTAATTATCCATTACCCCTTCATGGTGGTCTATGACAAAAATATCAATGTTGACTCAATTGTGTTTTCTTCCATCTATCCATCAATTTTGAGCAAAAATGAAATACTAGCCTGAAAACAATAAATGATAAAATTACCATTGGGTATCGAAATCTTAGTTTTCAGTTACTATTTCCATTGCACTTATATTTCTCTTTTTCTATCTACTTCTTGCTCAGATGTATCATTAATTTACTGCTGGGACTTTTCACAGATCACGTTTCATTATTAGTTGTCTTCATTAGCCATCAAGTTTCTTTTTAATGTTTCTATTAGTAATCAATCTCTTTGTAGAGTATAACTTTGAATATCTGAATTTATTCATTGATGATTTTAGAAGGAAACCATTCAAGAGATAGCAAGAAATATGTTTGGAAGTTGATGCCTTTTAAGAGGAGTATAAAGATTCAAAAACACCATTTTTGATATAGTACTAGTACCTTTAAGTACTACCTCACTAGACTTCTTTATCTTGTGACTAAAATTAGCCAAAAACAATCTAGCAGGAATGATTCAGATAGTACAGGTAGAGGTAAGTATAGTACAAAGTTTAACTTCAATGTTGGTAAAGCTAGTAGATGAAAGCATGCATCAAATCAGTGATATACAGATATAAAAGGAGGTAGCACGAGTAAAAATAGTTTAAGTTTTATTGGTTCCAAATTTCATTTCTCCATATTGTCCTGAACATCTTGAGATTGATTTTTGAATTCAGAATGGAAGACTATAATAATAAGGGGTGTGTTAGAAATGAGAGGTCTTTGGATCTTCTGGATCATATACAAATTGACGTATAGCTATGATTGACTAGGAAATGGATATTTTTTTAAATGTAGTGCAGCTACAAAAAAACCCTTTACAATAACTTATATAATGATTATGCTTTCTATTTATCAATATAATTCAGTATAACTTATGATAAAAAGCATTTTTAGTAATCCTATAATTAGTATTTAAAATAATAGTTGACAGGTAAAAGGCAGTAAAAAATAAAATATTGACATTGACTGAAATGAGGAAGCACCTAATTAGTAAACCCTAGAAAATCCCTCTTCATATAAAAAGAAAAAAATGGAGTGCAGATTATTTGAACTTTAAAAAAATTTATATCATTACAGATAGATGCCTAAACATAATATTAAGATGTAGTAGAAGGAGCTAAATCCATGATAAATAGTATGACCTTGTTATCTTTAATTTCATTTCCTCATTTTATTGACAAGAATCTTCAACTGAATTCATGCCAGCAGACTGATAATCAATGGTAAAGAATAAATCTCACTCTAGGTAAAGAAATATTTCAAACCAGTGTGATTCATCAAAAGTAATTATAGAAAATTTAGGAGAAAGTCAGAAAAGTTTTCTTTAAAAGGATACACAGGCCAAGTAAATAAAAGAATAGTAACAATCACTACAACAGTTTATTACAAAAATATTTTTAAAATTATAAAAAGTGTTAATTCCTTTCAGGTTAGTAGGTCCTGTCATGGGAATAAAAATATTCACATTTTATATTTAAATCACATTCCTACCTCAAACAAGATATTGAAGCACTTCAGTCAAAGACTCCATATGCACATAATTCTACTCAATCTCAACTGTGAGGCATGTGTATCTGCTATCGAAGCTATGATATAGTCACATTCACACAGAATTCTGTAACTTTATAATATGAATTTAACACAGGAGAAAAGTATACAACACAGTTAAGTATAATACATAACAAGTTAGGGTGACTTTACATGATGGTTAGTAAAAAAAATCATAAGCTAAACAGAAAACTCTAAATACTTTTGATATTGACATGGTAAAAAATTAATCCTCGCATAATTATATATACTAACCTTTGAATACAAAGATTGATTGATTTTTAGAAAAGAATTTTATTAAAATTGATTCCTTTAATCTTTAATAAAACAATAATACATTAAACATATAAATTTATGTTGCTGGAAGATTGCTCGGATATATTGTTAATGTAATATTTATTATTTAGAAATTTGTGGATTATGTTGTATAAATGAAGGGGTAAAAATGGCTCAAAATAAGCACCAGTAAAAATGATATCACATCACAAACAATGCTTTTATAAAATAAACACATAAATAGCAAATAAACAGATAAAATAGAAGTAAACTGAAAATAATTCTATCTTAAAACAACAACCTCAAATGAAAATTGGGTGATGTAACCCCTGGCTTACCACAAATATTGTATGCTCATGCTAAATATATATAGAAAATTGTAAATAAAATAGGGAGCTCATAAACAGACATTCTGAACTTTTTAAGGATTTACATTTATAATCATACTAAACAGAAATTGTCCACCTTTGATGCAAAATAATCATCAATATAAGGATGCCACTTACACCACATTGATAAGGACGGAACATTTTTAGAGACAGTAGTCCATTAGAGTAGTTCATTATGATCATGGCAATGTATAAGTTTGATAGAGGAAATGTGTTACATTTCATATAAAATCAATTAATGCTGATAATCAAGCAGTCTCATTTCATTTTCAAGACTGTATTAACAGCACCAGACTGTTCGCTCAGCATCAGCACGAGCTATAGATGGCCCCCCTAATACATGCGGTTGAAATGAGTCTTCCTCTCTTTGGTCATTTGATGCTTGATTTCCAGGCTTACCTTCATACACCTTTATACTAGTACGTTGTGAAGGGTCTTCAGTTAGCTTCACAAGTCCCATTGCAACACTCAGAAAAATGTCTTCAATACCTAAAGGGATGAGTGATAATGATATTATCTCTCTTCTATTAAATTTTCAATTTTCCTTAGAAGTGACATTAAAAAAGCAGTAGTGCCTCTAGTGATATTAAGAATGTTTTCTATATAGGGAAATGGTTATTAAGGTGTAAAAAAATCATCTTTATCGATTATGATCACAACTTAATCAGCACAATATCATCATTTATACCTAATAGAAACCAAAAAATGGTGACAGGAAATACTTATAAAGATAGAAAATATTTTTAGCTACGGCCAGACTTCAAAGCTCAGATGACAAATTTTTGAGAGGTCTAACATAATAACGATATTGGCTACATATATTACTATGGCAACAGAATTTTCTACCAACTGTGATATATATCCACAGACAAAGAGGGGATTACAGTGAACATTTTTTAATTAAATGTTTGCAGTTAGTAGTTACATAATTCTTTAATACATGTGAATATTTTTTTGGAAAGAATTTCAATAAATATTTTTAATGAATTGATTGATTACTGCTAAAATTATATTTCCTATAAATATTTATATAGTGCTAAAAAGTACTGAATACATCAGCAATGAAATAAACTATAATAGGCAATGAAATAGGTTTACTATAATACATAGTAAACCTATTTAAATACCATCAACATTGTTGATCAAAAAGGAAATAATTGTTACTGAAGGTTTTTTATTAGTAATTAGAAAATAGAATACTGAATTCAATTTAATATTGAGTACAGAAATATGGAATCAATAGAAAAGAATGCAAGGGATAGAAAGAATTTTGAACAAGTACAAACAACAATTTTAAAGTATCTTTGGAAATAAAAAGTAAACTTCGGGATCAATACAGAACATGAATCAGTAATTTTTTTAATTACACTAATATAACTTCTGAAAACAATCTCATACTAATATTTACTATTGAGGGATTGAATAATTACAGAAGATATAAAATTTTTATGTTAGGGATGTAAATTTTCACCGTCTTATATACAATGTGATCCATACCCTGATCCTGCAAGGCTGATGCTTCAAAATACAGCCCTCCAATTGAAGATGCATACTGGTAAGCCTCGTCTCGAGGAACTTTCCTCTGAGATATTAAATCTACTTTATTTCCCACCACACACAGTACCATAGGTTCTTCAACATTTCTTTGAAGCTCTAAAAACAAAGATATTTGAATTAAAAGAACAGGAAAATTAAATTATATTTAGGAAATATGAATACATTAACTAAACACTTATATGAATTAAGATATTTTTAATTGCACTAAGGTATTTAAAATGATAGACTAATACTAAGCTTAAAAATTCATAAAAAGGACAAAATGAATGGTGAAAATTTACCTCTAAAACTCATTAGTATCTTGGATGATATAAATTATATTTATAATAAAATATTAAATTTTCATGTAACAATATAACATAAAATTACAATTATCCTTCGAAATTTTTGTTATAAATACTTTTTCTAGCCTTTAGAAGCAATAATTTGTACATATATCTATATACCTTTCACCCAAGTCTTCACAGATGTAAAAGTATGATATTGTGTCATGTCAAACACAAGTAAAGCAGCATTAGCATTTCTATAATACATTGGTGCCATCGAGCGAAACCTCTCTTGCCCAGCTGTATCCCAGACCTAAATATCAAAATTATAATAATTAAACATATATAATTTACATAAATTCATCTAATTTTATTACATAACATGCTATATTGAACTAGCCAAAAATTTAGAGTACTTTTTCAACATGATTTTAATGATTTTGAGAAAAACATACCTGAAGTTTCACTCGCGTATCATCAATATTTATTTTACAAGTAAAAAATGAAGCTCCAATTGTAGGACTTATATGATGACTAAACATTTTACCAATATATCTTACAACCATGCTTGTTTTACCTACTCCTACGAAAATGAGGATAAATATTAAAAGAGTGTAAAATTGTCACGACATAAACGTAAAGATACAACACAATACAAAAAGGAATGATTACAACTAGAACGTAAGCTGATAAGTATTAACTGTAACATCAATATTTTACCTTGAGCTCCAAGAACAACTATTTTTCCTTCGATAGTTTTCATTTTCACTAATACTGAATTCCTTTTTCACGACAAAGTTCCGTTGAAAAAGGAAGTGAATGATTACATCTTATTATATAAAAATAGAGACAAAAGGGAATTAAGATGCCTTACATTACAGAGGATTACAGCTGATAACAAATGAAGTTCGAAATCATAAGGACTTCATGACGCACATGTTACGCTCTTAAAAATGAAACGTTTATTACTCCTCTAAAATGCAAAATAAGATTGCGGATCCTGCCCACGTTCAGCGTGTTCGTTCATTGTATAAAATTATAATGAAAATGCACCGCGGTCTTCCTCAGGACATGAAGACATTGGGAGATATGTACACTCGAGAAGAATTTAAAAGGCACAAAAATTGCAGCCCTGCAGAAGCAAATATATTTATGAACGAATGGGTGGTAAGAGATGTTTCTCTGTAGTGCAAAAGAACTATTTTGTTCAATTACTTCCTGTAATTATGAGAGTATTGTTGTGGTTAATACTTCCTGATTGGGTAGTTGTTACGTAAGAGCATCCTTCTTGAATGGGGAATCAAAGTTTTAAGTAGACCGCCTACATCTACGATTTAGTGCTAAAAGTTTTATTCCTACTTGATTAAAGGTCTTTGTATGAACGTTGCAAATTGTACTCTACCGAGAATATATGTAGTCTAGTTTACGGTGTAGTATTTTTCCTAAATTGTAGTAAACATATAATATAACGAATCGTTATTTTCAAGTAACTTTTTTTGTTGTAAGGTAACCGACTGCACACTTCTATGCATGTCCTTGACCGACTCCTGTTACATCATCGCCTCGTGATTGAGTCATAATGTGCGATAAATATGCATAGTATAATTTCATAAAATGTTACCATATGTTTCCCTGGATGTGATTGTCTAAAGAGATTTCGGCAAGGATAAATATTCATTTGAAGAAAATGAGATAAGCAAATAAAATTAAACATGTGATTTTAATAATTGATCTTCTTTCTACAGGTATATGCAATGACATTGAGCAAACAATTGGGTTTGAAAGGACCCAAAACTTCTAAACCTTTGGGTGTTAACATTGATGAAGAAGATCTAGATAAACTTCGTGATGATCAAATCCAACAACTTTATGAACTCATGCTTGCAGCAAAAGGAATCCCTGAAGAAGATATAAGTGACAAGAAGGATTCAGAATCATAAGTTGTACTATTTTTTTGCATAATTAACTCTGAAAGAGCAATTTATAGATCCTAATAAGTACATTTTACTGTACTTTTTTAAGAACAGTTGTCACCTACCTCAATATTTTCCTCTTTTAAAATGCTTGCAAATAAATAGCTTGTGTAAGCATGAGCTCATAAAGATGTCAACATAATTACCCTCATTGATATACATAAATTAGCATAAAAAATTTCATTATAAATAGTTGTAAAATAAATTAAGGACTTTGATTAGGTTGAAGTTTTCTCCTTTTCTCAAACAGCATCTCTTGGGAAGCTCTTCTCCAAGATCTGTGCATTACTAGTTTCTGAAAAGATGAAAATATTTATTTTGAATTTGTTAGAATTCATTCATGGATCTTTTTAGTGAAATAAACTTACTAATATCAATTAAGTTTTCTAAAATGATTTTTCCACATAGAGAAAATATGCAAATTATGAAATGTAATCATTTGCTTATATTAAGGATTACATTTCTATAGACGTTTAGAAATATAGTTTATTTTAGATTTCATTGAATAATACAATACTTTATACTAACATAAAGAAAACTACTATAATTCTGAACTACTCTGGCTAATACTTACACAAAATATATCATTGCTTTAGCCAAAAATTTTCATAATTTGATTTGAATCTTTTAATCCTAAACAGAAAAACTACATTAAATCATTAAGCTAAGAGAACTTTCAAAAATCTAATAAATAAAATTTGAAAACTTGGAAAAACTTCATCCCTACATTTCCTAGCCATTGAGACAATTTTTAAAATAGTTAAGCTAAATTAAACTAGCATCAATGACCTGATATGAAATGCAATTTAATTGAATGATGATTAGTTTTTCATCTATAATTCATACCTGGTACTTAGGTGCTTGTATTACGGCTTTAAGCATACAGTTATATAGGATTTTCCACTTCTTTTACTCTACACAGTAAAAATATAATTGTATAATAAAGTAATGTAGCATACTTAGATTCAACCTTCATATGTTGATACTCACAGACAAATTTTGATACTAAGTATGATACATAGTGATATAAAATATATCCCCCTTAGGTTTCACTAGCAGTACTTCATTGCATGGATTACATTTCATTCAAATTCTGAATTACATGGATTATAGCTCATTTGAAAGCCCTAACAATGTATCTTGAAGGATGGTTCATCATTAAGGAAAGGAATCACAATATTGGAGCAACAAAATTGTAGTATCTTTTACTGTTAATTTTAGTAATCTTAGATTAAAATATATACTAATAATGGAATAAATACATACCGCTGCCTGAACCTCGTTTTGATTTCTTCGCTTAATTTGTAAGTCCCAATTTGTGGGAAGATTCTTCTTTTGAAGTGATTTTTGAGAGACTGCCATGTTCTTCCTTCAAATTTCTGAGAAGCCAAAGGTAGCAGATATAATAATTGGAATTTATTACAAGACTTTAACCTGTTCTCTGATGCTCTATAGTTAATAAAGAAAAGGAGGACAACAGAATCAAGAATTGATGTTGTAATTTCAAAGTGTAAAGCACGCTCAGATGATAATTCAAAAATCAAGAAGAAAGTAAATATCTAGTATCTACCTTAATAAAAAAAGGTTACCTTCAAAAAAACCCTAAAGGTTACTTTTGCATACAACTTCTTTGAATATTTTATCCTTCATTTCAGCATAATAAATTACAATATTATTTTAAATTACAACAGGAAGTACGAAAATTAGGTGAACTGCAGAGTGTAACCTACATTATTTTTATAAGGAACCTTTATATCATCATTGATTTGGAAAAATATACACAAGATATTGTGAATAATGAATAATACTTATTCTCCATTTCAGTAACAAGTAGAACACTTTTATATTTTAAATAAAATCAGTTATTTTAATTCATATGCAACTATGTTTACTAATAGATCACAAAGGTTCATAATCATAACCTTAGATTTCTCCATATCAATCCACAGTCGATCACCTGCGACCCAACTAAAAGCTTCATTTTCTACAATATAGTTAATGATGGCCAGTCTCTCTTCTTCTGAATAAGGCCTTGATCTGAAACATAAATACTGGTAAATAATTTTTGGATACCTCCTAATCAATGAAATAAAACTATTATGTATACAATTTAAAACTCAAAGAATTATCGATTGTATTTTTTAACATACTGATGACAAAAATTAAGGAATAGTGAAGTATCAAATGAATTTTTAATGATAAAATCAGTTGACTTCTACTTCAATAATGCAATAAGAAAACAACTTCTTTCATTTCAAACATTTTTTAATACAAATTGACATAGAATGAAAGGTAGAAGGCTTGGTTACTCCACCAACTAGTCCAGAGAAGCAGAGACACAATTTTGAGATCTGGGTTCTGTAAGATTTTTTTCACCTCTGCTAACAACCAAGGAAATATTTATATACAAAGAGAAAAATATATTTTAGACCAAGAATTTCATAAAATAATAACAAGATTTCAAAATAAGACATTTTAAATAATCTGTACCTGGTATACCAAACCACACAAGAATAATTCTATTTTAAGAACTAATTTGATAAAGGTTTATACATACACCGTTCTTAGCATACTCTTGTGATTTAATCTTTCAAATTCATCATCAGCATCAGTTCTGCAACTGAAATATTCAAATATGACAAATAAAATTATGAAGAAAATCAAACTTAACCACAAGATAATAAGAAATTAAAAAGAATAATGATTGAAAAAATTAAATTCCCAAAAATGTTGCAATCATTTATCAAGTCATCCATTATTTACCAATCTCTAATTGTATACAATTTTAGAAGTAATTTCATTCTTGACAGAGAATTTAGATATGCTTTATTGAACTCAAGTTATACTGAATTTTACTATCATATGTAATAAATGCTTATCAAATATATTATTATAATTAGATACTATCTTTCAATTATAATAATTACCAAGTTACTATCATTAAGAAAGGTAACTGTACAAAAGATTAATTTAAAATTAAGGACATGAAATTGATGCCATACAAAAAAGACTATTAGACCTTTTCAATGAAAATCAATGTAACTTGGAAAATGCAAAAGAACTAAACACATTATACTAATAAAGAAACAATTGCAATTTCTGTATATGGTCATAAAAAAAGCAGTAGATATATGAAATAAACATAAATAAATCACTAATACAAACAATTTTGTTATATAAAAAATATAATCTAGTAAAAGGACAACTGAGAATTATAAAACGTAGTTTAAATGTGACTATAAAAATATGAATGAAAAGTTGTCACATTTCCTAAATTATCTAATTGAATAATATTTAATGAAATTGCTTACCTATCCAATGGTACATTATCCCAAGAAGTAATTTTAAGCATGACTTTATTAAAGTTGAAGTCTTTGGTGTATTTTGAATTCTTTTTCAATCTAAAAGTAACATCAAGGTAAAAAATTAGAGAAATAATATAACAAATTTTTCACTTACCAAGCCTAAATTCCAATTTCTTGCATATTTTATTTAAAAAACTCAAAATGAAAAGATTGAATAAATCACAGATGCATCAGAGAGCCATCTGAACAAGTATTCATGGTGAAAGTTGTTGTGAGTTAAATTATCATTTAGAGGAATGAGTGTAGCACAATTAAATCTGTAATATTAATAAATGAATTTAACCAAGCTAATTTATATTTAGTAATAAAAATTATCACAAATAAAGATATAATATCCATCTATTTATTTATTTCATTTGGCTAAAATTTAAAAATGTGGATTCTTCATGAAGTTGACAAAAATAATAAATATAATGCAATCTTCTTAGTAAGAACACATCAAACAAGAAATTACAAAACTATTGCAGGAATTTCAAGAAGGAAAATTGTTATTAAGGAGAAACTGATCAACAATAACTACAGAACTATGTTCTAAAAGTATGAAATGTGTTTTAATGTCTTATCGTTAGCAGAAACGAATAAATCTCTTTCCGTTATAAATAATTATGCGTTTAATGAGTAGTTTAAAACGAAGATACACATAATTATAGATAATATTTCCAAACGTATAGACTGAAAATTAACAAAAATGCTAAAGGCAAACTAAATAACATCAGAATCAAAAATGTACCTGTACTTGTTTAGATCTTGAAGAACACCATCACTGCAACTATCTGTTATGAAATCAACACTAAATACTTCTTGGTCTGAAAAGATTATGGATCCTGGGTTATCAAGTAAAATTGTGTAAGGTCCGTTTCTTCTAACGTTAACAACTCCATTTCCCTCCTAGTATAGCCATAGAATTTTTAGTATATTATCTTGAAATAATATTGTCATCAAAACTTAGGTCCTGAAGCCACATTATTATATATACTCATTAAATACATTATTGAAAAATATGAGACAACGCAAGTTACCTGAATTTTCTCAATGATAGACTTAAAATGTTTTTCTGGTCCGCAAACAGCAAATTGTAACGGCTCCCCTTCGTCATCTAAAAATAAACATGGTGAAATTCCGTTGACACAAGAAATTTTCGGCATCGTACTATCATTCCGTTCATCCATACTGATAAAAACATTGAGTCTCGTTCCCTCTTAAACGTATGAGAAATATCAAGCTACACTAAAACAAACGAAGATTGAAATTGGTTGTCATGAACGTGATCAGTTTTGGAAAATATTTTTCTAGTATATGTTTGGCGAGAGTTTTTTAATAATTAATTTGAAACATTTTGCGTTTCAATATTTTCAAAACAATTTCAAAATTACATTTGATTTCAACTGAGAGAGCATTCTGATTCTCTGGTGATCCAGCTTTCACTCTTCAGTCGCAGCCAGATGTTATGAGAAACTGGGTCGTCTCATGGCACTCTTTCACTTCCTGACCTCAGTACGAAAGAGAGAAGGCAAACCAATAACGTCGTGTCAACAACGTCTTTAGTGCGCTCGATATTGTCAGGAAAATATTTTCGTGTGATTTTATAATTTTATCAATTAATTATCTATTGCTTATACCTGAATTATGACTATTGCCGGAGACAATCGAATCTGACCGCGTTCCTTGAAATGTATCTTCTTCAGCAAATGAGAAATTGAGTCATTTGGTAAGTTTTCGTCAATCTAATATATTTGGTGTTGGGTCCTTAAAACTTTATCTATTATTTTATCTGTATAAGTCCAAAGTACTTTGGTTTTTATGCTTGTTTTTTGGTTCTTGTTTAAAGGGGGATATTACTATTTACTTACGTCGGAAAACAGAATGCATTTAAATGCACTGCGCTTAATAGTTTTTATATGTATGTACATGGATAGAATTTATTTTTCATCATCGAAAGAATTTGGGTATATCATATTCTTTAGGAATCCATAATCTGATATCAAACTTTCTTTCGAGAAACAAAGGATATATTTATTAATGTGCATTTTCCCTCCAAAAATCAAGAATAATATTTCGCCCATTAATTCTTACTCCACCTCTATACGTATCTGTGATTAAGAAGCAAAAAAAGGATTTAATTTACTCTGTCAAAGTTCGTAACAAATAAAGATGTTTTCCGAATTTGTGTGTTTTATATATTTAATGATAATAGTTTGTTTTTATATTGTTTTCAATTAAAATATCGGGCCAATCTATAATAATGAGTAATATAAAACGAATTTTGGCGTAGCTCTAAGACTGATAACTCCAAAGAAGTTTGATAACCAGTGACTGATTGAAAAAAAAAAATAGGAGAACTTAGTATTCCGAAATTGAGATTGATAACTGATAATTCAATATCATTTATTTAAAATCAAAATAACTTTGAGTCGTAACGCATTTTCTTGCGGGGAAGTGTGTCAAGATCTGAAATTTATTAACTTTTATCATTGTGGTAAATGGGAATCGGTCTTAAAAATTTGGAATAGTTTTAAAGTTAAGGAGTTACATTATTTTAAACTATAAGAGTATTGGATTCCATCCAAAAAAATGGAATTCAATAAACATGAATCTCCGGGTTATTAATTTAAGATATTACAAATTGAATCCTTCCAGTTATCCCACAAATTCGAAGCCACCATGGAAGTTTTCATACTTTATGTAATTCGTTTCCGCGTCTGTGAAAACATTACGTTTAATTAACTGATTAAAATTAAAGCATCAGCAAGATAATAAATAATATATCCAATGAAAATGTGACGTCCGTGACCCTTTTACCTCGATATTTTTGGTATGTGAATAAGGATCATGATGAGATTTGAATCTTTACTCAAGGTTTTGCATTAAGGAAATAGGAACATAGATAAGCAAAATTAAATGCATGACCTCAAAGCATAGTCAAAACGTTTAAAATTAAAAATGAAATATGAATGAAAAAATAGTATCTCTTTCCATTGGCTACGAATAGAGGCTCAATTGAATTTTTTCGAATATTTCGTACTTATCTCATTTAGAATTGTGTTAATATAATCCAGAATAATACAAATTCAGAAGAATTAGTTTCCAGTGAAACAATATAGTGAAAGATTATTACTATTCACTACCCTTCAATTTGAGGTAAACGTCGATTTTATCAAAGTAATTTTAATCACAGTGGATGATAATTAGTGAGGAAAAATATAAATTCTTGTAATATAAAAATAAATTTCTAACATGAATTTTTCGATGTAATATAATATTTTCAATATGCGGAACAGAAGGGTTAATTTCACAACATCTTTTTCGATTAAAGACCTAAGAAGATTGAGAAAATTACGAGGATTCAATGTTTATAAATTTAGAAAATTTTAAAACTATTCTCAATTATAGAGGAAGAAAAGAATTCCTTTTCTGCCTGGCGCTGTTTCCCATTAAAGATAATTTTATTGGTCCAGGAGGGTGTGGCTTAATTCCTCCCTCACCCTCTGGTGACCTTGGCAAGGTCCCGTCACTCCTGGTTCCTAACACTTCTCACTGCACGTTAATAAGCGCATAACCACCGAGGAATCTAAACCAATGGAGGGCTAATGACAGTATTGGTAGCCAAATCACATATATATTTCTTAGAATTAAAATTAAAATTTTATTGATTAAGAATATCGTTCCATCTTGTTTTGAATTTATCATCACAATTTACTTTTGGCGTGTAAGACAACTCTTGCGAAAAGATAATCAGTATCGTAATTAGGCTGAGAGGATTTTCGCAGAAACCTTCTAAATATTAGTTAATGGTTTCAAAAATTAATTAATACTCATTCAATGACGACAATTCACATTATTTGATGTAACATTGCTGTACAGATGATAACCTATGAAACTTTTTAAATAGTCAGTAAACGTAACATTTTTAGTAAGAACTTATGCTCACGGAAGATAAGGCTAAAGAAAGATTCGAAGGGAAATTTCTTTGAGCAAGATTATTATTTCAGAAATTCAATTTTTCATTCTATTTATAAAAATTACAAGAAGTATATACTTCGTTTAATTTCCATTTTAAATAGATGTTTCTAAAGTCATCAAATTCCCTTTCCTTTCAATTTCTGCTTCATCATAAGATCATCGCAAGATTTTCGTTTTGAACTTGTGTGGGTGTACTGGAAAGTGTGTCATACACCAATCTAAAATATCGAAGAGGAAGAACTCGTAATGTGGATCCCATACTTCGGAACTGCTAAAAACGAAAATTATTCGATTTAAGAGTTATTTTCTTGTTCCAATTTGGTCTTTAGGAGCTATTTTAATCGCTGAAGAAATTGTGCTCACAAGTGAATCCTAACGGGAAATACGTTGAGCATAGTTTAGCGTTAAATTAAAATTTATTTATAGCAAACAAGTGTTTATCGAACACCTACGAACTCCAGCTTTTTCTTTTTAGTCGAATCATTTTACTCTAATTTGACCTGTCCTTTAAAACGTACCGAAGGAAATTCCGACGAAAGGAAATTTCGATCGATTACTTTCAATTTTAGAACGAGGTTGTGTCAGTCCTTTTTGAAACGATGTTGAACCTGTTTTAATTCTGCATTCCACGATAATAATCGCGTGGCATCGCAGGTAGAAACCGCGGGAATAGAATTTTGGAAGTGGGAAAAATTTCACTGCCACTTTCCCTAGGCACCAGCCGGAGACGGTTGCATCGGCTGATTTCACCGCGGTGGATGTACCGTATCGGAGGGAATGCAACTAAAATTCGTTGGAGGGCAAATGGGCGTGGTGACTGTTTTGAGTGTCCTTCGTGATCTTTCCTTCGGCTGTGAGGTGTCCTTGGCAGGCTACCAGTCGGCCCGGACGTCATCCGGCGGGAAATCGAGCTCTAGAAGTTCACATCGTTGCGTAAGTCTCGCTTTACGGTCTGCGAGAAACTGGACCGGTTGTGTTACGCAGTTGGAGGAAGCTGATTCGCATTCGACGATCCAAAATAAGGGGCATTTACAAAAAAACGAATATGCAAAAGAACTCGTTTTCTCACGAAGGTGGAATTACATGGATATATGTGGGGTCGACATGAACTTAAGTTTTGTAGATGATCCGTTGCTGGAGGATTCATCTTTGACTTTCTCTATTTCTATCGTCATCTGAATTACCATAGAGGATCATTCTATATAGTGGTCCTGATAGATATATATGATTTACAATTATTCATGTAAGACGACCATTTTTTCTGTTGTTTTAGTTCAAATTTTATAAATATTCCAACTTTATGCTATTGAATTCTGAACTCACCGTTGACCATACATTTAAAGGAGAAAAAAAGGAAACTGTATAGGTATTTCATTTGTTTTTAACTATTTAGGTTTTAAAATGTATTTAATGAAAATGTTTGACCTTTTCATTTCATGTATAGAGTCCATATAGGTAAATTCAGAAAACACTATTGGATTGCCCATCGAGCCAAACTTTTTATCTGTATCTTCAAATGAATTACCCCATTGCTGTATTAATGTTTCCAGATATAAATATATTAACCTTTCATTCACCAGAATAGGGATCAATTAAATTTGGTTATTAGATTTGGTGTACGATACCTTCCAAAGAATATAACACCAAATACATGTTTGAAGTATTATAAAGAATAATACGAGGGATAGGTTGAATAAAAGTATTGAAAAATTAAAAATCATTGAAAAAAGTTTAAATAAATTATCGGAATTAAATTTATCCCAAGAGAGACGTTAAATATACTGGTAATCGAAGAAAATAGTGATTGTTAAGTGCAATAAGTAAATTAATTGCGAATTGATTAATGAAATACAGTTTTGTCACCCTCGTTTGGCGTCTATGAAATAAGTTTTTAATACTCGTTTTCATTTCATAAAAATGCGTATGGGAGCTCCTTCCAATTCTTTTCCATAATCTTCAAAATCAATAAAAAATAAATATGAAAATTAAAAATTTCCTAATTATTTCCGGTCTTAAAAAAAAACTACTGTCTTACAAGGTCCATATTTCACGAAGTTTCTCTTCGAATTATTTAGAGCAAAGATATGTTTTTTAAGTCATTAATATCTCTGTTAATTAAAATTTCCCTTGTTGAAGGACGAATCCATGGTTGGAAAATTTTAATGGGAACTCTTTTCGAATCTCGTTTTTTAATTTTTTAAATTCCCAATTAACAAGATCTTTCATAATTTGTTGACGAATTGATTTCGAAAAAGATTTAATAAAAATAATTGACGTTCGATTAAAAAGAGCTGTTCATAAATAGCATGGGATTTATAGCATCTATTTTACATAACTTCCTGACTATTAAAGTTGGTGTATAGAACTCAGTGTTCTTCTCACCTCTTTACCCTAATATTCCTTAATAAATATTACCGTAAGGTGATCTCTAAATAATAATATATATTGAAATGAGACTTTAGTTTTCATCTACATCTACATAAGAACCCTGCCTTTCGACGTGTTGCAGGGGGTGTAAACACCTATTTTATGTTATTGTGTATCGTATTTTAGCCTATCATTATCACGTATCGTGCGCGAGAAGAAGGAATTCTTAAATGGAGCATCCATTCCGCGTATTTTACGCGCTTTATCAGATTGACCTATGGGACAGGGTGGACGCATAATTTCAACCACGTTTCCGAAAACATACTTTCTATAAACTTATCTAATAAACGCAAACGTTTTCATATTTCATTCGATATCTTGGAATATTTTTCTTTATTTCTCTTTTGGAAATTGTATGGGATGCAAAGGGTACGGTCAAGATAGAAAAAATTTCTTATTTGTAAAGTTCATTTTCTAAGTACTTGTACTTGAGTGTGAGTAGTGAGTCACGATCAAACCAGTATTCAGCTTTAACTGATACTCCAAAGAAGGAAGCGAAGCAGCTGGTACTCTGTAAGAAACAAAACAATAAAAGCCAGATACACTTCTCCTCCGAAGAAGGAAAACCACATAACATACGCAGCATTCTATCTTTGTCCTTCTCTTGTGTTCTCTTTGAATTTCTTTCGGAGCCCTTGACGTCCCTCCGAACTCAATTCTTTATTTCATGGTCTCCGTAGTTCGCATTGCTCTTTCACACTGGCCATTTCTCCAAGAGCTACATTTCGCTTTTTTTCTTGGATGTTTTTATGAATCTCTTATAAATCCGTGTCGTCAAATCTATTTCAATCATGATAATATGAATTCTCTTAATTTTATTTCCAAAAATAAATAAAGATCGTAGTGAACCTATGATTTAATAAGATAGAAAAATGCATTATTGTAACGACTCTATTGTAATACGATAAATATATTCCATCCAAGATAGCATTATCGGATGCAAAACTGATGAAACATTCAAGGTAGTCCATTTGTATTTCCTCATTTACATACCCCAGTTAGAGTGAAAGTATAGATATGAACCTATAGATAAAGTATTCATTACGTATACTTAATATGCAAAATTCAATAACTCTGTTTAAACGTCCTTACTGATTTAAGACCTTTCGACGTATTTTATAAATATTCTATTACAGTGAATATTTTTATTATACTTTGATTCAGTTTTACTACGAGTCGTGATTTGCTGGTATTTCCTTTTTCAGGCTAATTATTTAAATATATCATTGAAATCAATGTCCACCCATAACTCTCCTTGATTTTTAATAATACCCCCAAAAATAAATCGTTATAATATTCTCATGGATTTGCAAGTTAAAATTAGATCTTTCTCTTCTTAAAATATTCGTATATTCTGAAATAAGTGCGTATGATTCTGAATGATTATTTTATGAATATAAAAGTTATTTATATGATACTAATTTGGATATTGATTGAATTATATCAATATTTATGCTATTCAGTACATGTTGATTATTATATTTTATTAGAAAACGCTAGAAAGAGTGATGAAGATAGAGGAAAAATAGAGTGTTAAACCCATTTAGTCTCTCAGATGCTCTGGAAACTGATGAATTGGAACGCACTGAATAATTCAAAGCAGCATTCACGAGGTAGAACTCGATACGTATCGAGTACGAGCGTTAAGATTTCCCTAGATTCTTTTGCTGCGACCTATCACCTTTAGCCAATAATTGTCTATCATTCTGTCGCCATCGGGTTCCATGTTTAGCCTTCCAGGGAAGGTTTCACTCGCATTCTATCCATGCATCGACTGCAAAGAACCTTCCTTTCCAAACGTCGAACCCCATGATGGAAACGATAACCTGCTGAGAGAAATATAACTCTGAGACACCTTTTACCCATTGCACTTTAAAGAGTAATTTTCATAACACTGCATAACACTCTTGACCTATTGTCTTTCGAGCAAAGAAACGTGAACATGAGAACGAAGTGCACTAATATGTTACATGCTCAAATCATTATTAATCAATAATTCATTCTAATCAATATGGTGTTTCACATTGAATTTTTGCCTGGCTATAGATTGCGTTGATTGAATAGAATAATATCCGAAGCTCTGAAATAACATGCTAAAATATGTTTCCTATTTTTTCTACGATCGTCATAAGCTCAATTATTTATTTTTTAAGACATAATTTTCTGGCTCCTATAATTAGTATCTGGACATATTTTTTTACGAAATTTGAAGCATTACGATATTGAATGTTCATTTGTTGCTTTTGTTAAGGATTGACACTACACTCGGAATTTTAATTATAATTTTAATTAAATTTTTTTCCGTAGTTTTTCATTCACGAACAATAAATCGTAGCATTTATTAACGGCGAATCCATGATTATTAATACCTTGTGAAAAATTTATCGATTCCAAATGAAATAGTGCTCCCATCCGATTCTGTTGATTTTTAATCGGTGTCGATCGTTATGCGAAATCAAATCACGCCTACGAGTGTTAAACACGTGTATGTCCGATTTCACCATCCCGTTCACCTGTGCTTCTCTTCGACACCACGCCCAATGGTGTAGAAAAGTATCTTTTCCAACTCAAACTTCTCACCCGAATCGAAAGTAACGAAATTGTTCGAAAGTTATCTTTAATGCCGCATGACTGATCGGAAGTAAGCGGAGAGTTCGGGCAAAAAGATAATTGTTTACGATGCGGTAGATCACGTTTTCTTCCCTAAAAGATGCCAATATCCTTGTAATTTTCCCTTTTCCTCCTTCCCTTCGGTTTTTCTGCCTCCAGGAGAATAGGTGAAAGCGGATCGCAAGCTACGCAAATTCATTTCGCGGAATCTTTCTGAAACCGTTCCAAAGGTAATGCACAAACACGTGAAATCGCTCCTTTGCCGCTCATTGTCGTTACTTGCAGGACCTTTCCAGTTGCTTAATCAGCCTTGGATTCTCTGGAATCTGTGAGAGGGCTTATTAAATGTGTCTTAAGGTTGGAGCAAAGTTTATCTCCATTCCTTCAGAGCCACTAAGTACATTCTCTCACCCTGTGATCATGATACACTTACAAGTCCATAAATTTTTTACTCATCTGATCGGAGGTATTTTTTACTTTCAAGCAGACAGTTTCGAAACTGTGTTCTCTCGAGCGTTGAAGTCTCTCATCGCTCCAGGCATTCAAATGTATTGCAATGCGTCATCTAAAATCAACCAAAATTTACCTCCATCCTTTTCCGCCTTGAAATTATGGGAAAATAGAAATTGCGCGAAGATTTCTGGAAGCAATCAGCTATTAGGAAGCTCAAAATTGGTTTGGTGGTCATGAGCCAAACATATATTCTAAAAGTATTAGCCAACTCCTTGAAACCTTTTTCTGCTGATGTTCAAAGAGAATTTCCTAGTTTCAAATATGACACTTCGAATTTTCAAGGAATCATACAAATAGTTTTGGAATAGGAAGGAACAATCTAAAATCAATTTATTTTACTGATTCTCCGGCAAAATATATCTGCTACAGATCAGCTATTTCATTTTTTTAATCAGTGCATATTTTCTGTGATGCTCGTAGATTACAATATGCAATATTGCATCACTTCTATGGAAAATCACTTACTTATTCATTTTATAACAGTTCATACTAACAAAGAGTACGAAATATCTCTGGTGAATTATTATGATTTATGGGTTAATTTTGTTTAGACAGAAGCTTACCTTGCTTCAAATCTATCTAATTCATTATTTTCCATTATATTATTCCTATTATTTTAGTGTAGTTACATTATTTCTTGGCACCTAATTAAACTGTCCGTTTGAAGTGATGGCCATAGGTACTCATAAATATATGTTCGCGTTCTTTTTATTCTAATAAATACACCTGTAATACGTCTAATGGAGGAAAAAGATATCCTTCCTTTTTGTATCAAATATATTAATAATTTATATAGTAGAAACTTATCAATTAAATACTTGTTTCTTTTAATTATTATTATTGTATCATCGTTATTTTCATAAAGTGCAGCGGTTTCTGTTGTGGTTTTTATTGCGTATTCATTCTAACGCCATTCAAAACGGAGAACTTGTTGACGGGGATTCCGTTTGGAATGATTATCGCAAACGACTGTATTTCTGGAATACTTAGAGAATGCCGTTAGACGATTGCGAAAAGCAAAGAGCTGATCTCATCATGAGAAATAATGATACAATTCTGAAATAGAAGTCTCACAAGTGTTAATTTTCTGGATCCGCATCAATTTCAATTGATTCTGAGCCACTCCTTAAAAGAAACTATGAATAACCATAACATACGGAAGAATGCTTCCTAATACACTTTCATCATTGCATGTGTATACCAGTTTTCCTGAAGTTATCATATCTAGGGATGTATCTTAAAAAGATGTTAGGATACTTAAGGATTAATTTACTATACAAAAGACTGCCTTATTTCATAAATAATTATTTTATTGGAAAAGAACGTTAAACGCCACTTCCTTGGGTATGGATATTTATAAATTATATTTTACGTAATATCTACAATTCGAGAGAAAGTTTAATATAGAATAGAAAATTTCAATTGCTTTTTCAATTACGTCCACTAAAATTTCTCAATGACAAGCAGTGAATGCACTCGAGTCATTGATTCAGTCTAAAAATAGAAAATTCTCGCTTTCCATTCACATCGGCGTTAATAAGAAATTTCCTCATCTACGAGAGGGAATGTATCCAGTGAATATACTTGAACGCATTCATGCGAGAAGGATTAAAAAAAACTGCCAGAGATTCGGTTATAAGTTGCTAGAAGAGAGTAAAACCAGGCTAAGCCGTTACATTATTTGGTATTGAATTTAAGATCATTTTCTGAATATTTTATCATTTCTCAAGGACTCACTATCTCCTTTCACTTTATTAGTCATTCCATTCTCAAAAGGATGCATCGCACTCTATAGTCGTTGATTTATTTCAGTTAACGATTGACGATTAAAGGAAATTCAAGGTACAAGGTACACGAAACGAATCTTCCAAGTGACATGTTGAACTTTTCAAAGTTCTTTTTTAATTTTCTAAGTATTCTGCAATATTTGTGATTCAAATCGACTAAATTTCATAAGATCTCTTATTCGTTAGTTAACTACTTGAAACATTCTGAGAATATTTTATTCGATTTTCGGATAAAATACGATCCAAGGCGCATCGATATGCATCAATAAGCGTCATCCTATATGTACAATGCCTCTCAGTTTACAACTCTGCTGTGAACATTAAAGAGTCGCAAATTAATATTTCCAATCATCGGTTAAAATAAATAAAGGGATAGGGATTCAGTCAGTAATGACGCTTCAATTCAAAATTATAAATCGGCAACTTCCATTAGAGTGACCAATCAAACTTATATATCCCTTGCGATTAAATAACTTTTCGCTTTGCGACGTTGCCCCTCTTCCCGGAAGGGACAGTCGGGGAGAACGGTCTCTAAGTGGGCGTCACGCATCACCATCGAGAATACGGGGATTTCTCCGCCAATGTGGGCGTACCCTTTTTTGGGAACGCTGAACCTATCCCTCACATTTCTCCCTCCTCGGTCGGCAATTCGCATGACAAACATTCACTAGTTTTTCATCCTTTGGAACAGGGACATGCCGAGCTCCAAATACGATGGCGGGGGTCACCACGTGGCTCTGTTGCTACTCGTCCTCGCCTCCTGCGCCCTCGGAGGCTACGTGCCCCCGGGACCACGGCACAGGTGCCCCGACAACCTCAACAGGATCTACCCGTGCAACTGCACCGGTGGCGATGCAGGAGTGGCGCTAAGCTGCGAGAGGGCGAGCCTGGCCCTTGCGGCCGCTGGCCTCGCGTCCGTACCCGCGGAGACGACGCAGCTCGTGAGGAGTAAATACGATGCCACCGCAATCCCGTGAGTGAGAATGCGGACAGCGTGCAAACAAAGAACATCAAATTTGGGAAAAATATGGAAATTGGGTTCTCGAAACCGTGGGAATAAGAGGACCTTTTGGTTTGTTTAGTCTCTGGCACATTTATTTCACATTGTCTTTTTTGCCACATTCCGTCGCGTTTGTTCTTCTTATAAGGAAAGACGCAGTTTCTTTGTGGAAGAGGTCAGGCGATGTATTTGGTCAACTGGGTCACGATTTTATCTTTTGGGGTCTTAAGTGGGAATTTAATTGTAAGAGAAATGTGTGTTGTCCTGAATTAAATTGCGTCTGATAATCTAGAGTCTATTTAATCTACTGTCCATGATGAAATGTCTTTGATCTCGATAAGTAATTTGTAAGATCATTCTTCCTATGTAATTTATAACAATACATTCCTTATAGTATTATAATAATGCTATTAATGTTATGTTAATAATGCTGGGCTATTCATTCTATATTATTCAATATTCACTCTTGGTTTTTTCATTAAAGATTAAGGTGTAAGTAAATTTCACTCAAGTGTATGTACAGACTGATTTTATTAATTTTATTTAGTCACCGACCACGGTTGTCGCAGCTTAAAGAAACTTAGTGTATTACGAATATTGCTAATCGAGCTTTCCTTTCCTTTAACCGAAAAGATAATAAAATTTGTTAAAGTAGTCTCAAATTTGGTTGAAACGATATAATTTTTAAAAACATAGGATTATGTTTTAATGAAAGTTTTCAGGTATCCGAAATGAATTCACACTCAATTTCAGTTTCAATACTTTCAAATTATACCTGGAAAGTATCTTGCTATTTTTACTGAAAAACATTTCAGTCAACTCTGTCAGTCAGCTCTCTTAAATGGGTATAGATATCAAATGATCAAATTTTTTCTTAGTTATATTGTTATCGAGAAAAAAAGAGCTGTAACCATTCGGGTCCATCCTATTCAACATTGAAAGCTAATTTTAGATAACACTACATTGGTTAAGTTGTTCCAAGAGAGGAATATGAAGAAGTATTCTTCCGTTTTCTTGGATACCAAGGATTGTTTATATTCTGTCCTATATAAATTCATGATGGACGATCCAGGAATAGTCGCGAGTGAAATCTGCATCTCTGGATGATTCATAGGACGATTTTCAAGGTGGCGTATAAGGACCTTGAATATGACATCACTTTGTTATACGGATTTCTTTCGTCCTCGACATTTAAGGAGAGCATAGCTGAAATATGGGACATTTACACTGCCGGTCATCTAACGCTTTCACCTTTACACGAAAATAGTTGGGCACTCGAGTATTTCAGCGTAATGTTATTATTTATTAGTCTTCGCATACTGCTTTATGAATACTTGTGACTTCAATATAAAAACTGTTCGTTTCCCTAAAAGTATTTTCTATTAAACTGTAAACTTCATCATCAATTATTAAGAATAATCTGGGATATTTTCCAACTGATTTTGGCCTTTAACTTTTCTAAAATATTACATTTTATTAAAGTAAACATTTTAATATATACATACTAAAAGTTCCATTAAAAACAATTAACATGGTTTCTAAGATTATTCAACGTTTGACCTTATATTGCCTTTTAAACCGTAAGTAGCGGATGAATTTGTTACTTTCTGTATAATTGAAAGAATCTCTTGTATCATGTGTTTCGATGGACTGAAGCCAGAGAATGAATGATATTCTGTGTAATAGCAGGAAGGAGGATGAATCCTCATGGGTATCCCATCCGGGACGTGTGGGTGTAAACTCCTCTTCTCCACCCACAGGCCCGCCGCCGTCGACTCCTTGGTGCTGAGAGGTCTCCGCGTGAGGCGCCTGCGAGGTGGCGACCTCCTGCGTCACTTGGTGGGCCTCAAGTCCCTCTTGGTAGAGGATACACCCACGCTCATCGCCATAGACGAGGACTTCTTCCCTCAGCCAATCAACGGGTCCCTGCGATCGGTCAGGATCATAGACTCACCTTTGGAGGAATTTCCCTCCAAGGCCTTCCAAGTAAGACATGTTCGGATGACATTTTGCAGAGCTTATAGGAAAATGTTCTCTCTCATCCAAGCGTCCCGTTAAATGTCAACATCCTCTGCCTTATATTTTACAAGTAACGTCTGCAAGAGCTTAGATTCTTTAGTATAATTTAAGGATAAGGTTTTCTGCGTTTTCAAATATTTTATTCTATTGTAAAATGGTTTACCTTCCATTATGAAAACATTGAAATTTATAAAGACAGGTATTCACTAGTATTAAAATCCTCGTACTTAACATAGAAACTTTTTCTAACTCGTATACTCTTTTAACTTGTAACTTATTCACTATGAAAATGGACCTTTGATGGGTGTAATTAACTTGATGGTGTTAAAGAACGTATTGTTATTATTCTAAATTCTCCTAAGACGCAAAATAAGTAAACAATCTTCAGCTTTTCTATTTCTATTTTTACATTCTTCTTACTTGAACTATTAATGAACTTAACCATCTTTTCTGCAGTTAGAAGTTTTCATTGATCTATAAAATAAACGTTATACTTAAGAGTGAACTATATAGAGAGCCTTCACACATTTAATTATAGCATATTATCCTCGCATTTAACGTCGGAATTCTGTGGAAATATTCTGCTTCGTGATATTGTTTTCTGTGATTCTGTTTAAATGTTAAACCGAATGTTTGAGATTTTCAAGCAGCTGATATACCCTTGTTCTAAATATATTACACAATTAAATTTTTTTCGCAAATCACCCTTGTACCATTATAGACGACGAGCGAATAATGATCTAGTAAAGAGATCCTTGCTCTACTCAAAGCTGCTGAGAAAGGAAAACCAGTTTTGATATTTTCAATTAACCTTGCATCAAAAAGTTTGAAAAAATCGGGTCGAGATACCTTGATGCATCAGAACCGCATTACTCGAAGGATAAAGTTGTTATGGCAATTAAAGTAAGGCTCGAGGCTAGTCTGAGACGAATAATAGCCAAATGATGATACTCCCTTTCTGAAGAACGATTTTCCATTTTTTATCTCCTCGTCAAATTTCCCCCAACATTTAATTTTTTCATCAATCTTCTCAGTATCCATTTATTCTCTTCAATAAACGACGATGAAATCCATCCGAACTCAACTTTCGGCGCAATATAAATTTCTGAATGTCGAGAAGAAGCTGTCTGATAGGAAAAAGAACAATGAATTGTTACCTTTCCGTTACATCTCTCAGTTCGATAAATCACGCAATAATTTATTCCGACGAGGCAGTTATTTTCTTCGTACGTATAATTTAAATTTTATTCCCTTTCCCATCCGAGGTTTACGGATGAAGTGATTTTTCTCGTTTATACCCCTCGAGGATATCCACGCTGCTCATTTAGGATGAACCTTCCCTCTTCCAGCGATCATTATAACGCTACCCCTTACCTTATCTCTCAGAATCACTTCCTTTCTCTTACACGTTTCCGGTTTCCCATTCTTACTTTCTTCTAACCATTCCTCAGCCGCCAAAGTCTACGACCGTAAACTTGCATGAATGATTCATCCTTCATCTTCTTGCATTGATTGAGATAAGTGTCTTCGTGAGATTTTAATTTCATTACCGATTTATCTGGAACGAAGAAATGCTCCACTGAATCATGAATTAATATTTTGATATTCACAACTCATTTATGTCATAGAAATATCGCTTCATCAACCACCTCGTATATAACGGTGAAGAATATGAAGGCTAACAAGCTTTCATTTAAATTTTAAGTCGTGTATGTTTTCTTTGTACGTAAAGTTAGGGTAAATACTTATAAACTGTGTCGGGGATACTAAAAACCAAGTTTTATAATACCTAGCATTTGAAATACCACGTACTAAATATATACAATACCTGGTTTTCAGTGTTATAGTCTGTTTTACCCAAAAAAGAGACTGGTAAAAAAACTGAATGAAAATTCCGGGACATCGTATAAGTAATGTAGCCATACTCTTTTTCTAACTTAATCTATTCCGGTGTGAACGAGTGTAATATAGTTAAAGGCAGAAGTGAGTAACATTCAGCTATAAAAGTTTTGAAAAATAATTCAAACTTAGTATAAAATGTGAGTAATTTATCAAATGTATATTTTGCATCTTAAGTACACGTACGACAATAGCATCATGATATACGATCAATCACTATTATCGAGAGTTTTAATTGATTTGGAAAAGATGAAAATGAATTTATGATTGAAAATCTCTTTAGAACTGTTGTTTCTATGGTCATGAATATAGGAAAAGCCTAGGAATTGCGAACCAGATTCAATAGGAAAAAAATGTTATCTTTGAGAAATGGCGATAATTAATCAGGAATTCATGGGGTCTTAAAATATTTTACCAATTCTGGATAATAAGTAAATATTTCGCTTGAAACTTGGGATCGATTCTTAAATTATATCTGTAATGGCATTACTATTTACATCTCAAAATTTACTATTACAACTCAATTCAATCTCTAAATCATGTCACACGAAAGTCGTACATAAGACTAAAGCAATTTTTGATGATTACATTATGATTGGGATTACTATAATTGGTGGATTTGCATTAATGAATATCATTAAAATTATATTTTTATTATAAGAATATTTCTCTCAAAAATTTATAATCACTTATATAATGTACTATATACTATAGTACGGATAATTGTATCATATCATAGTACAGATAATTATAATATATGTTAAATTTTCTGTGCTGTTGTACAGATAATTGTATACGTATAGCCATGGTTAAGACCAGCAGCGAAACTCATGAGTTGGATCAACATCTCACCTGCATTCATTTCATTCGCCTCTATAAATGGCATTGGCTGCTTTACTTTCGTTTTCCCAAAACAGCATTTAGAAAGCGAACGCCTCTACTTTTGGACGAACCACGTCCACTTCTCCATGAATCACTAATTATTCATATTTGCTTTCAAATGTGTTTCCTCTTCCCTTCATAAGGACTTGCTTCGTAGAACTTGAAACAAAGCAATTCTGAAGCGCGTTTTTATGCTGCAGTGAGTGCTCAAGAGCCGTTAAGAGGATCACCTATCCATCAAATTAATACCTTCGTCTTTTGTTTCCAAACACTTTCCTAAAAATGGCATTCCCATTGGACTGCGTTCACAACACTTTCACAATTTACTGCTCCCATAAGGCTTTTGAGATTTTTCAGTTCTCCAATAGGTGTCTTCTTCTACCCACCAGCCCTCTCTTCAAGCCAGCTTTACAATAAGCACAAAGTATCCCAAGTTTATATCTTAAAATAAGCATTATTTAACATTTAATTTATAAAGCAAAGGTTTAATCAATTTCACTTCTAACTGTCGACAATCCTTTCATAAAATCATATTCTACAATTACTCGAAAGGATTTCATTATAAACTTGTAGAAATATACCACCTTGGTTAGTATCAGTAATGAAGATTGATCTGAATGCTTTTATAATAGGTCCAGTAATAGTAATTTGAAAAAGAACGTGGAGTTGTTTATGTGATCTAAGGAAGAAGGAAAATGCTTGGAATTCCCTTCCTGCTTTCAAATAAGTAGTTCACGTTGCCGGATTGATAACGGCGTATTTCGGTAATGAATCGAAATTTATCTGAGATACATATTTCGCAATCCATTTAATCTTCAATACTAACTCTAATCTCAAAAAAAAATATTAAACAACAACTAATGAAAATTTCTCCCCACAGCACCTAGGAAATGTGTCGCTCCTTGAAATCTCCGGCCACAACGTCAAGTCTCTTCCTGGAGACGCGTTCGTCGGCGATATAGCCACCGCAGCCAAACTCGAAAGATTCCATTTGACCAATGGACCTTTGTCGGAGATCCAGGCCTCAACATTCGTACCTTTGAGACGCTTGAAAACCCTAAACCTTTCCTCCAACGCCATCGCAACTCTCCCAAAAGGATGTTTCCGTTCTCAAAGAGAGGCCCTAGAAACTCTGGACCTATCCAACAACCGCCTGACCCAGCTGCAGCCCCACAACCTGGCCGACCTCACCCGTCTGGCGTCCCTCAACTTGTCCGGTAACTCCTTCGCCACTCTGCCTCGAGGAGCGTTCTCTCGCAATGCCCTCCTCAAAGTGCTAGACCTCCGCCGGAACAAATTGTCCGCGATCGATTCCAGTCTTCTCCGTGGTCTCCGATTCCTTCGCCGCCTGCGACTCGCCGACAATGAGCTGAAGGAAATAAACCGTGGTGCGTTCGAGACCGCAGGCCGCATTGGCACCGTTGATCTCGCTCGCAACAAACTTTCAGTCGTTCCCTCAAGAGCGTTCGCTGGTCTGAGGTTCGTCGAAGACATCGATCTCTCCGGGAACCAAATACATACGATCGAAGCGGGGGCATTCAAAGATCTATATCTCGTGAGGATAGATTTGTCTCACAATGAGTTGAAGGAGGTGGAACCGGAGTCCTTCGTCAACTGCGCGAATATGACGCTGCTGGATCTATCCCACAATCAACTGGAGAGGCTACGCCGCGATGCTATGGATGAGATCTCCTACGCTGGAGAGTTGATATTGTCGTTCAACAAGCTGTCGGACTTTATTTCCTTACCGATCGCCAACATGACGGGATTGAGGGTTCTCAACGTCAGTGATAACTTATTGAACGCCATTCCCAGAAATTCTTTCCCGACCAAAGGTAAAAACAATGTAAAAATATTAGATAATGAGATTTAGTCATTCCATATTATTTTAATGCTTTCTTTCAATTCTATCCTTATTTTGAAGTAGTATCTATCTTTCTCCGGCATTACGTACTTTCTTGGAGTGTTTTGAAAAATTCTATCGAAAGGCCTTAACAGTTATTGGTTCAATTTTTTTGTGGAAATTTTCGATGATGAACTGTTCTATCTCCGTTTTAAATCTCAATTCCTAGTGTGTTTTTGTCTGCGAATGTTTTCTGTTTTTAAACTTTTGAGATCAGGTTTATCTCAGCAATCAATAAAAAATTGTTTATGGGATTTGGAATAAAAAATTGTTTATGGGATGGGGGAATTTTATCCTTATTAATTTAAATGAAATTGGTGAGTTTTTGCCACTTTTACCGTATGGCTTATTTAGCGATAGTCATTCTCTTCTTAATACAGACTTCGCCTCTAATCAATTCATATTCTCTCCTCATTTAGGCCTCGGACTACCCGAACTCAACACCATAGACATGAGCCGTAACAACATTTCCAACATCGCTAACGGGGTCTTCGTTCCTCTTCTGGGACTTCGGACTCTCCTTCTGTCCGGAAACTCCTTGGAAGAACTGGGTGGTTCCGTCTTCGGTGCGATGCCTTCCATGCTGCACCTTTCTCTCGCGAACAACAGGCTCACCACAGTAGGTCGCTCTGCTTTCACCCGATGCGCATCCCTCCGAAGCCTCAGCCTCGCCAACAACTCCTTGACATCGATTGTTTTCGCTGTGCCTCCTGCCCTCGCCAATCTCGACCTGAGCAACAACCAAATCTCCAGCTTGGGCCCTCCGCCTCCGGCAGCTCCGTCTCCGCCATGGCCGCCCATGAACGCTCTGCTCGAAATGGATCTCAGTGGCAACAAATTGGGAGATGAAGGAACTCTGGAGGACCCAGAGAGGGCAGAAGCAGCCTTCGCAAATCTGCTGACAGTCAGGACTCTTAAGTCAGCATGAATATGTTTTCTCGTATTGATAAATAGCATAGCTTGTAAACCAGTATTTTTTATGGTTTAGTACAAGTTTTGGTTGTATTCTTTTAAGAACTTAGGGTTTGCTGCTGATTTTTCTAACCACGTATCTCACACTCAAATCGTACTCACTTAGTACGGAAAGGATCATAAAATTTTGCCATTTCATCCTTTATCGTGTAATAATCGAAGTTTCTTGAATCTAAAAAATCTCTACCATATATTTCGTTGAAATTCATTGCTGTAACCAAACAGCTTTCATTACCTGAAAGGGGGACATAATGCCGAAACGAATTAAGTCTAATTTTATTATTTTAACAGGTTTTTAAATTTACCTCATTTCTTTATATTCTATGAAGTACTTGAGTTAAATTAAAACATCTCTCATGGAACACTTGCATATATACGTCCTCTCAATTTTTCCTTAGTAGCTCCAAATACTGGATTCATTCTCAAAATGAGATCAACATATTTTCTCCTTTAAATTGTAATCGGTTCTTCTCTTAGAGAATCAAGTTTTAACAGTGCACTTAACGTTCTCATTCAAAATACAGTATTAACAATGAGCATCGTTGAATCATTATCCAACATAATTAATTTTTTCCTAATTAAACGTACACTTATAGCTAAATACTAGCTACTATTAATTTTTCTCACTTTGAGAACAATATTACCAGTTTTAAGCTCGCGATAAGTTTTTAGCCTCCTGTGAGTCTATTTCTTAGCCATATTTTAACTTTTATAATATTCATATGTTGCTTTAACGACACCTAAAGGTCCTCATACTTTTATTATAATAGGATATTTGATTTGAATTAAGAATCTATAATTTGTACACATACAATGAAAGAAAAATATTATTTCGATGAGAGATGAGTATATTTGTATCCCAAATCTGTAGTGAATTGTATGCCATTCAAATTTCAATTTTGTATGTACTTTCATGCGTCAGTCTGAATATTATAAAAAAGAAGAAGAACTTAATTACACCAGTGTACCTAATAAGCTCTCATGCTTGATATTCATTGAGCGTTATTAGGTTTACAACATATTCATGAAAATTTACATATATTTTCTAAGATTAAATCGAATGAAGATGTTTGATGTAAATGTTATCATGTCAAGTAAGATACTTTCCTAAGTGTATAATATATTCACTGCTGCTACTAATATAGCTCGAATTAATTAATGAAGTCAACCTTATAAGCTGTTATAGTAGATGAACTCGTGGTTTAATTGGATCCTCTGTTCATTGCAGTCTGGAAAACAATGGTCTACGCACCGTTCCACACCGCGCCCTGGCTCGCCTTGGTTCCTTATCCACCTTGTCTTTAGCAGGGAATCAAATAGATGGCCTAGGAAGGAGAGCATTAGGCCTTCTTCCTGTTATTTCATCCCTCTCCTTATCTCGGAATAACATCTCGAGAATAGAGGCGAGGGCCTTTGACGGACTTCTGCAGCTGTTACATCTCGATCTCTCCATGAATAATATTGGGGCTTTACGTAATGATGTCTTTCAAGGTATTGAAATATTTTAATGACGTTTTCTCACTTTTATTGCCATCGGATTAATTCCTAAAAACCGTATAACGTAATGAAGCTAAAATAATTTTTAAGTATTAAGTTTTAAAGAGAAAAAATTGCTACAGTGGTGCAAGTAAGGAAATAGTGAAAACAAAATAATTCAAAAACTTTTATTGAACCTATGTGAGAGAAAATTTCGAAAGAATCATCTCTCATTCCCCAAAGCTTCTGTTAGTTAGACATTAGAAAGATCTCTAATTTGAGTGGATTTTTAGATTTAAGTTTAAGCTAAAAAGCTCTCCTATACTAAGAACTATATAGCTGATGGTAATTTATTGAAACCACAGCTTGCACAGTGTTCAGACAAGCATTACACAGATTTTTGTATATGTAAAAATAAAAATCATTTAATGGCGAGTTAGGTGAAAAAGATGGGTTTAGTGCTAACACAGCTCATCTGAGGAGTGGTTTAATATTCAATATTCGAAAGATAAAAACTGCAATGAAATTTAAAAAGTTTTTATTAAAATAAATCTTGTGAATATACCGTTTTAATATCAGCAACAAATTAGTGTTATGAATGAATGCAGACTTCTCGAAGTACAGAACTTTCAAGCTAGCAATTTATCTGTTATATATCTATTTATCACTGAAAAGAGATATCTATAATTAATGAAGCAAATAAATGAGAAATCTTTTTATAAAAATATAATAATTTGTTTACAAGTTAGTTAAAAAATATCCCTTATCCTCAGGTTCGATTGCAGGAAATTTAAACTATTTCTGCGCACCGATCGTATTTTTTGGAATTTTGTTACGTTTAAGTATCGTTTTATATTTATAAATTATGAAACCCTATCTCTGCGATTGTTTGTTTTTCCACCGATTGCTGAAAACTAAATTTTCAAGCTTGCTGTATGCTATAACCGAGTTAATTTTTGTTCTTGCTCACTTTTCCAGCAAATAAAATAATGATTTAGCTTTTTTCATTCATAATATATTCTTGTTTACTTACAGTTAACTTCAAATTTGATATGCCTTGGAGCCTTTTCTCAGCTTGACTGAAAAATCTTATAGTTTTTAATACAATTTCTCGGCTTCTTGAAGTAAAACTTTAACTTTGATTTTCTTATCTGAGATACACCCTGGCGTATCCCTAATAATCATTCTCGAAATAAGTTCCTTCATTTTACTTTCTTCCCTATTCACTTTCAGGATTGGTTTCTCTGAATTCATTGGATTTATCTTATAATAAAATCGAGAAGCTCGATAATAAGACCAACAGCCTTCTAGAGGATTGCCTATCTCTCGAGAGGGTATTTATCGAATTCATATCTTTTATTGTGCATTAACATTTACTAACATCTCGCTTATGTGTGTAGATTAACCCTATCAATGATAAATAACTCTGTTTTGTGCCAAGTGATGCAAATTTCATACAGAATGATCGGATTCTATAGAAAACAGTGATTGAACTGGGTTAATTATCATTGATTTAACTTTCCACTAAATTATGCGCCAAAACATTTACTTTCATAAATTAATTAAATATTCACTAATTTTAAGTTTCTTGAATATCTGTAAATTCTAAGAGTGAATTCATTTTGATATTTTGATACGTATGTATTTAAATTAATCACAGACATGAATTCCTTTATCTGAGCTCTTATTCCTGAAATATTTACCGGAGTTTATAAGAGAAATAATTGTAAAAAAATTGACTTCAAGGTGCCAATGCTTGATAAACTATAATCTATTGAAATCTCAAAAATTCAAACCAGAAAAAAGTAAAGTAATTAATCACTGGAACCTCTACATTAATTGCATTCACTTGTACAATATTTATAAATAATTCGTTACATAGTTTTTTTTAATCAAAGCAAAACTTTGAGTTGAATTTTTATAGTTATATAGAATGTTTTGCATCATTAAAATCAAATGTTTTTGTCTTACTGAATCATCATCGTAGATTAAGTGAAAAAATTTCAATAATCGTTCTTAATTTTCCGTTTTCTTAATTTTTCTATGCCTAATGAAAACTTGCATTGCATATGGTTTATAGGCTGCTTTATTCTGTCTCGTATCTTGTTCATTTTAAACTTCAGCGGAATTCTTTGCATGATGATCTATACAAGGCTATTATTAACCAGCCTAGATAATAATAAACCAATTTTAATCGCCCTATTTCTAATTTATTTGAATGACTTTTGCCTACGATTCTCTGATTATTCTAATGATCGACTTCCAAGTGTATGTGGATGTTTAAAATCGCAGCATGGAATAGATTGGATGAATTTATCACGTGTCGAATTAATAATGCCTCGATCATTTCTGTAGTTGAATCTAAGCCACAACCGAATCAGCTTCATCACCAGAAGAACCTTCCCAAGCAGTCCTTATGTTCCGTATCGCCTTCGTTCCATCGACTTGAGCTACAACGCGATGCCAGCGCTGACAGCGGAGCTGAACGTAGGGACCAGTCGAGTGCAGGTCCTCAACGTCAGTCACAATCTTATCAACGAGATCAGAGGGCGTAAGTGTATCCATGTAGATCCCTATCTCACCTTCCAAGTGTATTTCGAAGTGAGGGTAGCTAACGGTCGATCGATGTCTTCTCCTTACGTTAATTATTGTCGGAGAGAAACTGGTAGATGGGATTAAACGTCTCCGAACAGATTGAGATAAACTCTTTTGCAGTCGAGAAATGCAGATGATTATCGCTTTGGGTGCAGCTAAGGAATTCTCAGAACGGTATCGGGCGTTTACGAAACATTAAACGTTTGAAAATTTCATGCATATAGACTTTTGAACGTTTCTTGATGATTATAAAGTTAGCTATTTATGATATTATACATTCCGAATAAAACGTAAATTCATTGCAGAAGTATGAAATTCGTTATTAATTATGTTCTTGTATTACTTGGAAAAAGGGGTTCATTAGGGTTTAGTGAACTTGTTCGTAATTTTACTTCGTAATTTAATTTGCTCTGAAGAATATCTAATGCAGCTTCACATAGATATATTATTAATTATTTGTATGAAGTTATTCGCGAATAGCGAATTGAAAATAATGATCCCCTGTTTCTCTGCCGTATAAATTTTAATTCTGACTCTTATTTAAATGCTCTTACTTTCATTTTTTTCACGAATCTTCTAAATATAGTTTCTAGAATAGTCGTTAGCTATCCCATTCTTTAGCATTGTTGCTTATCGATGAAATTTGTGTCTTAGTATTCAAACGTTTCATCAGAATTAGGTCTAGTGTCAATATAAACTGTGGTATCTCCTTTTAACAGTAAAATTTCCTCAGTTGAGAAGTGAGTTTTATAGGAATAGCACTCAATGTGATTCAAAACGACTCATCCAAATAATATTAGTCAGTAGCTTTCTATTATTCAAAAACCTTTAACACTGTTTTTCTTCTGCAGATGTCGTCGAAAACCTTACCTCCATTCGAGTGCTTGATTTGTCGAACAATGACTTGGATAGGTTGGAAATGAAGCGTCTTCCTGCCAACCTCACTGTCCTCAGGTTATCAGGCAACAGCCTGAAGAATATACCCAATATCCTCTACAAGCATCCATTCAAAGAGCTGGATCTAAGGCGTAATTCTCTTCAATTGTTCCACTATGAGTTAATGCCTCTCATTGAAAATGGAACTAGAGTACTTTACGAAGGTATGAGAAGAATTAATTTTATAACAAATCGATTTATCACTATACTATTAACAATTATGTATCATATCAAAACACGAGGAATAATTCAAACAAATTGCAAACGACCAAGACCTTTAAAACAAATTCATTACTCTATGCTATATTAACTTCCAAGCTGTTTTCATGTTATCATTTAAAATTATCATGAATGTGAATTCACATGGTAGGACTTAACAACTTAAAAACCCTTGCGTGAATTTAAGCTATAAAATACCAAATGATTTTTATCTAAGTAAATGATATTTTAACGATTTTTGCTAATTTGTTATGAATCATTTCATGATTCGATCACAAGATGCAATTCAATTTCATTACATGTTTGTTACGAAAATATAGTTCAGCGTGTTTTACATGGGGAAATGTTTCTAGAATTCGATGGACAATATAGGCATATATATAGTTTATCAATAATCTGCCATTATTATTATAATATATGATGAGTACAATTTAATATTCCATATGCCGTTTTCTATGAAAATGTTCTCATGGTGTCTATTGTAGGGAATCCCATCACGTGCACTTGCACACTACGCCCTCTGCATCGTTGGCTTGATTCCGGTCTCATCCCGGAGGCGCGTGCCGACTGGTCATCGCTCAAATGCTCAGCTCCAGCCTTCCTGGTCGGACTGAATGCCTCTGAAATTCCCGAGGAGAAGCTCGTATGCCCCGAGCCGTTCAGAGAAGTTCCCGACCTGTCCATCAATCCGGACGTTAAACTACGGAAAGCTGTGAGGTGAGATTGGGAAAAAAATCCCCAAGATGTAACCTTCTCTAAAAAAGGTAGTTAGGGATTCCCAGGAACGGTTCTTTTTCTGCGAAATCTCTGACAATGAAATAAATGACTCCTGATTAACTCAATGTTAGTGCTGATCTCTATTTAGTCTCATTTCATTTTATATTCATAATTACAAAATCATCGAACGAATTCTAACGCAAACATAGGCAGCTTAATGGTGTTACACAATCAAAATAAGCCTATTAGATTAATAATTTGAACTTTATTCTTAATAATTGATTTTGATCGATGTTGAATTATTTTTAATTCTTTCATATATTGAATATTATCTCACGCTTTGAAATGAAATACATCTCATTATTTCAATAGTTTCCAAACCTTATTTCATTGCGAAATTAATGTATTTTATAACTAACGAAGAGATGTCGATCAATTAGAAGTTCTTCCTTCGATTATTTTACTTGACAATTCTCTTCCAAGACTCATGTATAAGATTACTTATGAATCACTTGTTAATAAACTCAAAATTATCAAACCCCAAGTAAATTTTATATGAAAATGGAATAAATTCGTTGAAGAAAAAGGAAAAAAATATTAAAATTTTAAAAATCATCTTTGAGAATAAATATCTCATACTGAATTTTAAAAATATTCTTTAATGAGAGTGATAGGAAAAATTTTAAGACGATTCATTTTTCTTATTGTTACAGATATACATGTCTATCTTTATGATTGATGTCTTTAATGGAGTTTTAGCTAACTATCATATAAAGATACCAAGAAATGCGTTTGATGTAAAATTAAGTATAAATTGGTACTTTGGCTAATTTAAGATGCTTCATAACCTTTGTGCATGAACAATTGTGATGATTTGGTAGCGTGTTAGCTCCCGGGATATTGTTTTGTTTCTCTTCTCAAGCATGCACCTAATTCATTCGTTCGATAGGATCATTAGCTACCTTTTGAATAAGGCTTAGGAAGAAATTGCATCACCCACCGTTTTAACGACAATCAATTTCGGTTGCCCTTCTCAGGACCGGTCCAGACACAGCCTCTATTTCCTGGTACGTGACCACTAGAGATGACGTCGGTGAGTTCTCTCTGTTGGCGAGGGAGTTGGGTTTGGGCCCAGGCGTCGAAGCAGAAGAGCGCCAGAGGATAGCTTATTCCCAAAGAAGGTGAAAATCACGTTAATTTTAATCATATAAATATTTCTCGTCAAAATAAAAAATCATTTATTTTTAAGTTTATATGCATGCATAATACGTTTACTAAAAATAAATAAATAAAAATCTGTTCTAAATATTAGAGGTTAACCAAATAATTTTTCGGATTGATTTATTCATAAGCTTCTTCTTTATGGTCATTTTTTATGACGATTAAGATTTGTCTTAAAATGAATAACTAGCAACAGTAGTTGCTTTGTATTGTATATAGCCTCCTAAGAAATTAAAACAGAAGATGATAAAGGACTATAGGAGAGTAGAACCTCAATGAACATTCTTTGGACTACAATTATAAATTTAAAAGTGGTGTAGCTAAGAAAATTTCTTCCTTTAAAAAAGTATTTATTTGGCATAAAATTTAGTGATATAAATTCCTGAACTTAATTATTTGATTTGAATGAAGCGTTTTAAATTTATTTGTATATTTTCAGGAATCCATTCATTAACGAATAATCCATACTAAAAATTATCTAAGTGTCATTATAGAGTCATTCAGAATCGATATAGTTTATGAGGCAATTGCTTTTAATATCCCGGCTATAATGAAACACCCCCAAAGTTAACTCGGTCCTATATACGGAGAAAATTCTGGATCAAAGCGAAGTATCACGCATTAAAAGTAATGGTCCAAAATGCTCAGTGGCATTGAAAGAGGAATGCTTACTTCATTTTATATGACCTTGGGACTTAAGGTACCGTTAGAAAAAGCGTGCTCTTTAGATGCGTCATCAATACCGCAACTAAAGTGAATTGACAATTATTTAAGAATGAATGAAAAAAATTGCTGGAAGGACTTACTTGATTGAAAGTTTCTCTCTTAAATAGATTCTTCTAACGTTTCTGACTCCAATATCGGCAGTTTCACTAAGCATATCCGTTTTAGAAGACTTTTCTCGAGAAAGTTTTGAATTTAATAGAAGATTTTTGTCGATTAATTGTGGTTTATGGATCAATCCAATTCTTCGAAAGATTACCTAATACGAGAAGTAGGATAATACATTGTTTTTTACGTTAGATCAAATGATGAAGAATGAATTTTATTTCCCATTATATTCGAAAAATTGAGAAATTGTTCGTAAGCAATTTTATAAGGTTGGAACTTAGACTACAGAATGATATTTGAAATATCCTATCCCTATTTAGTCTTTCTCAGTCTCCTGAAGTAAAAAATATTAAACGGTCAATAAAGTGTAGTACTAGAACTCATTTGACCAAACTGCTCTGGATTTAATGTAATAATGAAGTAAAATACATCATCGTTTTAAATTTTATTAATTCTATAGTTTTTTGGGAGGCTGAGAATCTACTTCTTGTTTATTTACTATAATCCTCCAGAAATATTGATAGATGATGTGAATTTATTCAAGATACAGTAAATGTGTTATCAATACTGCTAGCATGGAAATATTTTTGAATAAAGGAAAATATTTGCCATTTTTTCTAGTCTCTCAATACCTTCGTAAAAGCGGTTTCATAATAAATTTAATACATTTCCGTTTTATAACAAATCTCATTAAATTTAAATTTTTTATCATTAAATTAAATATAATTTTTAATTCCATAACTAATTTTAAAACAATATACTGTCAAAATTTGCCCTTACGTTTACAAACAAAGAGTTAATTCGGAATGATCTCTTGGTTTATCAGATTATCAGATGTGAAAGTAACTTTGAATGTTTAGTGTAGGAATGTATTTTTAAGCGTGTTAAAAATCCGTCTAAACGCATTACAGTATATTACTTTGACAGTAGTTTCTTTGCAAAATAATAATTTAGCCCAATTATTTCAACTGTCTAAGATTTAATTAACGCATGGACAAATTATGGAAAATATAGTAACTTTAAACCACATTTAATGTTATAAATGATGAAATACTCTTCAATACATACAAGCTTTGATTTTTTCCCCGCAAGTTCTGACGATGAAAGTAATTTATTGAAGTTCATTTTTAAGATAACAATTAATTTCGGAGAAATTTGAACTGCAGCTGTTATGTTTTAATAAATTTTCCCAAATTGAATGGTATTTTAACCCTGGAAATAAACTTTCCTTTAGTTTCTCATAGTCCTTTTACTTCTGTAACTCCTAGTATAGCGTATAGTAAGACCTCGCATAGATAAATGTACGTACACACGACTGTGGATATTACTTCACAAAGTCAGAACTGTTGTTTAGATTATAATGTTCTGAAAAGTTTAAATGTTAGATTTAATTTTGGAAACTTAAGGCGTCTTCATGAAAGAAAATTAAAACGAAGTAGAAAAAATTTAATTCTTGTTTTGAATGTTTGTTAAATTTAATAAGCTCGTCTTTGCTTTATCATAAAAACTCTTTTGCTGTTCACATTGGCAGTTTGATTCGTAAGTATAACGTAATAGACTAGTTGAAAAGAGAGGGAGTAATATCCTTTACGAACATGTTGACTATTACGAGGGATATAAAGATAAGGGTGGCCTTTTAGCACCTTTCCAAGACAAATGGTAGCATTCAATCATCGTTAACTTTCAATCTTGCCATTGACGTACAAGGGGAATATAGAGAAAAACTCATTATAAAACGATCTCTCGTACAGAGTGAATACGTAGGTTCATTTACATTTCAATTTAGACGACAAATAACAGGAATTTGGCTAGATTTTGTGCCATTTCTTAAGAGATAATTCTAAATTTGTCCTATTGATGGGAAAATTATACCACTTCACCTATCTATACATTATTTATTATTCTCAATAGTTAGCAATATAATTTCTTTGATCGTATAAAAATTCTTCTTGTGCTATTCTTGAGAAGGTTGAAAACAACATTCATGGATTACCATTCTCACACTAAGTGACGGTATTCAGTGATTTAATAGAATTTGCTATTTCTATTTAATCTAATATTTGCTATTCTAAATTCGCTTCGATCCCTTTCTTTCTTAGCGTTGTGGAGGACAGTCTTCCGTCAGACCGTGGTTGGGAGCTGTGTCTTCTGGCCAGAGATTCGGAGGGTCACGCACGTTCCTGGAGGCAGAGCCAGTGCACCATCTTGCAATCCGCGGGATCATCTGCACCGCCCAGAATAACCAACATGCAAATCTCCCTCCTCATTCCATTGCTATCGCTGCTTTGGCCGTGAGAGCCGTGCATTTCTCCGAAAAGCGAACGGGAGAGTCACGGCGGAGGAATCTGAGCGTTGAAAACTCGTTTTCAGATTGCGAGATTAGATGAAGAAGAATCGAAGATGAATGTATATATATATATATATTGATGATTTCTCCCGAAGATTGTAAGACGACCAGATTACGATGACGCCATGCAAATTGAAAATGAATGCAAATAAATGTGCAGCAGTGCACACAGACTTACGCAACTACCTAAATTTGAGAAAATGCTGCAAAATTTCGTCTTAATGGGATATTTAGGATTTCCGGCCAATTATTCAATTTCTCCGTCCGGTTGTGCCGTCACGTAATATCCATTCACTTCGAATGGAAAAGTAATTGGACCTTTTCTTCGCAGAAAAGAAGGGATCACGCTTGCTGGAGAGGATGGAGTAAAAAATGAAACGACATTGTCTTTCGCTCTGAAAGTCATAAGTGGAACAAAAAGAAAGAGCTTTATTGGAGTAAAAAAGAAAGGAAGTGGAGTCCGCTAAAGTGAAGGGCTGTGCATAGTTGACGGAAGGTTGAGGGGTGCGAAGAAAAGGGATAATAAAGAGTTGAAATGCGCTAAAAGCAAGTGATAATGGAGTACTTGCGAGTGTGAGAAAAATTGTTGTTGCGTATATAATGGATCTTGGACCCGAGGAAAGGGAGATAATGAAAGTTGTGAGTCATGGTGGCGAAAGGAGGGTGGGAAAAAATGAAAGTAAAGGTGGCCATTCTCTTCCAGAAAGGGTGAAACATAGTTGCGGAAAAGATCCGAACGAAAAATTCAATGCAGCATTTGAATTATAAACGGCGGAAACGTTCGCCAAGGAAACTGACGAGAATGGTAAAAGGCGAACAAAAATGGGATGAAGTAAAAGTGAGCAGTGGGAGATTGATGAATGGAAATGAAATGTATAGAAGGGCTTGGTTTTGCTAGGAATACATTGGCGAGGGTATGGCTCATGCAAGGCGCAGCATCGCGGGAATCTTAATGAACGCTTCGGAGACAAAGGAAGCGGTGGAATTCATACCCCGCGAATAACGGAAGGTTATTCCCTATAATTCAAACGCCTAAGATGGGAAAGGCGTCCCTTGTTAAAAATTGTACATACTAAAACATCGTTACGTCTCATAAATAGATGAACGTAATTTTCCATTGTTTCCAATATGAAACCTGAGATATACCAAACCCTCAATGTCTATTTTATGTATATATCGATCTATTTTTGTACCTGTTTATATATTAAAGAAATCAATGGTAGTAAAATCGGAAATTGCCGCGACTGTTTTGCTAACCTTCTCTTGGCTAATCGCAAATTGCTAAATCACATCATCTCTGGTCGCAGAGGTCTCTGCGGTTTGTAGGATGACAAATATATACCTTCTGTCGGCGAATGGAATAAGCATGATCTGTCTCGTCCTTGGCTTCATGGCAGGTGGCTATGGATGCTGCTCATTTCCAATCGATGCACGTCGGAATTAATTTCCACCGCGGTTGATTGCGAATTGGGCATTTTTCCATCGGATTGGACTCGTTGCGGTGGACGAGATGGAATTACAACTGTTTTCGCAATTCTGTACGGTTGATTTACGTGAAAACAGGATTAAGCAAAATCATTGAAAATTGTTATTCGTTTTCAATTTCTTGCAATGATATGTTTTATGAATACGAAAAGAAAGCATCGCATCTGAGAAATACGTTCCGTAGCATTACATGTATCGATGAACGAAATCGATAGACTTTGCAGACTTTCATTTCTCTATTGAACTAAATAAAATTCTGGATTCATCAAACCGAGAATTCTATCAGAGAAAACCTTTCTCAACAAGGTAATTTATATTTAACTGTTCATTTCTGAAAATTAAAAAACAGAAATGCTGGAGCCAGTAAATTGAAAGTATAGGAACTATAATTTAGCAATCATTTAGAGAACTGGACGTTAATAGTGAACGTATATATACATGTATATATATATGAATGAGAAAGATTTAAAATCTTGAGATAACTCCCCTATGTATCATTGGTTTACGTTAAAGAGGATTCTGATCAATCAAAAATTACTGGTTTGCCGCTTTGAGCTATTAAGTTCAAATATATCTTTTAATATTTTCATTTCACAAATAGTTATAAGATCAAAATCTCTATCAAAGTTGAATTTTCAAATCCTCTACCAACAATATAACGCAACAAAGATAAGGTACTTTAACCCTTGTGTTAGGAAAAATAAAAATCAACAAAGTGAAACAATATGACATATAAATATAGGAATATAAAATTCTCTGAAATATATTTACCGTGCTGCACGGAGGAACTGAACCATGACATTGGTAAGACATTCGTTCCTTTGGCCTCTGTTAGTAAAGGGTGTCGACTTGGAATAAAATATTGCGAGAGATTGATGGAAAAATGTGAGATTTATTCTAGACTTCGGAATCTTGACAAGTATGTTTTATTCAATGAAGCTCTCTACAGGTGGAACGAATTCTTAGAAACACATCACTGATTTTTATATCGAGGGAATGTAACATTAAAGTGAAATCAAGCGTTTCTTTGAGATAATTTTTATCATCATCAACCATAACTTTTGATGATTTCTCTGACATTCAAAGTTTCCACCAAGTTATGAGTTATTAGAAGTGATTTAATCCTAAAAATTACCTTAAATAAGTTATTAGGTACAGAAGTAATGATCAGCTATCCATATAAAACCAAATCGCTTTTAATATTTATCTTTGAACCAAAATAATAAAGTATGTTACATGATTCACGCTATAGAAGAGATGCTTTAATGTACTAGTAATTTTACATTCTATTTCACTGATAACTTCAACTTAGACTTGACCCTTAGACTCCAAAAATGTCAAATTAGTAGGTTAAAGATAAACCTAAATGTTTATTAATTTAATTTTATGGCCAGTGAATAATTAGAATCCATGAGAAGCACTTCTATTTCTACATTTTTTGCTCATGTGACAATCTCTTCATGAAAATTGAATTCTGATGTTAGTGAATATTTTAGTATATTTATTTAGTCTATTTTGAGATAGCAGTGATCTTATAGAGACAACGTGGAATTTTCCTTATGAAATAATGATCCATTATCATCATCTAATTGATACTTGACCCAATCTTTTTTAAATTAGAAATTAAAATTTATATCTTATAAAAGAAAATAAATGGTAACTTTATCAACGAATCTACTAAACTAGTAAACATTAATAGACTGAAATTATAAGAATTAAAATCGAAAAAAAATCTTGTTTGAAAATTTTAAGTCGATACCAATAAGATACATTTGAATGTAATAATTAATACGCTTCCTAAGAAAAAGTGAAAAGCGTATTTGCATGATTGTTCTTATCGAATTTGGATTTATTAAGAGATATGGGCATTAATGAAAAGTAAATAAGAAAACGCATTTAAATTTTTCTATATATTAGATAAAGAATTGACTAACATGCCTCATTTTAGTTCTCAAATCGTTCTGAAAAGTAATATGGGACAGATATTCACTTTCGGAGATAAATATCTGACAATCCTCTTTTTACTTTTTCAATTCAACAGCTAGTTCAATGTCAATTCATTAACTACCTCAACTGTTGATCTAATCTTAGGCAAAGATGCGCAGATTGCAAGCGATAAATTTACTAAAAAACACCACTTAAAGGCAGCTTTAGGGATATCGCTGTAGGCTACCTTAATCTGTCTGCCACCTTCCAACGATCCAAGTAGAACCAGCCATCTTAATTAAGTCCTCGGCTTTTCGTATTCCCTTACGATGCGTTTATCTATTGTTTCATCGTAAAGTATAAACCGCCCACTTCCTGGCACTAAAAATCACGGGGGGCGATAGAAGCCTTAAGTATTTCTAGTCTTATAGAAAGGCGGAAGGTAAATAAAATTAGACCCGGACTTCCTCCAGACAGAGTCTCCCTAGGTCGCCGTGCGAAAAAGACGAGAGACTTCCGCGTGAACTCACATGGGAACAGAAAGGGCAATCTAGACCCATTGTAATTCTCTCTCTCAAGATATTACTTAATCTTCAACGCTTATGAGCTCTTCCGATTGTCTCGAGCTGAAATAATTAATTGAGAGAAGAGACCTGAATTTCGTACTTCCTTCTTTCCTTCTTCCACATGTCAGTCTTAAGCGATATATTGGAATTTGGCTCGTACTCTTTTTTATACAAGTATTTAAGATGTTCGTAATTATGGAATCGAGGTCGGGCGCATTACTATTTTTTTATTTCTGCGAGGGTAAATGAAAATTTGCATTTATGTATTCAAGTCGTTTCATGCAATCATTCATTGTAATATTCAGAAGCATTATTTGAAAACTTTTTACTTCCAGCTTAAAAGAGATCTCATAAATAGTGAGAGATATATAAAATTGAGCATGGATGATTTTGAAATTTATCGAAGATGGATGGGTCGGAGGAGAAAAGTATGCATTGGTCTAAAAAAGCTTATTTGCATAATTATTCTAAAAGGAAACAACGTAATTCTTACCAAAGAAATCGATCTAGTACAACGGAGGATAATATTTCATATTTATCCTAAAAGAATATTTTGTAATTCAAATCAGTCGCTATTTTATCTACATAAAAAACCTTTGTAATGGAGGTAAAAGGTATCCGACGGTATCCTTGAATGTGATGAAGCAAAATAAGTTTGCAGAAGGGAGACATACTAAAAGGCTTAAAAAGCGGAAAGACCTTCATTGATATGACGATGCAGTTGTGTCAAATTAGTCGTATCGTTGCAAATTTCAAATCATATTTTAACTCAGTAAGCATAGAGTTTAAAGTAAAGTGAGTCTTTCTCAATGTAGAAAGATTAATTTGAATTGATTTTCAATTTTAAGAACTCTATATTCATTTATTGAAGAAAAACTAATCTAAGAATTATATATATAATCATTTGATGGATATCATTCGGTAATAGTATATTGACATATTTGTCTCTGCATCTATCACTGCATTACAATCAATAGGTAATATCAAAATTCTCATTATTCACCCTTTTAATGATATGAAAATATAGCACTAGTCTGAGTCCAAAAAAACTACTCGAGACATACTTGTTTCACACTAATACATTTCTTTCTCGGTAAGCTGTGACATGAGTTATAATGAGCACTCTATTTTTTTTATTTTTATGCTATGGAGCAAAGGAAATTGTGATGAGTGCTCACATTACGTAGATGTACCATTTTTGCCTAAATAGATTATTAATCACATTCACAAGATTAATAATTTCTGGTAAAACATCCCATACCTTTCCAGATAAGCTCCGAATGGTACTACAGGTGGTTCTCGACTTGGAATCCAGTAATGTTGTCATCGATATAAGTTGAGCAACAAACGAACCTTTGAGCAACAAATTGGTCTTTTTAGTTTTTGGTTATTTTCCTTATTCGTGCCGTCCAGCAAAGAGAACGATGAAATTGTTGCACAATTTCCGTAAACTTTGAGAGTTTGGAGGCTTTTGGTTCTTGGAGAGATGATAGTCGTAAGCACGACTAGTCGTAAGATGCATAGGTCATTCGTCGATAACCACCTATACTTCCCTATAAGCCATCCGGCTTTGGATAGCTCTCGATCTTACTACTTTCAAGACGTCTAAAGGTAACAATTTTCGTTTGCCTTTCTTCTCGGTTAGACTCGTCTCTCAATGCTCAAAGTCATGCGGCAGAAAACACATATTTCCATTCCTACGCCACGCAAAGTGAATAAACACAGTGAGGGAGTGATCGGCTAAAATCGGAGAAGAAGAATGAGCCAAGTTGTTCTCTGGAACCACTTTCGTTGACTGACGTCATTTGAATCCGCTATTCAGTGAGACGGGTCGCTCAAGGGAGGCTATTCACATGCGAAGTTTTTTTAAGTGCGAGATGTCGATATCAGTGAAACTGTGTGTTCTTCCGTGATAAAGAGTGAAAAATATGGTAATGCGTGGACATGGAAAAGAGATTCGGAGTTCTCACGAAGCAACACGGAAGAGAGAGATGGAAATAAAAAGCTCGATGGGAGTTATAAGACAGAGTCGTAACATGTGCCCACCTTAAGTACCGTTTTACTGTTATAACAGCGGTTTAAAAATCGACGTAGACCGATAGAAATTTGCTTCTTAGAATAGGATTCTCCACGATCCGTTTAGGAAATTAATTATAGGAGATATTTATGTTTTGACTACCTCAACTTTAAAGGTTTTAGTATTTATGGTGACAGTAACGCATTGGTGATTAAATTTCCATGATAATGTAACACAGCCCATAGATAATTATCGTAAACGTTCTCAGGTTGAATAAGGTTCAGTATCTCATTAAGAGAATGAATAATACGTTCGAATCACCTTACTTACACTAATTTCGCTTTTTACAGAGGCTTTTGATGTTTGAATATCAAAAATTCAATAAGATTAATCAAACATCCAAACGACGAATTTATTTTTAATTAAATTACTCCAAGTGAATGAGATGTAATAAACTAAAGCAAATAAATTCACATAGAAGCGAGGAATTTTATTTCCTTATTCAGCTTTTAAATACCTAACGAAGTATTGATTTCCTGGATGAAAAAAATGTACGAAATAGGTAGTACTAATAAAGTCTGAAAGAATTAAATAAATCTGCTTTTAAATAGCTTCATTTTTACTTTTCAAACACTTTTTACATTTCAGATAAAATGGAATAACTATCTCTCAATCTTAGCTGCATACTTTAATGCATACATTTATTTGTTTACAGCTCTTCAACTTAGATTCTAAAATTAATAAATATATCCAATCTGGAAAAAAATAAAATCTTCCGTGATGGTCTTGATACTACGTTAATTCATTAAAAATATAATTCAAATCAAGGATAACTTATTATAAGTGAGAATAGCATTCTTTAGATCTATTGAAACAACAGAAATTAACTTTAAACAATTGATACAGTTATCTACTATTTAAGTCTGAGCCTTTAATCACCATCAACATTCCTCAACCATTCTCTTAAATCGTATTCACCATAAATTCTATACAATATCAGGCATAAAAAGATAACATATTTCTTGCTAGTCATTGGTTTTTCCAGTATTTCATTTTTAAGAGTGTAATTAAAAGAAAATGAGTCAAAGAATACCGACATAGAATCCTAAGTAAACTGTAGCAGCACATATTCTTTACTGTGAATATGTTCCACAGTACACTTTCTCTTATTACACCCTCATAAATGATGCATTGAAAATGAAATTATACCGAGATTAAGATTACATTCATACAATACTAGTGAGGAATATACTGATGAACTTTTCCTTGAGATAACACAAGCATTTATAATTTAGTATATGAAATTCGAATGAAATTCCTTATAAACTCTCGGAAGCTGAATTTCAGCCTTAACGTTGTTTTAGGTGTTATATGTCATCCACAAAGCCATAAGCTGACATATGTGTTGTTTCTGATGGAACATCGTTACATTCCAAGCAACTTCGAAGAATAAATCATAGGATAAATGGATTAATAACTTTTTGACTCCGAAAGAAATGAATTATTCATAATTTCCTTAACTCAGAGACGGTTATCCTCTTACGGTACAGTTCGTGTAACGCGACTGTAATTCACCATGTTTACTTCGCTTAAAAAACACATATAATTGGGTCAAAATAGTAATTTGATTAACATTCGCATTTTCTGACTCATAATCGTGTGAATCCTTCACGATCTCTAAGAACGTTATTATGTAGTCGTTAACCAAGTTTGCCATTTCATAATGAGTTCAAGGTGATGGATAAAAACCAAAGAAATGCAGGTCGGGTTCTCGCGGTCAGATGGAAATATTAGCATTAGCATTCCCACATGGAGATAGCGGTGGCATGGTCCAGATTTTGCTGCAGCGCTCGCTCCGTTTTTTCTAAGGTTCGTGAGTTTGAATTTAGCGGAGCAAGATACAGTAATGATTAAGAAACTGGGTTTATGTCGTCTATATTTTCCCTCGACAATAGGCCTCTGGCTAAGATAAACTGTAAATTCATCATGAAGGTTGATAAATAAGACTAAATGAGATCCAATAGCTTGAATTGTTACAATATCCTATACCCATTTCAATCTTTATACATCTATTTTTAATTTGTTTTTTATTATCCCGTTATTCTCAATTTTAAGCAGGATTACTCATAAAATATACCTATAAGTTTGTAATCTATGGAAATCAGGTAATCTTTAATGAGTTGCATTAAAAACATCCTTTCAAATATATGACCCAGTTTTTCAGGAGTGATAAAATGCGTTGAACTTATCGTAGGTTCTCCGAATTATCTCAATTAAGAAGTACCTCATTTTTACGATTTCGCAAAGAGAATTTGCCAAATATAGGACTACTGTTTTCCTCATCATTAGAACTCCTTGAAACTTACAAAATTTGACTCTTGATTATTCTTGCTAGATTTTATAAATTTTAATCTAAAATTACATAGAAAAATGTTTCATAAAAATATTCGTTTCAAAAAATTTTCCTTTTCCACTGATTGTTGGAGCTTATACTTTCAGAAACTCTGAAGAAGTATACTGACATCGGAGAATATAAAAAAACAACCAGTAAGATTAAATAAAATAGGATGTTGAATTTTTATTTCCTCGCCCATGATACGATTTTTATCCAAACAATATCACTTAATTCAGAATATGTGTATCATAAAAATATTAAATATTCTGTATAATCATTATTGAATACAGCTGTTCGTCGGGAGAATCAAGATTAAGATTTTTTTAAAAACTGGTACATAAGTAATTTCCTCTCGATAAAATAAAGAATGTCTAAGAGGAATGCAAAACGAGGATCCATAAAAGCAACCCTAATATTACAGGAAACGCTAATCAAGAGCTATGAAATGAATGAATCCTGGATAGAATATTCCGTTACAATTAACGTTTCTTGCCGTTAGATACGATAGTCGAACAAATTATTAACGTCCCGTGATAAACATTGCGTTCCGTGAATTTTGAATCTTCAGAGTGCCTCGTTAATCTGCTACGTGATGCACATCCTCGACCACTAGGTCCTTGGAGATTCTCAATGCGTGAAGGGAAACCGTTCTCACTGGTGCAGCATTTTTTTTCGATCTAAGGCGGGCAATTTACTCATCTCCCGCGCATCAGGCTGGAAAGAAACCGTTTCATTTCACTTCGTTAATTTATCTCTTCATTTTTAAAAGCCGACTTTTTTCGCCCAGTTTCTTGTTTTGAAACGCGAAACCACGAGGTGGATCTCTGGTCATATATATTTCTCATACAAACACACGCGTGTTTTTGAACCGGTAATTTTAACATTTTCACTCAGAGGGTTTAGTAAACGTGTTTGAGTCGAGGATTGAACGCAGGTTGCAACGATTCTTCCGCTTTCAGCAGTTAGAAGAAGCCCTTTGCCACGGGGTAAGAGGTGAGCACAGTATAAGAATAATGTTGGGTCACCAAAAGACCGGTTTGTGTACAATAAAACTTCTTCGTCTCCTCTTTCGCTGTTCTTCCTTTGAATTTGCTGTAAATACCAAAGCCCAAGTACATGTACCAGAGGATGAACTTGCGCGCATCTGTTGCTATATATCCAATCCTCAAAGACGATGCCTAATAGGGAGGAAACATCCAAGCGCGTGAGGGATTTGAAACTTCTCCAAGGGTTAGTTCTCCTAAAATTCTTTTCGTAAAGAAATAATCGCATCTCGCACTTCTAATTCAATGAAAAACGATCTCTTTATAGCTTTCATATAGACAACTTACACATATTTGAAAAGACATAACTGGAAATTCATTAGAATATCTTAAAGTTAATTAATAGAGCAAAATACTCCAGTTTTTCTATTTATATCCATCTACTTTCAGGTACTATGGCATGATAACATATATTCTATATTTTTGTATGAAAATATATTATTATAGTAGATATGCAGTGTTTTAAAGGATCAAAGTAAAATAACTATTAAACGTACAGTAACTAGAAAACTGCTAAATATCCACGATGATAAATAAATTATATGAAATCAAGATACTGTCATAATAAATTTACAATCTAGATTTCCTTACTTCATTACATTCATGAGTTGAAATTTTGATCATTTAACTTGCGTGTTGATTATGTATCAACCAAGACTCATGTGTAATTTTTACTTTGTTTTTATTTCGTTGTGGTATAATTTTTATATTACACAATAATAATTAATGTAAAGTTGAAAATTTTTTCTGTAAACTAATATTATTTCAGCAATGGAAAGAAAATAGTCTCCCGCATGAGCTTGGTTAAGACGTTTAAATGTTAGTCCTGTGACGGAATCTTAACCATTCATGAATAATCATTTCCTGTGAATCGTAGCACTTGGATTACACACTAATCCTTCCCTTGGGAAAAACCGAGGTAAAATTTCGTCAAACTTCCCGGTAGCATTGTCTGCGAACCAAGAGGAAAGTATTTCGAAGATGGGCATCCTTGTTTGTTGATGAAATCACCGCTCCGGGAGCAACAGGTTTCCCGAGCTTGCAAACTCACCCTCCGCAGGGAGAGAGGAAAAATACAAGGCGTGGAGGAGTTATTCGCCTCTGATCCAGTCCACCAACCCTTCTCCGGGTTAACCACCTCCATTTCAATCGGGAGACACACGAAAAGTATCCCTGCCACCGCAACCTTAATTTCCAACCAGAAGAGATGCTCCGTGTAACGACGCCCCTCTTGGAGATTTCAACGCCCGATAGGAGGAGCAGAACTCCGGAATACGTCATTCCGATGGGAATTCGAAGTCAATTTCACGGCGGAAGAGATTCAATTATTCCCCTAATGGCTCTAAATCCACTCGCCTTTGTTTTAAATCGGTCAGGTGAAATTAGAGGCTTATGCAATACAGAGGAAAGTATCAGAATGTTTTCAGACTAACGCTAAATTTACCCTTATACTTAGTAATTTTAGAAAATAATTTTAATTGATTTTAAATTATATTAAATTGACAATCTTTCGTTGTAGAGAATTTACTTACCTTAGTATCTGCATTTGGCGATGTTAAATAAAAACACTTTATATTAAACTCATGTTTATTGAACTTCATAATTCGAGTTGAATACATCGTATGTCACGTGCTATAGTACAAACTATCCCACTGGAATGTAAATTTATTCATTTCTAACTAAAATGGACGATGAATATTCTAAAATACATTTAAAAAATATATATGTATAGTATATATTATGAATATAGAATTAAATAGATCTATTAAATGATGATAAAGAATACCTTTTCTAATTGTCCGTGTTTCCCGACTTACTGCTAGTGTTAAAGTAATTTGAGTGGAGATAATAAAATAAGCATTCATTATCATAACATCCTTGAGGGTAATTATATTAATAGCTTAATATTCCATATGATTATATTTATCACCGATCGCATTACAATATTAAATAGTCTTAACACATATCTATTTAAATTACTTTAAGGTAAACAGCAAAGCAATAGATTATTTAGGACAAATAGAATTAGACCCCTGCATCGCCAAAAATTAGGTAACGTTTTAATATTCCAGCTTCATGAATTCCGAAAATGTATTGCCTAGCTGCACTCGTACATTCCATACGAAAAAAATTCCTAAAGACATTGATAAATACATAACACGCAATTTTTTTTATTAATTGCCATTCGTGTAAGATATGATACTCTTCATAGTAGCAACGTCAAACAAACCCCCCACGTTCTTTCCCTTTCTGTCCTAAAGGTGTTCTAACGTCAAAACCGAGAGCTTTAACCCTTCCCATCTGATTGTCAGATCGCCAGAAGAACTGCCAAATCCGGCTCCATGAAGGAATTTCCTTTTCACTACACGGGTACACCCAAACAAGTATCCTCGTGCTCACCTTCCAGAAATCTAACGTCAAGTGCCTTGGGAGTCGTTGGCTTCCACCTGAGGTTTCTCCAGTGAAACCGGAAGGCTATCTCCGCCCGCCTCATCGACACTCTCCCCCTCATTCTAAAAGTGACCCGCCCATAGAGTCACTTTTCATTAAAGAATTTAACCGTTAAGAGCTTGCCGGCCGCATGGAGTAGCAGTTCATCGCCCCGATGCACATCTAACGTTTCGATAGAGGGCCGAAACGCAAGGACGCGCCTACGCATTAAGCACCCATACGCGCACAAACACGGACTGAGGGACTCTCAGTTCCACGGATGCCTACCGTTCGCTTTTACGCCCGTTTTTTTGCCACCTGATCAATATTCAGCCCAGAAGGAAGTTTGAACAGCGAATGCTCCACCGTTAGCTTCCAAAATCTCTGAATATTGAATGTGCTTTATCGAAAGGAAAAGGAATTATTTAAATGTTCTCGAAATGGCCTCATACATGGTAATTAAAGAAAAACTTGTTCTATGACTTTAAGTGAGATGGTCAGATGGACGAGACCATCAGAAATGGCTCAATTACTTTCCATTATTATCATAACCAAAACCAGGGAAAAGGTAAAAGACAGCTAATTCACATAACCAGAGCCAAAATTTTAAAAACTCAATTCGGAAAGAAACAGCACCAGGAACCTTTTTGTTGGACCATTACAATCAATGCGGAGGGAGGAGATTCTTTTGGCGAAGATGGGAGAACTGTAGTAATTATAATAATTTTTTCAAATATCACAAATATATTCGCTGCTATTTCGTAATAATAATGTATTTAACGTGTAAGATAAAATTTATTTTAATTACACCCTGCTTCCCATCTAAGTAAAGATAAAGAACAAATGTTAAGCGATCGTACAAAAATGCTAGTATCTCAGTACAGTAAATTGGTAGTTATCGAAGAATTAATTTACCTTTAATGATAAAAGAATGCTAATTGTAAATAAGGTAATTTTTTATTGTAAATGTTTAATCAAATATTCACCAATATTTGCCTGGTTAAGATATCGATTCAATAAGTTAAAATATTACGTCGTCTTGATTTCTTGATTGTTAATTTAATCGTGTCTAATAAAAAAACTAATCGATAATTCAGTATAATCATTCAAAGAATGATTCATCGTCATTTTAATTGACCACTCTACGCTATTATGAATCATGGATGGATAGGAATAATTTTTCCCTTACGATGATCATATTTTAACTATAATATGATACTCCATTGATTCTCTCCTCCTTTTGGACTCAGATTCATTCAACCAAAACTCTTCAAGCTTGTTATCTATGAAGGAATATTCCCGCTCTGAAAATTGATTTATAACGGTACAAGTTTTACTTTCGATACTCAACCGTTTAGACACGCGTTCAAGTCGCAACTCATTTATGCCCAAACTTTAATCTCGTCATCTTTAATATTCCTCAGGCGCCTCCGATCAAGCTCGTAGCCAATACATCGAAGACTTCCATCTTTATGCATGAAGGGAGGCCTTTATACCTTGAATGGATAATCTGCGTGACGATCGTCAACGTCTCCTCTTTTCAAGGGATGCGTGTTTTGCGCGTCGATTTCAATCACACGTTGCTGCAATCGCTCGACTCTTCGCATGGGGAAACACCTGCCCATCGGAGAGACAGTGGAACTCGAAAATATTTCACCGCTTCCACACCTGTAAAGCATCTGCCGAATTCGGGAATAGATGCAAATCGACCCAACTTCTGAAGAAATAGATGTTCGCGGGGTCGAAAAAGGGTAATGGACCCAAGACATGACCGCGAGGCACTCTGCCTCTGCAAATGTCTCTTAGTAGCGGAGAGGCTGTTTAAGGAGGAGGATAAAGAAGTTGGTGGAGGAGAAGGGGGAGAAGAAACTGGAAAGCGAATGCTCAAAGACGCACTCGGCCGAAGACCTGCAGCACTTTCTCAGATTGATACCCTTTTCCCCTTTCCCGGATCGCTCCCGCAAAGCGGTTGAATAAAAAGGAACAGGAAAAGGTGAAGAATGGGAGTCCTCCGGACGCAAGGGAGGAAGAAGCGACGATGTAGGGAAAGGGAAGGAAGTTCCTGGAGGAAGAATGACTGAATGTTAGGAGTAGGCAGAGGTGAGGGATGAGTTTTGTAGTCACTTCTCTTTATAAAGAGGCGGTGGCGAGGAGGTGACGGTGTGGGAAGGAGAGGTCGTCGGCTATAGAAAGGAGGCATAAAGGTGGGCGTCGCAGAGGTGGGAGTAGAGTGGGAGGGTAAGGTGGGACGAGAGAAGTAGTGGGCGGGTAGAGGGGGTCTTGGGATGGGAGGGAGAGCAGAGGAGAAGGAAGGGGTGCATTCCGTGAACGAGAGGGGCCAGTTGCCCGTGAGAAGTCCCCATAGTCGGCTCGACCGAGTGTGAAAGGGAGCTGGCAAGAGAAGACTCCGTTAATCGCGTGCATGTGCGCGCAGAGGATCCGAAAGCAGTGTTTTTTCGTGTGTGGTGTTTCGTATATCCGTGCTCACGCGTGCTGATTCGAAGTAAATCGAAGTGAGATTGGAAAGTCTGTGTGCTTCGATCGGTGGGAGACTTTTTTACCGAGAGACATGGCTCGAGCCGATGTGCGGCTGCTGCTGGCCTTCCTGTTGATAGGCGCGCATACGTCTGCAGCAAAAGGTAATTCCGTCATCTCGGGCTTTCTGCCGCACCGTCTGTTCCATCCGCAGATACGCGGATTCCATTCCGCGCTGTGGATATTTCTGAAACGACCGCCTTCTTTCTAACAACATGACCATATCCGTCGACCAGGAGCGCTATGAATCACGTCAATTATAACGATACACCTGATATGGATGCGTTGCCGTGCTGCGGTCCGATTCTCGCTCGGATTCTAATTCATGTGTGTACAGAAGGAACTTCAGAAGCATTCGAAAACGTGTGGAAAAGTCGAAATCTGTTTCTAGCGTGTTCCGAATGTTTACAGAGGTATTGAATGGTCACTTGGTGAATAATCTATTTCCAAAAAAGTGAAAGACGTGATCAAAAAGGAATTTTAAATCTTCGATTAAGGGTGATATTTTCCATTCGTTATGGAATTATAATTTCGATGAAATAGTATTAGGCGCCGCAGAAGTGGTAGACCCGCAATATTTTAAGGTCCACTATTACTTTAGTATATCGTATTGGTGACTCGATTTAATTTCGCTTTCCGATAGGCCCACCCACTCGATTTTGGTCACGTGGGTGGATTCGGAGTAAAAGACCGTGAAGGCGAAACGAAATGATTCACGACCGCATTCTTTATGGTCAGCAATCGTTTTGGACCAAACTAGTTTACAGAAGCTCTTTCACAGAGGTTAGCCTTCAAAGTGATGGTAAATAGCGAGGAATGGGGCATGGCAACGAGATCGTTCCGCCGTCAACACATGTCTTTGATCCCACCTTCTTGAGAATCCTGTTAGTCCAATCGAGACATCTGCTACGGACCAGTTTTTGTGAAGGTGGTCGGAGAAAGTAAAATGTTTTCACCAATTTATGATTTGGTAATCCGGTTGCCTTGCGCCAGACTCAAGATTATGTCAGCATACGTCACCTTAATCCAGAAAGAAAATTTTTCTAAGTCAACTACTGGTCGTAACTTTTCATACTTACTTTCCATCTCGTACCTCCAAGTTATGCAATATTTTATTGCAATATCTTGAAACTAGGTCTTCGAAGACAAGACCTTCTTATGTACAATTAAGCGGATTAAATCATCTCTTCTATGATTTTCCATGTACGAAATGTGCCTCAGTTTCCAAGGATTCCTGGTCGTTCGTCCCATTGTATGTAAAGGTTTGTTTCACTAATTCCCATTCGCGAGGTCACAGTAGCAAATTTACTGAGTTGATTAACATCTTCCGGTTACAATTACTATTAAAATGAAAACTTCTATAATTGATGTATTTTATAAATTAAGTTGCTTATGACTCCAAAAAGTGTTTCGCCAGAACTTTGGGTAAATGGGCAGTCGTTAAAATTAAAAATCTAATTGGTTAATCTGAAAATTGAACATAAATGTATCGTTTGTTCCAAGTGTTCCGTCTTTATAATGGATAATCAAAAATCAAATTGACTCCTTAAACAATTTTACCTTACAAATTACAGAAAATCGTTCTTTATCTTTTTATTATATGAATATGATCAAATTAAAATTATTTTCCCCTTATTACTTGTCTTCATCACATTTTATTAGATGTTAACAAAATTTTATTGTTCTTTCAACTCAATCGTCCTTTTTTTGTTTTCAAAAATCTATTGGATACATAGCCTTGTATTCAAAATCATGGAAAGAGAAGATACTTCAATTTTTCTCTTAATAGACACTTATAAGTTTACACTATTAAGAATACACTTGAATGTGGTTATATTCAATTAATTTTATAGTTGAACACATTTTTTACACAATTATCAGTATTCTAACCGAGGTTGCTAGTACATTTTTGTAGGACAATATACCACGGAGGAACTGTCCGAAACTTGTTATAGCATTTATAATATAGGTAAATACAATTCAATGTAATTCAGGTTTAGACGGTATATTTATTTACGAGAAAATTAAATATTGTCATTTGATTTATATATTCCTTTGTTTCAATAAAATATGACAGAAGTGACGACTAAATTTCAATCAGACAAGAACCTAAAATCACAAGTCAAAAATTTATTCAAATTTACGATTTCATCATCTGATTTATGAGATCAATGGTCCAGTATTTCTGAGAATTAAAGTTCATCAAATTCTCATATTCTTAGCCGTACACCGGACGGGGAAGTATAAAGACTTCACCGAACATAATTGATATTTTTATTCCCATGATTCATATTTAATTACTCCACAGTTTGTTAATATTTTTTAAATAATAATTGCCGCATTTCTAAGGAATATCTTATAGATAAAGAGGAAAAGGATTTTTTCTGTAAGAAATATATTGATAAAAACCTAAAAAGCGCATGTTTACAATATTTTAAAGTCATAAGAGTGGCGACTTAATGCACGTTTTCTTCTGCCAATCCATCTCTTTCCAAGGACATACATCGAGAGCGATCTATATCATCGTTTTTAAAAAAGCACTCACGGATAGGCGAACGGGTAGCGCTCGTAGATAATAAACGATCTCGGATTCAATATGTAATTTCTGTCCTGGCCTCAACTTTCAAGATAATTTTAACTTTTACTTCTAGAAAATGAATCATCATCAGTTCAAATAGTAGTGCGATGACTTGATTAAATTTTAGCGACGATCACCTTCGCTTCTCCGAAACCAGATCTGATTGCTCAACGATCTCTTAAGACTGAAAAGATTTCAACCTTCGATCTTCCATCCCACACCAATTTCCTTGCATTTACATACCCACGCAGAATCCTTCATCCCACGAGTCTGTCCACCTCTTCTCTTATCCTCTAGCCTTCTATATCCACATCATCCCACTCTCGTCCATTTAAAAGGTCTTCAAATCATGAAATATCCTCGCTTTTCATTTCTCTCTATCTCGCATAAACTGCTTCAGTTGGAAGGATCTCTCCTGTAAAAAAATCCTCTCTTACGATAGTCATTTTTCCATCCCTCTGCAAGGCTGCGTTTTTTCTCCATCCCACGCTGAAAATGCTCTCTGGATTCACTCTCGTGTGCATCCCTTATGCGATCGGAGAAAGTAGCCACCATCCACCGTACAAGGAGAGGTGACCTCAGGGGCTGCTCTCTCGCCAGACCACGAAGGCATTCTAAACAAAGCAGGAGACACTCGTTGCGCGAAGGACTTGCTAACCACATCCCCTCTCGACAAGGGAGACCTGTGTTTGGAGTATTTACGCGGTGAGGTCGCGAATCGAGTACCTTCTCCTCGTCACTCGTAATAACGTCCTCCGCGGATGCAAACAGACTCAAGGCTAAGAAACAAACAGCCCGTTAAATAAAAGACTGATTCAGCGATTATGGTGAGATGAGCCTATCATCTGCTCCATGAGTAATCTAATGATTAAAGTTCATCGTTTCTCGTTAGGTTACCATACCCGATGTACGAACAAGTGGGTGGGTAATCACTGCTAAAAGGTACCGCGTCTGCCACAAATACACACGTTTTAGATAGACCCTTAATTTAAATCTAAGAGAGGAAGGAAATACATCTGTGTTAAGACATTAGAGTTGAGTTAAACTCCAAATAGCATTTGTTTCTAATGAAAAATAACCGTTGATGGATTCCCATATACAGGAGTTAGGCCTACCTATGGTCATCTCAAGCACATATTGTTCTATATATATTACTACAACTATTTTGTCATCTTTGGGAGAGAAGAGTAACTGGGTATTTCTTTTAAAGAAAGATTGTAATTAAATTTAAAATAATTCCTTTTCACGTTCTAAGAAGCGAAGGAATATGTAAGAAAATTATCAAAATGCATAAAATTTTAAGATATCTAATGCAATATATCAGATAATTCAAGCCAAAACATGCACTTCTCAATTCTTTTGTAAATTATTTTTATGTAACATAATTCTATACACGAACTCAGTACCTTGATGGAACCAGCTACTAAATTGTTGTACTTGATTTTCATCGTGAAATGTATTTTCTTGAATTAGTTAGCTGGTATTTGCTTTTGCGTGATCACAAAAAATAATGATAAAGTGAATAGATGGGAATATACTTTACCTCAAAATGAAATTCATGAAATGAAAACCCATAGATTGTCATATATCATTGGTACAGCTGATTATTTCGTATATATATGGGATAAAAGGCACAAATTTAAGTATAATGCCATACCATTCGTTTTTCCACAAAAAACTACGTTCTTTGGAGCCTTGAGTCATCGAGTCATTAGCATTATGACGTCAGATGAAATGTGTATAATGTGTAAACTACAAAAATGGAGCCCAACGCTTAGCTTTCTAATTGGAAAGCATGATTCGAACTCGAAACAAGTCCATTCTAACAACTTTAGTAAATTTCAATAAGATTTATAACTTTTTACCTATCGTCATACATACGAATCCTCATTTTCATCCATCCCAAAAGGTAAAATTTTTACGCCTCTGAGATATTATCATTTGCTACTTTATCGTCGTTACTCAACTTTCTGGTTTATGGTAAATTCTGTTAAAATATTACCGCAGAATCAAAGAAGCCATTGTCTAAAGATCAAAACAGTGAACTGAAATCAAGATGGATGGAAAATAACCAATTGCACCAAAACGAAATCAACGATTTTATCAGTATATACAACATGTTTTTTTCGTAAATCTTCTGCCAAATACTATCCAGAAAACAATTTGAGTAGTACTGAAATCACCTATTGTATTTTTCTATGGTAACGGAAGAGTGCCTCTCAATTTCGCATCACTCTTATCTACATAACCTTTTTAACTTCGAGTGTTCACTTAACGTTCGATTGAAGTTTACTAAAGGATCAATTTATCTGAAAATATCTGTTAATTAAAATTCTGGATCCCACTGCATATTCAAACATTGTCTGTGAGCGAGCCAACAGCGATTAAATAAAAAAACTATTCTTTAGAAAAATTACTATATTTCCTACACACCAGATGTAAACACCCTAGAGTACTAGCAGTATGATTTTATACCTAATTGACTGCATCTCTATTCAGTTGCAACTCTTGGAGTTCTCACTCTCATACAATAGCGCTATTACTTTCATCTCAGAAATGATATTCCTCTCGTAAGGATATTGAAAACCCCAGAGCTCAGAAACAAGTAATGATCAGCAGATGTTAGCTAGCGTTTTATTCCAGAGGCATAATTCATTAAGAAATACATTTCTCTCCGAAAAAGAGCCATACGAAATACCAAGGCCGTAGGTTGGAACAGGGCGAGGCACTGATATTTATCGTCTCTACTTTGCTCTTTAGAGTTCGATTTTCAGTTCACTCTCATTGGTAGACAGTGCATCGGAAAATCCAAAATATGATTCTTCGTTTCCACGAATTGGGTCAAGCGAGCCGGATTCTGCTAACAAGCAGCGCACTTACTTTCACTGCCGATTAAGCATGATCCCAAAACGGTGAAAGTTAAAATCAGATGATGTGGCGATTGCGAAATTAGTTTTTGCAGACCAACATGGCGTCCTTCGCCATACAATATGTATAACTTCCTCTGTAATTACCATCAAACTATTTAGTCCAGCGTCTTGGTGATCTGCGCCAACTTTTGTGAATCGATTTCTCCATCTAGGGGAGGAGATATTCACGAGCTTAGGAAATATCTGCCAACAAATGCAGTAAATGATTCACCCAAACAAGTTACTTCCAGAATATTGAAAGCCTTTTCCGTTACGAGAAGGAAATCAATAATTCATGGATTAATTACTCATACGTTAAGCAGCCACATAACAGAGTACTGTGTAAGAAAGTACTAAGAAATATATTTCTTAAATTGAAGGATATACAACGAAGTTTATGCATTTAAAAATTTTTTACTTCTATGTGAAGCTAATAATAACGCTAAACTGCACACACTACCAGATCACCTTAACGATTGTAATCATCATCATTTCTCAGAGCTAAATCGTGATGAGATGATATAATGTTTCTTCTTAACTGCTCATTCCTGGTCTTCTACAAATTTGTCATTAGAATATTTCTACTTCTAGGAAAGATATTTAAGAGCTGATTCTAAGAGAGCGTGCGAGGCCTTGAGTGCAAATCCGCCATCTCGATCTACATGGATGATTTCTAAAAAGATTATCATGAGTGGGGATAAATAGTTAAATTCTTATCAAAAAAATTATAGGATTATTTTCCATCGCTCAATACTTCTGAGAATGCTCCCGATGCTTGTGGTTTTCATTAAAACCTGCTGTACTTGCTCTTTTGAATATAGGCAGAGTATTAAACTGAGGATTAGAACATCGAAATTTTCATTTCAAATCCTTCCAATTAATTATTTTCCATTAAAATCTCATTCAATTATAATGTGAGCTAGATACTTTTCACAACTCTCCTGGGTGTTTCTTTAAATGTAAAACTAATAAATTCCTTATAAATTTAATCTTATACATTTTCGATTATTCAGTTAAATTAAAATCCATATTATTATTATACAGATTTGGAAGATTGAAGGCGAACTTCATCTAAAATTTTAAAAGATAAAGAGCAAAATTGTGAATATATAAGAAGGTGTTGCACTTGTTTTCATTTTTTCCTAGTAAAAAAATATCATCAAAAGAAGACTTTTAATGATATTTGAGTTACGAATTTTGTGCATATTACATTATCAAATAATTACAAGTATTTTAAGGTATATGCCATCTCGCTCAACGTATCTGTTAGAATAAGATTGGAGCTAAAAAAAAACTTTTAAAATGTAGATTTTTATATTTCACATGCAACGAATTGTTTTACAAGTATTAATACTGAGGAATTGAATTTTTATAAGAGGATTTTTAAAATATATATAGCTAACATTTCATTATGATAGCTTTGTCAATCTTTCCATGAATTCATTTACAGTATCCAATTATAAATACACCTATAAACCATCAAATCATAATTAAGAAGTACATAATTATTTTCAAATTAAGTAGAGGATTAAACTGCACCAAAATGAGCAGAAAATTGTTCTCTTAAATTAACTGAGTTATTACATTAATGAATACTTCATAATGTTTTAATGGTAGTTATTTAAGAGACTCGTTCGCATCTTCCTTCAGATGAGGACTTTAGATTAATTAAAATACATAAATTTACAGGCATACATATGCATAACCAAAAAAACCAGTCATCTTTAGGCATGGAAGTTGAAGGTAAAAGTGTATGACTATGATATGCACTATGACGAAAAATTGATAAACTTCAAAGAGTAAAACTACTAATTTTTTGTTCCTCTTTGCTGAAAATACTTGCGTTTATTCAACATCTAATTATAGTTTTATTAGTCTCGTACCAATATTTGCACATACGTTCCATCAGCGATGAAAAAAATTTAAAGAATCCATAAATATCCGGATGTTGGCTGAAATCTATGTCACATTCAATTTATCCGATTTCGTTAAATACCCAGTTTCGAATGTAAGCAAGCTAATGCTTATGTCAAGAATGGTGTCATCGTTGAAAATATTTTACTCGACGTTGGACACTGAGATTCAGATACTCATGAAGGTCGTGAAGATCCGCTGCGAGGAAACGTGGCCATGACATTTTTCCACTTAAAATGGGCACAACGATATGATTTTCATCTACGGAAATAGATTTTGCATCTTATTGGAAAGAGGTAATCTTTGGACTGATTAGAAATTTGATTTTGAGCTCTATCGTAATTATTAATTAGAAAAACTTTGAAAATTCGGAAAAACTCTTTTTTAAGTCAAGGGTAACATTTATATTAGAATGTAGTAACATGTATAATATAATTTTCAAATTGATATAATCTAAACTCGATATTAAAAAAAATAATGATGAGGAAACTTAATTCTTTTTCTTTTATAGCAAATATTATCGCGCAATAATTAAGAGAAGAATTAATATTTTTTGGACGCTATTTTAGTTTTCGTTATTACTTCCAGAATTAATATGTAGCGATTGTTATTTAATGCAATGTCAATCGATAAGCTTTCTATTGTAGGAATCAAAATCGTGAAAAAGTTGCTTAGTCTCTTTAGCTCCTAAAATGACCATAAACCTATCAATTATTCGTTTGAATGGAATATTGAAGATTTTAATTTTCAGCCAATGTTGCTCTGTAGTTATTTGGATGCAATTATACATATCATTCTGTCTCAGATTCGATTTCTCACTGGGTACACTGGGAATCCTAACCTTTTCTTTCTCGTTTCAGTGCAGCACAAAGTAAGGTGCGATGGAGAGGAATGGATGACAGTGGAGTTGGTGAAACCAGAAGATGTGACTGCGGTTTATCTCGACCAGCTTCGTGGATATCCTGGTAAGTGTTTTTTTAATGTTCATCTGCAATAACATAACGCTGTCACTTAATCCATTGCCTCCTAAGAAATGTACTTTTTAATTGAAAATATTATACTTCCTGGTCTAATAGACATATTGTATGGAGTTAAACAGTATTTAAAAAGGTTTGATATATAATTTAATAGCTTTGAACTGCTGCTGATTTATTCTATTTTCGGATTGATAGACATCGTATTACATATATTATATTAGAGCCGATAGAGGTAAGGCGTTTTCACCAACTATTTTTCCAACAAAAATAATTGTAGGTAAATTTTCTCCCACGAATACTCCATAGTTACTCGCAACGCGGGTGGGTATTTAAAGCATAAGGAACAATTTTTCTTTCATGGAAGTTCCGCACTTAATTCACCTGTGAAATTTTCGCGTGGGACTAAGTGAGTAAATGTCTTTAAATTTTCCCAGAGATCATATTTCTTACTTCGAGCATGACGATAAGGAAAATTCAGAGCCAAAAGGCGCATAAAGTGAAGGTGAAATCCTGCTATTCATGGGGAAAAGGCCATGGGAAGGTAACTTTCGCGGATAGCCATTAATCCTTGGTTTCATACGTTCACATACACTCGTTTTGCGCAACAAGTAAAGGACCAAAGTGCTATCCAGTAATCGAGTGAACTAAAGTGACCGACTTCTTGCATGATTGTTCCTTTCGAGCAGTATGCCCTTTGGAAAAGTAAAAGTATTACTGACCTCACTGTTTTGCAATCCTTGCTCGTTGAAGCGTAGCCTATTAATACAAGTGCATACATTTAAGGTAACTCTCGATTCACATTTTTTAGATCAGACTATATTCACCGTTTAACTTTCATTTCCGTTGAGTTGAGTAACAGAATCAATCGAGCGTTGGAAATTAAAGTCAACTGATGGTGAGAAAGATGGTTCATAAAAAATGTATACGAGCATTTCAAGGAATATGGGTAAGTTCTTGAAATATTATCTGGTAATTCAGTATTACTAATTGTAGTGAATTTGAGAAAGGACACATTCCGAATTGTAGAAAAATTAATAAGTTCAATAATAAGGTTTCTTATTTGTACTTATAGTGCTGAAGAATATTGTTGATTGTAAATCAAATGGAAAGCGAATTATAATCAAACAAACCATTGATTATGTGTTCATATTAATTGGATCGTCAGAATAAAAATAAGGTATTTAGAATTGTCTATTAAAAGACGCCGTAAACTTGATTAAATACTAAAATATTTTTCCCAAATTTAACTAATAAATAACTTTAAATAAATTATAGCAAGGAGATATGACAATTTTCATGGTAATATTTATGCATCTTTAGAAAAGAATCCATTTTGTAATGTTGTAATGCATTTTTGTAATTTATTATTTATTTACATCCGATAATGCGTTCAATCTGAAGACTGTTGATATAAATGAATGAAGAGTATGATTTTAGGATACACACTTTTATATGCGTCAATATTTACATTAGAATTATTAGACGATTATTAGATTAGAATTCGGAAAAAACAAAGCCGAGCTGAACTGAACGCTGGACGTCTCGAAAAATCTTTGTACGCTTGAGCGTTGGAACAATGTACAAATAAGGTTATTCTAAGAGAAGAACGTCAATGACAGTAGCTTTCTCTCTGACACACATTCACTGGATCAATCAAAATGCGTAAAAGAATACTCCATGATTCTAAGAAACATCTTGACGCAATGTGTTCTCATTGAAATTCGCTTACGGTAGAAACACTTGTGTAAGTGTAACGATAGAGATATATATTCGACTGATGATCAATTCGTTCGTTGGTTAACGTGTGACGATTGCATCTTACCGTTGAAGTGAACACTATCCGATTCTCGCTTCTAGACGTCTATGGCCACGTTCGGCGAAACGAAAATGGTTAACACATCGCAAATCAAACACCGACGGCGCCGAAGGAATACCGGAAACAAGAGTTTACCGTATTCTTGGTAGAAGACACTCGGAATATGAAAGGATTTTTACTCGGATTTCATCTTTAAACAAAAGTCAGAATAATTTGTGACAAAAAATGTAATCTTTTCTTAATATTAAAATCATTCAAAGAACATAAACTTTATGAACAGTTCAATTTTCCTCTTTCTGAATCAGTAGAAAGAATCACTGATAAGTAAAGTAGTGCCAAAATTAATAAAGTATATAAAGCTGTATAAGTTAAATCTTCTTATAATCAGCACAGACCATTCCATCAAGATATCAAAAAGAGAAATTTCTAGCAATTAAATCTGCAAACATTTGTCACCTTATTGATCATGATGCGTCAGAATAATTCCATAGATTTGAATTTTGAGAGCAACTCTATGATATAGAGAAAAGTATAAGAGCAAAAATTGCTCTCTATTAAAATGATCGCCCATTACAGTAAGACTGAGTCAAGGTAGTTTACTAATGAATCGAAAAATAGCATTTTAAATATTTGATCACGAGTATAAAATTTATTATATTTATAAGGTTCTCTTAATGCGTAGGTAAGTCAGACATAAAGCAAAGAGTTCATTTTGAAAATGGAAGACATTTTCATTTCCTTTCAACTAAAAATATTATTTCCAATATGTCATATACTATTTAAAGGGTACACAATTTTATTTCCTTTCAGAATTTGTATTCAAAATTTGATGATTGATGATGTAATGTAATTGTAATTAAGTAATGCAAGATCTCGGATGCTGAATTTTAAATAAGGATTTTAATATTAAAGTTAGAATATTTACTTCAGTGAAAGTCCTTTTTTATCTTTAGGGATGAGTGATTTATTCATGTCTTTTCTTTAGAGGTAATCCTAAATTATTCCCTATTGCAAAGAGAATTTTCGTAAATCTCGAAAGAAAGCGGTGATCTGGGAGAGTGAAGGAACGCATACCATTAATAATTCAGACAGGAAGAAATCCGTCAGAAGACGAAGCGTCGTCCAAGGTTGTTAGATACCATTTGATGGCACTGACCGTGAAAACACGTTGTTACCGCAATCTCAGAGTGAAACGAACGTAAATAAATACATCACGCCGAAAATAGGAGAAGACTTTAAAATAGAATCATTATCATCCATAATAGCGGAAGAGGTTTTTGATTTGTTCAAATTTTTAAACTAAAATTTTTGGAAGGCTTCAAATTCTCGAATTCGGCTCTAACCAAGTTCAATCAACTTGGCGAAAAAGGAATTATACGCGAGCAGTTAACAGTCATGCCCTGAAAAATTTCACGAAGGACGCTTTTAATTAATTTAGATTAGTAGGAATGCTTCCCATATTTGTTGCGTACCGGCAAAAAAAGATTAACAGAATAAAAGAAAAAGCAAGCGCGAGAATTGAAGAAAAGATCCGCGCTTCTTAGAAAATATGTTCACTTGTTCCAATAATTAATTCAATCATTAGTCTAAAATATGAGAAGTGTATAGATTATTATATAGAGAAAAGTTTAGGACTTAAATTTTAGAAAGTACGGAGACTTTTATTTTATGAGTCACATGTGTGATTTTCTCCTCATACCTCCTGTTTATGTTAATTGGCTAATGAGCTCTACTTCATTATGCATATTACATAACATATTGATTAAGTATTAACGCGAACTAGAGAGACGAATTTAAGTCATACCGTTTAAAAAGTGCATGAGTAAAGAGGAGAAATCCGCATTCGGTTATGTAACGATACACGAGACCAAGATTTAAAAAGACTGTCCACGTGATGTGAGACTTAGTCATCTAATTAGAAAATCTGATTTTTCCGGATTTAATTACGCGATATGAATAGATAATTCCTTCCGGGGAATGGAGTAATTTATTTCCTAGGTGGTAGATTACGTTCAATGAATGATGATTAGATATCAAAAGAGACCATATTCAGTTTTTATAAATCAGGAGAAACAATGAAATGTTCATATTTGTATATAGTATAAATTTTGAAAATAAAACCTCAAAAACGCAGTGAACTGGCATCACAGTTTTCTCATCTTTTTTAGCCACCGCCAGAGATAGTAAGATTGGACTATTTGTAGTAGAGCAGGTCAACAAATTTTCCTACCATATCCTAAGCAACAGTTTCTAATCGAATCATTTGATTTCACTTTAATCAAAATAGAAATGTAATGAAATGAGATGGAGGATAAAATCATGTTTTCGTATATATTTCTATGACAGGAGCAGGACTGTTCCGTGTGTAGTGTGGATGTCAGAATGGAAAACTTCCTCTCCTCGAGGAAGGGAAGATGAGAAATTCGATTTAGATCGAAATAGACAAAACTGATATCTTTCTTTAGCATCTATTAAATGTCTGAGGAACGGATGCAAACACTATGATCCAAATCTTCTCTTACAATCAGCCTTGAAAGTTATTTCTGATCTAAATTGGAGAAGGAAACATTCCTAGCCTTCACGCACTCGTTCTTAATTCCTTACTAGATAATTTATAACCGAACTTCTCATTCAATCATACAATCTCTAGAATTTTACTCACTTATTATACATTAATTCACAACCAAAACTTTTTTACATTCATCATACATTTCCTTCGATACTTTCTTTACACTCCCTCTTGCTTTCTATCAAGCTATTCTACATCCCTAATTTCATATAATTTCATCCGTCTATCCTTTTTTTCAAAAGCTAACTCAAATTTAAGTCGTGACATTTTCCAAGGCTATCTATAACGTTTTTTTAATAACTTCATTCGTAAATTGTACGTTATTAAATGCGGATTAATGGATCGCTGCTAAAAATTTAATGTTTCCATAAAATGTTACGACCAAATTTTTTGCTCCTTCGAAGAATGACGGAATCATTCCTTAACGATTGAAATCTGCTGATTTCACTTTCTAAGAGTTGCAAAAACTTAACTGAAATTTATCTTTGACTCTGTAAGTTTTTTTCAAAGCCATTATCGGATGCGATTCAAAGCAGTTTCAGAGAAAATACCAAAATAATATATGAGTATCATCTCTGTTCATGATTCCTCACTATTGTTGCAACAGGCATGGCAGAGAATTATCACAAATCAATCTCAATGTAAATGAAATGATAACTTATTTCAATTTCTTTTCGTGTAAGACCAAATTATTATTTCCTCGATCTCTACCCAAAATTTTCTTCTATTTCTGTTAGTCATTTTCCTTACATTTCGAGTAAATTCGGCTTTAATAATTTTTCTTTCGTTTATCGTCTAAGACTGATATCGCGATACATATTTCCTCTCGTCCTTATTATCCAATCTTTCTGGCGGCTCAAGGGAATTTCTTATCCCCATTTTGACCTTCCAGTTATTTGGTTTCCACTCACTGTCTAAGATGTCGCTTCATTATCTCACTATTCTTTTTGGATTAAGGAAAATTATTTGTATACATATTTATATAATTTCACCTCTAGTTCACTCGTTTTCTTGTATACAGAGTCGGTATACCACTTCCGATTAATGCCTTCAGAGTTACACATTTTCGATCAATTCTAATACTTTCATAAGTACAATCGTTTAGACAAACCCTTGCACTTCGACCTGTGGGTCAATGTGCCGTTCCGATGATATTTCATTTCTTCCATCAAAAGTGTTTTAGAGACGAATCAGCCACGTATTCCCGTTACTTTTCACAAGGTAACTTTCAAAATACCATCACTGCTTATTACCGGTATCACAACGCGGCCTAAGGGTCTCAACATGCACTTAAATGAACTGTATACAAGTCCAGAGTCCTGATTTATAGCCATCTATTAGCGGGGATTCCGTAAGCCAAGCTGTTCCGGTGCTGTGCACTCGCTAATCCCTAAAACAGGTGGACTGAACATTGATCGATGCGAATCTTATTACGACTGAATGGTCCGCTGATTATAACTTAATATTCACTGGCACTTCATCAGCATAATTAAACGTAAATAAATACTTTTCTTCTAAACACATTTAAAATAGATGCGTTGTAAGAATATCTTTTTTAAAAGTCCCATTAACTGTGAGAGAACCAAACGAGAAATCGATGCTCAATTCATCACGAAGTCATTCTCAAACTACGATTGATTGACTATGAATAAACATGAGCATTCCCAAGTATCATGAACAAAGTTAAGATAATTTCGCTTCAAATACTCTTAAAAACTCCTTAATGAATCTGTTAATATCTTTTCTACGAACAATCTTCAATTATCGCCCAAAATAATTTAATGAGAGCAATGTTTTAATGATTTAACGAGATTTATCATTCTCCTATGTGTCACCTTTAAAATTTTTACTTTTCAAAGAAAAAACGAGCATGAAATAAGTGCATCGGATATGTCCGAAAATCCATTTGGAAACATCTTTAATTTTCCATGGAAAGAAGAGACGACCACGGAACTATCGCATGCTCTTTCCGCTAATAAACTGTACGCTAATGAGATTCGAATTCAACCCACGGATTTAGAGAATTGTGGAGAAATTATCTTGAAACTTTCCCAAAAAATTGAAGAAACAAAAGCATGTTTTTAAGCAATCTATGGCTTTATTTAATTAGGTATATGTGACCTCTTTGCCGTGAACCCATACGCTTGCAAACATTCCTAACTTTTTGACACGACTCTATATTTGATACGATCGTAGTCCGTGTTTAAACTGTGAACCGATCGTGGAGTAGACTTTTCTTACGACGAAATGCACTATTTCTTTTATGTGTTTCATACGAACACTCCTCGCATCAACGGAAACGAGCAATTTGCACCATTAATCCGCAAACCGAGCGAACGACCGCTTTCGAAGCCATAACATAGCACCAAAAAAAAAGAGGGACTCGTGAAAGGAGAAAGGCGAACCCATTATTAAGGCCTCCGAGCGATTTCCCAGGGGAAAAAGTGACTGTAATTTCGGCAGAATCTTCCGGATGCATTACCAGAAAAGCTGGATCTCAATCTGAATGAGGAAGCATTAGGAAATTAATGAAGAGGACCCTGAACCTAAGTCAACGCGTCATCTGGTCACGAAAAAACGAAAGATTCCGCTTTCCCTCTCGTTTTCCTCTGATTGCCAAAGCGGTTGTGGAATCAACTGCGGAGCTGTCGGGAAACTGCGGAGGGCTCTTGGGGAAAAATGGAACGGCAGTGGATGGAAACAGACTGCTAACAATAGGATACTGACTTTTGTTTCTCCCACCTCTATTTTTTCAGACAAGGCCTGCTTGCCCGTCTTGGAGGAGGGAAAAGCAACCTTCCGCCTACCCCTCAAAGACGTCTTCCGGTGCGGGGTGACACGGATCTACAACAGGATGACGGTATGTGCACCTCTACGAACACGTCACCTTTGTCACCAGTTCGGAGAACTGGAGAAAAGGTTTTTTTAACACCCCAAAATATTCTTTCCCGTCCGTTATGCAAGCGGTGTTTACTCGCATACAAACATACGCGATTTCCTCAAGTTTGTACCAAAGCTTGAGCCTGTTCTTTCTTTGGACACAAACGTTCAGTTATGGGAAATTAGAACACTAATATTGAAGGATTAAACATAAATTGACGTGATAAATTGAGAACATATTTCTAGTGAAATTTTCCGTTATTGGCCAAATTCACTTTGAGGTGCAAATTATTAATAATTTCCTGCCTATAAACGTATGAATTTGACGAAAAATCGTGAGTATGGAACATACTTGCTGGTACTTTCGCGTAAAATAAGTCATTTTACAGAAATATCGAAAGCAGTTGGGCTAATTATCAGGCATTCATATCCTATTTGTCTTAGTTATATATTATTCATATTTTAAGTCAAACGAGGATTAACCAATGAGATCTATGTTTCTATATACATATAGATTTTTTTAACTTTTCATAGTTATATAAGCTAATTACGTGTTATAAATCATAATTCCGATATTCCCGTATTGGAGATCATGCCAATCGCCAATCTGGTGAGCCAAGGATGATCTATAACACACACCTTGGAGTGGTATATTCAGTTACATCCCATACGTCCATAACAACAGCTAAAATTTTGTTTGTAAATTATCCTGTATTGCTTACAAAAAAGATGGAGATTTTATTTCCTATCAAAACATATTTTCAACACAAGAAACACTTTCAAGGGGACGGAATGTCTCTCATTTCACATAGAAGATACATTCCGCATAGCGAAGTGTTTCCATATATTCTAATGGTACTGTTTACCTAATAAATACTGAACAGAAGGGTTTTATATCTCCCCTCTTAACTTATTAACGGAACAAGCGAACAGAAAGAAGAATAAAAATCCGTTTCCGCTACGTTTCCACTAACGGGGTCCAATGATTTTTAAATAGGAGTTCTTCTAGCGGTCGACGTAATCTCTCCAACGATTCAAATTAATAGATAGCTACGGTCGTCGGATGTGGTTATTTGCGAGTCCAGTGCTGCGTTGGTTACCTGCGCCCTACATTTTCTGAATGTTCAATTTCCGGGATTGAAATCCAGCTCTTTGATTTGCGTAGTCTAAAATGATACAGTGGACGAGTTTTTTTCAATCGTTTTACCCTCATCTGCGAATTTGTTGTATTTTCATAATAAGCTGTAATTACAATGCAAATGTTCCTTCCATTCTAAGAGAAGAAGAAGAACCATTCCATAAACTTTTATCGGGAGATGAAGTAATTACAACATCGACTCTTCAAAGTAATGGTAGTATACAGACCTAAAGCAGAAATATTCGCAAAAATATTCATGAAAGGGGAACCTTCAATCAAAAAAGTTCCACAAAATGTCTCAGTTCATTTAGCAGATTCCCTATTGAGAAGCACAATTCAAATAATTTTATAATACCTTCGACTACAGTATCCAAGTTTCTTCTAAGAATATCCTATTGTAAAGTGGGTGAATGATTCAATTTATCCCTGATGAAGTGAATTTTATGCCGTAATAAAAACTAGAAACGCGGAAATACTTGAGAACGACATTAAATTTGTATAATTTATTACCCCATCCACCCTAAGAGAAAGAATATATGTAATTCATGTACCTTTTGATAGACCTTTACGGAATCCAGTAAAGGAGATGGATTTTATTAGAGCTGATAAACCAGTCCTTCACTGTAGTATCCATAAAATATCTTTCGATACAGCAGAGTATCGGCATATTACATCGTATTCGAAGCATTGACTTTCCAATCCGCCTATGAAACTTTCTAAAGTAGGCATTCACTCCTGCCTCTAACTTTTGCTCCCTTCCCTTTCATTTAGACTTTTGATAAGTAAACAAGCTCAATACTCATTCCTTCCATTCATTTCCTTTTCCTGCTGGAAAAGTAGAAACTCAAGCAAATATCTAAGTCACATTCTATCCTCCGTGGAATTTAAGTTCGAATAATTTGAATGAATTCATTTTTGCCGTATAGAAATATCCATTCCCTGGATGTTTGCAATGACAACGAAAATCATTTAATTAATATAGTTGAATACTACAATATTGCTGTTTGTGTTGAATACTTGAATTTTACTGATTTACTGATTTACTGATTATGTAAAAATCAGTTATTTATCCATCAGCGAACAGCTCTACTCACGCATCTTTTATCCGACGAAATATTTAGACAATGGTACTTATTTCCTTTTGGACTCATCTCCATTGTCTTTTTGTATGTTAATTTCATCCAAATTCTCATTCTCTTGAATCGGATCCCAAGGCGAAAGCTGTGCTTATAGTCGAATTTGAGCTACGAATTAAAATCCAAACATTTGAATGATTTATAGAATGGAGGGTAACTTGTCATTAAAATCCCAAAATAAATCTGATTCTCACAGCAACTTGATAACCCTGTGAAAACGAAAACTTTACTACTTATGATAGCATTAAAATAATTTTTATTCTATTACCGATTGTTTGAGGTTAACATATTTTATTATAATTAGTTGAGAAAAACCCGTATTGTCTAAACAAAGGATAGCGTCAAAAATAATTCCATCGTATATTTTACTGAATTAGACGAAAACAATTAAATGAAAAAATCTATATTGTAGTAGAGTGAGTATAAGGACTGTCGTAAAATAATTAAAGGTCCATCGTTTCCATTTTTCATTTAAGTAAATATTATAATATATCTGTTTTCTCGTTCATCGATGGTAAATGACAAAAAGTATATCGTATTACGAACTAGAAAGAAGTTTACCGTATAAAGAATTCTTAAATAACCGTATAGAGATTACTAATCAATTAATTTTGTCTGAACTTAATTCATTTTAATTAGTCTGTGATGTTGTCATGACTTATTTCATAAAAATATTGAATTAACTATTACTTATTAAAATCCTGGGATTATTCTAGTCGCTTGAACTATTCACTTAATTTTTACCTTTACCTCTTCACATTGTGTAACCTAAAGGGGTGCTTCTTTATATCACTTTGTATGACCGGTGCCTCTATAAGGCCGTAGCATCAGACGATGCATAAAGTTCGGACGAAACTGCAACTCCCATGCCTACAAAGTATGCTTTAGCGGCGTGACTGAATGTGCTAGCAAGATAGGTCAATAGCTACAGCACTTGACAGGCATTTTGGAGATCAAAAGCCCAGCTGTTTTCAGAATTTTTCAGTTCTGTGGGAAAATTCAGGGAATAATTTAGCCGCAGCGATATTTGTGCAAGGTGTATTACCTATACCTCTTAAGAGTTAAAGTTTTGCGTTTGAATAACTTTCATTTTATGGTCCTTCTAAGTAAAATAAATAGTTCATTATTATATACACCCATTAAAGTTCCTTATTATTTAGCCTTAATGACCATAATAAATATTATCGCACAATTATACCTATGATGCCTTCTACGGAACGTTAGAACTTTATTACAAACTAAAAATAAGTCTGAAAAGCAATAACTAAAGAGTATTTTAAATGAGCGAAACGTCTCTACCTGATCTTCTCAAAAATATTCATAATTAGAATAAATAATGAATTACTCTAGCGCAGTAAATTGGCCTCACGACACCTGCGCTTGTTTTAAACTCGGAATCTGATCGTTTAATTGTATTCCAATCAACATTCTTTTTTCGTAGAGCATCTAAAAAATATACATTAATACGCAAAATAAAATCCACAATATCAAAAGGTTTTTTGCTACATTACGAAGTCTATGGTTTATTGATTTATTTATATACTCTCTTATAAATAGAAACAAATCTTATTCCTAAGTGATCATTTGCCTCCAAAAGAAAATTGAGCGAAAACGGTATACATACACAAATAATCCACGTATGTGTACTTCATTTCTGCTATATTAACTAATATCTGCCACAAACATTAAGAGAAACTATTCAAGAGTAAATTTCATTTAACGGTAAACAACATTGGAATCTTGAAACGATATTCACCGCTATATGGAATCTTTGATGGCTAGCGGCAATGTTGACATTACTTGAAAACTGGCCAAAAGGTTCGGAGCTAATGAGATGATATTGGTGTTTAAATCTTTTGCAATTTTATTTCATAGATCCTTTAATTTTGTATGGATCCTAAATATAAATGTAGTGTAGCGGTGTTAAATGATGCCAACATAGCGGTTTATCCCATAATTGTGTACTGAACACGTATTCTCATGTTTGGTACCGAGACTGAGATTTCATAGCCATTTTATCTTTGACTTGCGTTAACAATAAGTTTCCGACAAAAAAGAGAGAGGATTGAATTGAGAGAAATGAAAAAAACAATGAGTTAAACAATAGCTCATAGGAAAGTTATATGATTAAAAAACTGTAGGAAATCATGTAAAGATAATTGAAATTGTCAGAAACTCTTGTTGCCATGAGGTAATAATACGAGAATACTCATATTCTTGTAATTATCAGAATTCATCTACTCATTTTACATTTTCATCAGGTATAATTTGCATTTATGTCACGCAGCCTCTGACGATATAGCTGCTTTGGCGGGATATGTTATTATTATTTTCATTTCATTATATTGGATACGAATTCACAGCCCAAACTACCGGAGCTATGGGCTCTCCGATTTTTTTACGTAAGGACTTACACTAGGACTTTATTTACTGATCTAGGAAAAAATGAGAACCGACCCTTACGATCATGGATTCGATCCTAAGGAGCCCAAAAATCGGACTTTTCCCATTGCCTGCATTGACCACTTATTGAGACATTTATTGAAAGTATTTTATATATTGATATTTGAATAATTTTTAAAGACCACGATACTTGTGCAATTTTATCTGACATATCAACTGATTGCTTGCTTACAGCAAGATTACAAGCTTACTTTTACTCCTTTAGGTGAATATATACGTATTTACAAAGCGAAGTCTCATTCTAGTCCTAAGAACCATTTACAAAACTCTTCTGACATTCATTTTGAATTTTCCCTCTTGATTATGGTTACGTTAAAAGAACGTAAAAATCATCGCGAGATGGCACTCGACTCTTGTTTGTGAAAAAAATTACGTTTATTTTGTTTTATTCCAAATTTAGAGAGGCATTCACTCAAATATCATCTCCATTTGGATAAACTAGGTGAATTTCATCGATTCACAGTTCTATTATTTCAAATATTTGTTCCGGATTCATAATATCTCTAAAGACATCTCTAGTTTACCCTCGTACGGATAGCCCTCGCCATAGCCTCCCTTGATTTCTCACTTTTACGGAGGATGTCTTTGGAGTATAAAAAGGTTAAGAGGAGGATCGACCGTTCGGGGGGTCATGGGGGAAATGCTGGACCAATTCAGGTTGGTTTACATCTCCCCGACACGACCTCCCTTTCCGGATTCGGAAACATCCTCACACCATTTTGACGCGAAAATTTAAGACACCTGGGGAATCACCATTTCGTAATGATTCAGAAATGAATGCAAGGAAGAAATTTTTTTTGAAAGAGAAACGCGTTTTCTAAAGTAAACGCCCCACCCCAATCCCCTCTGCGAGTCTACGAAAATTTCAAGTACTTAACCTCCGTTCTCATTATTACGTACCGCGATGACTAAAGGATTTCACTTACAGAGACACCTGCAGAACTTCTTCCGACAACACCAAACGTTTTCAATATTCCCTCCTTATGACGTCGGCATACTCACCTTCCAATACCGATCGCCTTCCGTTTCGTGCTTTTCAACCAGTATTATAAATCCTTTCCGTGAGAGCGCTCCTTAATCTAGTCCTTCGTATTCATCTTAAATATGCCGAACATTTATTTCTCATTCCAAGCCCTCGTTTCTCCTCTTCTGCATCTCTCTTTTACGGACGATATTTTGCGCCATTTACAATGCATTCCTTTGCATTACTGGGGTGAATAAATAACAACACCGTGTACCGTGTTTCAAAACCCTTTAATACATCCAATTATTCTACATTTACAGTCTTTGCGTCAGACACTTTTGATACATTTTCATTTACCTTACTTAATATACATAATTCACTTCTCAGCACTTACCTCTGCTGGCTATTTCTATAAAAAATTTAATTCTTGAATATGCACACCCTCCTTACCAATACATTATTTCCTTTCGTCACACAGTCAACATTCCTAGTTTAAAATGAACTTACAAATACGAGTATAATTCAGAAAGAGCAGTCTTTGTTTACTCCCACACTGCTTTCACTTATTTCTTTCAAGCACAGGAATTTGGGTACGATGGTGGTTAAAGGGTAGAAGAAGGGGAGTGTAGGAGATTCGGAGCATAAGAAAGAGTGGGAGAAGTGGGGGAGGAGTTGGGGAAGGTGAATTCATTAATGAGGGAGGAGGATTAACCGGGAAATTTGTAATTTCTATTACCACCGGAAAGTTAAGGCGATATCCTGTGTGTTCTTTCTTGAGAATTTCTGGTGAAAAGGTGCTATTGCGCCCTGTCTTTCGTAGACGGAGGGCGAAGGAGGAAGCCCTCAACTTATAAATAAAATTCGAATCAGAAAAAGATCTTTGAGCAAACAGAAATTTGAACGGGATGGAGATTACGATGGCTGAAAATAAGCAGCTTTATAAGTTTTTTGCATTCAACTAATGGTGAATTAGATAGTGATAACTTGGTTACCATTTCTGCCATAATACACCAAGGATAGAATCGATGCCAAGTAAATTAGAAGCATTTAGAAATATAAGGCAAGGTTATAATTAATTTTAAATTAAGTATTGTGAGGATCAGGTTTATTCCTTATATAAGGTGAGAGTATCAAGATAAAAGGGTATTTGGAGAGAAAGCTCGTAATACTCTATACGCGAGTAGTATCTCCTTGGATTATTCCTTAGGCTGCCTAAATTCCTTGTTATTCTCTCTATTAAACACAGAAAACTTTATCTGTGACAAGTTTTCACTTGTTACGATATAATGAAATTCAACGAACTACAGGGTGCTAAAAATATTGATCGGGTAGCAACTTTGTTAAACTTATTCACTTGCGTTGTCACAAAGCAGAAAAGCTCTCTCTTTCCCTGATTGCTTGCTATCTAGGGCGTGGTGTTCTGCTCCATTCACTGCGACCTCGTTTGTCTGGACGTAAGATTTTCCCGAATCGAGTTTTGTAATCACCACACTGTCTCGTTTAAGCTACCAAGTCGTACAGATTCCTCTGATCGAAAAAACTCTACATAATATGCGTGAATCTAGTGTTATGAAGGAAATTCGTGCTTATTTAAGTCATTTACACAGAACAATCTGTACTGTCGAAAATATCTTGAATATCCTCAGACCAGATAAAATAATCATAATTCTAATGTGAATATAATTTTGAAATTTTGCATAGGTATATGTTTCATAAAATATTCGAAAACTATAAATTAACATTCGAACATTATCGGGAAAGAAATTTTAAAGAAACAAAGCATGAAGAATTTCTATGTAATAATCGATGCTTGTAGTTTTGATATCCAGTAAAAAACGGACTCCATTAGTCAATGAATTCATAGTCTGATGAGAAAGAATTTTGGGTAAGATGAGATGGCTAAAAACGTGATGTCAAATCTGTGCGTGTATCTTTAACGATCTGGAAGTTCTGTTATAGCAGCAAAACTAGTCAGAATGTCGAATCTAAAACGCACAAATTTAAGGGAGTTTTTAACGTCGCGACGTTATATTTCATTTCCATATAATATGCAAATAAAACTGCTGTTAGAGCTATATATTTTCCAATAGTCATAGAAATTATTTCCAGTGATTTTCAAATTCCAATCAAGAGCTTGATATAAAAATTGGTATCAAATAAGTTGCAAGATGAGGAAATAATGCAGCTCCTATTAAAAACTTCAAGACCGCATTCTTAGCCGTGAGACTCGTCAGAAAAATTCTCAAGATTTCGTTTCCAGGGAAGTGTTTATAGCTCATACTGACTTCCTGTTTCCACAGATTGTGGGAAAAGTTTCTCGACATTTTAAGATTCGCCTAAGCGTTCTTAATACTTTCGTGTGAGTGGAAAACAATGAGAAAATTTGGAAAGGGAAAATTGTCTGAGTAATAAAATGAGCAAAAGTATGCACTTCATGATTTAAGACCTATTAATTGCATCTGATTATCGAAAGTGTTTGTCCTTCGGAAAATACTTCAAAAATTGTATACTGATTATTAAAAAGTTAGGCTTATTCCAACAGTTGAAGGACTAAAATTTCATAATATTCTAGATGATCACATGAACCTTAGCTACAAATAATAAGATTTTAATTTTTCTGTATTTAAAGAACAAGTAATACATCCAAACTTTAATAATTGTGAAGTTAAAAGAAATACATTGTTAAGCACAAAGAAATGACTTTCATTCGAAATTTAAATAACGGCAGGGAAATGGTTAAGAAGACCTATGGTAAAAGAAATTAAAACTTATGCATATTCAACTATTGTGTAAAATAGATTTATTCTTTTAAAGGTCCACAAAAATCATATGGATATATGAATCATTGTATTGTAAAGGTAATAATAATATATGAAAATAGGTTGAAAAAAAAGAAAATTTAATTCAAATCAAAAAGTCATTCAAGTTTTACTAGGAGAAAAATCTTTGAATATATTATTTTATTATTTTCTATTTCGTCCAAAGTAAAACGCTTTATGAGTGATGGGAAATGTACTCATTTTTAAATTTTTTATCAAAAAATATATATTTACGAGATTTTATTCCTCTACTCTGGAAAAAGTGCAAAATAGACGTATTCCATTCTTAACACAGGTCACTAAACTATAGTCGAAGTATTAATTATGCGCTCCTGGACTTTATGAATTTATTGCTAGCTTAATACACATTCTACAGGAATTGTTTTTACATCAAACTAAGCATAATTTTAATACTTTAAGTGAGATTTTTTTGCATCCGCAGATTGAATACTTAATCTACAGAAATAAAAAATATAAACTAAGGTAACCCAAAAACGGCATTGTTTCCGAGTTCCGTCATTTTTGCGAAACATAAAAGTCAAATACAAGGAATTGGTACAACTTGCAACAATGCAATTTCAGACAGAGTAGCATCTTGACTAGCTCCATGTGCTAATCATTTTGAATTTCCGAAATATCCATTATATTGCATCATCCTGCCATACACCGAAAGGTGGCTCGCAGGGTATCTACATAGACATATATAGATATAATCGACAAAAAAGTTCAAAAACGATCTAGTCCTAGGATTTTTGTTAAACAAGAAAAATTTTATATCATTGCCTTCTATACCTTATTTAAAAATTTTGTAAATTATAAATGAATTTGTAATTTTATAAAGTCTAATTTTCTACCGCAATGACTCGCTCTCAATGATATGTTATAAGCTTAGAGAATGGTAATAGAACTCTTTCCATAAATCCCCACTTTTAGGTAAACGATAATTGCTTTCATTTAAATCAGCAATTAGGCCTTTCAAAGTGATCTGGAACGGTTGTTTTAATATTATTTCGAATACAAAAAATCCTCTCCAATTTTTGTCTGAAAACAAATTCGATTATCCATGTAAAGAAGGGAGCATGAAAAACCTTAATTAAACAAATCAAAAAATTTTGAATTTTTTGATTTCTTTAGATTCAGAAATTTTTTAATATTAATGCACTCATCAAAAATATCAAGCATAAAATTTTGCATAACAAAGAGTATGCATTGGAAAGGGGAGGAATGGATTTCAGAAAAATGGCTATCGGAGTATCCAACCACGAAATTCTCGTAATTATTAAAAGAAGGAAATCTCCATCCTGTTTAGAATCGTGAATGTAATTTGCACCAATTTTACGCTGAGAAAATGTGACAAAAACGAATGCTATCAAGTCCTTAGGAAACCTCTCATTTTGCACGTCATTTTTGAAGGTTACTTGAATTCAGGGCTGAGAAGACAACCTATTCTTTAGGACAGAGTTTCCTTTCCAATACATAAACATGAACCTTAAATATGATTCAATATTTCTTAATTTATCCACTTCGATATTTTTCAATCAATTCCATAGATATTGAAATAGAAATAGTAGAACTTCTGATAAAAATTCCGTCTCTTAACTCAGTTCGAGAAATATTGCAACCTACTCTAAGCGGCTGAATCAGTAATACAATTCTTAACATCATTAATCATTTATGTTCTCAATAACTATATTTATCCTTAATATTAGTCTTTATATAATATTGTCTAGCTAACATTAATTCAAAGTGAAAAATAACTATAAGTTAAAATGTACCTATATTCCATCAATGAATGCTGCATAGCCGAAGTAGTAACTGATCGAGATAATATCTAATAAAAATTAGAAATATTTTTGAAAGCTTAAAACGTAAATTTTTTTAGTTAAATTAGAACTAAATTAAAGTCTTCAAAACTAAAAAACAAAATCTTTCTAAATCCATCTTTATATATTTTAGAATCAAAAAGTATTCCACCACAGAGTAATAATGGAGTCAACAAACTCTAATGGAGGACACAGAAAAGAGATGATTCAGTTTAAATGTATAGTTTCATCAAGAAAGAAGAGAAATGTACTGCCGGCAGGCTTTCAGGAACCTGAGTGAGTAAAAATATAGATTATGTGTATATAGTTTATCATAAAGCCTATTATTTAGTTTATTAGGATATTATTTATCTCCATCTCAAAAAACTTGCAGGAAAATTATGCAAATATATACATGTATAATCATTTTTCCTCCAAGATTTTGAAATATGAGCCTATTAAGAAACTTTGTTAGTAACTATCATCATGATAATGGATCTACAGATATGATAAAATTGCAATATTGCATTACATTACATAAGATAGGAAAAAAATAAGCCTATATACTATTTTATAGTTTAATCATGGATTTAGGTTTCTTTTTAAGTATCAATTCAGATGCACTCATACCATTTTATTTTTGTTCCTATGCTTCTCCTGATATAGAGAGCTTGAAATTACAACAACTCTGCTGCAATACGCACCTGAACCTAATTTGACAGCTAGAGTTCGACAAGGAGGGCGTCCAGTCACCGGTGAATTAAGTGTAAGCCCTGGAGCTTCCCTGCAACTGGAAATTTCCTTAGACAATACTTCAGCACCTGTCTATGGCCTTCTTGTTGGGCATCTGGCTGTTTCAGATACCAAAACCCAGGAGGAGACAATTATTTTCAATGGGTAAAATATTTCCATTTCTAAATATACCAATATATTAGAGTTGTTAGGTTTTAAATCTTGGTTGATTAAAATGTATATATAATATAAAATTTGGGTCTTACTTTGTGGAAGGCCATATGGAAATGGAACAACAAAATAAAGAATAAGGACTGATGATGCTCTCTTTAGTGAAACTGGTTGAAAATAAAATATTGGTGGAAGTTACATTTCCTTTTCCATGAATTGATGTACACAAGACTTTAGTGTAAAATTTCAATATAAATTGCTTCCTAATATAAGATAAACTGAATGTTCATCCATATATATTTTCAATTTCAGCTGCTCTGTGGATCCTTACTTATTTGAGAACTTTAATACAGTTGATGGTGACCTCTTAACTGCAAAATTCCGTGCATTCAAATTCCCAGAAAGCTCATATGTCCAGTTTAAAGGAACAGTGAATGTATGTTTGGACAAATGCAGAGGGGTGGGTACTTATTAACTGAATATCATATTAACAACATATGAATCATAATATAATGTAGAAATATAATATAATTTTTAAAATCAAATTATAAGAAAAACCATCAATTTGAATACTATATTAATAATATAAAATTACTATCTGCAGGTACAATGTAGCAATGGACAACTTGGCTATGGTCGAAGACGGAGATCATTAAGTGAACTACCCCCTGATCCCAATAAAATATTTGAAATCTCTATGAGCACATTTATCAAGGTGGATTATGATGGAAAAGATTTAGCAGAAAAGGGTGAGAGCCAAATCAATAAATGAATTCATTCCTCATCACTGCATAACCAGATCTCTTCTAACATAGCCTTCCTAACGACTTCAAAATCACAAGGAGGATATTTGTAAAATTAATAAGCAAATAATATCCGATCTGTTCATTACAAATATAATCATACATATCTTATATGATGCTTTTAAAAGAACAGCAAATATGTTAATAATTCTAAATCTAAGGGATATAATAATAAGTGTATGATTACATACAGGATTATTTTTAAAATAAATAAAAGAATGACCCGAATAAATTTCTTTAAAAAAAAGAGTACACCAAACAATAATTAACATAATAGAAAAGATGTAGTTATATGTGAATTACAGAAAATGGAATTTGAGTAATATTTACTTGATATGAAGTGATTGTTCACAAATTTTACTACCGAATAACAAACTACTATGGTGACTATTTAACATCATAAAATAATCAATGTGAGGATAATTAATACATTTTGCAAAATTTTAGATTAATTCAATAATACAATAAAACACACAAAAAATTAATTTTTGTAATGAAGGAAAGAGGAAATCCTATGCTTAGAATCTCCAGTTTTTTGCTGAACTACATCTTCATTGGTATCAAATTTGCCTGTACCCATTATTTTTGAAAAATAAATTTCTAAAATAAATTGCAATGTTAATGAAAATAAAATTTTAGTAAAAAAAACTCAGTTTTCTTAGCATGTTTGATACTTTGTAACTTTTTATTCAAGACAATTTGACAATCCTTTTCCATCAATTAGGCACAGTTAATCCAATGCATGTAATACATTGAATAATTCAGCTTTCCGTTTTTTTAATGTGATTTTTATAAGAAAGTTGTCAATAATAAATACGATAAATGTCATATGGGAAAGCTTAACATTGTGAAATGGAGTAACTTCTCCAAAGTTTCAAAGAGTTTAATTTTCTTTAAATATTTTGATATCAGTTAGAGGAAGAGGCAAAAATAAATACTTAGGACAAATGTATATACAAATAATGTTCTAATGATCAGTTTTGATCATAAACATATAACAAAATCCCCATTAATATAAGAAAATAAGTAAATACTCACTAATTTGGCTTAGATTGACATATGGGTTTAACTGAAAGTATATTCGTGAAATCAATGTGAGAAGGCGTGACTTCGTGGAATGCCATAGTAATAAAAACAACTTTGTAAATTTCCACAGAAAATTGTTATATTTGCAACCGGTTTCGTAATATGAAATTGGGGATGTAATTTCATGGGCCTGAGGATGTAATTTCATATTACGAAACCGGTTGCAAATATAACAATTTTCTGTGGAAATTTACAAAGTTGTTATTATTATGAAAGTATATTCCCTCAAAACCATGAAATTCATTATCATCTAACAAATTTCCATAATGGTATGGTAATTAAAGTAGAACTTTGACTTATCAAAAAGCAGTGAAATGACTGAAAAACTCAAATAGTCTTCTGTGATGCCAAGAAAACTGAAAGTACAAAAATGGAAGTAGCAGTAATATTTACAAAACTAATAGATAATAGAAATATTTTTATAAATGAGCTTACTGAAAGATAATTGTATTCATTTCCGATAAGAATTTTATCTAAAACTTTTGGACTTAATGTGTTTTATTAAAAATATTATAGAGTAAAAAATTTAAATAGAAAATTTGGTTGCAAGAGATATTCATCTTCTATACATATTTTGCATTACATCTTTGGTTTCCTTCAAGAACATTATTCACTAAAAGGCAAAATCACAATCTTCACTGACAAATAATCAGTATCATATAAATATATATATATAATGGAGGTAGTAGTATATATAATTTGAAAAGTCAAACAGTTCCACAACAATAAATATATTACAAAGGATTAAAATATTAACACTGAAATAAGTATGATTTTAACTAACTGTGATTTACTTAATATTATCCAAAAGAATTGTAAAATATAAGAAGGCTAAAGCATATAATGCTATTTTAGGATTATATTGAATTCAGATATCACAAGAAAAACTAGAATTAACATCTGAATAATACTTATTTAATTAAATAATGATTTAATTGAATTTCTCAAAATACTTTATTAGCTAGAGTTTTTCACCAAAATTTAAAGATATTAAATCAATAGGTTATTCTAATGTTTGAGATATATAAAATAATGGTCCCCTTATATTTTATAAATTTCTAATTTAAATCATTTCAGAATTCATTTCATCATTAGCAATCAGCATTTCTACAAGTTCCAATTTAATAACATTCACTAATTAAAAAATATAAATTCTCTCTTCTAGTCAAGTATTTCCCCAGAATTAAGTATATGCTTAAAAGAATGAAGCATTTCATTTTCAACAAGGAAAATGAGTGTTGAATCTCCATAAATATTTTTCACTGTTTTCTGCAATTTTATCAAGCTTCTTAAAATCTTTACAACTTAAAACATTAATTTCTCCATTAAATATAAAAGGGAAATTATATTACAAATCATTTATATATAATATGTATTAAAATATAATGAACGGAAACTGTTGAATGAGTAATAAGCATTTTTGAGTTATACTATACAACATAACCTGAAAATAATTGATATTCATTAAGACTTATTTTTTTGAAAAATCAACAGACTTACTTCTTTGCATGTACATTAAAGACACATTTAAAAAATGTTACCTATTATGAGGAAAGAATTAAAGATAAACACAAGAAAAGAGCATAAAATTCAATTTTTTTCCTCAGGAAAACTTGGCAGTTCAAATTCTCGTAATCTCACAAGACTATTTGCTGGACTTCCACAAGAAGAAGATGGCATATCGGAGCAAGTGCCGCACCTACATTTGGATGCATCAGACATCCGAGAAGAGTTTAAGTATGTTGCTTATGAGGAAATCAATAGCAGGGCATCCAACCTGCAAGCCCCAATTTTGATTTCTCTACTGATTATACCACTTATAGCCTTTGCTAGCATGTTCCCATGTTAACAGGCAAGGGTAGAGTTAAAAGTTCTTTAATTATGTGATTTTCACAAAAGAGAAAATTGTTTGGTTAAATGAAAGAAAGACTGGGTGGCTGTTGTAGATTTTAATGACAGCTACATGGAGTTCCTACATTAGGTGCAAAGAGTGATGACAGGATATAAAGTGGGGAGCAAGTTTGATAGACAATGGACAAAAAGAATACACTAATAAGATAAGTGAGATGTGCCATATTGGATACACGCACAGTTGTGGAAATCTATATTAATTTTAACAGCCATTTCGTAAGTCCCATTCCAGTGCAGCATATTTTAAATAATATTAAAAAATAATTTATAACAACATAGAAAATAAAAAACTATTTCATTATGACTAAAATTCATGAAAAGAATATTTTCTTGAAAAATGAATATAAATTCACTAATAAATAGCATAAAATCAAATGAAAAAAATTTAAATTTTACTTTCTCGTAAATTATTAACTACCATCTTCCTTCATATAATTATATATTGAGGAATTATTCATATTGAAAGACTTTTAAATCAATTCCCATATGTCGAAATGAATTGTGGTATTGAGATGAAAGGTTAACTATATGAAAAGAAAGTAAATGCTTATATGAACTGCTTGCTACTAATAGAAGAATTATAAGATGGGAACTTACAATTTTGGCAAATAACAAAGGACAATTGCTCCTCCTAGTCTTGCACTGATCTTAAGTTTCAGAAGAGCTTTGACATCAATTAATAAGGTGCTGTTAAATAAAAATACATGTAAAACAGATTATATGTTAATTATTTCAATAAATTCTTTATAAAATATATTTTTACAACAAATTTTGTACATAATAACAAAGGTGGATCAAAAGAAGCCACCATTATTAATATTATTGTTAAGAATAGGACATTTTCAAACATAATTGCTTTTTCTTTCAAAATATTGTACCCATGGAATAAATCAATGTGAAGCCACATTTTAAACTAAAAACCATTTGTCTATTATTCAAGGAACCAAAAATTAAAAGAAAATTGGCAAGAATGGTAACAAAATAAGAAATGAAAGAGAGAATATTTATTTATTCCAAGGCAAGGATATCCTGTTCATATAAACAATTTTTGGGAAAATATAAAATTCATACGATCTAGCATTGCTATATGATTCAAGTGAATAACTGTCTAATTAAAAATATTTAGATTTCATACATTTAAAATTTACTCCTAAAGAACTACAACAGTTTATACCTGCAGCAAAAATGAGTATTTAAAGGAATGAAAATATAAAGATTAATCCTTGGTCTATCAAATAACAAGATATATAATATCAATCAATGGTTACAAAAATATTTGCTATTTGAGGACATTATAAATCTGGTCTTAATTTTTGATAGTTTAAAAATCATATCAAAAGCATTTTTGTAATTCCCTGACAGAAAACTTTGAGAGCAAAGACTATTGAAATATTTATTACATACAAAATAAAAGCCTGAATAGTATGAAAATAATATTGCTACATATGAAAGATGTTAGACAAATATGACTTTAGAAATCAAATCTAATAGAGCAGATATTTATCTTTACATTGCTTCTAACTCATCTTTTTCACATGAAATAGAATTATTCCATGGAACATATACATGGAATATATATTCATATCTCCATCTGAAAAGTTTTTTCACAACTTCTATTTAATCACATGCGGAATACTCCAAATTTAGTATCAGGTATTGGAGCGTTTAGGGCTGCACAGAGACTTGCTCCTAAAATGAATCGTGTATCTACTGGATCTATGACACCATCATCCCATAATCTTGCACTTGAATAATATGGACTACCTTCTTCTTCAAATCTTTTTATAATAGGATTTTTTAAAGCTGCTTCTTCTTCAGATGTCCACTGCAAGATTTAAAAAATATACTCCTTACCTCGTGATATCTATACGTCCATTTTTTCAAATTGAATGTTACATTTCATAAAATTTATTTTAAAGGTAGGTTGAAAATAGTTCTTATTAATTACTTATTTTGAAAATCAATTTAATATTAATAATCAAGAATAACCTCATTAATATTTACCAATATGAAAAGCTTTATCAAATTTCAAGGTCAAATACAATTAAAAAATGTAGCTTTTAGAAAAATAAATGAAACTGTACAGGTAGAGATTACATTTTTTCCCATCGCAGAAATAGGTTCATAAAAAATAAAATACATAATTGATAATTTAAAATGGAATTTAACAAAGTTTCCTACCGGTTTTCCCTCCCTTTTTCTTTGGTCGGCAGTGATTTGAGCTAATACACCTGCTGCTTGCTCTCCTCCCATCACAGAAATTCGAGAATTAGGCCACATGTACAAAAATCTTGGCCTGAAACATTTGAACATAATTCATAGTAGTTTCCTTATCAATAAAAACTAAAATCATTGTTATTAATGCACGTAGATAAATTTTCAAGAACTTAATGATTCATTAAAATTATTCCCACTCCAGTAATGCCGACTGGCCAGGAAAAGGCAAAGGCAGTGACCATGGTACATAAATTTGAGCGCTTTCTAGTATTTATATAAAAAATAAATGAATATCCCCTGAAAATATCTCTTATAATTTGTACATTCATTATTCAACTTATACACTCAGAGAGTTAGGGTAACATGTCTCACACTGCATCATTAGCAATTGTGTCTTGACTGTACAAGACAATTAGATTTCTACTACAATAACAAAAAAAATGTAAAATACTCCTGTGATATAAGAACTTCTTAAAAAGGGCTCCTGTTCCACAAAATAAAACATTTGTGAAATATGAATACAATAAATAAGGTAAAAGAAAGATATTGGAGTTATTTAAACTCCCAACTAAGAAAGAGTAGTAGTGATTAAATACTAGCTAAACTATACATTCTATCTTCTATCATTTAGGTGGAAACAATTCAGATAACATCAACATTACATTAAAATGACAATCAATGTCAATCAAATAATCTAATCATATGGAACTTCAAGTCATAAAAATACCTTTTCTTATGACTTGAATAACAAAAACCCATTTTATAAATCGTGAATTTCTTTTAAAATGTAAGCTGCTAAAGATTTTCCTAAATTGAGGAATACATTAAAGTAGAAATAACAATGAACGAAATGTTTATAATAAATTTATATATATTTTAATAAATTTAAGTGTGCAAGAGAGCAAAAATATCAACAAATGCATTATAAGAGGGTATTAGATAATTATCTTATACACTCCAGTTGGAGAACTTCAGTCAAAATTTTAAATTTTGATTGAAGTTCCACATACATCTTCAAACATTATTATAAGACCTATTATACAAATACAGTAAGACCCCGCTTAATGCAGGGGATACATTCCAATAACTTTGAGTGCTAAACGAAACAGCCTTAAACAAGGCAACGTAACACGTAATATGTAATTACATAATGTAAATCAATTGTGACGCAGGAAAGCTGCGTTTGTACTGCAATAATTGTTTTGCGAGGATTGTGACTCAGGAGAATACAGTTAGAACCTTTTTCTGGATAGACTAACGATAGAGTGTTGAAAAAATACATAGTACATCTATATATCAATGTCGCTATAAAATGCACCGCTTTTGGTTGGTGCATGGCCGTTTCCTTTGCACACATATACAGCAAGTATCAATACAATGTGTGATTCAGGGAAACCACAAAAAACTGTGTTATACTGAAACAGCGTTAAGCGGGGCAGCGTTAAGCAGGGTCTTGCTGTATGTAAGTTGTGAACTAAATCTTAACTCTCCCTTTTATTTCCTAAAAAGTTTTCTAAATCGGCTACAGTTACTCAAATATAGTACAACACAAAATTCACTTACATAGCCTAAATAAATTGATATACATAATAATATTCATTTAAAACGTAAATAGATAAATTATAATATTAAATTATTAATAATATTGTTAAGTATGGTTACAAAGTCTTTTAGCGACAAGCTGACTTGGTTAAGTTTTCAGAGGTGGTCCCTTCAATACTATGGAACAGACAGTTCTCTTGATCTCTTTACTCATCAAATATCTGTCATTATCCTACTTTTAGTCAAAGAAAATAATATGAAGATGTTAAATAATAAAAGCTATTTCAATTTTGAATTTTAAGGGAAAATTTATTGAATAAAAGAAGGAATATAATTAATTTTATCTTTAATTTACTCAAAATATGCACAGCCCATATCGTCTGTTTTTATCAACGCTATTTATTCCTTGAGTAAAAATTATATTCTAGTGGATACTAACCCATATGCTCTACCACACATTCCATAGTTTCCTGCTCCATATGATCCACCCACAATAAGAGTCAATTTGGGGACTTGAGCACATGCAACTGCGGTTACCATTTTTGCACCATTTTTTGCAATTCCACCAGCTTCAGCATCTCGTCCAACCATGAATCCTAATTGAATAGTGATCATTTTAAATATTTTGAAAAATTTATTTAAGTATTTTATATTTATTATTTAATTTCTTATCCAAAATTAGCATGTAAGGTAAATATACTCCTTTGAACTATAAAAGTCCTTCTTCATTAATGATAGATAATTTAAAATATAAATTTGTACCCAAAATGTAAGTCAAGATATTTTTTCCTTAATATTATATCTACAACAATCTATAAATAAGCATTGTAAATTAAAAAGCAAGTATTTTTCAATTCCCTTAAACCAATTACAATATCATAGGAACAAAATATAAGAGAATCTTAAACCTGTAATGTTTTGCAGAAACAGCAGTGGGATCTTTCGTTTACAGCATAGCTCTACAAAATGTGCACCTTTAAGGGCAGACTCTGAAAACAGAACCCCATTGTTACCAATAATGCCAACTGTGTGACCATAAAGTTTGGCAAAGCCTGTTACTATTGTTTCTGCATACCGAGCTTTAAATTCATCAAATTTGGAACCATCAACAATTCGTGCAATAACCTGGAATAAGAGAAGATGATGCTTGAGGACTTTCTTGGTAACGAAAACTAATTTGGTATGATACAAACGTATTGGATAATAGAAAACGATAAAGAAAGAATGATAGTAAATTAATAGAAATAACTTTGCCATTCCTATGAAATACAAATAAAGGAACGATAAAACACTAAGCTATTATCAGAAAGTATTTATGGTAGGTAAAATATATTTAATGTTTTGATTTAAATTAGAAAAAATTTAATATATAATGAAAATGTTTCCTTCAGTGTATCCAAGCACATTAATATAAAACAAGGAAGGTAGCATACGTATAAGCATAGATTTCATCCAGAAATAAATTCAATACAACAAAATTAACTACCATACCTTTCTGCATTCAAACATAAATGCCTTCATTCATAGTTTTACAATCTTTATAGTGAGAGAATATTTGAAGTTCAAGAAATTCATCCAGTAAAATAACATTTGTTTCATAAATTCAAGATATCTTAGAGGCTTTCTCAATAATTAAAATCCTGACTTCAATTTTAAATAATCATTTCTATATACCTTTGTCGCATTAATTAATTAACAATTTAAAATAATGCACTTGATGTACTACACTCACTTCTCGAATATCAAATGCTTTCTTCACATTGGCACCAACAATACCATAAAGCTCATCTGCAGGATAAATTGGTTCTTCTGGAGGGGAAGAGGATTTGTTAGCAATCACTGGGGCAGCATGCCCATGATTGAGATTGCTCACAATTCTTCGAGTTAGATAAAGGGCATGCTCATCATCCACTGCATAGTGATCAGTAACACCAGATGTACTAAAGAATTCCAACATCTATCAATTAAAGAATCAATATAATGCAATGGAAAATGAAAATCTTCATTCTCTTTCATTTTAACCGACCTACAATGAAGGTCTGCACCACCTAAGTCTTCTGCTGATACTTCCTCACCAGTGGCTGCTTTAACAAGAGGGGGACCTGCAAGAAAAATGGTCCCTTGTCTTCGCACAATAACACTTTCATCAGCCATGGCAGGAACATATGCTCCACCAGCAGTGCAGCTTCCAAGAACCACAGCGATCTTTGATAAAAATATGAAAAAGCATTCAGAGATTAATGTTTCATAGAACCTTACATATGAAAAACAATTAGTCTTAATTTGAGTAATAAAATCCAATAGAGTAATTTACTTATTTACTACAGGTCTCAAAAACAAAATTAATGGTTTAATAATAAACAATTAATTAATAAATTTAAAGAAATACTAAATTAAAGATAATTATAATTCATTAATTATTGAAAAATATTGACATTTTATATAGTTATAAAAATATACCTGAGGAATACCCATACCAGACATATTGGCCTGGTTAAAAAATATTCGTCCAAAATGCTCTCTATCTGGAAATACATCTGCTTGGCGAGGTAAATTTGCACCTCCAGAATCAACTAAATATATACAAGGAAGACGATTTTCTTGAGCAATTTCTTGAGCTCTTAAATGCTTTTTAACCGTAACTGGGTAATAAGTTCCTCCTTTCACAGTAGCATCATTGCCTACAATTAAACAGTCGACCCTAGGAAAATAAAATTTGCACATCACTCTTCACAGGTATTATATACGTATTCTTCATTCTAAATTGATACAAGAGAAAATATTTTCCTACAGCTAATTTTTTCAAGAGTATAATTTGTAATAACTGAAAATTTTAAGTAGAAAATAAAAGTACAAAGGTGATTAAATAAACAGAACACTTCATACACAAATACTACACCACTATTATTAAACTCACTTCCTTAAATAATCAATAAAATATTAAATAATCCACCACTGCACTCACCCCATGACTTTTCCTATACCAGTTATGATACCACCAGCTGGTACATCTTCTTTACCATATAATTTATACCCTGCTAACTGAGAAAATTCCAAGAATGGAGATCCAGGATCTAAAAGCCGATCTATACGCTCTCTCACAAGTAGTTTGCCTTTTGATGTGTGTCTTTGAATGGCTTTTTCACCACCACCCTTTGTAATTTCTCCTACCGTTCCTCTCAATTCGGTGACAAGCTCTTTCATTCGCAGATAATTTTCCTGCAAAACGGCTCGTTATTTGGGACAATTATAGTAACTCATGAGAAACTAACCAATTCACATACCTTGTATTCCTCAGATTGCGTATCCGGTTGAGAACCAACAGTAAATGCTGCATTGTTATTAAACGTCCGCAAAATTATACGAGATTTAAAAAAATTATTATAACACCTTAAAAACATATTGAGCAAGAATTACTAGGAATTAGTTAAACCTAGAACATATTTCAATTTGATAGATAGTAATGAAAGCTATTCATATGAAAATTCAGACAAATTTGCCAAAAATTAGACAAGTTTTAACAAATAAAGAACGGACGAACATTCATCGAGCATGAGTGGACATAAGAGATACGGAATGCGTTTAGTAGCTTAATTAAAATTTCGTCTGCTGCTTCGAAATGTCAGTAAATACGGTCGTTACCGTTCAATTATAATTTAAGCGAACGCGTAGTAATTGGTAACAAGTTTCTGGTATTCATTTTTCGTTTACACAGTTTCTCTTGCATTGGTCAATTTTTTAATGAGTAATTATTTTTTAAACAATTTACATGAGATGGATTTTCTTATTGTATTTAATGAGCGAATTTCTCGTTCATGTGAATAGTGCTCTCTCTGTGATTTTACATATTCTCTATTATAATCTATTCACGAATTGGAGTCCTTTAGTTTTACTCGTAAGAAGGGAATACGGTAAGAGGGATGCTAAGCAATAGGTTTCCTCTTCGTCGTAACGATTGTATGGCTGTTTGTCTAATTTTGTTTAATTGATATAAAAAAATACTCATTGCACCTTAAGTTTAGAGATTCTTTGTTTATGTTTTTGTCACGTCATCTGTTCTGGACATAATTTTTCTGTTTATTGTATTGAATGTTTTGCGATGGAAAAAAATAATATTAAAACAAAATCTTGACATCAGGAAGCTGTGATGATAACAGTTTATTCATTAGGGTTATTGAACTATAGTAAATTTTCTACAATATACACTGAACATCAATTTCCATCATCTTCAGGGTAACATATGAATTGAAGGTTAATGGCAACATTTCATTGACACAAAGTTAATATTTTCAAGACTAACTTTATGGAATGTTTGTATACTTTGTGTACTATACTTAAAAGTGCTGTAAAACTTCACTGTATAAATTTGACTCCACTGTGAAACCCAAAAGAAATAATGCATCATGGATACGACCCATAGTAAAAGGCTTTACAATAGATTAACTGATCATAATTTGGACATTTATGCAGTAGATGCAAAGATTATAATGAAAATGCTAGTTGCGATAAAATTTTTCTGCATGTATTTAAAATTTACTATAAAAATTGACATATGTAACATTTGAAGTACCTCAAAAAATAATAGAACAATTCATACATCAAATAATTCTTTAATTCCATTTTAAATAATCATTAACATTATGAATTTAGCAAGAAATTTAGATCAAATTAAAAAAACATACACTTAAAATGCTCAGTTTAGTTATAAGTCATGTATCTTGGAGTTGCTGAGAACTTAGCATATGATTTTATAACTTTATTCACAGCTTCCAAAAAGTCTTTTTCAGTAGCTACTTTTCTACGGGCACGTATGGCAAACATTCCAGCCTCTGTGCATACAGATCTTATTTCAGCACCTGAAACAAATTTAATTCTCATATCTTAATATAATAAAAACCTTATGTGATAGAAGCACTAAAAAATTCTTAAATAACCAGTTTATTTTCTAAACTGGATAACACTGATATTCTTTGTACTATGTTAATTATTGACTAATATAGAACCTTAAATAATAGTTATGAAGTCCAAACCAAACCAAAGTTTACTCTATTTTGTAATTAGCATTGCATTCAATAGCAACTTCTCATCTTTTGAAAGTTTCATAATTCCATTTTCATAAGATTTCCAAGGCTTATTGCCAAAAACTGGTTAATATACTTGCTGTCTTATTTAGTGGTAAGAATTTAAATTCTTACCACTAAGGGAATTTAAGAGAAAATAAAACAAATGATAGTCCAGGAGGGTATATGGAGGATGACGTTTAAACTTCCTAGCTAGTGTTAAACAATTTTTTGTGTAGCTTAAGACTGTGCAGTCTGGCATTATCTTGGTGGAAATCAATGCTTCTCCTATTTGTCAGATTTCGTTACTTCTGGTCAATTGCTTCCTTCAATCTATCTGACTACAGTGATTCTTGGAACTATATATATGGTTGGTGGTAGCTCACTGGGTGTTCATGATATTTAACAACCAATGCACCTGAGTTTCACGAACCATTCACACACGGTCCGTTCACTTTCCATATTGCCCCCACATACAGCACATACTTTGTTTTTGGTTTGAGTAAAATGACTATCAGGGTACTGAAGGGAATTACTCCAGTCATAGTGGTCATTAATGGGATTTGATAAGGAAAACCACCCCTCTTTATTATTATTTATTATAAATAAGTGAGATCAAGTTGAGAAAACTAGGATTTTGCCTTTACATCAGATTAAATGCAGCCTAGAAGAATTTGGCCGAAACTTTCCAAACAACCCAACACCTAATACAGTATCATGGATTTGGATAGAGGAAAAATTTAACTGGTTTTCAGCAGCACTAAATTTAAGAAAGCATCAAAAAAATTTATAATTTGCTACATACTCTACAAGACGTCTCATAATACAACGAAAATTGTATGAACTACAAAACCCTAAACTTATCTGTTCAATACCTCAAGTGTACACAGCTACAAAATTTTACAAGAGAAATTTAAGGCAATCCAGTAATATAAATAAATATTAACATTTTGATGTTGAGAAGTAATTTCAGAGTTGACATTTATAATATTCTATTAGTGATATCTATATATACTATTTGGGTGAAAATTTAGCCTTTAAAAACCTATTGCACATTTATTAAAGTAATCTATAATTTTTGTCCAGGCTTGATTCAAGCAAATTTAACTGCTATATTTTACACAAAATAAATCCACGGAGTGATCAAATAGCAATAATTTATCATACTTCAAGAGACAAAATATATTATTTTTATAATAATCTACTTGTATGAAAATACTTACCAGTGCTGTTAGGACATAATCTAGCTAACAATTCAAATCTGATATCTCTTTCAACGCTCATGGATCGAGCATGAATTTTGAAAATGTGAGTGCGTCCATCCAAATCTGGTAAACCAAATTCAACCTTACGATCTAAACGACCAGGCCTCATAAGAGCAGGATCTAGAGTATCTGGTCTATTTGTAGCCATCAGAACCTTCATAATAAAAATGATTTTATTTCATTAAAGCAGAGAAACAATCTTTGCAGAAAGTTTATCCTGCTATTCCAAATAGAAGCATTTTAAAAATAATGAATGATAAAAATATTATTTACTGGCAACCGCTTTCATAATGACCTGTAACAACAAGATGCAAATTGATCTGTAATAGTATTTCAAACAAACCTTAATATTTCCACGAGGATCAAAACCATCTAATTGGTTTATAAGTTCAAGCATAGTCCTCTGAACTTCATTATCCCCTCCTGCACCATCATCAAATCTTGCACCACCAATGGCATCAATTTCATCAAAAAATATTAAACATGCCTTCTTACTTCTAGCCATTTCAAAAAGCTCTCGAACCATTCGTGCACCCTTTGAAAGAAGATAAAGAGATTTATAACATAATCCTTTTTATGATTCTCTATTGGCATTAATGAAATATACAGCACTATACACACCTCACCAACATACTTCTGCACAAGTTCTGATCCAATAACTCTGATGAAACATGCATCAGTACGGTTAGCTACTGCTCGTGCACAAAGAGTTTTTCCTGTGCCAGGTGGTCCAAAAAGTAGCACTCCTTTGGGTGGCTCAATTCCTAAGCTAATAAATTTTTCAGGCTGAAAATAAAGAAAAAGAGAAGAATAGATTAATAACCAGATATCCACGGAGGGAAAAATACACTCATTGGAAGAGTAGCAAGTAAAAGAAGGATTTTAACCCATATTCATAAATGCTCAGTAGTTAACTTCTTTAAGAAAAAGTCCACTACCGAAGACTTTCTATATAGCATTCAAGGGAAAAATATAGCAATAGGGGAATCTGTAAAATATCTGGGAGTTACGCTGACGAATAACTTAAATTGGAGTGCCCACATCCGTAACATATGTGGTCGAGCACTAAGAAAACTCGGTTTCGTCAAAAGAATAGTCGGTAGGAGCGATGAAAAGGTTCGCGAACGATGTTACTTCACGTTAGTTAGGCCTCACCTCGAGTACGCGTGCAGCATATGGGACCCTGCAAATAAAGACTGCATTCGGGAATTAGAAAAGGTCCAGCGTAAGGCGATACGCTTTGTAAAAAATTCATATGATAAAACAGCAAGCGTAACGCAAATGCTAAAGGACGCCGGGTGGGAATTACTAGAAGAGAGAAGGTCGAGCCAAAGATTTAAATTATTAGATAAATTCAGGGAGAGCTCCTTTATAGAAGACGTGGAAAGTATAATGCGTCCACCTTGTTATATAGGCCGATCGGATAATGCGAGAAAGATCAGAGAAATAGATGCGCGAACGGAGCGTTTTAAAAATTCATTTTTTCCGCGGACTATTCGCGAAAATAATCGCATAGTGAAATAGAGTCATGGTGCATGCACCCCCTGCCAAACACCGAAAGGCGGCTCGCAGGGTAAATATGTAGATGTAGATGAAGAATCTCCTTCCAGTAATAAAATTTGTGAAAAATATGAACATTAAACTCTAATCTTGTTGAAAAGGAAGTACATTGACAAGTACATTACTGTTTTAAAACTACCTCTGTGATGGATATTTGAACACTATTCAACAAAGAATGATACACTATTAAGAAATATAGAGCAGAACAAATAAGTTGCCCTAAAATACAATTAACCCCCAAGGAGTTGCATGAATCTTAATAAATTTATGATAATTATTTCTTTTGAGTTAAAGTTGAAGAAAAGAGTTCTGGTGAAATTTAAACTTTGAAAATCTTAATATAAAATGTATGTTCACAATAAATAACCAACATATATTTTATAAAGTAAAGTGAATTATTTAAGCTTACATGCAGTAGAGGGGTTTCCACAACTTCTCTTAACTTTTCTATCTGCTCTTTACAGCCACCAATGTCACTGTAGGTAACATCAGGTTTCTCTTCCACCTGCATCATAGTGACGGTAGGATCAATCTTAGGTGGCAATGGAATGTGGATTTGGTATTTATTTCGATCAACCCTGAAATAAAAGTAGTAATAAGATTTACAAGTTAGTGAATTTACAATTATACCAATATATATACTAAATATATCATTCTTGAAGCACTCGTTGAAACCAACAGCAGCTCCAAGTTATTTGTAGGTCACAAGAAAGAAAATTTCAGATTATGATATATATTTAAGATAACAATATTTGATAATTAACTAATACAAAAACTGGTTATCCATAAATACTATACCCTAAATTTTAATGAGCAAAGTTTATGGCTACAAAGGAAATGATTTTTTTAAACAGCATAATATTATATAAATATTTTCATTAAAGATCTAAGTATGCTCAAAATTTTAACCAATTTTCTTCTCATTTTATATTACAGATTTAATATTGCAACACTCACCCAACTCTCATTCCTTCTTCAATATCAGTTGGAGCAACGGAATCTGCCAAATCAACCACAAACTTCGCGAACTGTTTTACGTTTATTATATACTTAGGATCATCAGAATCCGCATTTATTATCTTGGTACATCTAGCAACCTAAATATAAAATATATTTATATCTCCACACAGAAAAATAAGGAAACAGAAAAATAACAAAATATACATTGAAAACTTACTTGGAGAGGTTGCTCATTTTGAAGAGTCTGTTTATCCGCAGCTAAATCCCACAAAGCAGGTGGAGCCAACCCAGTATCAGATTCTTTAATTCCCGTAAGCTCGTTCACGCGTTTGATTATCACTTGTATATCTTCATCAACAGTTTTGATTTGCTTTAGATATTGGCCTTGCCCCTAAATTAAAATAATTATACTTTAAATACAAAATAAAAATTGAAAATTTCTCATTAAAATATAACGGTAACGTTTCACATACATAGGTTTTCAGCATCATAATATCTCCTTCATCGAGAACTGAAATGAAAAATGAAATCTCTATTAGATGATTAAGAGTTAGAAGAACATAGCCTACTGAATGAAGTCAATTCAATTTCCCCCAACGAAAACAAAACTCTATAATTTGACATCATGAATAAGTAAATTAAACATATTATGGAGTACCTTTAATATCTTTCTCTTCTTCGGGTTCGTCTGATTTGGTTTTCCGCATATCGTCACCCAAGTAGTCAGGCATTTTTACGGATTTTTGTGACAATTACACAAACCTACAATCATATAAGAACAAACGAATTAGTGTGATAAATTCTTTTAAACAAACAATTTACGCAGTGAATCATCTTTACTGATCAGCATGATCCTTAACATACTCACAGACAAGAAATAAAATATAGAAAAATTAAGCAAACGTTTCGGACTGACAAATGCTGCTCAACTTTCTGATTCCCGTTTCACCAAATCATTCCCTGTAGTTGTCCAATCGCATTTAAAGATACAATCGATACATCGATATGATAAGTAGATCGATATCCGAGCGTAACTAACATCGTCTAACAAGCGGTAAATACAATAAAATTACCACGCTAAATGATTGGAATTCGATCATCATTGAAAATTATATCACAATCCTATATCATTTATGAGTAAATTTTATTCTTTTAGTATTTAAGTATACATTTTTCCAGGAAATATTTTGGAAAATATCAACATATAATTCAAAGTAATATATAATAAGTTTCTCAAGATTAAGAAATGAAACTTTTACTTCATATAATTTCGAAAATTTACAATTATTTATAATATATAAAAAAATTCTATCGGATGATTATAGTTATCCGCTGTACCTGGTATCACTAGTTTTATATATATATACAACTAATTAAATACATAGAAAAAACTCTCCTATAAATAAAAACATCACGAGTGTCACAACATTAATACATTTTTATTTTTCAGTATATTAAATGAAAATTCTAGGCAAATCCGTAAGCAAAGTGACGCAAATCAAGCTATTTTCTTAAACCATGATCGGAGAATAATCGTTTGGTAAAACGTTTTAGTGATAGACACTATCACTTCCCTATTTATATAGTCAAATTATAGAATTTTCTAAACCATATTATATACATTCTTCCTTTCTCTTCTTTTTCAAATATTATCCCAAAGCAAATAAATATTTCAATTATTACTGCCATTATCAAAATAAGATACAAATAAATTGAATTAATTAAAATTATAAAGCACTAATAAACACTGGGGTCAATGTAAAAGCTAGGCTATTGCTACTCTTCATGGTGATAGTTTTGATTCTTATCCAATTTATTGAGGTCAAAAACATATGAAGAATAAAATCAGTTTAGGATAGTTTGTTAATTTAATAATGTTCCTGTTGATAATACTGTGTTTTGATATGAACTTTGTGACTCAAGGTTATGCATGAACTATAAAAGTTTTAAAATATGGAAGAGTGTAGTAGTATATATTTATAAAATTAATGTATGTTAACAACTATGAACAGTAACCTCAGAAATAAGAGATCTCACCAAATAATATTTATTTCTAATTATTATCTTTGGATTAAAATAATGAGATCATCATACCTCTACAAAAATGCAAGTATTATTGATAACACATTCCAGTATGAAGTCTAGTGTCCAAATAGTAAACTAAAAGAAAAGGAGTTGATTTATTCTTGAAGATGAAGCGATTTGAAGGATTATAATGAGACATAGTTAAAAAGCTCAATAGAAATGACTAAAATAATTCCCTATTCACTTTTAAATGAATTTTAAGTTCTCATTATAACTAATGATAATAATACATCTTATTTTTTTGTCAAAAGTCTAAGTCTCAAACCCTGCTTAACTCATAAACTCACCTCTGCTCTAACATGCATGTATCCTTAATAGATTAGCAGTGATGCAACTATAGATATATTTATCATTAACTTTTTAGCTTTTAATATTCGTGGCTTGCAAGAATTAAAATTTTATTATTCAAATTGTGACAATATTCCCGCCTTTTGATAAAGTGCTATCAATATTGATAATGCAATATTTCGTTTGCGTCCTTCTTTCTTCCTCTTCCCTTCTATCGTAGATTAGATTTTGTTAAACATAGTAATTACAGAAATATAAGAGTTGAGGCTCTTCCTTGAAGTACTTCGAGAGTACCTTTGCTATGTGTATGTGATTATAAAATAGTGGCGTAATATTATCGATCTTGCAAGACCTATTTACAGCATTTCCAGACAACATAAAAACAATTCAAATTAAAGGAATTCGTTCTAACAACTTGGTATTAATATGTCACAAAACGGGACCAATATTCTTGTTATTTTTTATTTCACAAAAAAATAGATTTGTACCTTAATGTAGTCTAACAACGGTGGTAAGACTGATACGCTTTGTGAAAATAAAAAAACAATAAATAATGAAATAGGCTTTTTAAACAATATTTAGGTTCATTTATATTAATATTATATTTTTAGAAGTTATGGAAAAACATTATAAACTCATTTACAAATTTCTATATTATTATCATATTTTTGTGTCTGAACGGAAGGATACATAGGGTTACTTCAGTAGTAGCCGCTTCCTTCGCTTAACTCCGTCGTCTTGATTCCACTACAAAAATGTCTCTCGTAAGATCTGCTATGTCCATTAGGAATTTCATGACCTCCTCAGCCCGATTGGGAGGACACGGAGGAATTCCTGGAGAGGTTTGAATTGTTCTCATGTATGTTTCATTGATATATATAGCAGAATGAACGTAACAATGATAATTTCATTTTTAGAATTTGCCGTTCAGCATTCAAAATAAGTACAAGTTACTGGCTTTGTTCATGGCATTTTTTGGAAGTGGGTTTTCTGCTCCATTTTTGATTGTTAGGTATCAACTACTTAAAAAGTAAGGTATGTAATTTAGTTCCTATCCTTATTCTTGATCTATATCTATCATGGATATGATATGATTCAAGTTATCTATTGCAGGTAATGCATCTATAGTTTTGTAGTAATTGGGGTGTGTCACGAAAAGTTGTTCAGACATGAAGATCATCTGAGTGTAACAGTGTGATGGAACTTTAGTGATTGTACTGTATGGTAAAAATTGTAAATTAAACATTAATGAAGTAATTTTATATTACGAAATCTGCTCATTCCTTTATCCTTTATTTCTTCACAAGTAGATTTACTTTGCTAATAGTATAATTTAGATGGCAAGTGAGCACCGACTGTGATCCATGAACTAATCAAATTCATATACACATTACTCCGTCAATGTATGAAATACTTATAGCTTTTTGAAGTTTATTTTGATTCCTGGAAATGATCATCAGCTGCTTGCTCTTCTATAGAGTTGGGAAGTAGATATGCAGCGATAAGCACAACTTCGTCAGTCAGGAATTTGGTTTCTTTTATCGTTTGGATATAGTATATAGTTTACATTGAATACATCTTATACATTATCTTTTAATAGTATAGATTAAAGTAGCTTATGGAGGATCCCAAACATTGATTACGCAAGGAGTATGTTTGTGGTTGTGTTGAAAACTTTGGCGAGTCTAGGAAAACTTTCATGAAGTTAAACTATAGTTTGAGATTCTTTCCATAATCGATTACCACTACACTATATCTTGCCCGATTCAGTAAAGTTTATTACTTTTTTGGTCTGTTAATGGTTTTGTGATATGTAGAGTGTCACAGGTTCTTTAGTTTTTCCTTTGATTTGCTTTTATTTTTGTAGTGTATTTTATTGTTTTACTCCCTGGAATAAATAGATGAAACTGCTTACTACTACATATATTGAAGTGAAAAAGTATTTTTTATCAAATTACATGATTACATTGCTTGTGCAGCAGTTGGCTTAATTTTTTAATGAAATTTCTCATTATATCTGAATTAATTTATGTAATGAGTAGGATTATGGAAGTATTGTGTCGACGATATTCATATAAAGTTTCCTGAAATGCTAAGTAATTATAATGATGGAACTAAAATAAGACTTTTTATAGTATTGCATAATTAAAAAATTTCTAAATAATAGCTATAGTATGGATAGGCATGTAGGATTGTAATCATTTTTAGTTTTTTTTCCTAGTGAATATATTAACAAATTTGATTAATCAGCAACTGTAAATTAAAATTTAAAGAATTATCTCTTACATATAGGTGCTTTGAGGGGATATCTTCTATTATATATAGATAACTAGGGGGTAAAAAAAAATTTTAGGATTTGAAATGTCTGGCTCAAACCGCAGGGGCCACCGGCTCTCTGATTTTTCTGCGTAAAGGCCGTCTAAACCTAACCCAGGAAAAAATCTAAAACCCACTCTACCTATCATAGGTTCCATTCTGGGGAGGCCCCAAAGTCTGATTTTTCCCCATAAGAATTCATGGAGTCAATTTTTGACAATTTTTAAAAAATACTTCCCGGGACGTATAACAACTATATTTCATGTAGCTATAGGAAATATGTTTCTACACAAAAATGTTATTCATTATCTATGAAAGAGCATGGGTTCGATGCTAGGAGGTGAAATATTTTCAAATTTTGAAAAATCATAGCTCTCTTAATATGAGACTTAGATCATTCAAATTTTCTTTATGCATAGATACGTATATTATGTACATCGAAAAAAATCAACTTTTGCCTATGACCCGAAATCTCGATTTTCCCCATAAGAAATACATTGGCCATATTTCCGAAAACTTTTTAGGGCACTTCCCAACCATGCAGAGGTTCAAAATTTCACACACAGAAAAGCGTCCCTAAGAATGTCGTAAATAATTGTTGGTTTGATTCTAGGGAGATTTTACTCTAGGTCCAAAAGAAATGCATTGAGGACTCATTTTGAGGTACTTCCTTAAGGCATTTCCATTTGAAATTTGTTTATAGTTAGAGTGTTTATAAAGATAATCATACTCAAGTAAAATCACTGTCATAGTGATTTCACAGGATGGTTCGACGCCAGGCAGTAATAATGCTGCCTAAAGAAAAGCATGAGAAGACCATTTAAAGTATATATGCACTCCGATAATCTCGTTTAACTTATATTTAGTAATTTGAACAAAGATTAACCTTCCATAAAATCTTATTTTTCATGAAAAGATATATTATTACATTGCTTGAACACCTTAACTCATTTTTATCTGATATTGAAATGCATATACATGTATTTTATCCAATTAAACTCCCAACAAATCATTGTAGTTTGTGATGTACCAGCCATAATAACTATTCCCTTAGTGTGACTGAAAAGACTTAATAGTTTGCTGAAATTATTTCCTATAATTCTAAATCTATTAGATCCATTAAAAATAAGCTACGGCAATGTGAACATTTCAAGGAACAGAAAATTATCTTTGAAATTTCTTTGAATTAAAAAACATTGATTTACTTTTTGCTCTGGGGTACAGTTGTGTATGAAACAAATTTCTTCAATGAATGAAGTCATTTTGTAGAATTGATGCATATAATGCTAGCATAGGCCCAATAGGACAGAGGAGGGGAATTTTTTATTATATTTAAAGAATGGATTCAGGAAATAACCATGAGATACCATATCAATATTATTATTACTTAAATTCTGAAACATTAAACATGACTTATGCTTCCTTATTATCTGAAGAAGATATTATTTTGAATAAAATATTGATTTAAATTTTACATGCTAACTGGGAAACTTTTATTTAGATGATTCAAAGAATGCCAGAGGTAAAAAAATATGTGAAACATTCTTTAGTAAATGAATAATATGCAATTTTTAGAGTTATATAAATATGTACCAGCTTCAGGGCATATCAAAAACCTTTATCTTGAAATTTCACATTTCAGAGCTGCTCAAGTGATTTTAATGAAAAATATCAACATTATCACATTTATTTTCATGTCTCACAAACAGACTTAATCATTTTACATTTCCTCAAATTCTTAAGAAACTCAAGAATTCAACTTAAGATTGATAATTGATTTTATTAAAAAATTATCTTAGAGAAATGACCTAGAGATTCATAGTCTTAACATGTTTACAAAAAATAAGAAGAATCAATTTAAAAAAATTAAAGTAAGTTTGCGTTAGTTGAAATGATTTAGAAGATTTTTTAGATGAAGACAAATTTAGTGGGAAGTCATAGTATTGCCTCTCTCTAATTAATCAACAGATACTCGTAACATATTACCACTACCTATTGGAACGAGCTAAAAATGCTATGAATATAGATCTATATTTACGACTCTTAAATGAGTAAATATATCTGTATATTTAACATCTATCAAAACCTTCTCTCTCTTCAAATCGAAGTAAAAAGTAGCTTTTGATAGGTTCTTGACTACACACACTGTACTTGTGTAGGTTTATTGATTTAAATTGAACTCATAATAAAATACAAAAAATATATAAATAAATTAAATAATAAAATACATTAATATAATATTATTTTATATGAAATTATAAGAAATCGCAAAACTTACAAAGCAACTATACCCATGGCAATAAGGTAGATTTACAATATTCCTCACTCTAAAGAATGCTTGAATTTCGCATCTATACCTCAAAGGGTGAGTACCTATTATAGTGTTCTAATTTGAAGTGTATTTTGCAAGAAGAGTCTCTGAAGGTGGATGAATCAATTAAAACTTGGTGTTATTGCTGTATAACATCAGACAAACTGTAAAGGGTTGTATAACATAAATGAGAAAAATTTATCAATGTTATAATACGTATTATTTGACTTGAGTTGGCCAATCTGGGTCTTTTACATCTAATATCTTAAGTCAAAAAATATTTATGCAACCAGCACCACTTTATGGAAAATAAAATCACAAAATGAATGAAAACCCTCGGTGTGGGTAAACGGTCAAATTGTGTGAGGTGTAAATAGTTTTTTTAAATAATATTTAGAATATTCCAGATTATTTAGAAAAATTAAATCTAATTTGACTTATTTATAAGAAATTTATATTTGTTTTTAATGCAATAGAAAATTACTGTCAATGGAGTTCTAAAAATGAATAAATAACATAAAAATTTTTTTCTTCATTTAAGGCGATTTCTAACTCTCATTCTAATGATCGTGAGATACCTATACTTTTAGAAAAGTACTGAAAACCTCGAATACGAGCACCTGCTTTTCTAAGAAAAAATTTAAGATTTTATCATGGGATGTGTAATAGATAGTTTAATAAAATCAAGTTAATGTCCTTAAATTCTTTAAAGCCGAAAACTTGTAATATTTTTGCTAAGACGATTTTTGCTCAACTATAAGGTGAGTGCTCTAAGAATATCGCAAGATAATATCTAAATAAACAGTTAATATTATTCTATATTATAAGAATTTCCATTTTTTCCATGATTGATTTTTCCAGTTTAGATTGTGAGCTATAAAAAATTTGAAGAAAAATCTGCAGTTAGGGAAATAAATTAACGTCAGCGTATTTTTGCATTTTCAGGACTAATAATATTAAATTGCAAAGAAACTGAGAGGTAGTATTGAGGGATACTAAGAATCGCCTCTCGGTTACGTGGGTAGTAGCGGCCGGGGATCCGATAACGAAATCAGATTAAATATTAGTTGAGTTCCTCATTAAACAGCTTTAACTCGTGTTGCAAGGAGATTCTGTACAATGATAATTAATGAGCATGCTCAGAATTGTCTTTTGTCGGAATAGTGGTTTAGAATACATTAGATCCCAGTGTTTATGTCTTTTTAATTATCTGTACAATTTTCAAATATTTTCTAAGCTGGCATAATTAAATTAAATTCGCTTTATAATTGTTAAATGTAAATGCTATTATAAACTAAATTCTAACGGTATGGAAACTAATAAAGATAGAAAGTTTTAGCTGGCTTCATGAGATTCAATGGCATCATTATCCGTCAATTCGCCTAAATCGACCCAATCAAGTGGAAAGGTTCGGAGTCCAATCTTCAAAGATGGAGCTACAGGTGTTTTCAAGACCTTTAATACCCACGTACAAAACATTTACTTCTTTTACGGCTTGATTCCTATATAGGTATAGACCAATATAATTTCAATCAGATGTTGATACTGAATTTTACATATTTCTAAGATTGCGGAAATTTTTTGTGATTATTAAGATTATCATGTAAGTTATTGGCAGTAATTAGGTATATAGGTATAGGTATTCCTATATAGGTATAGACCAATATAATTTCAATCAGATGTTGATACTGAATTTTACATTTTTCTAAGATTGCGGAAATTTTTGTGATTATTAATATTATTATGTAAGTTATTGGCAGTAATTAGATTAAGTAACTATTCTATAAAACTTCCAAACCAAAACTTCACTCCAATAGTTTATGCTTTACAAGAAAGTGTCATTTCGGTAAATATATCGTGAGCGGATATGCATACTTTATAGTTCTTTTCGACTTTGAATTTATTCTGAAAATTTAACCATATATTAAATGATTATTAACTCATTGGAACTGATAGGTACGTGGGTGGTCTGAAAAGTTTCCGACTTACCAAAGGTAAAAGACAGCTTATGAAATGTTTTTTTTTTTTATTTTTCAACATAGTCTCCTTATAACTCTACACTTTCCCCCAATAATGATTCCGTCTCTGTAACCCGTCCATAAAGTACAGGGCGTTTTTCTCTGCAAAATAATAGTTCGCGATGGTGATTGTCTCTTCATTTGACGAAAATTTCTGTACTCCGAGAGCAATATCGTGATGAGGGAACAAAAGAAGTCGTTTGGGGCTAGATCTGGTAAGGCTGATAGACAAGCAGTTCAAACCTTGATTTGTGGATTTTCGCTATAACAACCGCTGAGGGTGAGATTGCGTTGTTTTGGTGATGCAGGAAATTCTTTCTCTGCAAATGTGGACGGTTTCCGCAAATTCTACCTTCAGATTGTCAGTTAAGGATGATTAGTATGCTCCTGTAATGAATCTTCATTTTTAAAGATAATCGATTAAAAAAACTCCATAAATGTCCCAGAAATGAGTCGTCATCACTTTCCGAGCCGAAAACAGTTTTTGCTTGTTTTGGAGCCATTTCCTCTAGTGCAGTCCACTGTTATGACTAAATTTTTGTTTCGAGCATATAATCGTGTATCCGAGTTTCATCTACAGTATTAATCGGCGCCAAAACTCGGATTTACATCATCTAAACTGCGCCAACAGATCGTCGGAAATGTTCATTCGAAGACGTGTTTGGTCTAACGTGAGCAAACGCGGCTGGACGCGCGGATAGCTTCTCGTTCCGAAATGTTGATTTAATATATGACAACACAGGTTCTTTTGACATTTTAATACCTCTACTATCTCTCATTTTAACTCGGTGGTCGTCTACCACCTTTTGGCGAACTATGGAGATGTTTCCGTCGGTAGCTGCAGTTTTTGGACGTGCCTTACGTTTATTGTCTTCCAAGTTCTTACGACCACATTCTAATTTAGCTGCCCAAAATTTCACTGTGGTAAATGATAGTGTAGTGAATCTAACCCATTTTCGATTTTCATTGTCTTCTTGCCTTTCAAAAAAATATCTACTGACAACTCGATACTCGATTTTGTCCAGTTTTACAAAAACACGGACATCAACTCACTCAAACGACTGTTACATAATAAACACGCGTCCGGAATGGCTGAACTTTAGTGAATAACTGTCAACAGATAAAAAAAGAAATTCACTAGCTTTCATTTACAAGTGCTGAGATCATCACGTTGAAGTCTGAAACCATTCAGATCGGCCTCGTATTTGTTTATCATTTACTCATTGCCGAATTCATAAAATTTATTTATAATGCTTTAAATGCTTATTTTCAAGGATATTATAGCAGTCAACGAGACTTTTTTCTGATGTGAAAAGATGAACTGTTGTAGATGGTAATTTATTAAGTTTATTTTGCGCTACATATTATATATTTTTTATTATTCGTGGCTCACAGAAAGATGTAAGCTTAACAAATATTTTTCTTATATAAGCATTTAATTTGTTTCATATATTATAGAAGGAGCGCTTAAGTCAGATGAATTTAGGAAACAAATAGTAAGAAATCTTCCATTGGTTTAAATATACATAAAATAGGTATCGATTAAAAGTGCGTGCTGTATAAAAAAAACTACGGTAAATTCAGATTTATGGAATTGAATTCCCGATTTGACAAGCAAAAATCTAATGCGTCACATCTCTGCCTTTTTTCCTAATTTAATTTGAGATATTATCGAGGAATTGAGTCAGTAGTAATAAAGTTATTTCTGTTTAGTTGAGAAATAATAAAAATGAATTGCAAAATTTTATGAACCTCTATCATAATTAAACTATTTATAACTACTGTTGCCAGATATTACCTGCTCTACTATTCCCAAAACGAATTGGAATCGATCGATCTTTTCAGTTCGTTGGGAGCGATCAGGTGTTACCGCCATACTGCATGCCATCTTGTTTTGTTTGGTCTGTCCAATTTCCTATCAACCTATCAGAGGTGATCAAGACAAGTGACGCGTGTCGTTTATTTTCTTCGTATCCCCCAAGTAAGATAGCAGAGCGGATAGAAACGAGAGCCGAGGCGTAAATTAGATCCCTCCCTGGAAGTGAGGACGAGAGGAATTAAGTGGATGATTGCAGAGTTGCATTAAAGATTACTCCTCGAGGGAAATCGACCGAGAGTCAGAGCTTTTGATCAAACAAGAGAGATATAAATGAATGTCAAAATTATTACTTTCCTGCTTAATTTATATTCCACTACTCGAATCTCGGTTTCATCTCCTTGGTGTTTCATGAATATAAGTATTAGGATTCAGGTAGAGTGTTAAACTGATACAATGAATTTTATTGAGTTAAATACCTTTTTCATAATATTTCAGTACTCTCATCTTGGGGATGAATTCATGCATACGCAAATAGATACATTTATTAAGACAGAGAATGAGAATGAACATTGTGCCACTAACGCTATTCCCCAATCGGAGTGAGCTCGATAAAAGAATCCCTGAATTCACAATCAACGCATAGAATATTCTCTTTGCATTTTGATTGTTTATTTTAGATCAATTTCCTATACTATCTCCAATACAGAGTCCTAAAACAAGATTGAGTTTCATCACTTTTCTGCCATTGGAACAAAATTAATACTCACATGGATTGCAATAATTCAAATTGGTATTTCCATTCGTGAAAGTGTCTATAGAAAGAAAATTTTATAAGAAAACTTTTCCGCAATGCATCGTGGAAAAGTACGAAGTATTCATTTTCATTTTGTTATTCACCAAGTTACTCCGAACAATATCGATTTCATCACAACCTGGGCCTATAATTATAACTGATCCAAGACAACATTGACTCGGAACTTTTTAACAATTAGAAATAAATTAGTGATTTTCTAGGAAAAAATATATATGTAAGTCTTAAATAGCGTCTGAATTAGCTTCGTTAAAGAAGCTGATAATTTAAATGTTAGAACTTGAATTAGATTAATATAATTTTACTTCGTTATATTTATCACTTTGATTATGCAGGCGAGTTTTCCTATGTCGCATATTAAATCCATTAAATAGCTTAGATAAACATTTGGAAGTGATATTAATTAATAGCCATAAAATTACCTATTCCTCAAGAGGACTAGATTAAACACGTGCGATAAAACAACAGTAGATTAGCTTCCACGATAACTCACACTCCCACGACAACTGATTCAATCTCAGTTTGAATAAGCGACGCGAAAATTCGCTTTTTATTTCCTTTGATTAGCTCTCCCGCTTGTAATATGATTAGTAATTAAATCCTCAACTTAAACAACGCCCACTTAACTTTTTTTCCATCAAAATTCTTTTAAGGATTACCGTCGAGTCTTTTTCAGGGTCTATAGTAAGAATTTAAGATTAAATTATTAATACCGTAGTAAGTGTATCAATGAAGCACAGCTGAATAGTATATCCACCGTATCCCCTGGACCCAGACCCTTTCACTGACGTACCAGTTATCAGGCATAACCTACATTACAGGGTAGTTCGGTGATTCGATGTTTATCAGGTAGAGTTTAATAAGCATATATTTTAAAAATGTATGCACATGAAAGTAGAAATAATTACCACATTTATTATTCCAATGACTTTGATTTATTACTTTCACTAACTATTTTCTACGAATTTGATCTATCCTTAATTAATTGCATGTAATTTACTATACGATATTCGAGCATAGAAAGATGTTCTATGAACAGACAAACAAGATATTTATAAAGAAACAGGTGGAAATTTTTTTTGAATTTGTCGTAATGGTTAATCTCCTACCACAAGCCAAAAGGCGGCTTGCAGGCAAAGATTTATGTAGATGCATGGAAAAATTGTAACGGATTTTTTATGGATGTATGTTTCACAGTTAAACTTAAGGAAATATATTTTCTTTCGATGCTTGCGAAATTTTAGATTTTATTAACATATTAGATATTTCAAATGCCGAAAATTATTTTAGGGGCAATACCTCATGTGAAGATCATTTATCTTTAGTTTTTAAACAATGTTCTCTTGCAATTCAGAAATGTAATCCCTCATTCGTAATCAATGTGAATTATAATTTGATCTGTTTTTGGACAACACATTAAGCTTTTAAGCTAATATTTTACCAAAACTTTGAACGTAATACAAATATTATGAATTATATTATGAACTTTCAAACAATGGGTTCATGCAACTTGATGTTAGTATAGAGTCATATGAATTTGTGTTATTGCCGTATAAAAAAGCTTCAGAATGAATTTTATAAATGTTATCTAAAAATAAGTCTTACTGATTATTCAATCCCAGAATCAACGAAAAGGATATTTTTGTACATAGAAACTTGAATACTTACGGAATTTTATGGGAATCCAAATTTCTAAAAGGGATCCAAAATTTAAAAATTTGGTTATGAAATAATAAACGATGGTTTGAAAAATTTATTTTGAAGGATGGGTGAATATTGTTCAAATTGTAAATAATGAATTTCAGAAGTTGTACATCATAATCTACACATTCGGCAGTTCTCGTGTTAGTTCTCGTACTTTAGATCTTAACTTTTCGATACTTATATGTATATATTCGATATGTTGTGCGTGCCATTTTACAAAAATGTTTACATTAAGTTAGTTCGCCAAGAAATTATATAAGCTAAATATCACCGTATTTAGAATTTTCATACGTACATAAATTATTCTGAAACTAATAGAGTTACTAAATTTCACAGAGGAAGGTGTTGTTTTGTGGAATTCCATCTCAAAAACACACGAGAATAAGACGGGACGGGATCGTACTTTTTCCATAATTTTTGTGGAAAAAGTACGATCCCGTCTTATTCTTGTGTGTTTTTTAATAAAGTTATGTAAGACTAATAATTTAAAATGGTTTGCCTTGATTTTATTTCTATAAATTATTGGAATATTATTATGATACGAAGGAACGATAATGTTTGTAGGCGCTTGGATACTTTTAAATTGTAATGGCATTAATATCAGAGATTCTACAATTGTCCGAATTTTTAATATGAGAAACATTCAAATACAGTATAAATGGGGTAAAAATTTTGATTTTGTATTTATACAAGGCAGATAAGATTTTTTCGCACACACTCGTGTTCTCTTTGTAATATCGCGCAGCATTCGTCCGTGATTCTCTGTTTGAATTCGACGACAATCTGCTTCTATGATGTCCCAAGGGAGATCGCCAACGGGGTAGATTATTTAGAAGGCAGGGGTGAGAAAGGCAGAAAACAGCCAATCCCGATTCCTCACCCCACCCTATCTCGCCCACTCATCCTCCCCGCTTCCAACCTACATATCCCTCAGGTAAATCTGCTTCGTTAACCATTCTTTCGCCTTCTCTCTCGAAGACAGAAGATCTGGATGAATTCACGACTCTTAGAGAATCTTTCGCGCCGATAGCTTCTCGAGGTCCATGGGGCTCAGCATCATAAGTTTGGTGTGCGTTGCAGGGTGGATGGGAGTTTATTCATTCGCTAGAGGTTTGAGAACGCTCATTTCTTTTTCTCCTCTGATTGTAATAGATTAATTACTCATAGATTTTTATATATTTATATACATATTAACATTTTAATGATTAATTGGAAGCAAAAATTTCAGTGTTTTAAAATTTTAAATCGAAGCAATAACTTAATTTAACACGATTATGTTTTATTGAAAAGTTTTGGTGAGGCATAGCTTATTATTCTGATATAAGAATTTTTATATGGCAAATTCGTTACTTCTCATTACCGCTGTAATATAAAGTTAATTCTTTGAAGGTTAAAAAAATATCCTCGGAGCAAGAGTATTAACTGTGATAAGAGTGTTTATGAATAAGATTTAAAGTGAGAATATTGTTATTAACTCCCTAGCTGTAAATTTATGAGACATACTGAACCACGTACTCAAAATTCCGTCTCCGACGAAACCCGTTTATTGCTAGTTATTTATGCCAATAATACAGTTTGCTCTGCTATGTATTATGCAGTTGAATTTACATTGAAATCTTTCACATTCCTCCTTAGATTTGGGAATTGTTCCATTTTATACCCTATGTAAAACTAAGAAGAATATTATATTGAAAAACAAAGAACCATCGAACTCGTACCTAAATATAACTTTAAAAGAGTAGTAAACTGATTATGAGTAGGAAACATGGCCCTTTGATCGACGGATTCCCGGAAAGAGTTTTATATTGATAATATTCATATACCCTTCACTCGAACGAGGAATGTAATGAAATATTTATTTCTTCCGATTGAGTATTCGATCGGTTTTCAATAACTTTTGACCAAAGGAATTCCTTACCTCCTTTGCTTTTTCCAGTAGAATGTTCCAATACCTTTCAATCATCTTCCATCAGAATTTTTTCATATTGGCATAATCGATCTATCTTATCATTATTATTGCTATTTTTGAAGTAATTTCTAAATAACTGATTGTTTCCTCAAGAAATTGTTCAAAAGAAATAAGAATTTCTTTGAGAAACTAAGAACGAGAGGAAGATTAACATCGAAATTATATTTTCATAAATTTTTATTCTGAATCATATACACTTTTTCACCAAAAATGTCTACAATACAATTTACAATATTTTATCGATAAAATAGTTTGAATTTCAATTAATTTATTCACAATTAATAATTTCCTTGTAATAATTTCATATGGCTTTTAATTTCTGTCTATACTATTTGCAGCTAAACAATCCTATACTCCGTAGCTGACTAAAATAAAGTCTGCCCATATTTTAAAAAGGAAATCTTCCACTTGTTTATTTATTCCTGAAGTTGGAAGGAAAATCAGACAATGGGTGTGATTTCTTTATCTGACCTTTTTTCAATGCTATACAGGGTTAAGCGTTCATAAACTTAATGGAAGTTTTTTCCGAGGAAAGCAAAGAAATGAATTTTATCCAGTGATACAGTATATACTCATCTTTCGCTGCTAACGACTTTCATATTAGTTTATCGTATTACGTTTAAAATTAATGAAAAGCAAGTTGTTTTATACTTATACTAGATAAGATTTAATGATTTAATTCTGTGAATGTGGAGTCATAGAAATAACTTAACATTATCCATTACCATTCGTTTTGGTCCACGATCATGCAACATGAAAGTACAGTTTAACTCATATTCTGGCATTCACTTTGAACTTACTTCTCTTTACCCATTGAAAAGTCTGGGATATTCTTAATCCTCTCACATTTTAATTTGAGAAATACGCAGAATCTTCTAAAAACGGAAAATTTTGTTGAGTTTATAGTGATAGCTCATTATTTGAAATATCCTTCCGCATTTTCTGATAAATTTATAGTTTTATGTTTTTACTATTAATTACATTTAAAATAAGTTTTCAGCGTGTAAGCAACTAACTCAATAAGAAACTATGTTATATTTTGAAAATTCATTCGTTAAATAGCGATAAAAAAGCGATATTCATGTATAGAAAGACTTAAAAGTTACTGTTAATCTGTTTCTTATCTTTATTAACAGAATGTTCATTTTTAAGAAAAAAATGTATGATTAATAGCTAAAAGTACGCGGAGAAAATTAAAGACAAAAAGCGACATATATCAAAAGTTTTTGATCCATTGGCCCCTGAACATTAATTTGATGTATGAACATATGGAAATCATGAGAAGGTCCATCATCTGCATTGCTTCAGTTGTAGTATCACAGTTAAGATATAAATGACGGGAAATTTAATTTTTCTTTAAAATATATATCTTTAAGAAATACTTACTTTAAAATCCTTAAGGCCGAGATAAGCCTAGACTGAAATTGAAAATTTTGCAACAATTTCATGCCTTATATACACAGCTTACTTAATGATTTTAATGCCAAAATATTAAAATATAATAAAATTACTCTCCTAATTAAGAATCGTGCTTCATTGAATACTCATTTCACCATCAGAAAAATTTCACGTAATAGTATTCTTTAGTAGTAAACCTTATGAGTTAGTAGGTTTAACATCCGAGATAAGAGCAATCTTAGATAGTTACGGGAAGTTTATTATAAATTTTTGAAACAAATTGTTGATGGTCGTTAGAGCAAGAGAGAGTGGTATGTAAATGGATATTTACTCACTGGTGTGTATATTGGCTGGAGTTGATAGGGAAAAGGTTGAAATCGTTCCTTGCCAACATCAAGCAAGATAGGATGTAAAGACTGGAAGGAGTACAAAATTAAAATATTGGGCATCGAGGTGTTCTGCTAGAAACATTCAGGAGAGCTTTTATGGCCCTCTTTTGAGCTGAAAAGGCTTTAATAGTCACTGATGAGTTACTAGAAGATGATTCAATAAGCCAAGTGAGAATCAATATTGGCATAGTAAACAGCAAAGATTGATTCACAAGACTCTAAGTTGAACAATTTTCTATTGAATAAAATAGTGGAGGAAAGACTTTTGCTGATTGCTAATGAAAGAATTTTTTATTATTAAGATATTTTATACTTTTAGAACCCTCTTTTCAACAAATGAATGAAGAGCTTCACCAACTTAATGCTGCATCTGCCAATGCTGCTTGGGCTGTTTCAGCGGGGGGTCCTAACTCAATAATGGCTGCTGAAGAAGTAGCCCTACTTTCAGTACGCAAGAATGAATGGCGTGAAAAATGGTGCAGTGCATTTTTTGCTTGGTACAAAAGGGATGCTGCAATTGCCATAGCTCCTGGTTCCACTGGTTATCAGCGCATGGTTTACTTACTCTGTAGAGGCCCTAAATATACTGCTGCAGAGATTCGGTTTGTTAATCTCACATAATCCTCATCTCATTCTCCGCTTTTTCTAGCTTCCTCACTCATCTCATATTTTAATGATCTTTATATTATACATCTTTCTTGAATATTGGATCTCATTTACTTAAAGTAATATCATTCTCAATAGCATTAAACAAAATGCATGTAAATAACCTTTAAAGTTTGTAGCTAAGGAGAGCTCCTGTTTGGGATGTCTTATTAATTTTAATTATGTAATAAATGAATTACTTTTAAAATGTCATTTTTAAATTATTTACAAAATTTTATGATAAATTAATCTTTCTAATATTTTCAAACAATAATATTTATAGTTCAATATATTTCATAACATTTTTGAGCAACTTGATTCAAAAATACTGATTCAGCTGCAATTTAAGAACAATGCTGTGAATGAAGTAGTAATGTTTCATCTACGTCATATACTGAAAATCAAAACATTATAACTTAATTAGAGCTCTATAAAATTTTGATTCCAAAAGTATTAAGTAATTATAATAATTGAAAACCAATGAGTTGAAATCAATCAATCAAAATAATTATCAAGAAATATTAAATTATTAAAATATCATGTTCTGTGTATAAAATTCCCATCCTTTTAAATTTTTGCTATGATAATTTTTCTCTATATAAATCTATTCTCTTCTGCAGCAACCTTTCATCAACTCTTGGCATTCTTCAAGATATATATGTTTCTTCTCGTTTATGCACTTCCACACCACATAATGAGTGCTATAGAGGAGAACCAGACTTAGAACGCTTCATGCATATTTACCACAACCCAAAAATTCTACTATGGGTATGGGAAGGATGGAGAAGGGCAGTTGGACCATCAGCTTTGAAAATATATCCACAAGCTATTCTTCTTCAGAACAAAGGAGCGCAAAGAAATGGTATGGTGAAGAAAAATATAATTTTTATTAATTTCCTTTGCAGACAATGATCAATAAGATGTTAGGAAGATATCTGTAGAATTAAGTTCTTTCATTTTCTATGATAATCATTTATTTTTAAGTGATAAGTGATTAACTGATATTACTGCCATATTCTTAATTATAGGTTACCCAGATGCAAGTGCAGTTTGGCAAGAAGTTGACTTTGAAAATGATGGACTTGAAGGTTTCATGGGAATGCTTTACAAAGATGTAGCTCCACTTTATAAAATGCTTCATGCTCTTATAAGACAACGTCTTATACAGTTTTATGGTGAAGGGACTCATGGTCTTAGTAAATATGGTCCAATACCGGCACATTTACTAGGTATAATTTGTTCATCATTGTAAGCTATCAGTGACAAAATTCTTGCAGTAAAATATATATATATATATATATATATATATATATATATATATATATATATATATATATATATATATATATATATATATATATATATATATAGTAATAATCTTGTATATCAAAGTTTCTCATTCTGTATTATATTTTGCAGACATCATACTATATATAAACTCATTTTCAACTATTTCTCTTTAAACAGGTAACTTGTGGGCTCAAAGTTGGGAGTCATTATTGCACTTAGTACTTGGAAAGTCTTTTCAAGGGTCTTTGATAAATTTAAGTGAATCATTAAAGGAAAGAAATATCACTGTCAACAAAATGATAGAATTAGCAGAAGATTTCTATGTTTCATTAGGTTTGCCTCAGATGCCTTCTCTTTTCTGGAAGAAATCTATATTTCAACCAATTAGTCCCTCAACCTCCTGTCATGGCACTGCTGCAAATATGTTCAACCACAGTGACTTCAGGTGACCCAATATTTCTTGTTTTTTTTTTAAGTAAAATTATCTTTCTTTCATTCCCCTTTCTTCATTTTCTCCATGAAACTTTTAATTTGAGAATATTAAAATTTTTAAATCTGTTCATTTTTCTTCTTTTGTGATGAATTTTATTCTCAGAGGAAACTGAGCTGTGGGAACTATTACTTCTTTTGTATTGAATTTAAATTAATTATGGAGACTGAGCTGAGGAACTGATTGAATTACAACAACTATAAATGTGTTATATTATGGTTAGCTCACTTTAATTAATTCCTTTTATATGGATGTTTGATATCCCTAACCCAAGAATAATGATATGTGCAGAGGTATCTAAAGAGGATTTCTACATGATTCATCATGAGATGGGGCACATTCAGTATTACATGGCCTATAGAAATCAACCAGCTATATTTCAGGTAGAATGTCTATCACATAATAAATAATAGCTTGATTCAAATTAGTAAAATACTTTCAGAAATTTCTCCTGTTGAATTCAAAATTTTATAAATAGACTTGAAAATCCATTGCTAATATTGTATACTGAAACAAATTGAGTTTCTGGCATATTTTTTAAAAGTGAAATTAATAATTAATAAGATATTAATTAAAATTTATTCTTGATTATGAGGTTTTCATAAAATTTATTATGTTCTCAAAATGTTTGAGTTGTGGTCATTTAGACATTGGAATTATTAGACCTGGTTATGTTTCTGTCAAGAGTAATTGAATAAAATAACCAAGGTTAATATAATGATGAATAAGCATAATTTTTGCAAATTTTATTTAATATCTATGTCATGATTTCAGGATGGTGCAAGTCCAGCATTTCAAGAAGCTGTAGGTGATGCAATCACACTTGCTGCCCTTACTCCGCAGCATCTACTGAGAATAGGAGTTCTAGATGAATGGAAATGGGGTAACCTCAATTAACTTGCAACTAAAATGTTTTGAGCCTTCAAATATTTAAGTAAATGATTGATATTTTAACCTATTTTACATTTTTCTCTACCCAAAAATATCAATAATTCCCTAAGCATTAGATAATTCCTCTATTACTTGCTTTAAAAATATCAGTGATCTATATTTTAATGCAAAATTTTCAATAGATGCTACATCTAAATGGTGCCATAAAAATAGCTTCTTTTATATGGGAAAAGATATGTTCTAAGTAGTAGCTAAAATTTCTCCACCCCCAATATTAACCCTCCTCTGAGAATAAATAACAGTAGAACTTTAAACCAGCACTCACATCAGTTAAATTGATCTTTCCATTATCAGTGGTAATAATTCTTTTTAATCTCACAGTTCTGATATAAGATCATTTTACATTATTTATTTCTTAGGCAGTATGGATCTTGTTATACAGTTACAACAGGCTCTGTCCAAGCTTCCACAGCTAGCTTTTTCTCTTATTGTGGATAAATGGCGTTGGGCAGTTTTTAGTGGAAAAGTGTCTCCACTGAACTATAATGAAGCCTGGTGGAATTTAAGGAGAAACTACCAAGGAGTAATCTCTCCATCAAAAAGAAAAATAGACGACTTTGATCCTGCTTCCAAATTTCATATATTAGGCAATACTCCATATGCCAGGTCAGCTTAATGATTCTATGAATCATGAGTATAAATAAATATAAAGAAATATTAAAAATCCAAATAATTTTCATGAAGCTTCAAATATCTTACACAGTTAAAAGAATGTCAAGCATCAGCTTCATGATTCCTATTTGAAAATTAATTTCAAAATATGATTATAAAAATAAAATTATGTGGGTTTTGATTGGTAACTGTAAACATTTTTTTTAGATATTTCCTTGGAGGAATCTTACAAATGCAAATCTTTGAATCTCTTTGCAATGCTGCCTTCACCCAAGATGCTTTGATGCAAGATAAAAGTCTTCCTCCACTTCATCAGTGTGATATATATGGCTCTCGAGAAGCTGGAAAAAGACTTAGGTTGAGAGTCTCAACTTTAAGATAATCTTTCTGTCACATAAAATATCTATATTAAACATTTCTTATTTATACTACTAAATAATAAATTTTACAAATATTTCTTTTCATAGGAAAATGATGGAACTTGGTTCAAGTCGTCCATGGCCTGATGCAATGGAAATGATATCTGGAAGAAGAATTTATAACACAAGCTCGCTGTTACGATATTTCAGACCACTTCATAAATGGCTCCAAGAAATTATAAAAAAAGAAAATATTCCAGTAGGATGGGAATAAGATAAATCAGAGTAAATCTATGTTGGAAGTAATCATTTTATACATGAGTCAAAATTCAACTGTAAAAATGTTCCTCTCATAATAATTTATTATCTAAATTTACTTCTTCTTTGATAAAGTTCTGCTAGTTTTTCTTATTTATACCACATAATCTGTTTTATCTCAAGTTAATGTTCAATGATTTTAGTGTCATACATATAGAGACATTAGAGTACAAAATATGTTATTTACTCAGGCTTTATTTCTTGGCAGATACCTAGAGCATTACAAAATTGGCCATTATTTTTGTAATACTTAGAAACTGATTGAATTTTTAGGTTTTCCATGCTGAAGTACATAAGTGAGAAAGTTATGAAAACATGCAATTCTAATAAATACCTAAATACTAGATAAAATGCAGATTTCAAGCATGCAGCATATGTATAAACATCCAATTAAAGAGCAAATCAGCTGGTAAATAATATGAGTGAGGCTTATGCATACCCTTCTGGCAACCATTAGTTGGTGTATTAGTTTTATTATAAATTAAAAACCAGTAAACTGAATGATTGACTTTGATTTACAATAATAACAATATTTCAAACAATCATTAATCGCTAATCTTCAATTGATATGAGTTTCCATCAAATGGAATTCAGGCTATACTTCATGAATGAAAAATTGAGAAGTAAAAGATTAAAAAGTATTAAGGATATTTTTAGAAAATTCAGCAATCTTCTACACAAAACAGCATCTTAGAAGTGTAAATGATAATTAAGTATCCCTCATCAGCATGAGATTTCAAATGAACAATGAGTTCTTATTAAGATAATTTGCATAGCTGATCAGTTTTACTGTGAAATTGATTTAAAATATTCAAACTCACTTGAAAATTAAAATTAATTATCTAAAAAACGATCTGCATTCTGAAAATTCTCTTACAGCTTCTATTACTTCATGAACTAATAATTATAATTTCTACATTTATACTGCGTAAGTGATGAGTATAGATAAAAGCCATGCTCTTTGTTGTAGTACGACTACATTCCAACCCCAGGATGACCAACCTATATCAAGTATATCCATTCTATGCTAAAATCAAAGAGTTAGTATATCCATCCACTGCTTTCCATTTATGTAACATCAACTTTCAAAAACTTAATGAAGATGACTGCTTGGTCTCATTTTCATTACAAATGAACATGACAACTTCCTCTACAATTTATTCAACTTCAATTTCAGTCCTCTTCACATCTACCTAAGTAATTGTATATTATTTCGTTATCTAGGAAATACTTTAAGGAAAATTTGAGTACTGTTTAACGATTTTTGAACAGATAAAAGCAAAACAGAAAAAAATGTCCCAACTGAAGGGAACGAATAAATGAGGAGGCTCGTTTCTGAGATAATTTCAAAATGTTATTTGTAAGTAGAGTAGTTTTGGGTGTAGGTCTTATGTTTTAATTTCAATTTTTCATTTACGTCATGAATCGTGATATCATTTATTTTATCTTCGGGCCAGAGTGGTATAAACGCTAGATAACGAAGATATGGACGAGGAAAGCTTTCTATCATGTGACAGTATGTTTTTAAGATTTTAGCTATGGTGCGCGTACATAATCAAGAAAATTTGACGATTTTTCCGAAATTGCCAAATTTTTTTAGACGGATTACGCAGTTGAGGCGTTGGATTGGAGTGGTGTTAATACTCGTACCCTTGCCTAGCTGGTGCTATGCTTCTCAATTTTTAACAGGTTGTCCAAGTACTTGTGAAGGAATTACTTGTGTCAGTAATATTGTCAATCAAGCATCGTGCCCAGAAGAAACATTTTACCAAGAAAAAGTGATCTGCCGCTGCTGTTCAGCATGCATCAAATTTCGCAGTTAGTAGATCCCTCCAAGTCGCGGTTCTCTTTCTGCAATGAAAATTTCCAAACAGTAGCATACTTACAAATATTGAATATATAGAACTTAAGGGAAATTTTCTTCAATCCTATCTTATTTTAAAACGCAACTTTGGCAAATTTATAGGATGTGGAAGTATGACCTCATTTAACAGTTACAATTGAATTTTACAAAGTTGAAACTATAAAATATTATTGTACGTATCATATTTAATAAATGTGGATTTCATCCAATCCATGCACGTAATATTCAGCGTAAAATTTCGTCTTCTTTGATTTTATCCCTCTGATTACCGGAAAGTACAGTTGTATTAATTGTATCTTATTGACTAAAAATTCTTCATGCAATATATTTATTATATTTCCCCTAAGTTTTCCAACAAGTAAGAACTAAGGGTATAAAGAAACTTGAATATTTAAGTAAAATTTTAAAGAAGCATCCAAGTGCATGATAAAAAATTACTCATCTTTTAATGCAACACAGAAATTAGAACTTAAAGCATTAATTATAAGTTTAGCACTGGCAATTCTTTAATTCTTTAACTTAATTAATTTATTCTTTTTGCCAGATGGACTTAAACGTTGGCAAATCCACTCAATCAACTGAACCTATCTATATATTAACTGAAGAAAATTTTATACAAGTTATTCACAAGTAAAGCGATTAAATTTTGAACATACATCATTGATAAGCAACTATTTCATGTTTGGTTATTTTGTCATCATCAAATAAATTTTCACATTTTCAGAACTGGGAGAATCTTGTATCCAATCAACTAATATTCTTGACATTGCTTCATATCTATTGACTGAAAGTAATTCAGTCATAGAATCAAATAATTGTGAGCCAGGACTGCACTGTATAAATAATTTCTGTGAAGTCAATGAGGGTAAGTGAGTGCAATTTTAATGAAAAAATCATAGATCCTTTAATTTAATAAAAATCTTCTATTAGCCTCTCAAAATTACTGACTTGAATTGAATTTAAATACTCTATGAATGGCTTTATGAGCTTCTAAATAGTCTTCAAGATTTTTAAGATTAGGATAATATTTCACTATTCTGTTGTGGGTATTATGCCCAGTGGAGGTTCATATATGAAATGCAGTTAAAATGATTTTAACATACTAATATTAATAATAATAAATTAAGGGAAGTAACCAAGTTATACTTCACTCAAAGAATTACATACAAGGAAGAATTCCTGACATTACTACTACTTAAACTGAAATCATCCAATATCTTATCTATTCTTTTGCTTTTTGAGTACACTATAACACTCTGCTTTGCCTTAATATGATATATATTATCTAACTTTTCCAGTAGAATACATTTATATAATAATAAGTTTTAATTTCATAAATTGGGAATACTAAGAATATTTCTCCGACCTGTTGTAATTTATCTGTGAAAGATTGGGACTTGAGGAAAGACTTGAGATATTAAAATAGGAAGTGTTTAAGTAGGGGTTTGTTTTTATTAAAAAGTCAAAATAAATCCATTTCAGATTTTTAATGCTTAAGAATCATGATCCTCACAAAATATGTAAGCCATTTAATAGAGATTTGAGTTCATATGTATATATATAATTTAAACTTTATAGCTGATTTTAAAGTCATAAGATACAAAGTCTTTATCTTTGGAAATAAATCTTTTCAAAATACATTCATTATTTTTATCCCAAAGAATATTAAATATATAAAAAAATTGATAATTGAATTCCATCCAGGAACTTGTTTTTCCTATTATCATCAAAATGAATTGCTAACAAGGCCTTCTTGTGATCCTGATGGAGGATTCGCAGCCGTGCAATGCAAAGGTGATTTCATCAATGGCAGGTAAACATATTTTAGGTCATATTTCTGATTGCTTTAAAATTTTAACTAGTAGCACTATCAACAATTTCAGGTGCTTCTGCTATGATAAGGATGGTCAAAGGATTTTTGGGCAAGATTGGTGGAAAGACACTACAAATATGACCTGTGGTAAGCAATTATATGCCTTAGAATGCAAATGCCTATGAAAATTAATAAACTTATTATTGTTTATATGAAGTTCTTTAAGATGAAAGATGCTTCCAGGTAAGTCAAAGTCTCCATATGAAAGTCTAACAATAAAAAATTTACTGTTGATTTTTTTGATTGAAAGGTACAAAATTTAATATTTGAAGGCTAACCATTCCTTTATACAATTTTAAAGTCTCCCTACCTCAAATAAATTATCTAATTGGAGCTGAAGGTATTATTGAAGGTTATGGGAGAAGAATAGTCCATCTTCAACTATACAAAGATGAATTTAACTATATAAGTATATTTGGAAAAATAATAAAGGGTCACTCATACACCTAAAGTAAAATAGTCTGGTAAAAGTAAAGCCTTGTGCAAAATTATTCTGAAAAAATTAATTCCTAATAATTATATCTGGCAACATAAAAATCCTGGAGCTTGATAAGAGTGGACTGACACCTGATGAAACTCAAGTAAGAGGATTATAAATATGAGTATAATTGGACTATTTGTATTCAAAAGGCAATATGATTCAATTCATTTGACTGTAAGAGAATTAAATACAGAAGACTTGGAGATTGGAATCTTGACTAACAAGAAATGAAATAAATAATTTGAAGAAAATGTAGTATTCGTCTTACAGAATAACTAAGCTCGTACAAAAGATAAAAAAATTCAACTCTCTATAATACAAGTATATTCCCATATAGCAGCAAGCAATGAAGAAGAAATTGATACTATCAACTGTAATCTAGGTAGAGATCAATTCAAGGATGCACGTGACTAAAAATGATCATAAGAAGTTTTAACATGGTGGCAATCAAGTGGGAGATTATTATGTCATTGGATAGTAATGTCATAAAGCTGTGAAAAATGAATAAAGTCAACCACTGATTCAGTAAGAAGAATGAAGCATGAAGAAGGCTAAAAAAATAAAAAAGGAAAGAAGTTTTACTAGGGCTCTATGGAAAGAAGAGAAAAGGGGCAAATACTAGTGAGAATAGTTACAGGGTGATTCACAAAGCTTTAAAAGAATATAACATGGGAAGCTGAGGAAAAGAAATGATAAGTTCAACATTTTATCTATATAATGCTCTATAATTATTCTAACACTCCCTCAATTGTCCTTGAAGAAGTTAAGGTGGCAGTTTAGTAATGATTAAGAAATAGAAAAGTTAGTGATCAAATCAGATGAAATGGTAGCAGAATATCAGAAAAAAACAAAGAAACAGACCTAGAAAATTTCCAAACAAAGAGAATTTACTAAGATTATTTTTTACTTGAAAAAGATTATTTTAAGTATATTTACTATAATTATTATTTTATAGTTTAAATGAAATTGAAAGAATGGTAAAATGACTGGTTCTTGACACCTTATCTTTCACTTGCCTGGAGTTACTCTAACCACAACACCACCATACTGCATCAACTCAATTCTGTTCAGGTAATGTCTTTGTGAACAAATGAGAGGTTCTTTATACAGTGACACCAAGCACTGGCGGCGGACTTACTTCTGTTTAACCTCTATCATCAAGTTGCACCAACTCATCTTGCTAAGTAATTTCCTCCTTTCCCAAACCCTATGATTATTTCTTTATTTATCATTGACTATTTCCAAAATGCATAAATGGAAATGGATTGTGACCTGAATCTGATCATTAATCATTGAATCCGAACGTTGGAGTTATAAAATGAGGTGTTTAGTAAAATATAGGAAAATATTTACCTGCAATCTGCACAAGTATACCAGAACATTGATGGATAAGGTTGGAATACTTAAATACTATCAAAATCAAGGAAAAATTTGAATCATGATCCTAGCTACAAAAATTGTGAATGTCTAAGGTTAATAGTTAGATTTCCTGACTAGAGAATATTCTGGGAGGACATCTCAGGTATTTTGATTTTTAGGTCATCACATACACCTCATACATGCTTTTTAATCAATAACTCAAATTTGTAAGATGACCACATTTTATGCAGCTACTAAAGAAAGGAATTCTAATGACAGAATGAATGTTATTTGTATGATGATATGATATATATTGCTTGTTAACTTGAGATATTCAATGGGCTATAAGATTAGAATAGACATTATTAGAACACCTATAGTCATTTAAGTCTTAATTTATTTTAGATACTGCATTTAATTTTTTATATTTAAAAAATCAAGTATTTTTCCTTTAATTTTAGCATGTAGCAGGGAAGTATCTTCAATACTACGTCAAGGAGATCGAACTGATGTGTCTCTGCATTGTTCCTCAAATGGAAACTATGAAGAAATGCAATGTGATGATGGGATTTGCTGGTGTGCTGACCCAGAAACAGGACTACCAACAGTGGATATTGTACCTGAAACAATGATTTCAATGTTGCCATGTGGTCAGTCTTGTTGATTTAATAATAATTACATCTCAGTTACCCTAGTAGTACATGATTTAGGCCATAAAAATACTTAACTCTATACCTCTTGTACTCTAACTTTAATATAGTTAAGAAAAACTCATCTCAGACACAACCTGCAGAAGCTGGATAAGGATGAGGGAGTTTAGATTTTAAAATTTTTGAATTAAGAGAACATTCCTGGAGAAAACTTATCTGAAATTTTTTATTGATGCGAGTTATACACCCTCATCATCTAAAGTTATATCCACTTTGCCTTAATACCATCATCATTCAATTGAAACAAATCAGATATCAAACTTAAGATTGTTTACTCCAGTTGTTGAAGATGAATCCACCACCTGCTTGAATATAACTTGTTCCCATGTATCTCACCTAGTTTTTAGCAGTCCATAAGTTATATTTATTTTGATTTATGCATTAGTGTGATATATTTCTTAATTTATATAAATATATATGTATATTTTCCAACATTTGTTGCTATATTAATTAAGAATTTAAGTTGCTTTATTAATTATATTCATCAGTAAATTCCATATCCAACACATAGATAGCTATTTATACATACATATAATGAGAGTTTTCTTTTAATATCCTATTCAATTTCATCTAGTGGTTAACATCGAAGAGAATACTCAATATTTACGTCAGTGTGAAAGTATATCCATCAGTGTCAATCATATAAAGGATATCTCCAAAAAGCATGGAACTATCTTCTCTAGTCCGGCTATGGATAGGTGTGATGCTGACGGAAGTTACGGAGCAGTGCAAATTATTGAACGACAGTAAGTTTACTGTATGAAGAAAATTGATAGCATATTTATAATTTCAATATGCCTGTTTTATAAAATATGAAATTGTACTGTTAATATGATTATAGGTACTGTATGTACAATAGTATTATTGAATCAGATTTGATGGTTTTTTAAGGACTTGATTAAATGTTTATAGTAGAGGAATGGTTATGAGCTTTTCCTAGTTGCAAAATTTTCCCCTAATTGTAAAAAGTGTTAATTATAATTTGAATAATATTTTATTACCATAGGGCTCATTGTTCAACCAAAGGAAAAAAGGCTCTTGGCAGTTTTCAGGCTCCAATTAATGAAATGAATGACATGGATTGTAGTGAGTATTAAAGAACAATAATATAAACAAGTACTATACATAGAGGCATATACAGCATTGCTAAAAATTATTTAATGTAAATAATATTCAACGCAAATCATTTCCTACACTCATATTCATGTTTCAGTTAGAAATCATGAGATAGTTTAAATTAATGTGAATATGACAATATTTTACATGATTTCTGTTTTCCTTTTATAGATTGTGCAAGAGATGCCGTAATTTATGAAGAAAATGATCTACTTTTCTTCATGGACTGTGCAGGAAATGGGGACTATAAAGCTTTACAGGCTGCTGATGATAAAAATTTTTGTGTAGATAGTGATGGATACCCTACTACTAAAATAGGAGATATTACCCAATGCCCAGTTTTTCCAAAAAATAATGCTGGTGAATAGGGAAATTGTTTAGATGATTTTAAATATTAGACTATGACAAATAAAAACTGTTAGATTCTTTAACTTAATATACTAGGTCTTCCAAAAGTGAAATAAATACATTGATCAATACAAAGATCTTAATAAAGATGAAATGGTAGTGATTAGAATTAATATTAAATTACATTTTATGAGAATTAATTTTTTAAATTCTATCTCAGGCATTTAGATGCGCAGCAATTGTCACAAAATTACGCTATTAAATCTTATACTTTAAAAACTCATTATTGTCATGATAATTTTTTTGGAGGAATCATTTTGCACTAATTTATTTGCACAGTTTTTTAATTGAAGAAGAAATTACATTGTATAAACAAAGGCCTAGGATTTAAAAAATGGAAATCTTGGATCTAAGGTGAAAGATATGATTATCAAGTGAAATGGGTAAGCCTGAGTTAATACTGAAAGGAGAAATATTAGACTGAACAAAAGAAACAACAGAAAGAACATAAATATGAGTTGGTTTATAAAATATACAAAGAAAAGATGGAAAGAATTTGCATTAATATAAATACATACTTTTGTTAATGAAAAACCTTGTGCCATTGAGTAGCCTTACCCTAGAACAGCAAATCATACTGAAAATGGTATTGAATATCTGTGGGAATATCTTAATACAACTGTGACTAGTATTAAAATTTAAAGAGAAGTAACAGCATTTTAGTAAATAGCAAAGGGGGTTTAATTTATCTATGAAGTATGTATTTATAATAATATACTACCCCAAGACAGAGTAATGTTAAGTATCATGCCATGATATTTTGCTGGAGAAACTCTTTTTACATGAATCTTATTAATCAAAAGGTAAGTGTTTTTAATCATATAATTCCGCAATGCATTGAGGTGACATTTTTGGAGTTTGAAAGAATGAAATTATGTTTCATTATCAAAATACATGACTGCAAACAAGTATGAGATCACAACGGAAGCCAGCAGAAATAAAATTATTGGAGTCATCAGCAGAAAAGGATGGAATATCCCTGAGTTCATTAAATTTAGTTGGTAGAATACTAATTTACAAAGAAACAACAATGGACCAAGTACATAACACCCTAGGGAACTCTGGAATTTACAGGTATGGTATTCGAATTGTAACTATTACTAAGTAGGTTAATGAAAGAGTATATTTTACCTAAGAGAAAGTATTTCAGTCAGTCATGAGAAGGTCCTCTAATACCACAATGAAAGGCTTCAAACTAAGCTTGAAATAATAAATAATCCTTGAAGGATGATTAACCTAATCGAATGCCTTGGTAAAATATCAAATAAGGGACCTAAATTTTTTACCTTTATTAATTGAAAAATTATAAAATCAACTACATAATAAAAAGCTTAATAAATAGATTTATTTTTACCAAAACCATGTTGAATGACTAAAAATATATTTTGTGATTTTAAGAAGGAATCGAAAGGTAGAATGGACTTGAAAGAAGTCTGATGGTCTTGGAAATCCAACCTAGGTCTCCAAAATGCAGGTTTGGTGCTCTTTCCATTGAGCTATCCCAGCAGAACATTCACTCAAGCCCTTCGGAAGACTTTGCGGGCATGGATATCACAATTTCATTTGCATGGTGGTATCCTTAAGAAGGAGACTAATTCTGAGTAGTAAAGTTTTTCAAACATTTTTGAAAAGTGACTCTGAATGCTAATTTTTATCAATATACAAAAGTAAAGTGGAAAAGTAATCATTAGCAAGATACAATTCATAAGATTGATGTAATTTTAAATGCAGCATAGTCAAAATTCCTTTTTTCCTCTTCTTCTCTTTGGTTATTCGCCTTGTTTAACACTCTTCTGTACATTCCACTACTTTAATAACCACCCACAACCAAAATCAGCAACCCTAGTTTACAATTTAGCCCAGTATGGATCTTTAAATTCATTCTTTTTCCTATCATTACAAGACAGCCTAATGGAGGCTCTGCCGCACAATAGAAACACTATGTTGAAAGAGCCATTTTAATATTCAAGAAGAGAAATGCTGTTTTCTAAAGTGAAATTATTCAAATTTTTGGCTTGTACAAATATTTTACTTTTGAAAAGTGATATTATTACCAGCTAACTAAAAAAGTTATATAAACTTTTCTCAATCCGTTACAATAGTAGATATTATGAGTCTATAGTCCGTTCCATAAAAGCTAGCAGTACTGGAAGCTTATGGAGAAAAAAGGGAACGTAAACTGCTATGTATAAGGGACAAATCTACTCTCTTCCCGGGACTCATCGGTCTGACGGATTTTATATATTATTATTATAAATATTTATAAAATTAAGAATTCAGTTCAACTTGTTCAATTTTCTCTGAAATTTAGATACGAAAGGATGATTCTTCACATATATGAAGATTTTTCATCTTTATAACTAAGGAAATGAAGTTTATAGCAGAATGAACAAAATGGTTGCTTTAGCGGCCTAGAAAATTATTAAAACTTCGATTGCTTTCAGTCTATACAACAATTATGCATCGTCAAAAATTTTGTTGTTTTTTACGTAACTAAAACTTTTTCACAAGATAAATCGAGGTGAACTTTACCATTTTCAATTAGAGTTTATTCTGAGTCGATATCTTTAGTAGAACTTTAGTTTTTGAATTTTATAGCCGAGAGAGTAATTTACTTAGCGCTCCGATTGTTCATCATCATTACTTTTATGCTCGAAACTCATAGACCCGAGGGCGTAATTCAGACTGATCCGAAACCGGCTCTCCCCTTTAACTCCCTTTACGGCAGGCGTGCGCAACCTTTCCGTTATTGACGGCCGCACTACAGACTTTTTACTTTAGTTACGGCCGCCAGTAAGTCAAAGAAGACTTAATAATGTTTTATGATTTTTGTAGAAATTTACAAATTTTACATTAAAACGGAGTATGATATATCCTTTTTTGATAAACCTAAACACAAGTTGCTCATTGTATTTAAACTCCACCAGTTCCATTTGTAGTTGCAACAGTGCACTTTCTGTCTCCACCAGATGAGAAAAAGCAATCAGTCGTATTGTTGCTGAAATCTTTTCAACATCTATAGAACAGTTAACGAATTCCTGTAACAGCCCGTCTTAAATGCCCGAAAGGCGAGCGGTAGGAATTTGGTCAGGCTTTACATTTTTGCCGTCAATCAGGACCATCATTACGTACAATTTAATAGACACGTCCGCCGCCAAAGTCCGCACGGCCACAGGTTGCGTACACATTCTTTATGGGGAAGTTCAAATTTCACCACTACAATTACGATTTATTTGGTAGATATTACCTTAAATTCTAGTAAATTAGAATGAAAATGAACTTCTTCACACAGCGATGAAAATTTAGGGACTACTCATTGAAAGAAATAAATTCTAAATTCATAGTTTGAATGGGGATTGATCTTGGCTCAACATTACTTGGAGGTTCTAATCGTCCTAGCCAAGCAGCAAATTATTCGCGTTCAAATTCGCATGATTGGGATTAAAAAGCAAAAGTGCGTAAGAACATTGCATTCAGCTCATCCACGACGCTATTTCTAGCTGAAGTCAATGAAATCAAACATACGATCAAAGACGATCATACCCACTTTGGTACATGAGGGTTATTATCAATTATTCATTGTATGCATTCTAAATTTTAAAAATAACGCGTTTTAATAATTAATCAGTTTTTTACCTCTCATTTATATTAAACTAGTAGTATAATTTTCTTGTAGAAAAATCACATATCATTAGTATTTTGAAATATTTTTAAGGTATATGATGTTTATTGTAATATATCTCGATCGATTTAAATCTAAGAATATTAAGAATAACTTTTTCGGCAAGAGATATAAAAGAATACATGTATTTAAAAAACCAATAAAATAGCAAAGACGTGCACACGAACAACTTTTCTTCTTGTGAAGGTATAATATAAGTAACATTCGTTAAGGATTAGGAACCTTTTTCTCGACAGGACGGAAGCACCATTCGTAGCATGTAAGAGCATTGTTACTATTACAAAATTATCATATATCATATGATTTGCGAATCCACTTCATCAGTGAATAATATCGATAAAATTTATTGAATTGAAACAACTTTTTACTATGAAATATATTCCGCTTCAGTAATTTTATGTTATCTTTAATTGCAGTGACAAAGAATACAGGAAAACAATGGGAATTACTGTTTAGATGAGTATGATGATGTATCTGAATTACCTCATATCTATTATATATAATATATATCTTCGCTAGCTTAATGGTTCTGTGAGAAAAGTAAGAACCTCAAACATCATCTTACCTGCAAAGTCTACATCCTCTTCGATCTTCCTTTGCGAATGGTGTGTGGCCTGAGGTATCGACCAGTATTCGGACTGATTGTGAGTAGCTCCCTTGGTTACTTTCATCCAGTTCCAAACTTTAAATGATTTACATTAACAATTGGGACAGAACATAACATTATATCTCTTCTATTGTTATTTTCTGAGACGTTCTTTGGAAATATGAATCAACTCATCCCGACTACTCATCGGTTTACGTTCGCGAAAGACTTTCACACCTATGGATCGTTAAAGATAAGACGCTTCAAGTGGATGAAGAGATAAGGCCCGGAACAGATATTTCAAGACGATTCAGTGAGCATGTTGTCATAGTCTATCTTAATCGTATAATCCGTAACGTTACAAGCTTATCCTTTTACCTGAAAACTAAAAAATTCCGTTTCACGCGATCAAAACTTGAAACCTGTCGACTTTTCAGTCACAAATCGTTGATAATAACATTGGGTGGATAGTAAGTTTTACAATAAAAATCAAGCTATGAACTTCCACTGTGTCGTATTTGTCGTTGTAATAGTCTCCATTAATACACCGAGAGGATGTTACACAACGGCTCCAGAATCTCCTTGCGTCGACGAAGACCGTTGGCAATGCTTGAGTAATTTACAGAACCAGTCATCCTGTCCCGAAGGAACAATTTTCCAGGAAAGAATGGCAGTCGGCGGTTGTTGCCCTGCCTGCGTCAAATTTTTGAGTAAGTGGAATTTCAACAGATTGCGGCACATCGAATTATTATTAAATAAACAGCGCCTCTCTAGAAATACATTAGAGCACAATACCGGTTTCAGCTGACCGAGGATGGAGAACGATCGTTGAAACTGCTATGTTAGAAAAGGTAACGCATATTTGGGATTTACAATTGAAATATATCCCTCATTTTTCACTTTCTGAAACGTTATAATTGTCATTTTTGGATATTGTCTTCACCGTTTTGAAAGGAACAGTTAATAATTCAAGAACCCATCTACTAAGATGTTGTTTCCCTCAAAATGTTTTTGTTTCGAATCCTTAACTTTAGTTACCTGCATGAACCCTATCACTCACTCGAAAACTTTTATGTGCTAAATTTCCTAGGTGAGAATAATGACTAACTATGAATGAAAGACAGCAAACTGGAAGAAATTTCCATGTCCAGGATCAAACAATTACTAAAATAAACTCCTTCCCTAAAAAGCCTTCAAACCTCTGGAACTTAACAACCTAACCTAACTGAAATTAAAGTTAAGGCGACGAAAGGAAAATTCTGCCATATAAAATAGAAATCTTAGGTAAATCATTCTCAAAAAAGACTTGATGATAGATCTCAATTCTAGTCAGTTCATTAAACTTGAAAAATATTTGAAAATTTTGTTTGTTAAAAAAGAATACATTTTTTTAAGTAATTAGTTGGTGGCAAAAAAACATCTGCAGATCTCTAAACAAAGGAGATAGGAAATGAATGTTTGTAGTAATAGGTTATCTATGATATCTTTAAGTTGATCTTACCTCTCATTCAAACATACTAGATATAACTTTTATCATAAGTAGTACTAGTCCATTAAAATCTAATAAAAGTTTAGTTAGTGGTTGTCCGATGTGCGAAAGAACATATGCCAGCAGAAAGACGTGGTTTAGATATTTATGTTAAAACTAAATGGCGTAATTGAAGTTCCGTAAACTCTGTTCTATATTTTTTCACTTTATTTATTTAAAATTTTCTCGACATATTCATATTCAATTAATTTTTCGCCATTCCCTCAGATGTCTACTTCGTATGTTGACCTTTTTCAGCTTTTTATTCTAATGAATACAATGTGAATAATAAACAACAAAAAAATTGGCGGCTCCAATTTTTCTGAATATCCTCAGTTAAATATAATGTAAAATTAAAATCAGATGAACCTGTACTAATAAAGGTGCAAAAATACTTCTCTCCTGAAATTCAATCTTAGACCAAATTTTATGTCACTGGAGAATCGCTTTCAGTTCATAACGGAGTAAACCACCATCCCGTTCTTCGTAAGAAAGCGATGTGGACGACATAGGAATAAGAAATACAGTAATGACAAATGAGACCCGTAATTAGTGAAATGACTGTGCAACAGGGAAAACAACCATTTTTTATATTCTATCGGAAGTGGTTGGTATGGGAGACAGGATTTCGAGGCAAAGAACAAAGGTTTCGAGTGAACAGAACCAAGCAATCGGAAGGAGGAGCGTTGGTGGATTGCAGAAGTTACATTCCTTTGTTTGAAAAAGTTATCTCTATAGTCTGTTCCATTTTTCTATAGTCTGTTCCACTTTTCTAGGCAGTATGGGCTTATGGAGAAATCGAATAGCCTCGTACGCCGGGTCATTTTTCCGGAATATCCGCGATATCCACAAAATTTGCCTTCGCAACGGATGAAATTAAGATTTTTAACTTAGTTCGGTGGGTTTTTTTCCAATTTTTTGGTGAAATTTGGATAAGAAAGGATGGTTCTATATATTGACGAAGTTTTTTCAACATTTAAACAAAAGAATAAATTTTATAGCGGAATGAGAAAAAAATGGTCACCTCACCAGCCGTGAACAATACTAAAACTGCCATTTCTCTCATCCTATCTAACGTAAAGTGCTAGTTTTTTCTTAGATTACTCTTTATGCCTTATGAATACAAAAAAATAAAATTTATTTCTTTTGTTTAAATGTTGAAAAAACTTCGTCAATATATAGAACCATCCTTTCTTATCCAAATTTCACCAAAAAATTGAAAAAAAAAATCCACCGAAATAAGTTGAAACTATTAATTTTATCCGTAGAAGTAACTCAGAAATAATTAACTGACGCCTTTGGAGAGGCTAGGTTGCTCCCTTATGGGAATTTACGTGTATTTATTTCCCCATAAGCCTCCCGTACTGCCAGCTTTTATGGAACGGACTATAGAAGGAAATACCTCAGATTTAGTGTCACTTCTTTTTGGTTCAATCTAAAGAAAAATGAGCCGTGATCTTTTTTGATCTTTTGCTTTGGTGAAAGAGTCGGTCTTGTATGTTTTCTTAAAAAAACATTTCATTGCTCTTATGTTCGGCTGTGTTATCATTTTTTTCTTTCCAGTCTTAATAAATTTTACATACAATGGCATATTCCAGTATTTTTCTGCAAATATATTTTGGGAAAAAGTTGACAAAGCAAGGTAACTAAAGTGAAATAAGTTGGAAATATATTATGTAATGTTCCTTCACAAAGTTAATTTTCAGTCCGTGAACCCAAACCATTTTTAATTATTGATAAACACCAATTGTCACGCTCTGTCTTTTACGTATCTTATCCTAAAATTGTGGGATCCTCTATTGAAATATTCTTTCCATCGAGTTAAATGATTTATAGCTTTATCTCGGTATGCAAGTAATTTTTATTCTTGAAATCGCGGTTTCTTTCAATTCTGATATCATCTTTTCTAATGGGTTTTAATGGGACAGATATTATCAACGAAGATACTTGATAGCTTCATCGAGGCTCATTCAATTTTAAAATGTCTTTTATATAAATTATAGAACATCCCAGGCTTATCAGCAATTTATAAAATACCTCTGTAATCATGAAAGCCTCATACCGTTACATTCTTCATGCTTCAAAACGATTATTCTTGAATATTTGCTGTCTTAATTGTAATAAATAGAAGACAGTAAAATCCAGCGAGAAAACTGTAACTTCAAGAACAAGTTAATACAATCGACAACAGGGATAGATTGACTGGACTTCCGATCCATACAACGATGTCTGGATTCTACATGAATTTCTCTCATTTAGTTGAGTAGAAATAATTAAATTTAAAAATAATGACAAGAATAATTTTTATACGTACTTTACATTAAATGAAAACATTTTCAAGATAAAGGGATTATTTTATCAAAAAATATTCATCAATAATATATTCTTGGACTGTAATATTTGTTAAAAATAATAAGTCATTGATAACTTATTGTCAAGTCTGTGAATATTAGTTATATAATTTATTTATTTCTATTTAAATATGAATCTACAGCAAGTTAATGAAAATGTTGAAGTTTACATCGGGAGTATATTAAATTTGGCCATTGAAAAGTGGAGGAGATGACCGTTATAATATTGAAGGAGCAGTACATAATGAAATAATTGTTAGAAAGATAATAAATAATCGAATATGTACTTTTTCATGATGTCCAAAGTTAATAATGTGCGGTCAAGGAGAGTGATATATCGCTTAACGAGTATCAGTGGAACTTAATATTGATGATGCAATCGGATTGACGGATTAGTATCAATGCTTTATACAGGTTATTTGCAAAAGTACTTTCGCGATCCTACTGAGATTTTACTGATATTCTACTGACTTAGCCACGCGTGAGATTGCTGTCATCCAAAGATGAATTTCCCAGGTGATGGAAATATTTTCCTTAGAAAATTCGATCCTCTATGTTCGTTCTGCAGAATGGAAAATAATTAGGTCTCCAATTTAAAGGCAGCTCTCAGATTCATAGTATCAACAAGGTAGCCTTCGTGGGCTGCTTAAATTAAAAATTCTTCAATCTCTCAAAACAATCCGTATACTTTTCATATTATTCTCTGCAAACTCGTCCTGAAAAAAATTTATAAATTTTTGAAATAGCTTTATAATTTCTCAATTTTGGAGGAAGTTTCCCCAAGAAATATGAAGAATTCAATATAAAGTGAAGAGTTTTTGAAAGAGAGATATAGCATATAATTAATATTAAATATAAGAGATATTTCTACCATGAATCATAGCCAGACAAGAAACAATAACTGACTAGGTTCACCTTCTCTACAACTCTCACAGTGTTTGAAGATTGATAGTGGTAGGATTTTATTACAAGAAAATTAGATTCTCAAGATGAAAATTTGTCTCTTGTCCAGTATTTTAATTTGAAATATGAAATTCATCATAGCCTGATAACCATATAAAAGAATAATACCTGGATTTTGAATATATATATATATATATATATATATATATATATATATATATATATATATATATATATATATATATATATATATATATATATATATATATATATATACATATATAGATTTAAACAGCATTGATAAAATTCACTTCTGTTGATCACTACACTAACATGTCTGTTAAACTTTCTGAACAAGTTCCATGACGTATAATGCTAAGTTTAAATCCATCCTTTCTCATCCTTATACACTTTTGGAAAGGTATAATAATCTAAAGGACCTCTGCTGATAGTGTGGAGCACCTTTGTTTTGCTTGCAAGCTTTTAGGAGTGAAATGAATATGATAGTGGTATAGTGGTTAGCATAACTGCCTGGCAAGTGGGAAACCTAGGCTTGTGTCCTAGGCATGTTGCTATTTTCACTTCTGTTTAACTTAGAGCACAATACTCATTTCACCTGTTTTGTTCACAATATTAGAGGGTTTTAGTACCAGCATAATATGTATGGATGCTGAAAACCTGATAATTTCACCTCTTCATCTACTTAAATGCTGTTCTCTTCAATTACAAACATAACTGAAAAAATTTGATGGTCATGTGGATAATACCCATTTAACAGAAAATTGATGGTTAAATACTATAAATTATTCTATTTTCAAACTATAATTTTCTATACAAAAAAGGTTTTAATTCCAAAGTTTAAAATGCTTATCCCTCCGTTAAATATTAAATCAACCATCCAGTGTTGGAAAGAAGTTAATTTAATTTCTGTTTAAAATTAAGATTTGGTAACTAATACTTTAAACTTTTTTCCAGCTGTTAATGATACATGTGAGGATCCTGAGAGCTATTCAGTAACATCTGTCATGGTAAAGGATGAAATTTTTGTGTCAAAAGAGTGTGCTCCAGGTTTATCTTGTCAAATGGATGAAATAACATATGAATTTTCATGCCAGCCAGTTGACGGTAAGTATTTTCTTGCTTTTTTCATTGCCACCTTTTTCTATCACCCTCATTGTTCTACATTTCATGTCTTTAAATAAATATTGAGCGTGACATTGTTTTAAAGAATGAATCAATTAATAGAAATTCTTGAATCAAATAATAGGATATTTCTGTTTGAGCATAATATTATGGTGGTAAGTAGGGGAATAGCATTATTGAATTACATACCCATTTATATATTTACTTATCTTATTAAATTCCTTCTAAAAATATTTGATTATAATTAAGGATTTAAGTTTAAAAGTATAAGCTCTCAGTCAGAGCAATAAAATGATGTGATGGGCATTCGAATAGGGTATGATGGAGAAAAACTAGTGTGGCATAAGATTTTTTTAACATTGATTGTAAAAGGCATTTATCATCAAACTTTCATTCAAATATAGTTAGATTCTGTAAATGAGGGAGAAATTCAGAGGTTTAAAAGTATTAATATATCATATATTCTCAGATTTCTTAAAATTCATGTTAAATATTAACCCATTTATGCCTAGTGTTCCATTTTTGGAACGGCAGTTACATTAAGTTATTTTATATCCTATCGCTTACAAGAATTCTGGGAAGTGGGTGAAAACTTCCTGCCTTCTTTGTAAGGGTATGTATAGCATCACTGAATTCACGGAATTAGTCACTGAGTGAACATAGAGCTAGGTTGACGTTGTAAAACCTAGCTTTATTTTTTTGAGTCGATTTTTCAAGACCCACTCGATAAACTTTAATTACAACTTAAGTGATTTACCTTCTATAGGTTTTATTTTTTTTCTATTAATACTTAAATACTCACTGTTCCATGTCATAATCAGAAAATACAGAAAATTTTATTCATATACAAGTTAGAGGATAAAAAAGTTGAGTGTTCCATTTTTGGAATACTAGGCACAACCACTACTGAGACTTCGCCGTATATTTATGTATGGCCTTTATCTTTGTTTTTTAATTTTCACCACTTTTAAGTCTCAAGTTGTGTAAAACACTAACCCTACACAAAATAGCTGACCTGTTGTAGGCAAATTATGACATAAAAGCAAATGCAATTATCATAGAACCTCCTGAAAATGCAACACCTCCTGTTTCTGATGAGGACTCTGGTGATGAAGAAGGTGGAACAATAAATAATCTGCCTGATTCTTTGCGTGCCCCTGCGTACCTTGTTCAAGATGATTCTGATCCAGAAGAGAGATGCATCCTATTTGTACCAAACGAAACATGTTTCAGCTTTGATGAGTCCATGATTCCTTACCTCGGTCGTCATGAACGCAAACAGTTTATTCGTGGAAAGCCTATTCGGTTTGGGTACAAGTTTTGATGTGGTGGCACATGCCTAGGTTATATTTGTTGGTTTCAACCATTTCAAGGTAAAAACCCAAACACCAATTATGAGGAATATGGTGTCGGTGCATCCGTTGTCCTACAATTTACTGAAGCACTCATGAAGGAGCACCCTGGACATTGCACTTTTTGATACAGTCAGTTCAAATGGTCATCAAGCAACTGGCACAGTGAGAAAAAATCGAATCGACAAACCCCTATTGGAATCAGTAGATGCTATAAAAAATAAAGAAAGGGTTGCGTTTGATTACAGAACTGATGGCAAAGTCAATATGGATGCTGAATGATAACAGTGTTGTCACTGTTGCATCATTTGGGGCTGGCATCAATCCGCTGTGCCTTGTCAATCGCTATTCACAAAAACATAAAAAGAAGATCCAAGTGTAGCAGCCAAACATGATAAAAGTATATAACAAATATATGGGAAGAGTAGTCAGAGAGGATGAAAATATTGACAAATATAGAGCATCAATTCATGGCAAGAAGTGGTACTCAAGCCCTTTGTTCTGCTTCGAATTAGCTCTACAAAATGCTTGGCAGCAGCATAAAACTTACGATCCAAAGCCAATGGATCTTTTGGAGTTTCGTCGCTGTGTGGCATGCCATTATCTGAAGACCAATGGTGATTCGGCCCAAACTGGGAAGACCTTCTTAGAAACGCAATATTGACTCCCATTATGATGGCCAGAATCATCTAATCGCAGAACAATCAAAGAAAACCAAAATATTGTAGAATGCCACAAATATACCACTTTTTGCTGTAAAAAATGCAATGTTGCCCTTCAAATAAAGTGCTCACAGGACTATCATACCGAAGACTACATTTTACGTATTAGGTAGTGCTTTTGCCTAGTGTTCCATTTTTGGAACACCAAGTAACTCTGTAACCATATAACTTTAACTAAATTTTCTTTCAAATTCTTGTTTTTTAATTTTTTAAAACTAATATATATGAATATCAGACAAAAATTCAAAAATTTTAACCTTCGGCATAAATGGGTTAACTTTGGTGAAGAAGAAATATATTTAAAGTTAATTTTGGGAAAGTTTTCATGTGGTTTCAATGGTTGAAGGCCTTTTAAATAATGAAAAATTTTTATATTGAAAGTGAATATTTAATTTTTTTATCCATTTTCAATAATACAACCAGTTTAAGTTTGAGACAAAGTAAATGAAGTTTACCGGAATCCATCAATTATGCTATGTAAATACAATTAAATTTAAGTAGTCAAAATTTAGCAGTAGAAACATTTCCATCAAAACATTTCAAAATGTTTATGAATTTTTATCTATATTTTAACTAATCACTTTCATTAATAAAGGGGAATGCTCTTCTTACTACTATAAGGAGGATGCTTTCAGGAAGCCTATTTGCAATGCTGATGGATCATATTTTGCTGTTCAGTGTAAGGGGGACTTCGTTTCTGGCAGGTAAAGGTTATTCATTAAGTTTGAATCAATGTAAGCATGAAAATATTATACAGTCAAACCATAACTGACATGAAGAAAATTCAATTCGAAGTTTATGCTCAAGAATTAAGCACATTATTCCATAAATATGGCTTATAGACTGACCATTCTGCTGAAAGAATTAGAAATTTTTTCAACTGTTTACTCATTATATATTGTAAGTAATAGAAAAAATGTTTCTAAATAATGATGGGAGGTAATGAATACTCATCTTGTAATAATCAAGATTTAGCCCCCTTACTGATTAAAAAGAATATGAGCAGCTTGAAATAAAAAGTATGAACCTCTAAAATTATTATGTTAAATATTATTTATATTGTCTATATTTTCTTCTCAGTATATGAATGTTTGTGTACATTCATTTGATTTAGGTAAATCACTATAATTGTCCACAAATGAATGTTTATAGGAGAATGTTAAAATAGATAAAAAAGTCTTAAATGTCATAAATTAAACCAGCTATAATTATATTGAATTTTTAATTAAGTAAAAGCAACATGTTCAGTTTCTTTTAAAGCTTAACAGTTGCAATAAAACTTGAGTTAATCAGCAATCAATTTTGCATCATAACAAGGAGCATATATTTTTATTATATAAAAAGATCACAGATTCATATCTTGAGTAAAGTAGATCTGTATTGATTTGATTTTTATGGCTCTCATGTTGACCAACTTCCACAGGTGCTTCTGTAATGATGCGAAAGGTAAAAGAATATTTGGAGAGTCTTGGTGGGATGATTCTGAGGAAATGACTTGTGGTATGTAACTTCATTTAAAAAAACTAAGGGAAATTTATGAGGTTTTCATTTAATCATTTTTTGACTCTCTATGAAAACATAATGCATCTTCATAATGTAATCCCTTTTCTTTACTCCAGTTATCTGTTTAAACATATTGATTTAGTGTATATATTTATTATTTGTATTAACAAAAAATATCTTGATAGCAAAGGTTAAATAGAAGAGAAAAATGACTGGAATTCAAACTCAGGTCCCTCACTTTTCAGACAAGTACACTAACATTTTTAGATAAGATTATTTGTGGAATTTGCCCTTCTAATATGGATTTACCTGAAGTCACACCATACAATATTGAAGTCACTTCTATTTAACGGTTATATTCAATTTTTACAAACTCATTCTGTTCAGTTACAGTAAATACTGTAATTTTCATTTAAAAATACATTCACCATTACATACATACAGTTATTTGATATTTTAGCATTTAACCATACTTTACAGCATGCAGTAAAGCAGCAAATTCCATTCTTTTACTTGGAATGAGATCTGATATATCCCTCCACTGTTCTCCAAATGGAAATTATGAGACTTTGCAATGCGATGATGGGCTTTGTTGGTGTGCTGATTACAAAACTGGACTTCCTTTATATAATGTGGTACCTGAAAATATGATGGATCTTTTACCTTGTGGTGAGTAAAAATTTTACTTATATGCAATATCTTTCAAAGATTTAATGAAGAATCAAAGCTTAAGGACTCATTCTTGTTCTTTATTTGCAATAAGATACCACTGAAGATAATTCTCAATACTTACGGGAATGTGAGAGTACTGCTGTCGCCACTGGTCGGATTAAAGATATTCTCTTTAAACATGGAACCAAGTTCTCAAATATGGACAGTGATAGATGTGACTCAGATGGTAGCTATGGAAGTTTCCAAGCAGTAGATAACCAGTAAGAATTTATGATTAAGTTAACCATTCATGTTCTTCAAAAATAATAATTGCTAATGATTTGCTTTATTATTTTTCCTAATTTCAGATTGCGCTGCACATGGAAAGATAAAAGTTACATTCAAGGATTTGCGACTCAAATGAGTGAAATAAATAAAGTGACATGTATTAAGTGATGATAGTGTAATTTTAGCTTCAACCTCTAGGTTGACCTACATTTTTAATACATTCATTCATGAACTTTAATACTTTTTTCCTTTCATTACCAATAGAAAGGCTATCTTCCATTTTCTTAGTTATTATCTCTTTCTTAGCTGCTTCTGAAAATCGCTTTTAATTTCAGAATTTTTTCTATTTCTAATTTGTCTTTGTCTGAATATTTGTCTCTATGAATGCATGTCTAAGAATGTTAATGAAAACATTAATATAGACTTTCTTCCTTTTACAGATTGTGCAAGAGATTCTATAATTTTTAAACTAAGTGGTAAGAATCAAAGATTAGAATGTGAAGGAAGTGGAAATTATGCCAAAAAACAGTTCTCCGAAGGTAAAGCATTCTGCGTTGATTCTGATGGATATCCTACAACAGGATTTATTGATTTAAGTGAATGCCCTGAGTAGAGTACAGTTTAGAGTGTCACAAAAAGTGACTAACCGAACTCAAATTTAAGACTTCTTAGTGCAAGTGAGCAAAAATGGCATAGTGATCATATTATGATAAAAGGGTACATTTAAGTTTTTACTAAAATTCAATGTAAAGGAATAAAACATTTCAAATGCATGATTTAAAAATAATTTTAATTTGATGATGTGTAGTTAATAATAGTTTAATATGGCATTGGAAGCTCAGGGCAGGCTAGACTTATCATTTCAAAGCAAGGGGATAAATTAATATCCTTACAACTTTCGTGACACTTGAAAGACTCAATCCATTGTCAAATTAATTATTTGATTTAATATGGTTAAAAAAGAACTGAATCAGCTACATTTCTGTAATTTTGAGAGATGAGAGCAAACAGACATACTCATTCAAGGAAAATGAGCATGTTGGGCAAATTGGCATCATTTTTCTCAAATAATGATTCCTCCCAAATCTTTGCTTTATAGTGCCTTATAAACTTCTCTTCCTTTATATCGCTCTAGAAGCTTTTGTAATTTAAAATTCACAGGTGGGTCTCCATAATTTTCATTCCTATGAAAATAGAGTGAATTATAGGAGGAAACAACATTCATTAATAGATCTTTCCATAACTTATTGATTATTCACAAACAACTAGGGATTAATTTTTCATCTTTCTTTCATTAATCAGAGGAATTTATCACAAATTAAGAATAGTCCATAAAAAATTGACCTGAAGGAATTAAATTATACAAACTCCTGCTAATTTCCATTTTTCATGAAGAAATTCTGAAATTACTTTTACTCACTTGTAAAAACAATCAGAATGACCTCAGTTAAGTGAATTTTTAACAGGAAATATGAAGAAATAACTTTAGGTTAGGTAGATAAACTTTAGGTAGATAACTAAAATTCAGTTTTCCTATATAAAATACATAATAAAATAAGAATTATGTAATTGCAAAAAAGATGATAGATTGAAATTTCCTACTCTCAATTTTTAGATAGGCTCATTTTACTCTTCTTGAAATAAATATAAACATTATGAATGTCATAACCAAGTGGTGATTCCTTGCAAAACTTGAACTATCTTACAAGGGGACCTTTAGGACTGCGGCACGGGATATTGAATGAGACCGGTATGGAAGTGTAGCTTAGGTATTACTTATAACAACCTGAAAATCCTAGGGGCCAACGCTCCCTCGTTTCTTTGTAATTAATGTTTAAAAATCGTCAATTCTAGCCGCTTCCATTATAAACCCTGTGGAAACCATAAATTTACAAGAGAATGGTGGCATAGTGCTAGCGTGTAAGACTTCCAATAATGCTATGCGTGGTTCAAATCCAGTTTACACGTTTAGTTTTTTTTTTCTTCTATCACTTTCTTTTTTTGGCAAAATTTTTATCAATTTAAATGCTGTCTTATTATTTTATTTTTCATATGCCGCAGTGTGTATCCCGTGCCGCAGTCCTAAAGGTCCCCTTGTTAGAGTCAAAATATTTTATACCAGCTAATATACTAACAGAAATAAAATGTTTAATTAATGAATGAAAATAATAAGGCAAGTACATCAAAGTATCATTAAAAACTCAATTTAGGTCTACATGAAAGGCAGTAAGCAGGTGACATGGTTGTTAAGAATTTATTTAATAGCTTATAAAATTAACACAAAAATCTTATTAATTTTCAACTATCATGAGAGTGGATGGCATAAACTATTTTATTTATAATTCAACTTACAAGATATGTTAGAGCAAACATTTACAGAAAAATGCATCCATTTAAAAATCATTTAATTAATAAAAGAATCTTAAGTATGAGACTCATGAATGAGTTTTAATATTTTTGCTCCCTGTTTTTCTAAGGAATATGAATTAAAAGTTAAAAGTAAATTATCTTAATCTTATGATCTGTAAATAGAAACTCTTGAAATTATACTCTGACGGCATAATGGGCATTGATTCATGCCGATGGAGCAGTCAGAGCAAGTAATTAGATGACCACATGGAGAAAAAACAATTTTACACGCTCTTTGAGTGCATATAATGCAATTCAATGATTCCCTCTCTCTCTCCAAGTCTTCCTCAGATTTTTTTAACTCTTCATTCAAAACCTCTACCTTACTCAGTAAATCTTCATTGTCAATCAAAATTATATTAAGAGTTTCTTGAAGACTTAACTTTGATGCTTCATGAGATGAACAGTCTTGAGTAATTGAGTTAATAGTTTCTATAAGACTTCTTACGCAATCATCCTTCATATCTGATTCTTGTAAAATTACCTTGATTACTTCCTCATTAGAAGTTTCAATTATATTTTGTTTCTCAACAGTTTCTAAAAGCTTCTCTATATCTTTAGATTGAGTATTATTCTTAAATTGGAGCATTTTGATTTCATTTTCCATATCCTTCATTTCTTTACGTTGGGTTTTAATACATTCATTAAGTCTTTTATTTTCATTTTCCAGCATTTCTATGAAATCCTTAGCAGTTTCTTTTGAATCTTGATATTCCATCATTCCAATTGATGGCTCTTGAGCAGAGTTTTCATTCTTGAAAGAATTAGTTCCAGGAGTCCAATCAGGAGATAATTTTTCAGTTTCGTTGCAGTCACGTGGTGGCACCACCCGGTTGGCTTCACATGATGATCTACTCTGTTTTCTAAAAAAATGCACATTAAATTATGATTGAAAATTAATAATATTCATTATATCCGCTTCTATGAAATAAGAAATAATATAATAAAATACAGACAGGACATACATCAACTATTAAATTTATTTCAATATGAAATATATCTATTCAATCAAAATTTTTGAATCATTTAAGTTGTATAAGAACTGTTTACTTTATAGTGACATAGGAAGAAATTTAAGAATGTATAAATCTTCTATCAGAAAATCAAAATAATAGTGTTAAAAAATTAGATCAAATTTGGAAACACTGAAATGAAAATTTACAGTGGCACCTCGAGTTACGAGCAGCCTGACATACGAGTTTTTTTTGAGATACGAGCTGGAGCTCGGGCCATATTTTCATTCGAGATGCGAGCCCAAATTCGTGTATCCGAAGCGTCCAGCTAGTTGGTGCGCAGGGTCGAGCATCATCAGAGAAAATCTCTCACTCACTCGCACGTGTTACCTGTTTGAATCGAAGTGTATCTTGTGCGCTGTAATAATTTTTGCGTGATTACTGAACTATTTTTACAGTACAGAAAGTGCACCCAAGAAGGCAGAAACAAGTGATAATTAAATTTATGTTATTGTCAAGGTTAGTTTAAATTTAAAGTTAAAAGCATTGTTTTAAGTCTTTTCTTTTACTTGAAATAAATAAAGTGTAGTTTTAGTTTAAAGTTACGAAAATAGTTTTAAGTTTTAATAGTAAGACTATTATTCTAAATAACTCTTATATTTCTTTGTTTCATAATTTTGTTAAGTATTTGTTAATTAAACATGTTTATTTGTAAATGAAAAACATCTTTATTCATAATTTACAATGTTATTGAGATTTTTCATAGGTCCGGAACGGATTAATGGCATTTTTATTACTTTCAATGGGGAAAAATGCTTCGAGATACGAGCAATTTGACATACGAGCAAGGTTACGGAACGAATTAAACTCGTATCTCGAGGTACCACTGTATTAGTACTTAAGTAAATAAAAACATGTTTTAATAACAAAAAATTCGATCTGAAGAATTAAGAAAATCTATATGCAAATATAAAAATTAGTTTTTTACTCTTATTTTGGAAGTTGCTACAACATTTATAACTACCACTGCTTTCGTTTGGATTGCTTCAATATTTCTCGTAAGTACCTAGAGGGTAGAGGCTATCTCAAGGGTCAATTAAAATTATTTGGTTCATTGAAAAAATGATTGAAATATTTGAAATTTTAAAAAATATTATCCTTGAATCAAATTTATATAAAAATCGAAATGGGCTGCAAACTAGATGAAAAAAAACTTAAAAAGGCAAAACATTAGTCAGTACCATGATAGTGATGAGAACAAACGGACCTAAGCATTCAAGAAAAATGAGTTGAGAGAAAATAGAACCAGATTTCTTCTCTGCTTAGATTATCTGCGAATTGGTAGGTCCTTGGCATCATTTTTCTCAAATAATGATTCTTCCCAAATCTTTGCTTTATAGTGCCTTGTATACTTCTTTCCTTTGTATTGGTCTAGAAGCTTCATTCTCTCTCTCCCTTTATTAAACCTACTGCTCCCTCTATCTCCTAATTCAGTATTCAATCATGTCTTAGAAAGTGACCCAGTTTATCCCGTCTCTTCTTAATTGTTTCAATTAAAATTCTCTCCTCTCCCATCCGCTACAAAAAATCTTCGTTTCTTACTTTATCTCACCACTGTATTCCATCAATTCTTCCAAATGTCCACATTTTACATGCCTCTATTTTCTTTCTGTACCGGAATTCGTCGAGAGTAAATCCTTGTATATGTAATAATGATCTACTAATTAGTGTAATATTATAAAATATTCGTTTATTTTCAGATGATGGTATTTTGATTTCGTTGGGAAAGAATGAAAGAAAGGGTAAAAGATAACATGATGAGAATTAACACTAGCAAGAGTAGAAGTGTCACCTTCACGAATAACAGATTGTTTCCTTCTCATAGTTACCAGCTGAACGGTGAATCAATAACAACTTCCGACCATTATAAATACAATAAAGTCAAACCCTCTTCACACGAAATTTACTTCCCTCCCGGTACCTTTCCTGAAAAGAACAAATAAGCCGGAACCAAGTACTGAGATACGATTAAATCGCGTAATAACTCCGAAATAGGTACGCGGTGTATGAAAGACGTTAAATATAAGGCAAAGAAAATTACAACCAGAGAGAAAACTATTCCGCCGTTGCTGGGTTGCGAACCAGCGTTCACCACGCAAAAATGTCGGCTCCAAAAAGCTCTATAGTCCGTTCCACAAAAGCTGGCAGTACGGAGGCTTATGGGGAAATAAATGCACGTAAATTCCCATAAGGGAGCAACCTAGCCTCCCAAAAGGAGTCAGTTAATTATTTTTGAGCTACTTCTACGGATGAAATTAAGATTTTCAACTTAGTTTGGTGGATTTTTTTCCAGTTTTTTTGGTGAAATTTGGATAAGGAAGGATGGTTCTATATATTGACGGAGTTTTTTCAACATTTAAACAAAAGAAATAAATTTTGCAGCGGAATTTTAAAAAAATGGTCACCTTACCAGCCGTGAACAATACTAAAACTGCCATTTCTCTCATCCTATCAAACGTAAAGTGCTAGTTTTTTCATAGATTACTCATTATACCTTATGAATACATAAAAGTTGAATTGTATTAATTTTTGAGTGATTATATTTTAGTAAAAAATAATTTAAGTGGAACGCAACCTCCGAAAAATTGGATCGTGCAGTCAAATTTATACATCGCCTAAAAATTTTTTGTTTCTTACGTTACGAAAAACTTGTCGCGAGAGAAATTGAGATAAATGTTGTTATTTTCATTTACAGGTTATTCTGAGTCGATATCTTGAATAGAACTTTAGTTTTTGAATTTTATAACCGAGAGCGGGTCCGGATCAGTCCAAATTACGCTTACGGGTCTATTAGTCTCGAACAAAAAGTAACAATGATTAGCAATCGGAGCGCTAAATCAATTACTCCCTCGGTTATAAAATTCAAAAACTAAAGTTCTATTCAAGATATCGACTCAGAATAACCTGTAAATGAAAATAACAACATTTATCTCAATTTCTCTCGCGACAAGTTTTTCGTAACGTAAGAAACAAAAAATTTTTAGGCGATGTATAAATTTGACTGCACGATCCAATTTTTCGGAGGTTGCGTTCCACTTAAATTATTTTTTACTAAAATATAATCACTCAAAAATTAATACAATTCAACTTTTATGTATTCATAAGGTATAATGAGTAATCTATGAAAAAACTAGCACTTTACGTTTGATAGGATGAGAGAAATGGCAGTTTTAGTATTGTTCACGGCTGGTAAGGTGACCATTTTTTTAAAATTCCGCTGCAAAATTTATTTCTTTTGTTTAAATGTTGAAAAAACTCCGTCAATATATAGAACCATCCTTCCTTATCCAAATTTCACCAAAAAAACTGGAAAAAAATCCACCAAACTAAGTTGAAAATCTTAATTTCATCCGTTGCGAAGGCAAATTTTGTGGATATCGCGGATATTCCGGAAAAATGACCTGGCGTACGAGGCTATTCGATTTCTCCATAAGCCCCGTACTGCCTAGAAAAGTGGAACAGACTATACAATTGCTTATACCAACTCCACCACCGAATCTGCTGTGAACAGTGGAGAAGGAGTCTTATTGTAGATAAGCGGGCTTGGGTTGTCCCGGCGGGAAATTTAAAAAAAAATGTTAACTTTGAACGTTAATATCTCCTAAACTTACATCGAGAAGAAGCTAAAAGACAGGTCTTCTTAATTTTGATTCCGTATCGCCCTATGCTAGTCTTTTTGAAAAGTCGTTGACAGCTATGTTAAAACTCCTAGTTAGAGAATTTTTAGGGTTCCAGGTAGGCCTTCACGGCTGCCACGGGGCCCACGAAGCCCCTACCGTGCATCACCCTATTAGGCGATCCCCATTATCTACAGCTGGGTTGCTACCATCAAGGATAGATTAGTATTTTGTACGATCTATATGGATCACTGCAATAATTTATCTAAAATAATGACACGGTGATATATACACACACTAATAAAAGTTTGCTAAAACTAAATTAAAATACATAACGTCAGCGTATTTTGCATTAAATTCGTCGATGAATTACTAAAAATTCTACTATTAAATTATTTCAACACCACAATACCTTCGACGTAATGACAAAGTCAAAGTGAATGATTTTTCTTTTATTCTAATAGTAAGGATTCAGGGTAATTAATGGAATTAGCGTGTTATTAGAAGGTGAATCTCCCAAGATATAAGCGAGTGTACTTCATCTTAAACGTTTTACCTCCCATTGATATATAATAGACTTCCCATAAATAATTACTTAATTCTCAGGATGAGCAAATATTAATTTCGTAAACCTTTGCCTAATGTATATTAATTTAAAGTAAACTTACCGAGATTTCTTTCTTCTTCCCATAGTGATTCTAATGGAACACCCTGGGTAATGTCGTTGACAATTGATAAACTGCAACGGACGACTTACTCTCGCTCTCGTGTTCCAATCTACTGAATGTCGCCAAGATACGCTAAGCAGGGGTGATAGATAACCGGAGGGGTAGGATGAGAAAATCCTCAATCCCTCAAGTCATCAGTCCTGCAGGAGTGCTAACCTAATGGATTTATCATTGGATCTCTCGCTCTTTAATCCTGTTTGAAATCTAAAGCGTAACCCTGCAATTATGCCTAAGCATATCGTTTTTTGATAATGATACGATCAATATTCATTTAAGAGCATCTTTCGAGAAGAGCAAAGGGTTTTTGACAATTGGCATGTTTAGTTGTGTCGCTTGTTTGGCTAAATTAATTAGCCTAAATTAATACTAATTAATGGTTGCACATTCTACAATGATGTATTTACCCGCATATTCTTAGCCAGCATATAGGTGGGAGGCGAGATGACTCCAGAATTCCAGCATTATCTACTCTTATTTGTTTATTAAATTGATTGTATTAATATTTTTTCGTATTCATTTAATTTTCACGGAATTAAGATTATTTTTCTTCACTTCTGAAAATCCAACATTGCACTCGATATATGGTCGCCTTTTGGATTGACCAGCGTTAATGATGGACACAGGGCACAAGGGGGGGGAGGGAATAAGTTTTGAGCTAGATTGTAATCATTTCTACATTCGACCATTTTCCTTCACTTTTCGATTTAATAAACAATAATTGATTCGATTTACTGAGTAAGTTGGCCTGTAAAACGCTGACCACAAGAATTTAAATGTAATAAGTTCCCAATTCCCAATTAGTGTAAAATAACATTAATACCTCCGAAAAAGGATTATTTAGCCGCATAGCACAAGGAAAGACTACTCACGATTTGATATGATAACCACAAATTCAAACTATTTCATTTCTATGTTTTAACAAAAAGCGTCAAACTGTGAGTACTTGACCGCAAGAGCATGGGAGGAAGTCTCTTCACTTGTTGATTCTGCTTTTCTAAACATCACGTACCACTGACGATACACTTGAGGAGCTGCTGAATGGTGAAGTTGATTAAATCTGTGGTGCAGCCCACCCTTTCTATATAGGAAGTCATCCCAGCTCTCTCTTTCCTAGGCGGTAAAGTCGGATACATATTACTGCTGCAACAGTCAGTAAGCAATAATTTATATTTTTCTAATTTTTAAATGAATTCTTTCTAACTTAATCTTTGTTTACTTATTTTGATTACTTTTCAAACTATGGCCGACTCTTCTATTTTCCACATCTAACAGCTATCGAATAATAATATTTTGATTCTTGCAAGACAAGAATTATGATTTAGAAATTATAAGGAAAGCTAACGTGTTTTTGAGAAAATAATAGTTACAAAAAGAGTTCAAGCTTATATTTGGAGCATCAGGATAGTATTTGTCAGCATGATTTCTGACGCACATTATTATTATTATTATTATTATGCTCATTCTCTCTACTTTCTAATTTTCCTGTTGCTGCTGTGTCCGGTGAGTGCGCAGAGTTCTAGAGGTAGATCAGAGTAATTGTTTTCTTGATTAATTGTACAAAATATGTATTTTTTGTAATCAACTGCTGATATTATAATGTATCTTGATACGATAATGAAATTTCGTCCATACATTTAAATCTCATTATAAATATTTCTCGACAGAAAATTATCATTCTCTTTTTAACCAAAGAGTATTTTTATTTAAGTTTCCTCAAACTGAGTAAAGTTTGAAATATTTTCATACTTCAATCTAATTTATAACAAGGAAAAAGGGTATTACAAAATAACATCAGCCGCATAATATGAATATTTTTCCACAAATAATAAATAGTATTTCAAAAACTTTAAACAAATACTTTTTTAGTTTTCCTTCAATAACTTTTATAATACAATAGATTGGGCAATCAATTGTTAACGAAAAGAATTATTCATTAGAATTTTTTAGATTTATTCGATTTACGTTTTAGGGATAATAATAAAGGATTATCTTTATATAAAATAAGTTTTGTGGAAAATATGCAATTACTTGGCTCAGTTACGCAAAATTCATTTCAAGTTCGACCATCTCTAAAAAACTTTATATCTGTAAAAGGTCGCTTGGAATCAAAAAGCATCTTCTGAAAATATCGAATTTGCTGTTTTGGTTTAATTTTGTGCGGCATCTTTTCCTTTCATTTGCTCGGTTTTCTAGGTCATATCCTTTCCTGATCTTAAATTTACATCGTCTACTACAACCTATATAGCAAGATCAGAATTGTTCCTTGTGCGTCAGATTTAGTTACGTACTTATGTGGAATATATAATCACGACTTTATTAAATCATTCACCCATGTTATATGATTCCTCCCAATTCCTAATTAACGATTATGTTCCTTAGCGGAGGTACGAATCCTTGTATACTCCCGGTTATTAAAGTATTTGGTTCGATATTTCAGAGTTCTTTCTAATTTTGTGAGATGAATGTAACGGTTTAACCATATGAAGTTGGATCGATGATAGTTTATCTTAAAATTATGGATACGTCATATCCGTTAAAAACGGTTTAACGATGGCCTCGATGTCAACGCAGAATTTGATTCTTGTTTGCCTTCCTGCCTATTGTGGTTTTTCTCTCATTTATGTCGCCTCAGAGTCTTTTCAAAGGATCTCCAAATCTTGGCTGGCTTTAATCCAACACAAACATTTCATGGCGTCAATGTAAACTGATTCAATGGCCAAGTGGTCCATCGGAGCTTGCTTACTAAGGGGTTTAAATCTGAGGGCTCTCTTCCGCTGCTAATCGCGGCCGAGAGTTGAGTACGTGTTCTTATCTCCATTCATTGGTAACCGGAGGAAATTGATATGCAGCCATAACATTTCCGAAAATATTTTGTTAGTTTAATTTATTAAAATATTTCACGATTATGGCAGTGAAGATGATGGCTCATAACAGACGTTGTACACATCAGCAAATCCCTCAAGTGAAACTCGCATGAAACACTCATAGATACAAGGGTTCCCCAAAGGCTACTCTCATCGACACGTATTCGGTTTGAGGAAAAATCCAACATTGCACTGGATATATGGTCGCCTTTTGGAAGGATCGGTTGACCAGCGTTATCGAGGGACAAGGGGGGGCGGTAATAAGTTATAAACTAGATTGTATTCATTTGAAACAACGTAGAGCTGGGGTTTAGCGCATCTTCGCCAACATCTCAAGGGTCTACCATAAGACCCGTCCTTAAGGCTGCTGCAGCGCTCGGAGATTTCCGAATTTAACGGTCGCGTCTCAGAGCACGAAAAGTGGTAACTTAGAGAACTAACGGAACACAGGGAGGATCATTTGCTGACTTTTTTGGAGCGGTTGGCACTGACTGACGATTGAGACGAGGCTGGAGGGGTGGGAAGCCTCTTCACTTCACAGTCCCAAGCAAGACTGAAATTGGTACATTGATAAGGATCGTGCTATCTTCGAAATTCATTTGCTCGCAAAAGACGAACTAGTATACCAGAACAGTCTCATTCGGGTTTAGAAATTGTGGAGAGATTCTCATTGATGTCCGTATGACTTCTATCGATGCAGTCCCGGGTTCGATTTGCTCTTCGTGATGATCTCCGATCGGAGCATTTTAGTGACTACTACTACGAACAAATATCCGTTTTCGAATGTAAGAATAATTTATCGTCGAATCACATACCGCCTTTCTGCCATTCTTAACATTATACTCGGTATGATTATTCTTCCTAATATAATTTTTGTAATAATTATCCTGGCGAGCAGATCATTTGTACGCTTACGATAATGGATGAAAATTAAATCTCTGGAATAGGTTAAAGTAGATTCGCATTCCATTATTCTAGTCTGACGAATCCCCTATCCTCCATTTTGATTTGACAATTCTTATCGAACGACAACATTTGATTTATAAACGTACAGCATAACTTCGTGCGACCCCTCCCTGATGAGAAAAAACGAAATCTGCAATGAAAATTACGAATCATTGCGTTGAGCCGCCTCTTTGAAGAAGGGCTAAGACTAACTAAGAAAAAACGAAGGAAAATAAATTCCTTTATTACCTTTCTCCTTAGACTGCAGAGGGGGAGACTTCTACTGGGATGCAAAGACATGTGATAGGAAAAGGAATTGCGTAGAGGAGGTAATGGGTTTGGTCGGACGACTGCTCAATGGAGTCTCAACTGCAACTGCCCCCAAGAAAAGAGAGGCGAGATGGGGAGGGATGAGATAGGGATATCATAGCATTTGCCAGAAAAAACATAAGAAGTAAGAAGTCATCAGAAAAGGAGAGGAGTCCATCAATCCAGCATCCACCATAGCATCCGTCTTACCATGTTTATTTCTACGATAGAAACGATAATGAAGAAAATAGGAGGGTAGGGATGGGGTAGCGCTTACGAAAACAAGTGTGAGAGGCGAAAGGTCATGAGAAGGGAAACAAGTCCCAGGAACCCTTCCAGGTCAGCGGATGTTTATAGATAGAAAGAAAGAGGTTAAAAAAGAGGGGGTGTCTTGTATCACGGCCATTACAAATGATAGGTTGCTGCAAATATTGTGTTGCACGAAAACGATGACCTTTTGCCGCTTTTTATAAAGTTGAAAGAACCGGAAAAAAGGAAATAACAACATATCGTAAGTTCTTAATGATTCCTCCGGACCACCGAGTTTTTCTGTTTTAAAATGAGTAAACTTTCAAGATAACTGGAGGAAAATTTTCCGACATACCATTTTAGTATATGTCATTATGCTACTAAAAAAATATTTTAGAAGACGTACCACAAAGAAGTATACTGTAAGAAATATTTGAAGATTAATTTTTGATTGCGTAATGAACACCTGAGATATAATTAATTTACTATTAAGGAGGGAATCTGTTTTAGCCTGTCAAAAATATCTAATTGTTTTATGTACTCAAAAAAAAACAGTATAACTTATTAAGAATATAGTCCCGAAGTTTCAGATCGTTATTCGAAATATTGAGAAATCTACACCCTTTTGTTTAATTCAATGCAGGTTTATATTTTTTGGTTGTGATAATGGAAGAATTAGTTACGTAATTCGTGCGAGAATGCAATTTATATTCCGACAGTTATGGCCGGTAAAAGTTTGCGCTGCAGCTGAAGCAGAACACGGGAGGGTCGAAAATTTCATAGACTATTAAGTTTGACGACATCCAGCAAGTAGTAGAACGTTTGCTATAATCACCAGGTATAGTCGAGAAGCAGTTTAGAAACGCAATTTTATTCCTTTTGGTAGATATTCATAACTGAAACTTACAAGGCCTTTTTCTCAAAATCGTGTTTTTTTATAATTTATGCGTGCGATCACGCAAAAAGTATTTTAACTATTGGGGTTCCCTTTCGCTCATATTTAGAACATTCAATTTTCTATTGAATGAACCTCAATTACTGATAAAAATACAATTTTAAATAATTATTATTGTTATGAATTAAGAGAATATTTTCGTCGAAATCGAGAGTTTCACTCCTATAAAAAAGAAAATTAATACTTAAATTGAAGTTGAATTCAAACTTCAAAATTTTAGTAAAACAAGTTTAATGTTAAATTTTGTGTTCTTTAAATAGATTATTTAAATAGATATAGATTTTTGTACAGAGAATTCACGAAACAAATGAATAACTTTCATTAGTATTTATTAATCACAAAAAATGAATGTCCACTACCGATTTATAATTTCACGGGAAGCCTGCCAACCGATTCTTTAAGCTAACGATTTTAATTATTTTTTGCAACGACGCCTATTCATTCTACTGGTAAAATAATTTTATGCGAGCGAGTTGTCGGTTAGTTTCTATGTCGATCAATGGAGCTGTCGTTCAGTCAATGCGTCGGTAAAGTGAGCTGTCGGGCGAGCGAGCTGTCCGTTAGTCGAGCGTCGGTCAGTTGATCGGGATCGTTGACGGAGGTCGGGCGATCTGTTACCTCGATAGGCGTAAACAGAGGTGTTCTAATTCACAAATTACAACGGATTTTGATCTGTGACCCCCTTATATTTTTACACATATCGTAAGGGAAAAGTTTGAAGATTAGTTTTTGGTTTTGCAAATTCGATCGTAATTAGCGGGCAGTAGGATAATCGTAATCGTGGGCTAATCGTAATACAGGATCGTAATAAGTGGCTATTTTCAATGGATTCGAACGTCTATAGAAGGATTTTTATTAACTAATTTTCAATTCTAAAAACTATATGCACAATTCCGATATTTTTGTTGCAAATACTGAAAACCGGAAATCTCTGCAATGAATACGAATGTCGTAATTTGGGAAATGAAACAGGCTTGAAAAAGCCGTTTCGAGCGGGAACTACAGCAGCCTTAAGAGATGTTAACAAAGAATTACGTACTAAGGCGGTTAAAAATACATGCTGGTATATTAAGCGGTTTCCAGTAATCCAACGCTGGGGTTGCCAACAAGTCGAACTCGATCGACCAGTCGATCGCGATCCAATTTTGGCTGATTGTGGAATGATCGCAATATTCGAGTGGAAATCCGTGTTCCATGAACTTTTAAATGATAACAGAAGACAAAAGGATATTCGGCCCGAGACCGCCCTTAATCTTCTCAGTAAGAATTATGGGACATCCTTTATAAACAACCTTTTTCATTTCATCTATAAACATTCTGGTTATCCTCACATGGAAATAAGCGCTCTTCAGTTTTTTGTTTTTGTTGCCATGAGTAACATGAACATGAATCAAAAATCTTCATAATCTTCAATCTTTGACCGTGGTTGTTGTGATTAGAAGTGCCATCGTAGCAGAGCGATGGAAAGATCTTGGTGATCCATTTCCTTCAGACGATACGCTTAACTCCTTAAATGATACGGATGAAGGTAGGATATTTTGTGAGGGTCCTAGAAAAGGGAGTTGATCCAACTAGGCCGATAAGGTAGTTTTAGTACAATAGTAATACAATTTTAAATTAAGCATGCAGTATCGTGTCATATCATTGTCTTCATTTGAGAGAAATATTAAAAAGAGATGCATAAGTTAAAATAACATTGTCACGATCATTCGATTTGAGCTCATTGAGTCGCGGTGTATGAAACCAGCTGAATAATTGGGTCCATGACGGTATTTGAATTTTTCATTCCCGGTCACAAACTGATAACTCAAGTTCGGCAGTTTCGGACGCTTTGGTTGGAAAATGGTTAAAATGTTAAGTACCTTTTATTTTCTTTTAATAAAACTGATTTTCTCATATACTTAATTGACTATTGAGGATTCTTAGAAACGGATCTCGGAACTGCGGTCATTACACTGAGAGAAAAATAAGGGAAAGTAGTTCAAATTTATTAGGGAAAGCAATCATTATGTTTTCATTTAGAAGTCGCTATTATAAAGTGTAATAAATTTATTGTAAGTTAAAAATACTTCTTTAAATTTGAATGTATCATTATTAGATTTTAAGATACTTGTATCACAAGCTCCCATAGTAATATGCAGAATTTCCGTTATTTCTTTCAATGTAACGTAGATAATTGCCAGGTTCAGGAGTTTTTGAACCTTATTTATATATTTATTTAATGTCAAACATTTACATTCACATTTGGTCACTGACAGTGGTACTAATATCAACAAAAGATGCATGACTAACATACCATCTCATCTGTTGCTACTTTGAACTATTAAATATTGTTATGTTAATAACCGTTTCGTTTTAAATCCCTGGATATGAGATATTGGACTTTTGATGAATTTTTATTATCATTTTTAAATCTAAGTATAAGCCTAAATCTAAATTTCAATGCAAGGTGTATTCAAAAAGCTATTGAAGGAAGTCAAGAGTTATGAGCAATTTAATGATTTATCTTAGAATTTGATGGCAATCAATCATATCTATACTGATGATAGCCTTATTTGTTTATAGTTTTTACCTCAGGTTGGAGTTCTTTTTAAGAAAGGAAATTACAAAATGTCAAATTTGCATAATGATTTCAGTTTGAAGATCAATACATGGATTACATACATCAATTAACCACAAAAACCAATTTTTGTTGTTATTATCTACTGGAAAAAGAAAGAGGAGTGCGATTTATAAACTCATTAAGATTAATATACAAGTATTGAGACTAATTATTTATTTACCACAGTTTTTAAAGTATGATATTTCAGAAAATAAGAGGTTTATGGGAAGATTTTTGAGGCAAAGCTAAATTTCTTTACTTCAACTTCAAAAACAGCCTAAAACAATTGACGTGACAACACTCTCAAGATATCAGACCATTAAGATTAAAATGTTTGTTTGTTTTAGTGTGAAACTTTAAAATTTTTCACATTAAGAAATTTGAGTGCAAAATTATATTTGGTCAGATTTACCATTCATTGAATTTTACTGAAACATGCACATGCATTAGGTCTGTGCACAAATGGTGTGGAATAACCTCGCAATTGAGCAGAAGGGTGAAAAAGTATCTTGATCTTTTCTAAAGCACCTGCCATTCCTATAGCTCCCCAGCCCTCTTGTTAGTCACCACACCTCAGTCTGGGTGACTTTTTTTATACCTAAACTCAAAAATGTTCTAAATAGGTGACATAACAGGACTTTAGAGAACATTCAAAAGAATGTAATGGTCATGTTAAAGACCATACCAGTTGAAGACTTCCAGGGCTGATATTAAAATGAAAATAACATCTTCGTTTGTATGAATCTGCGCAAAGGAACCACTTTTTAGTGGATAACATTGATATTTGAAAATAATTTAAGCTTAGGTTAATAGAAAATCAGTCTTATTACTTTTCTGCCACTCCACATAAGCTGAACAAATGAGTAATTTTTATTAGTTGAAAATAGAAACAAGGAACATTAGTCTATAAAAATGGAATATTTATTAATATTTTTTGATATAAAACATCATAAAATAAAAATTCACATTTGAATATTTATTTTTATAATTTCAATATATAATGGATTAATTCAACAGTTTTATGTATGATTTTGTAATATGGTCAAGAAGTGAACTATTTCATGCACTCATTGCAAATAATTGAGTATTTCAGTGAGGTGAAAACATCTCATGTTTAGCTAAAGAGTATACTGAGATGCATTTCAGAATTTTAAGATTTATAAACCCGAATCTTTTTTAAGATACCTCTTCTGCATAGAGGACAAGTGTAAAGAAGATGGGAGCATTGGGCACAAGTTGCTAAGTGCCCACAGGGTTCAAAGGCCACTTGAACCTCCCTACTTAGACATACTTTACAGGTTAGTGATAATCTATATTTTTCATTTTCCTTCTCTAATGTCTTAAGAGTTTCTTCCAAAACCGTTTCTCGAAAAGATGTTTTACAAGATTCTGGTTGATGTGAATTCTCCTTCATTCTTTTTTCCCCCAATACTGATCTCCTGTAGGGAAATAAATATATATATTATTTCAGTGTGTATATAAGATCCAATTCTGTAATATTTGTAAAAAAATCTTCAGAAAGATAAAATTTTCAAACATCTTCATTCAACATATAATTTAATTTAAAGGAATAAAATTTTTAAGGTAGATGAGTGTATAAGAACTATGTTAGATAATGATCATTGTAAGAAAATAAATTTTATAAGCAATGTAAAACAATATTGAATTCATCAACATTACTCAATTTCAAATGGAACTTTCCAATTTCAAGTTAGCAAAATTAATCATACAATAAAATGTAATGTCATTTTCAAAAGCATCATTCTGAGACAGAAATTAAATGAGAATTGTGTTACATACAAGTCTGTATACAGAATTAGCATATATTGAAGAAGAATTAGTAAAGAAGAGAAAGATATTTATATGGACTAAAGCATAAATTTATTGGGGAAAGGAGTTATAGAGTTAACTTACAAAATCAAAAATTATTACAATGTAAAAAAAAACAATTAATTTTAACCTCAGCATAAGAATTCAATAATTGTTCAAAATTTTTAGCAACTTGATTCTACTCACTCAGTCAACTTGGCAACTTCCTCATCTTCAATCGTCATAGTACCTTGGTCCACTCTATCAGCATCTGATAATGAGTAACATTGTTTATCTGTACTGAGAGAGCACTGTTGATTTGCTGCTGCTGCTCTCTCGCCTTCCATCTCTTCAGAGCTCATTAGATTTTGAAATCCACTTGCCCCACCATGAAGATTTGTAATTCCTCCAGGACAGTGAATGTTCTCAGGTTCATCCTCGCATTCTTCTTCTTCCATTGAATCATACACATTTTCATTATAGTACTCTTCTGAAACATCTGATTCATAAACTGATTCTTCTGTGCTGGAGGAATCACCACTGTAAACGCTGTAAGCTTCTTCCAATTCTGTCTCAGATTGAACCGAGAGCCATCGAACATAGTTTCTCATGGCACGAGTTTCATTATTCTCTTCTTCTGTTGATCCATGGCCTTCATCTATCTGGTGTGTTGATTCCCTATGAGTAAGAGCACTGGATGATGCTAAATCTGGAGTAGTAGCTTCTTCCAATCCTGTCTCAGATTGAACCGAGAGCCATCGAACGTAGTTTCTCATTGCACGAGTTTCATTATTCTCTTCTTCTGTTGATCCATGGCCTTCATCTGTCTGGTGTGTTGATTCCCTATGAGTAAGAGCACTGGATGATGCTAAATCTGGAGTAGTAGCTTCTTCCAATCCTGTCTCAGATTGAACCGAGAGCCATCGAACGTAGTTTCTCATTGCACGAGTTTCATTATTCTCTTCTTCTGTTGATCCATGGCCTTCATCTGTCTGGTGTGTTGATTCCCTATGAGTAAGAGCACTGGATGATGCTAAATCTGGAGTAGTAGCTTCTTCCAATCCTGTCTCAGATTGAACCGAGAGCCATCGAACGTAGTTTCTCATTGCACGAGTTTCATTATTCTCAGGAGTAGAATCATCAGTATCTCCATCATCATTACTTTCATCTGTGTCACTATCATATACCGAGAAATAGAATGGAGTGGATTCACGTTCAGATTCATTCCCACTTGCAAATATTTGGAAGCTGATCGCTTCATCTTCTGAATCACTGCAGCTCAGATATTCATTGTATTCCTCATGGTTTTCAATGCTAGTCTCTGCTCTAGAAAATTCTTCATTTAGACCCTCTACAGGTTGATTTCCCTCCATGTCTTTGAGTGGTTCTTATAGAGGATTGGCTGATTGATAAATAAGAATCAAAAATTTAATGTAGTCTTTATAATGATTCACTGTTATTTGGAGATAGTTTAAAGAGTCCCTTAGCAAGGGAAAATATATAGTCAATATCTCATTTGGTCTTTATTTATTCTGGCAAAATGAATCTGTCTCTATAATTATGAATAATTTAAAATTCTTTGTCTAATACTGCATCATTTTTACACAACATCGCAATACATTTGACAAATTGACAAAGTTAAGTGAATGATTTATCATTTAATCTAGTAGCAAAGTTTCAATTTAATCAGTGGAATTAGCATTTCATAAGGAGTTGGAGCTTCCAAAATATAAGCTAGTGTATTTTCATCCTGCAAGCTTGATTTCCTATTGAATTGCTGATTACATTAATTACTTTGAATCCATACTATTATATTAAATGATGAATCATTCACTAAACTTCATCAAAAATTTTTTTAGTACAAATATAAGCTAGGCTATTTTTATTTGAAAATTTTGAATGATTTCACATGTCTAAACAGGAAAAAGAAAGTTTGTTGAGAATTTGAAGTGGTATTAATCAATATGCCTCATCCTAATCTGGAATATAACCAGTTGGTTCCAGCCAGCCGACCAAACTGCTCCTCGAGTAAACTTGTATTTATTACTATTGAGTTTTTCAGTATCCCATTTGCCATTCCATATATCTTCAGTATTAATCATAAAGGAAAGCTGGTAATAACCAGCCATATAAAAGTAAAGAGCAATCATAATTATTAAATCCTGGGAGTATTCCAGGTTCAAATTGGTAATGTATACTGTTCTATTACGCAGTTCATTTACTGCAAGAGCCATGGCTGTTGTAGTAAATAATAAATGGGAAACCGACCCTAACGATCATGGATTCCATCCTAGAGAGCCTCTAAATTGTAATATGTTACCGTGCATAGTGAAGCGACCTATATTCAGCTCAACCGAAAATCCTTAGTAGCAGATAGGAGAGTGGGAGAGATGACTCCAATTTTTTTCCTTATATACGAGGTTTGTTCAAAAAGTATCGCGAATTTTGAATTTTCGCGTGCTACGTATCTTTCGACTTTTGATCTTTTGGTGGCGGTATGTTGTTACTTATGTTCCTTCCTTGTTCTGACAATGTCGGCCATTTTAAATGTTTAGTTAATTTTTGGCTGCTGTTTTGCTTGGATGTGTTTAGGCTTGTCTTCGATTTTCGCCTATTCCAAAGAATGGATCAAAGAATTTGTATCAAAACGAAGAAAAGTCTCAGGGGGCCAGGTCTGGGGAATACGGTGGCTGCGGCATTATTAGAGAGTTATTTTTGACCAAAAATTCGCGCACAAGTAACGATGTGTGAGCAGGGTCATTATCATGGTGCAAATGTCCATGTGTCCTGTTTTGAAAAATGTGTCCAATTTTTGTTCTTCCACAAATCCGGGCGTTTCTGGCGGATTGCTTCTCGCAAATTGCGCATTACTTGAAGGTAATATTCCTCATTGACCGTTCTACCCTGCGGCAAGAACTTATAATGCACCACGTCCCTGCAATCGAAGAAAACTGTCAGCAAAACCTTCACATTCGACCGAACTTGGCTTGCTTTTTTCGGTCTTGGCTCGTGCGGCAGCTTCCATTGGGATGATTGAGCTTTGGTTACTACGTCATAACTAAAAACCCATGATTCGTCACCAGTACTGACTCTCTGGAGCAAATTTGGGTCGTCACGGACAGAATCCAACAGCTCCTGAGCAATGTTAATGCGATGCTGTTTTTGGTCGAAATTGAGCAATTTTGGTACGAATTTCGCGGCGACCCGTCTCATGCCCAAACTATTGGTAATAATCGAATGGCACGAGCCAATCGATATATTTAGGTCCTCAGCAACGGTGATTCGACGATTGGCCAATACTAGTTTCTTTACTTCATCAATGTTTTCGTCTGTTGTTGACGTGCTTGGGCGTCCGGAACGCTCTTCGTCGCTCACATCTTGTCGGCCCTCTGAGAACATTTTGTACCACCGATAAACGTTGCTTTTGTCCAAAGTAGCTTCGCCGTATGCAACAGTCAACATTCTGAATGCGTCCGCGCACTTTAAGTCGTTCTTCACACAAAATTTGATACAAATTCTTTGATCCATTTTTTGGAATAGGCAAAAATCGAAGACGAGCCAAAACACATCCGAGCAAAACAGTTGTCAAAAATTAACTAAACATTCAAAATGGCCAACCTTGTCAGCATAAGTAAGGGACATAAGTAACAACATAACGCTACAAAAAAATCAAATATTCGTAGCCCGCGGAAATAAAAATTCGCTATAGCTTTTGAACAGACCACGTACTTCTTACACTTATAAATGCAAATGTTTTCAATTCGGAAAAAAATCAACAGTTGTCTACGTGTCATGGGTTCGATTCCAGGGAACCCCATACTCTCGATTGTCCCCCTAAGAATACATGGGCTGGATTCTCAAATATTTTTAAAACCACTTTCCAATCGTCCAGAAGATTTAAAGTTCATTCGTGCATAAATAGTCTCCATCTTAATGCTCAGCCGCCGTAATTATGTTGTTAATAGTCGTAGTAGAATAGTGCATTGGGAAATCAGTATTACTTGTAAGGCACTTTCTGAACATATTTTGCTGTGAAATTCTAAGAATTTTAAAAGACAACAATGCTTATACAAATGATGAGAATATTTTGAGTAGAAGGTCCTTAGTTCGAGGCCAGGGTGGGAAGAATGCTGCAATGAGAAATGCATGGGAAATCCGACCCTGTATATATATATATATATATATATATATATATACATATATATATGTACATATATATATACATATATATATGTATATATATACATATATATGTATATATATGTATATATATATATACATATATATGTATATATATATATATATATATATATATATATATATATATATATATATATATATATATATATATATATATATATATATATATATATATATATATATATATATATATATATATGTACATATATATATATATATATATACATACTTTATTTTATATTTTTCTTCTATTCTTCTTCAGTGATCCGTGGTAAGAATGTACGGAACTGATAGCAGTTTTATCCCTCTAACAATACGTTTCCTAAATTTGCATGGGAAAACCGCTGAGATACAGAAAAATATTCCCAAAATCGTCAAATTGACTGCTATCCGGGAAAAGATAGCGAAAGAAGTATGATGCAAATTAACTTATTGCTATTTGAACGAAGGTAAATGGGTCAACTCTAGCCTCGTATGTCTACTTAATCTTATTTTTATTTAGTTTTAACATTCAACTGGAAGGATAAGAGATATAGATAATAATTTCAGAAATTTTTGTTTTCTGTTTAACCATAATTCTTCATCTTGGTTTAAAATAAAATAAATTACTCATACTTGTAATCTGCAAATTTTTGTTTGCAGTGTTATGTGATTGAAAGAATACATCTCGATATAAATGCTCACCTGCGTATAACGTGGAAAGGAACAGAAATGATCCTCAATCCTGAAAGCAGGGTCTGATTTCTGCTAGACTGGAAAAATGCCCAATAAATTTTGCTGGATTGAGTCACGTTGTGGAGTGAATGCGGAATGTATAATTGCTGAAAGATAGTTCTTGATGCGCAAGTATTCCATGTCTGTATCGACTTCGGATTACTGATAACTGAGAGATAACTTATCTTAGAATTGTTTAAAACGAGAATTAATATCTTTCTTAAGTCCTTACAGAGCGCTACACATTCTGTGCAAAGAGTAAAAGTCAAAATAGATAGCATATCTTTCGGCTACGTCAATTTTATTATAGTCACAATTAACGCTACGCATAGCAGTGTAACAAATTAGACAATTTATAGACATTCAGCTAGAGAAAAACTTATTGAATTAATGGTGGAATTTTAACTATTAGAGAAGTCGTTGGGTAAGGTTTGTGGGGAATGAGGATTGATATGATCTTGCTACTGCCAGGGGTGGCACTGCGGAAGGAGTGTGCTCGTAAGAGCGTCATCACCGTTCTAGATTCCACTTTGCCTCTTATTCGGGGATAAATTGTCGAAGAGGTCTATCATTAACTTCCTCGCGTGTATTTCAATTAAAAAATTCGCGGAACATAATACATCCCGATGGGTAGATATAACATGAGGTCTATTCGTCTGGTCATATTGACCTTCTGTAGTATCTCATCTAGTTCGGCACATTTTCTTTCCATAAAATTATAGTTGAACATTCAACCCAAGAAAATCCCTAAGTGGGAATAACGGTGTACCCTGTTTGGGTAATTCGGGTTGCACAACGCATTTTTGAAGAATTATTTGCTTGTAGCGCAGAGAGAACGTCTTATGTTAGTAAAAATGATCTAAAGTTCTCTAATTAATCTAATCTAACTTTTCGAGGATGACAACACTTGCCTTTGTCTTCTTTGATGACCACGTCTTCAAACTTGATAGTCTCCCGAATGCTCTGCTGGATGCGTAAATCAAAGATTTCTCTGAAATGGGGAAAGGGTGAATAATACTTCGGCGCTCTCATGTTTTGAAGAGGAGCATTTGGAATCTGCAACTTCACTCTATATGTCAGAGGGCCTAGGAAATGAATGACTTCATTTAACTAGAACAGCGGAGGGTGTCCTCAGGACAACTCGCCCATTAAAAAAACGCACCATGTTTGTAATTTTTATCATAGAAAAAAATCGTTTCGTGACCTTTATTGATTTAATATTCTGCATATTTCCACTAAGTTTTATAATTAATGGAACATTTTCTTAGGAGATCCTACCACATACTCCCTAGAACAGCGGTGTTGTCCTCAGGACACCTACTTAATATTTACTATTAATTCATATGATAAAACCTTTATTGTTTTAGGTTAGAAGCTCTTATGAATGTACTTTGAGATAATATTGCTTTTTGCTGTAATTTTGTCCCTCCTCTCTAAAATAAATGGAATTATATTGTTATATGAACATTTGAGGCAGCAATTCTAATCACGATTTAAGTTGGAAACCTTTTGCCTTTTATTTTCTAATATTTACATACGTAAGATCCGTTTCCCATTTCTATTTCGCAATTGACAAATTTGTCTTCTATCCTTATAAGGAACAGACTCATTGAATATTGCCAAGCTTGCTATAAACCCGGTACAAAAGTGACGGTGAATGATCAGCTTTTTCCCAGAAAGTGTAGATGTCTATTCACATAAATTATTCTTGATAAACCTGATAAATATGTGCTTAAGTTTCGGTTAGTAATGGATTTCCGATTCCGATGTTGTCGAAAAATGAAGAAATATCCCTGTTTATAAAATTAAACCGAGTATACATGTTCTTATCCCAATTTAGATGCTTTCTAATGTCGTATTGGACAGTATTAGTAAAAGAAAATCAGACGCGGTGACGTACCATAATTGTACAAAATGCGGCATAGTGGATCAATTGGCGCGTAGGCATACGGTGAGATCAGACGTTGCCTAATGCATTCTTTATACATAAAAATTTGTCTATCCGAAGTCAATGTATAGATTAATTGCAAGCTGAAAAGAGGTCGCCAAATAACCGGGTATAGTTTTTTGCAACGAATCGCAGATAAACGAGTTAAAACCTAAGCTGTCCAAATAGATCTCAAAAAGGACCTAAGTAAACACTGGATGTGACATCATCCAATGAGGGCATCGATATCTGTTCAAAAGAAAGTTCAAGTGTAGTAAAGCAACAGATAAGTGTAAGAAGTGCAAGGAATGGATTCATAGAAACTGTAACATCATAAAGATTTATCTATGAGCTTCGTGGAAGGATTCCTTGGAGTAATTACTTGGTGACAGCATCATTGTGCTGAAAAAGGAAAATGAATGAAGTTGCATATGCAAATAACATATAAGTCTCGTTTGTATCTTAAACCTTATTTCTGGTGTTTTCGTTGTGAAATAAAATCAAAGAAAGGTACGTGAAGCGGTAAAGTTTTATTACGCGAGATTATTTTTTCTTGTACCCCATGTAAATTGTAATAAGTTATTCAAGCAAATAATTATTTTATCCCGAAAACGCCTTATATTAATTTATTCATATAATTAATATCTGGCTTTACTGTTCTGGTTATTTTTATAACGAAATATGAGTCTCATGGAATTGATTGAACTCAAAAACAATTTCTATATTAAAAATGTAGCAACTATTTACCTCATGATCTGCTGATAAATAAGTATCCATACTTAGTTATTAATTTTTAAGCATTTAAGGAAAGACTAGGAATTAAAATAAGACTGCCTCATGCTAATATTTAAAAGAAGCACAAGAGTAGGTGTCCTGAGGACACCTTCCGCTGTTCTAGGGGGGTTTCCGTGTCTTGCTGTTCTAGTGTTAAAAGTCCATTCTTAGTAATATTATTTATCTCGTAGCTCACAAAAATAATTATATTTCTACCAGCTTGTTGCTCTTTTGTATTAATTTAGAACATGAAATGACACAATGCCTTCTTTGATATGTTAATATTATTGTTTTAATGAATACTTGTTGAAAATCAAAATTCAATCAATGAAAGATCTTATATTGTGGTGAACGCTAAGAAAAATGAAATTTTTATTTAGTGAATGGAAAATAATACTCAATAATATATAATTAACTAGCTATATGACTTGACAGATGTCTAATTAATCAAAGAAACTTTCTTTTACCCATTATTTTATTTTTAAATTTTATTTAATTTCAGTTAGCCTTTAGTTCAGCCTTTTGAATACTAAATCGTATTGTTTATTGTAAATATACTAGTGCTTAATATTTATCATATTTTTAATTTCTCCCAAACTCTTCATTTTGTTATCTCAGTCAGATTATTTTAGCATTATATGAAGTATGCTGTGAATAGTAATGTACATCATTTAAGTTAATGAAATCTACTCCTGAATTCAGTTGTCAAACCATTCAAGCTTTTTGATCTGTATCCTCTAACGAAGCCTTTTCCCTCTTTTCTAAATTATTGTATCTATTTAACAGAGCCCTCTGCATTTCTATTTTATTATTGTAATAAAATAATTTCATTATAATTTTATTATTGCTAAAATGCAATTTATTGGAATATTTATAATGTATTCCTGTATTTAAAAATACTTTCTAGCCATGTAAAAGGCAAATTCTCCAAGATGTCTTCCGATCTTTTGCACATTCACCTCATTTGTATTATTTTCCCGGTATCAAAATCAGATTCAACATTCTCGTCCTCTAAAAATTACATAATTCTGTAAATTTTCTCTCTTCTCCTGGGTAATAGAGTTCTTCAGAGAGGAAATGTAGAGCTAAGATGTAGGAAGTTTTGATTATGACCCAAGTGTACAAATAGGAGAGAATAATATTCAGGAAAAAAAGGATCAGTATAATTACAAAAATATGTTTAATTGTTCATAATTTAGATTTAATTATTTACATTAAAGATGTAATTTTTACGAAACTACTAATTTTATTATTTTTATCATGGAAAATTACAAAATATATGAATTTTGTTGAATGGCATTTATTTCCACTTCTAAATTAGACAATATTTGTATCTTGTATGCAAATTATTGTAAGAAATCTCCTCACTAGCCTTACAATACCTAGATTATTCAAAGTTTAATCTATAACATATCTAAACACATTCCTATTTAAAAGAAAAAGATGAAGTAATTGACCTTAAATTATTTGGTAGATGATTTATTTAGTAGAATCACTTTTATCCCCAAGTTTATAAGCTTAATCATTCTAAGACTTCATTAGTTCGATTTAGTTAAAGTAGAAATTATAAAAATGGAGTTACACTATTTTTTGTGTTCAATTAAGGAAAAATATTATATTATTTACATTCTTGTGCTGATTTTGAGTTTATGTATATCTAGAGTTTTCACGTAGCTGTTTATTTTTATTCCTTGAAATTGAGTAATGCACTAATCTCTTGATGCCAACTATCAAATTGATGAACATTTTTTATACAAAGAATAATATTTTTGCAGATTATCTCGATTAATTAATTTTATCTAATTTATTAATATTCATCTGTTAGGTTACCTAGTTTCTTGTAAAATAAGTAGATATTGTCCCACTCGGAGAAAAAGGGCGTAATTTCTTTATCATTGGCTGGACGAAGAATGTTTTAAATAAAGAATGAATCCAAGAAAAACCATAAATTGTTAAGAGTCTCAGAAGAATAATCTATTTAGCATTCCTCAAATGTGATTTTCCAATGAACTAATATCATAATCCAGTTTTATTGAATTGATTAATCAATTAAAGAAAAACTTTCATACTATTATTTAAAAGGTTGGCATTGTTATTTTATACTAGAAATGTCTAGAAATATTTTTTTAAAATTCTGATACCCTCAATTTTGCTGTTTATATAAATAGAATATGATTTCTTATTCCAGTTCTATAGTCAAGACTAATTATTTTATGTGCTTTCCTCAGTGGAAAAATACCTATGGTATGAACTGGATGAATTCTTGATTAGAATTCAGTGCGATGTCCATAATTCTTGATCCAACTGTCTCAACTGGGCAAAGGCACCTATATCCAAGCTCTTCTTCTATCTTTAAAGGATCAGAAGCTGTATGGCTTCTTGAATTTTATTACTGATTGGCTAGAAAGAGTCAAGGAGTTTAACTAATCAGGTTCATAGTTATTCCCCTTCCTGGAAAAAAGAATTGAAAATTGTGAAGTGAAAGATAAATAATTCAAGTAATTAGAGATATTAAGTGAATGTGAATTGGTTGTTTAAGTATTTGCGACAAGAGATTCTATAAGATTGCATCAGAGAAAGACTCTGAAATGCTGAACTTCAAATATGTGATCTGGCTGATAACCCAAAAAAGATAAAACTTCTATTAAAACTTCAGTCTGATCTTTTCCTTTTTTGTATTTGTATGGTTTACTTCTGGTGTAACATTTATTTAAGAACTGAGGGGTTGTATGCATTATTAGCTTCTTATGCATTATGCATTATTTCTCTTTGGTATTAATACTTTGCTCTTCAGTATTCATTGTTTTTTTTTAGCTTTCATAAGCACCTTGTGGCCATTTTTAGATTACTTGCCTGTTTCTTGAGGTTGTATGTATCATCTTTATTCTTTTGAACAAAAATGCATTATCTGCTGATTCTTTTACAATTTTTATGACTCTCCTTTCAATGGCATTAGCTTGTGAGAACCTGTTCTTTAAATCTGATTGAAAGTCTCTCTAAGACTGCTCCAATACCTGCAAGGTTTGATCTTAATTCTGTATCGTACCATCTTGTGGTCACTTCCAGTGTTTTAGGTTATCTAATACCTAAATTTCCAGAAAAATTATATTCTATTTATTTTTTAGTTACCCCATGATATCAGAACAACCTGAGAACCCTTTCTAATGGAGAGACTGTTAACATTAAACCAGAGTTTTTTTTACTTCGATTGCTAGGTATTTGTAGAATTAAAACATTTCTGTACACAAAAAAATTTATTAATTGCTCCATAATAATAATTAATAATAATTGATTATAATAAAAGCAATATGAGCTTATATCTTTAGACTATCAAAATAACTCTCTAAGCAATCTTACCCTTAAGGGCCTATAATAATAAAGGGTTAGAGGGTGGTAGGAAAAGGAATTGTGAAGTGGAAAAGCAAAGAGAGGACATAAATGATATGTACTTTGAGGAAATATATATTTCTCCAAAGTACATATGAATTCAAGCAGTTGGATTTGAATTGTTGAATTAATCTTTGGTATTTTCATTGATATGTAAACTTGAAAACTATTTGAAATTAAAATTATATATATCCAGTACAAGAAGGTAATCTAGTGGTAGGATCTTAATAACCCTTTCTTCTTTTGATTGGCAGGAAAGGAGTGAGGAAACATCCTAGAGGACAATATCGAACCTTGTAATACCAGGAGATGAGCTGATGGGAAGAAAAAGTCTTTGGTGAAAGACCTTGACGAACCCATCCTGGAAGTAGTGGTTTTCATTTTGTAAGGGAGAAATCTTACTTCCCTCTTTTGTAGTGCGGGAGCCAGTCTTTGTCCATGACCTGACCTGACCAATATCATTCCATCCCATCCTAATTGTAACAATGCCACTCTAATGTATGCTCCAACAGGAACAACATGCACTGAAATGACCTTTTACTTCTAGGAAGCGCTGGTATGATATTGGCAGTCATAGACAAAGCCCTGAACTACTAAGGAGGGAAGTCAAAAGGGAATTCTTTGAGTTAGTGGGAATCTCCAGAGTGGAGAAGTAATCAGGAAGGGGAACAAAGAAAAGGGAAGGATTAAAGGTAATGAAGCAAAAAAAATGTTATTAAAAAATTTTGCATTTAAAATTTATTATTTTTAAATGTCTGTCCTCTCCTGTTGAACCCGTGGCTGAAACAATTTACAAATTTTTCTACTTTAACTTCATTCCAGGAAGGTACGACTAATTGTAAGTGTTAAGCCCCAAGCAAGTTTCTTTTTACGTCAGTATAACCATGGAGCTTATAAAATATAAGCTTTCTTTATTTCTGCATCGCTACATTGATTATCTCCTGATCTGTTGGCTGCAATGCACAAGTGGAATACGCGGGAAGAAATTCACTTTAATATTCTAAAACTTGCTATCTTTTGAGTGAGACGGACAATGAGTATCTAAGCTATCCGTTTTAATTCCTCCATCATCTTGTGGAGTTCGTGCGCCATGCCGCGAGTTAAATGACTGTCGCGGAAATAATACTGCGAAATCAGACTGAAACATTGTAAAGCAAAGATATGATAAACATAGGATCTTGTGGTATGAGGGTGATGCAGAGGAATTTAATCGTGGGAGTCATGAGTGGGAGTCGGCCTCCAAAACTTTCAGGTTGTTTTTTTTATTGTCCTAGGACAGGGGTCGGCAACCTTTTGAGTCGGAAGAGCCAAAAATTACAATGTACAATATTTCAAAATTTTAAAGAGCCACAAAAATTTTTCTTGCCAACAATACGAGAGAATTACACGTAAATAGCCCTCGCATAAATATTTTTTTGATAAAAAACGTATCTATTTATTCATAAGAAAAATATCTATTTATTCTTATATAAGTAGTGTTTTTTACAACAGATTAGGCAATATATCAGGTGTGTGTAAAAGTCTTTACCAGATTTTTCGCAAAATAAAACACGTTATTTCAAGTATTTACCTATACATTTATTTAATCAAAGTATTGACCATTCGATTCTATACATCTTGGCCATCTCTGAATTTTGGCCCCCACTTCTTTCGCAACAGCACAGCGGCGACGTCATTCGAGAGCTTGCTTCTACCATACTGACGACAGTGACAACGCGTGTCACGGGGGAGAGGTGAAGTGAAAAGCGAGTACAATGGGCTGAGAGAGAGAAATGATGCCCAATCCTCGTTAGTCGATTCACAATCGTTTTTAAATGTTTTTTTTTATAAGTAATATTTGCGTATGGAACTAAGGAGCCGCAGTTTCATATCCAAAGAGCCGCATTTGGCAGATTGCCGACCTCTGTCCTAGGAACATGGTTTAGATGGAAGAGGAGACTTTTAGTCTCAATTTCGTGGAAATAAAGATATAATTATTATTATTGTCTCTAATTTTACCAAGCGCGGTTGGTCCCGTTGTTAGAGGTGAAACCGTCTCCAAAGATGGTATGTGGATTATTGTAGATGGGATGGGCCATAGCTTCCTTTTTCTCCTCGGGATAAAGTCATCAGCAAGAAGGAACCCCCTTAGAATAAAGTAGAAGAAGAATAATAGCGGTTATGTAGATTATGTGAAAAAATTTGGTTCGTCAAATGAGGTGGATGGTTGGTTAAAGTGGGTTGCGGCGTGTATAGGACTAGAAAAATTTTGGCCTGAAGCGGGAAGTAGGATTTAATAAGCGGGATTTTTACCATGCGTTTCGTAGTGGAAGGAGCAGGGACCGGAAGAAAATTTCGCCTTAAACGGATTTTACTGTATATTCTTACGAGAATGAACCGATTGGTTGCCTACAAACTGTTCTTGAGCATTTGTCTACGTATAAGTCTATAGTCCGTTCCACAAAAGCTGGCACTGAGGGAAGCTTATAGAGAAATAAATTCATGTAAACTTCCATAAGGAACCAACCTAGCCTCTTAAAAGGAGTCAGTTAATTCAGAAGTTCCGTCTTAACGGATAGAATTAAGATTTTAAGCTTAGTTAGGCGGGTATTTTTTCTTTTTTTTGTAAAATTTGGATAAGGAAGGATGATTCTACACATTGATCAAGCTTTTTCATCTTTTTAACAAAAGAAATATATTTTATAGCAGAATGAAAAAAATGGTCGCCTTACAGGCCGAGAACATTACTAAAAGTGCCATTACTTTCTTCCTATCCAACATAAAATGTTATTTTTTTCTTAGATTACTCTTTATACCTTATGTATATATAAAAGTCAAATCATACTAATTTTTGAGTAACTATATCTTATTGAAAAATAATTTAAGTGGAACGTAACCTCCAAAAAATTTGCTCGTGCCGTCAAATTCATACATCGCCTAGAACTTTTTTTGTTTTTTAGGTTACGAAAAACTTTTCATAAGAGAATTTGAAATGTTATTTTCATTTACAGGTTATTCTGAGTCGATATCTTTAACAGAATTTCAGTTTTTGAATCTTATACCTGAGAACGGATCTGGATTAATCCTAATTACGCTTACGGGTCTATGAGTCTCGAGCAAAAAGTAACAATGATTATAGCAATAGGAGCGCTAAGTCAATTACTCTCTAGGGATCTATAGATCTAATATTCCTGGATCAGAATAATACGGTTTCTGTATTCCCTGAAATATCTGTAAGTCCATTATAAGCTAAGTATGCTGCATAAGAAAAGATTTATATATACTTTTCTTAAGTAATATATTATATATATAAGTAAAAGTTTGAAAATGTATCAGAAGTGTCTGACGAAAAGATTGTAAATGTAGAATAATTGGATATATTAAAGGTTTTTGAAGCACGGTACACTATGTTGTATATTTATTCACCCCAGTGATACAAATGCGATGCGAAACGAAAGGTGATCGGTATTGGAAGGTGAGTATGCCGACGTCATAAGGAGGGAATATTGAAAACGTTTGGTGTTATCGGAAGAAGTTCTGCAGGTGTCTCTGTAAGTAAAATCCTTTAGTCATCGCGGTACGTAATAATGAGAACGGAGGTTAAGTACTTGAAATTTTCGTAGGCTCGCAGAGGGGATTGGGGTGGGGCGTTTACTCTAGAAAACGCGTTTCTCTTTCAAAAAAAATTTCTTCCTTGCATTCATTTCTGAATCATTACGAAATGGTGATTCCCCAGGTGTCTTAAATTATCGCGTCAAAATGTTGTGAGGATGTTTCCGAATCCGGAAAGGGAGGTCGTGTCGGGGAGATGTAAACCAACCTGAATTGGTCCAGCATTTCCCCCATGACCCCCCGAACGGTCGATCCTCCTCTTAACCTTTTTATACTCCAAAGACATCCTCCGTGAACGTGAGAAATCAAGGGAGGCCAAGGTGAGGGCTATCCGCACGAGGGTAAACAAGAGATGTCTTTAGAGATATTATGAATCCGGAGCCAATATTTGAAATAATAGAATCGTGAATCGATGAAATTCACCTAGTTCATCCAAATAGAGATGATATTTGAGTGAATGCCCCTCTAAATTTAGAATAAAACAAAATAAACGTAATTTTTTTCACAAACAAGAGTCGAGTGCCATCTCGCGATGATTTTTACGTTCTTTTAACGTAACCATAATGAAGAGGGAAAATTCAAAATGAATGTCAGAAGAGTATTGTGAATGGTTCTTGAGACTTGAATGTGACTTCGTTTTTCCGTAAATTATTTGAATTGAGGCTTCACATTTTTTCGACAGAAAAATATTTACAAATCCTACTAATAATCATTTTGACAAGAGTAAAATTTGACTCGCAAAATATCAAGCAAATGCTTGGTCTAATGACGAATAAATGAAGTATTTCCGAAAGTTTCATTATGCTTACATAGTGCTCAACCTAAATGGAAAATTATTACGTGTGCATATTTTGAATTAAGTTCGATTTCATATAAATTTCTTCTTGCAGAATGTCTCTCTACAAATTGTTAATCTGATATTCACGGGGTACAACCGTCAATACACGTGCCGGACATTCATAACGTGTGCCCATTGGGATTCATAGGTTCCTGTTGTAATCCCGCGGAAGTATGTGTTTTCGCTATTCCAATCAATTTGATGGTCCACTCAGTTTCCCATTGTAGTATTCAGGGTGAGGCCCATACCACATCATCCTATATCGAACATCCGGCGAATCTATCTCGTTACTGACCAAGATAACAATCATAGATCAGAGACTTTTGGGTAAAAGTACAGATTTTACTATCATTGTTAGGTAATTTTGTGCTTGTAGTAATAAGGGTTATTATTTATATTATAATCGCTCTTTAATAATGAAGTAGAATACTGTTTATTTATATGCTTATTGACGTACAGAGATATCTGAAGTCTTGCAATTAGAACCTTTATCAGTTTTCATACTACCACGTAATTACGTCACAACATTAAGCAAAAGTTTGCAGTTTAATTACCGTATTTCCCGGTCCCCGTCCCCGTCCGATAAGACGCACTTTTTTTCTCCAAAATGTGCGGTAACATTAGCCTGCGTCTTATGCGCCGATGGTATACGGATATCACGGTCATAACTTTGTCCTATAATAAGCAACCGTTTTGACAGGATCAATAAATACCATTAAGTATTTTTTAATGTATCAGGCATTGAAAAGAGTTTAGTTCACTAAAAATTTTCATAATAACACTTTTTTGAGCAGGTAGCTAGAAATAAAGTTTTAATATATCGATGTCTAACTTCCTTCAAAAAAATTCCCGGGTAAATCAGAAATGCATACAATGTAGCATGTTTAGTTTAATCTTGCAAAGGGTGCTGCTCTATCATAAAGTCTTTCAAAAAGTGAGGAATCAGCAATGCGCTGGATGGAAGTGAAGATGACATTTTGTATGAGGAAAGTGACGACTCCCGAGAAAATATCTACACGCATGATTTTTGCAGCAGTGATGAGGAGTTTCTTGGGTTCTATGATGAATTAACTGATATATTTGCTAATTAATTTTTTAATATTAAAGTTCCGTTTTTATGTTAAATGTTATCATTATATCAATTCTTTTCTGCATTATCCAAGTATTTTAGTTTTTTCGTAAATTCTAACGTAAAAAATATAGTCTTATAGGCCGGGAAATATGGTAGCTTACAACTGTTTTCTATTTATAGATTTTTAAAGTACATATTATGATTAAGAGCTGTTATTGTTTATAACATATTTTTTTTCATGGCTCTTTGCATTTGCTTTAATTAAAAGTTGATTTCATATTCAGTATGTATAATACTATTAATTTTTATGTTGTTTAAAAATCATTGGAAATTTCGTCAAATTCTGTCCTATTGTATATAATATATATATATATATTAGTTATTTTGAAGCAAAAAACCTTTATTGAATCATTAAAAAGTGATGTATTAAATTCTACAGAAATAAATTTATCTTCTCCTAAATTCTTTCATTTTGAATCCTCATATGCAGAAATACTCCAATAGCTTGTTTATGCTATCATCGGCGGAACATTGTTATTTTGCCCAATTAAATATGAATGTATTTAAATCTTCAAAGAGTTAGGAAAGGAATGACTTAATTTACTATTCCATGCTGCAAACTGTTTGCCATTACTCACATAAGGAAGTGATATACTTCTTAAAATTATTAAAAGTTTCCTTGTTGTCATGTTGAAAAAAATTTCGCATCAACTTTCAAGGAAAATTTTTACGATTTATCAATTTGCAGAAGTTTTCATATCCCAATTGACGCAAGAATGATAGAAAACTTTAATTCTTGAGAAGACAACTTTATGATTAACAGAAATTATTAATTGAAGTTTTACATAACACTAGTAGAAAGAGAAATAAAGAAAACGTCCTATCTACTATTTGGTGACAATTGCTTAGTTTCCATAGGACACGCGCCGAGAAAGTATGCAATTTTAAAATTAAATTACGTACAGGTATTTGCATAATTCTCAGGCACCGATATGAAAAATGCTTTTGAAAATATCTTATAAGATTAACAAGGGTACCTTTAGGGCTGGCGATAAATTTTCATAGGGGTATAATAATTAGACATTACTAATAAAAATTTGGAAATTGTAGAAGCCAACACTCCCTAGTTTCCTTGTAATTAAAGAAATAATTCATAAATAATTTATTCTAAAAGTTGCTGTATACTAACACACACTAAAAAAGTATTTAGAAGTGCTTCATGTAAGGACTCAGAATGTAGAATAATTCGATATATTAAAGAGTTTTGAAGTATGGTGTTTATGCTTATGTAAATTACAAGGAAAAAATGTGATTAATCAAAATGAGGTGGACAGACAGTTAAAGCAGGTTGTGGTGCATGTAGGACTAGAAAAATTTTGGTCTGAAGCAGGAAGTCTGTATAGATAAGCTGTATTTTTACCATGTGATTTGTGTTATAGGGATCTGTGATTGCAAAAAGATCTAGAATGCTGTGTGCGGAGAGGAGGAACTGAAAATGCAGCACATGGCTTAGAGCAATGATGGAAGTAACACACATTTTCAAAAAGATGATATCCCTTATAGAGATGTTAATAGACCATAAGATAAGTAATATAGACAATCATTGGATAGGAATAGTTTTGAATTGTTACTAAGTGAGTAGAAACAAAGAAGACCAAAGGTGAAGATGGTTACTTTGGTATTACCTGACAAAGGGAGGCTCAAAATTAGGAATAAAGGAGAAGATCTGGATTGATAATTTAAGTTAAGTGTGAGTACCAGAAGAGGAAGAAATTTGACTCTCAGGGTATGAATGTTAGCTAAAGTCTATTGTTCACTCGTGTGCCACACAGTAATGTTCTAAAAAGTGGATGTTTGTGAGGGATATGTTAAATAAATAACAATATAAATTTAGAAAAAACTACAAAAATACCTGAATACACCTCTATAGAAGAATTTTCTGCAGCACTATATGAATGGTTACTTCATTTGAATGGCATTTACGATGGTATGCCTTCTAATGTTGAGTTTGTGAACATTATTTTCAGAATTATTTGAGGACTACGTTAATAATATCTAAGCTTCAAAGGCTGATAATTTTTTTCTTTTCTTCATTTTAATTCTTCATTCTTTGAATTAAAAAAATGCATCAAGATTTTCTTAGAATATTATATTATGCTCACTCATCCATAAGAGAGAATGAAGTTACCTATTTGCCATAAATTTGGGTAATAAAAGATGTATAAATAAGCCCCACTGCCAAACACCCCCTCACCCCAAAAGATGGCTTGTAGGGCATTTATGTAGGTGAAGAAAAGAAGTTATGAAGTTCTTTTAAATGTAATGTAAAATTACAATTACTTGCAACAAGACTTAGAAGTATATATGAGGCATATTTAAAATATAATGTCCATAGATACTAAGTATCAATAAAACTAAAAATATTACCAATGATCAATAGGTTTTTATTTACTGCTGGGTCATACAGGCCACAATCTGTTAGGCATCTCTCATACATCAATATTTATTGTTGCTAACTCACAAGTAAACAAATTTGAACTGCAATATGAGATTATCGCCTACAAGAAGTAATCTTCTCCCATTGATAGGCAATTTACACTTATTTCACATTCTATTCCCACATTGAAATTGGCCATCAACTAAAGAAGTTTTCATCACTATAATAATATTGTTTCATGACACAATTTTCAATAATGAGAATACCACTTTACTTTCGATGCTCACTCCTACATTGACTGCAAAGGGAAATTAATACACACATAGTAACTTTTGTTCAATGAGCACTAACCTAAAACTTCTTCAAAACACATGGTTCTTGAGTATATGCAATTTTGCAACAACTCTATCCAGCATTTTGTTCCTCTATTTAATATGATTGCATCCACTTGTGAACAACAAAATGTCAAAAATCACACAAATAGTTAAAAATATGATAACAAATAGACACAGATTACAATGCACAGAAATTAGAGTAGTAATTAAACCAGCAAATTGATACTGAAAATTCCCTGAGTTTCTTTATACATAAAATGAAAATTCTTACATAAAAAATCACATTGCATTTACTCACAAAATTTGAAGGACTTTTTGCTTCAATACTCTAAACTTAGGGGCAATCCAACACTTAAAGATGTTAAAAAGGCAGTGAATTGGATCACTTTCATCAACATATCTCCAATGATAAAAAAGCATACTATTCCTCTCTAATCCATGATAGCAGAAGGAGATGAAATGGAACAAAATAATACTATATTTTTTACTTTTATAAGTTGTGTATCTTTGGAAATGTACTCATTAAAAAACCTAAAAATTTTTCAGACACAATCAACTTCAATTTTGTGAAAATTGTATTCATAAACACAATTGCTATTCATAGCAACCATAATGAATACTGAATGCCATGAATGCACTAGGAAAACTTTATTGAATCTCATCCATATCATGAAACATTCATACTCAAATCATAAAACTCACTCATTCATATCTCAATCATTCAGAAAGAAGTGCAGTGTAATATCACTTCAAACAACTAAAAAGTCTTACTAATGACAAAATAGATAAAAATAACAGTCTTTTCAATACCTATGATTAAGCCTAGGAATTTCAATCCCAGAATTAACTTAGATAGTTTTAAATTAAATATTTAAAAAATTGGCATTGTTTCTGAACTCAAGAGCCATGATGTACTTGATAAGTTTAAGTAATTGGATATTTTAGTATTAGTGATGAACCTCAGAAGTGAATAGCATGACTCTAAAAGCATAACCAATATTTACAAGCAATATAGATCATGGTACACTTAAAAAAATGCCAGTGCATAATTTTCAACATCAACAGAATGAATAACAGGGATTAGTCATATAATTTATGCCATCCTAGGCTAATATTGCTCTTGTGACCCTAAAATCTACAACACTTCAGCTTTCAACTAACAACAGTTAATATATCCATTAGGCACAAAGAGTGTCCAGTTAAAAATACGAGTGCAATATTTTGCCATAACTGGATCCCATTGCTCAGAATTTATAGATGATATTTATGAGTAAATCTATTGGTTATTCAATCCAGTAATCACAGAAATAATGGATATAAACTTTAAGTATAATTGTGAAAGTAGCTATCTTGGAAAGAATCTTAACTTTAAAAAAGTTCATACTGATTAAGGACTGTTACCATTTTAGATGAAAATTTCTGCATATTTATTACCTTCATGGAAGACATTTTTCCATTTGTCCAAGTTAGGCTACTATGCATTTTCAATATCTAAGAATACCAAGCATTTCAATACAGAGGATATAAATACCATTATATATAAATATAAAACATACTGGTACAATAAGGGACTGATATTATTGCATTTTTTTAATACTCTACTTCCACATTTTTCATGATTACTGAGACAAAGCTCTATTACTCAGATCAACTCTTGAATATAGAATCAATAAAGAAGTAGACATTTTACAATACATGAAGGACTCATAGGATTATATTTAAATCTAATGAAGAGTTTCACAGCGTCATTGTTCCACCAGTACGATGATACATATAGGAAACAACTCAATCTCATTACCACTGGGGCCTTATTGTTCCAGCATTAATAATCCTCTGAACAAATGCAAACCACTCACTTCAGCAACAAAATCAGATGAGTTTCAACACAGCGCATTGGTTTAGTGGTTAACATAGTAATTCGTTGCTCACAATACTCTTTATATTTGTGAACCTTGTCACTTATTCTGTCCCTTATGCCATAAATTGACATAGATCTGGGAGAGCAGAACAACTTTGGAACTACCAAATGGAGGAGTTTTAGGAAAAAGTAATATTGCATAGCAATTAAAAATGATGAATAGTCACTCATGAGTGGCGTCCGCCTCGTCCCGTAACTGCTGTCTGGGCAAACAGAACACCTTGGTAAGTGATACCATTGATTTCCATGCTCACCACCAATGAGCTATCAGATCCTGTGCGTCCATCGCCTAGAATGATGGGAAAAACAAAATAAAGAAAATTTTACATTAATAATACACTGTAGCATTGATACTAAGAGGCTAATATTTTTAGCAAATGAATAAAGAGGTCATACGATAGATAATAAAGATTCATAATGATAAATTTTAGGGTAAGGTAATCATTAGTACTAATAAACATGGATTGCCTCATAATTTAATGATCCCTAATAAGTTTAAAAATGATTAACTGCTATAAAATTTTAGGAAAAGGATATATAACAAAGTTTTACCCTGATAAAAATTGATTTTAACTAACAATTTACAAAAAATTTTAGAGTGTGCCTCATTAGGAAAAGATATTATGAAGTACATGAATTGTTACTTGAGAAAAATTTATGATATTGATGTCTAGATATCTATATTTGATATAATATTGTAAGCAATTGTAATCATTATTTTATTATATATGACATTTCCTATATGAGCATTTCTATATCTTTGGATTAATAAAATTATCACTCTCTTTAAGGTTGAAAAGTAGTAGCTAACATAAAAATATTTGGGTCATTTGCTAAGCTGCATATTTTTTTACTGAAAATATTTTACAAATAATGAGGATTTCATGAAAAAATTTATGGCATAATGACTTTTTTAACAGACAGTAAATTTATACAGAATTATCATATTACGGAGTAGATTATTACACAAGTTATAAATAGATTATTAGTGAGCAGTATGAAAAGCTTTTGGTTTTATTCGAGAAGAAATATAGGTCATGTATCTAATGGAAGGATTTGTTTCTATTAGATTTTGATGCCTTGATCTCACCTCTGCTTGCAATTTTAATATTGGCCCCTGGAATGCCTCTTCCATTATCTCCACCATGTGTCCTCATTGTGTCCTCTTCAATCAACATCCTTTTTGATGGTGGAGGTCCCAAGTCACACAATTCTTCCTCCTTCTTCACTGTCAATCCACCACCTTCCATTCCAGATCTTGCTTGTAGCTCTGCTGCTGCTGCCGAAGCAGCTGCAGCTTGCTGGCGACTGACTTCTAGATTGAGAGCCTCTTTTTGAGGTGGTGGTGGAGGCATTGGGCCAACTGCACCAGGATGTCGTCCCACTCCAGCAGCCACTGCAGCAGAAGCAGCAGCTTCCTCACCACCAGTGCCGGCAGCGGCTGCAGCTGCCGCTGCTGCTGCAGAGTTGTACAGGTTCCATAAGGTCAAGCGAGACATCTCGAGTGCATTGAGAGCTTCTCGTGGAGATGTTGCAGTAGGAGGAGAAGTGGATCCTAAAAGAATTTTTATACATGAAAATTTATGTCAAACTCAAGGGATAAAATATAACAGTAAATATAAAAGTTCCAATTATTGCCTAACAATTTTTTATGATTTTATGTTGTTCAATTAAAAATGGAAAATTTAATGACAAAACTCAATTCTAGTCAAAGGACTCAATTTCACATAATACATTATTCCACCAATGACTGCCATATACGTTCATCATCCTCTAAAATTTGGTTTTGAAAGGTGGGATCTATCTACTTATTATAGGAGAGATGTATACTGCCATTCTATTCTCATTAAATTTTACTTTTATGAAATTTATTCATATTCATTTGCATTTAGGTCAGAAAATTCTATGGAGGCTTAACAGAGTAATTGGAAAATGTAAACATTCACATATACATTAATAGCAATGAATGCTGTACATTATTTCAATGAAGTAAAATGTATCCTTTAGTATTCAAACATATAGTGAATTTATAAGTGTCAAGATATGAATTATTACCTTGTCTGGATGAAGGAGGTGTGGTGGCAGAATTTCTAAGTTCTTTATTGAGAAGTTTCACATATTCAACCATACGAGCCTCAAACTCAGATGGCATCAATACTGGAGCAGCCCCTATTGATTATTAAGAGGAAAATTGAAATTAACATCCAAATCAGAATTATCGTTTCAGTAAGGCTTTTTAAAATGAAAATGATCGAGCATGTTATACATTAAGTAAAATACTTGAAAAACAAAATTGCGCTAGCACATGTTAATGATTTTCTCTAAAATTTTTTGGTTACAAAAACTATATACTTATCTAATTGCACAAATGAGAGCCAACAGGAAAAAGAAAATAAAAGAGTTTCCAAAAATTTATACGGATAAAAAAATTTCACGATTCTATTTTATTATAATATTATTTTAAGCACTTCCAGAATTTTAGTTGGCTGAGTTAATAAATTCCTCTGTAGCATGCAACTTTCAAAAACGCTAAATTACCAAAAAAAATATATAAAGCAAAATCAAATCATTATTATACGTGTGTGATCGATTAAAAAATCTGTCCTGCCGATTATTTCATCAGCAAATCCTTTGCTCGCATGCACGTCCAACATTATTTTAAGTCCTACTCTGGGCTACAGAGGGACACTTCTTCATACCTCCTGCCAGAGGACTGCTTTCATTGGTGCCTTGATGACGATGGTTAGCTGTACCGTTGCCGTTCACTATTGGCCTCGAGGTCACTAGACTCAATGGCGACATTTGAGCCGGCAATGCTGCTGCAGCAGCGGCAGCAGCAGCTGCTGCAGCCGCGGGGGAGTGGTGGTGGAGGTGGTGAGGGTGGTGCGGCGGGATGGGGTGCGGGCTACCTTGGTGGGAGATGCTTTGGTGATGCGAATGATGGTGGTTGCTCCTTTGCACCATCTCCGCATAAGGGCTGTATGGACCACCGCCTCCTCCTCCCCCGCCCCCTCCGACACCACTGCTGCTGCGGCGACCTTCTCGTCTGTTGCCATCGATGGCTGCTTGTAGTTCTGCCGGTGTGCTTAAGGATCGTTTCTCGCACTCGTACGGATATAGATACTTCATGTACCTGAAAAGAGATGGTGGTTATATATTGTTAGATGCCTTTAAAGTAATTGAATCGTATTGATGTGTTCAAGCATTCCAATTTATCTTCCAGATTAGTACACGAGATAGAAATCTCAAATATGAATTAAGTAGTAAATAGTATGACAGCGTCGATATAATTCTTCGCAGAATAGTATTTTAAAGATTCAGAATATCAGGAAGTAGGTTTGATACATACTGACCACTCCAATCAATAATTTAATTAAATATAGCGTATTTCCTGTTGAGTTATGAAAAGAAATTACACGGGATTTCTTGGATTCATTAAATAGTTGGGTAAAAAATTAGGGAAACCTCTATCTGGGGGATGATTCACTAGATACTTTATTAAAAACTCGCAATGAACGAATTTCATTATTGTTTAGCAAAGTATAGCAAACTAATCATGTACGGTATTTTATGATGGAAATAATAAAAGATTATTTTTTTTTCCTTTCCATGAAGATTTGGTTATTTTAACAAGGTTACGTTCGTACATATAATTATTCCATCGGAAGAATCAGAGAAATGAAATAGCTGATATTTATTAAGAGTAGTTTGTAATATTTTCTAGAGAAAATTTCATTTCCACCGCTTCATAAATGTTAAAATCTTGAAGGGTTTTTAAATTTAATTTTTCCAACAATTAAAATCCAAAGATAATTTGTTACTGAATTCGAAAGAACTTGAGAGATCTCTTGGAAACTTCTGTCCAACTGAGTTTTGGACACAAAACGAGTAAAACAGGGAATAGATTTCATAACCGTCTCTTTATTCCATCTACAGTTTAAATTCCATAGATGCTGATAACCTATTTATATGCCATCATTCTCTGTAAAAATGCAAGGCTCGAGCAGTTTATATTACTAAGACTTCTTCCGAACATCACTTTTTAGTCTTTCAGAATTGGGAACGCGAAACTAAATCGACGGCTGAAACCTCCCAGTATAGAACTTTTCTCGGCTATATTTCGCCCTTTGTGAAAAAAACATCTTAAATATCCATCCAACTCCAATGTGCCTTCTTTTCGCTATCCCCATCCTCTCATTTTTTGGGCACCTCTCACTGCCTTGTTTCCGTTGGCTGCCGTCCCGTGGAGAGGGAGACACTGCTGAGGTATTAATCCTTTGGATAAAGGAGTCAGACGTGGAGCCTCTCACGGAGCCCGTAAGGATTGATTGATTGTTGCACGGGGAAAGAGATGTGAGCATAGGCAGGTGAAAAAAGCAACTAGAACCCGGTCTTCCAATATGTTTGAGTTTGTTAACAATGTGTAAGAGATTAGCGCCAATGAATAAGCGGACATCTATATATTTAACGAGAATAAACAAGCTCGTATAAAACCCGCCGTTGCAGTATTAGCTGCTAGATACCTAAATATTTTAATAATAGCATCATCATTGTAACATTTTAATCCAAGGCATACGTTTTGAACTACATTTATTACCAATTTAAAAAAAGATAAACGTCTTGTTAATTAGTTGCTTGCATTTTTCTGCTTTATCCTATACTTAATTGTTTCATTCACATTGATATCTCAATGACATAATTTTGCAACATCAATTTCAATGACAGATGAGCCAAAATGACGAAGTAAATTAGAGCGCAAACTATAAAAAAGCATTACGTAGAGATAAACGTTCGAGAGCTAAACAGGAAGCTTTGGAATTTTAAAAAATAGCGATGCTAGGATGAAATTAACAAAATGAAAAATCCTCTAGACGTTATTTCAAAAACAAGTCAACAAGGACGTCTTTCTTAATTTCCTAGAAAATGCGTTAAGTTTCATACATCTTACTACGAGATATACACACCCCTATCTTGATAAGATGTTCAATTAATAAAAATAAACGTTCCATAAAGACTCGCAATCAGTGGGAGTGCGATGGGCACGCTACAACGAGATGGAAGTTTCGTTTGAGTGAGGGTTTCTTCGGCAGAAGAAAGGCAGCGACGGATGAAGGAGCTCGGCGGGTTCTTAGCGCTACACCTCGGCCACGGTCGCCGCCGTCTTCGCCGAGATCCCGCGCATGGACTCCGATTCGATCTTAACCGCTCTTGCGCGGTCACTTAAACCGCGGGTCGTTTCTTTCCTTTATTCCCGATTTCGGGAATTTTATTCTGAATTTGGCGGGATCGTTAGACATGCTGAGAGATAAAACTAGGTGATGTTCCATCCCTTAAATATACATCCGGCTCCTCAAACACTAAAATGAAATTACGGAAATTCAATAACCGTACAGCTGGTGTTCATTTTTAAGGGTGTAAATCTCGAACGGAATGGATCTTTGTTTACTTCAACATGCTTCGACCGATATCTTTAATAACTAAATCTAGTCGAACATCGTGCAAGAAATTTAAGCCTAATACTTTGGACCTTATTCTATATAAAATATTAAACATAACATATCTCAACAACAAATGGTATAAAAACTATGGGAAAAATCGTTGAAAACGTTTTGAAAATCAAATATGGAAATCTTCGGGAATATGAGAAAGAGACATTCGAGTAGCGTGTTACACCTTTTCGTAACAGGAAGAGGTCACTTAGCCCCCGATTGAGAATTAAATGAAAAATCATAATGAAACACTTCCACGCCTTTTATGATAAATGCGGATATTCCGAATAGCTGCTCCACGAGAAACGAAACACTCGGATGTTTTAAGATCAACATGGAGATATTAAATAAAGAGACACTTTTCAGTAACCTACCGTCGCTACCTTTGTAATTGTTAGAGAAAGAGCACGGATAAAGTAATATGAAGCAACGAAATATTAAACAGTGTGTACTATTGACAAAGATTCGATCTTTACGAAGTGCGAGGAAAGGTTCGAAGCAATAAAAACAGTCAGGCAAACAATAAATTCATCATTTCCATTACTTAATTTACGACTTCAGACTATCAATTGAATCGGTAGAATTTCACATTATTATAACATATCACACGGAATTGAAAATAGATAGCCTTTGGTTTTTCCTAGATTAGATCTTACAGCTTGCTCAACGCACTGATTTCGATCATCGTTGATTTGTAGCCGATACGTGGAACGAGATAAGAGAAGACTTCTATTCTCCCCAAATCTACTAATTTTGTTCAGAGGAACTCGCGAAAGAGCGGAACACTAAGAGAGAGACGAGGAATGAATTTCGGAGAAAGAGATACTTTCCAGAAGACAGGAATTTGTCCGTTTAACGTCAACTCGCTAAACCGAGCGCAGTATTACGACTTCGGAGAGCTGGACCGCGGGTTGGCTGGAGGAACACGAAATTAAAAGGGAAAATTGTCCTCGGAAGGAATTAAACGGCGCGAATTCGGCGAAGGGAGAAATAATAAAAAACGAGCTTTCGAAAAGACGAAGACGCAATCTCTCGCAAACGGATTACGCCGACGGCTGCGTTTTAATATCGCGCTCACCTTTGGCATGAGTTATGTAAAGGGAAACATAAATCACCCGTTTAATGCCGGGGGAATCGCCGCAGAAGGGGTGGGGTCGACTTTTTTCGAGCGAGTGTGTTACCACAAAGCAAATTGGATTTGAGGTGTGATGGCGACTCGAGGAAGAGTGGGAGGAATGTAAAAGGAGAGGATCAAAAAGATGAGACGAAAAGTGGAGGGAGGAAGATGGACGAATAAGTAATGCCGATAAATACTGCAGAGTTTGCGACAACGACGAAATTCGGATGACAGAATAAAACCATCGCTTATAGAGAAACCTAATGGTTGCACATGTGGTGTAAAAGGGTACCCTATCGATGTAGAACCTTGTTAGCTTTGATTGACGTTATTTTCTATGGTTGCCAAAGTGTTACAGGTCCTAATACCGGCGTTAGTTAAACCACGCACGTTAACATCGGTTTCTCGCTAAATGAAAAGCCGATATTCAATTTACGTCGTCATAGAATTTGAAGCTCAACGACTGATGGCGACAGTTTGACGATCTTAGAACAACGCGAAGGATTTTTTCCAACTCATTAACTCGAAAAATAAATGTTCTCTTTTGTGCCGGCTTTCAACTATTTTCTGATTGCGCGCCAATTAATTAAACTAAAATAACTGCCTTGACGTACGCTCCAGCGAGACTATTTACCGAAAACGCTAGGAAAATAAAAAAGTGTATCCATAAAAATCAATTAAGTTTTGGCTAAAGCCCAATTCTTAGGCTTCCTGACGCTTGGGCGGACTCTTGTCCCTTTCTGAGAATGTGGCGTTCTCGAAAACATAAGCAGAACTGGATCCTCAAAGATGTCGAAGGACTCCAATTAGTACGCGCGAAACGAAGAGAATGAGAGATTGTAGAGAAATAATGACGAAGATTTCAAATTGAAGGTAGAAAGCAATTTCGCGGGATGCGAAGTGGTAAAATAAAAGTTTCCATTAATGGATGAGTGAGGTAAAGAAGGCAAAGGTTCTGAGTCTTAAGATCTTTTGTTGTTCTTAAATCGCATACCTCAAGAATGGGATGGACTTCATTAATTATATTAAAAGAACGATGATCAAGAGCTACCCTTACTCGAAGTGCTTTATGGAAATCAAAAGAAGCATTAAAGATGATTTCCTTTTAACTTGCAATACGACCAATAGGAGAAAACTCTTCGATCTTACGAGGGCCTCAAGATTCAATTAAAGAATACAAAACTCGTAAAAGAATTCAGAATTAATTTTAGAATAATGATGGTCATTTATTTATCGCAGGACATATTTTACTTCGCATATTTTTCTTAATATTGGTCTCAAAATATTATTACGTTTTCACACCATGAAAAAATGAACTATCTTACAGATGCAAATGTTTCATAACTTTCGTTATGCTAGGAAATTTACTATTAAAAAACTATGTATGAAAAAACTGAATGATGGTTTATGCTATTTTTCAGATAGAATTTGTAATAAAATATTTAGGACGTCACATTGTCTTAGCCACAAGTTAAAATTCTTCATGGGCGATTTAAAATACAATTTAGTAATGCTCCATAGGAAATGGAAAATTCGGCAGAGAAGGAAGTTTACATCTCATCATTAACATAATGAAAAATTACTGATTTTGCTATCAGTAATCACCTTGTAAGACTATGAGTAATTTTGTGCACAACATATTATAGTTTTCTTGAAGATTAGGAAATGACAGTCAAAGAACGAACGAAGTATCCAATGCCTATCCGGTAAGTCACCCGCGAAAATTCGCACGAGAACAAGTTTGAAGATGCCTCGAGATTTAGACCTCCGGATAGAGGACGAGTTGCTAAGCATTGTTTCCGCTACAATTTGTTTTCGCGAGGAGGTTCCGATATTTCACTCGACCCCCGCAGCATTTTACAATAAGCAGTCAATCTCGACGATGGCCGACACGAATCCAATATGCATCGCGAGGGGGAAAATGAACGAGAGATTATTTAAACCGTGGCCCGAAACTATTAAACAGGCCGGGATTTACTGCCCGTAATTTAACGCCACCATTTCGAGAAGAATTATTTTGATGGAAAAAAGGGGAGAAGGGGAAGTCCGTGTTAGGGCGCCCGAAGGCATTTTCCGAACCAAACATCACACCATTAATTAGACAATCACCACGGATGAAGGGAAAAAAGTGGAGGGGACGTTTGCTGAATAATAGAATGGACTATCGAAGCTCTTTTGCTTCTAACAAACAACCGATTACCGGCCTTCAAAAGCTGCGCGCCGTCACATCAAGAAAGAGTACACCGTTTTGAGGGAATGATTGATCCACGCTCTCTCCCTTCCGCTATGGCCGCTGCACGAAGACGCCGCAGACTGTGGAGGCAGGGGAGGGCAATGGCGAATGTGGAGCTATTTAGCGAGCTCCTGACGTAAGACCCTTGACAGCTTTGTTTCTTGCCGGTGGAAATTAACCTTCGGCGACCCGAGTCTGCTTTTCTGAATTTCCCGCCTATGATATGTGGACAGTTTGCGAGCCTTCTTCGAACTTCATTTACGACTCGATTTTATTTGGGTTTCAACGAGGAATGGTTTACGCGGAGCGCGAAAAGGGAGACGCGGAGAATGAAAGCCCTAATGCTCCGTAATGATAATTAAACGCTCTCTTTAAATATCCTTCGAGAGACGTGAATAAATCAACGATATCTGTCCCCCGAAGAGAACCTACGGATAATTTATAGGTGGGGAAACGTCCGAGATAATTCCATTTAGCGTAAAAGGAAACAGACGGCAAACATTGCGTCTTTAATTACTTTCGCTCTCCGAGCACAAAATGATTCGTTTGGATTAAAGAAACGCCACTCCGTTCGCCGGAGAAGTGTATCGCAAGCGATCGGAAATACCTAACGTTCACGAATAGAACGGATGGGGAAATTTAATTTAATTTCGTCCCGTGTCGGAGGGAAAGAGTAAACGAAAGAGCGATGGAGGTACAAATTGCGTAAAATAATTTTAATGGAGTGGTCATCGAGCGAAAAAAGGTGGTCCGTGGCGAAGATGAACGTTTCGACTAAATATAACGCTTAATACGCCGTGTGGAAAATCTAACCGCCTACTTAGTTATCTGAGCAACGAGGCTGAGATCGGGTGATGATCATGCCGATGATTAATGGTTCATTTTTTCCCATGGCGATGGGATTGAGAAGTGTCCGCGGAGACCTCGAGGTCGTGAGTTCGAGTTCATCGGACTTTCGATTCCTTTAACATATCGTGTTGCCAAAAAGATAATCGAAAGCACTCCCCGAATAATCGCGTTGGATATGAACCGGAGACGCCTCGGTGAAGACCGCGCCAATAACCTCGGCTGACATTCCTCGACGGGCCTTGAGTCGAGGGTCGAGGGGTCAATGCGGTGAGAAACAAATGAATTACGAAGAGAGGAAAGGGAAATGGACGATTGGAATTGCTACTTCTTAGATAGTGAACTCCTGATAAACATTTGTAAAGGCCACTTATTATTATCTTGCTAGCTCTAAAACCATTTCCCGATAGCAATAAAGTAGTATATCGTAGAATAAGAATGATTCCTCAATTTGAAATATTCACGACTCCTAGGCTTTGAATTGCGAAAGAGTGAACTATCATCCATTTAAGCTTTACATGAATCTTTAATCCAAATTTTACTTTTTGGATGATAAGGATGTACCAAATGTCATAACTTATTTAATTAAATAATGTAGCTATTTATCTTTATATTTTCAACATCTTCATTCTTATAACTATTTGCTATTGTGAATGAAACACTGATTTCCTACGGATCGTTATTAAGTCCCACCGCTTATTCAAGTGAATAAACAATTCGCATAATTAAAAGGAGTCAACAATAATCCAGATATAGACGGCTTCAACGATAGCGAAGAAATCCGCGTAAAACGCGATTCAGCTGTATTTCCTGGTAAAGGCAATTTGGACAGTTCCGCACGCGGAGACGCAGTTAACTTTCGCAAAATCTCGAGAATTGAAACATTGAACTAAAAGGTACAGCCTCATCATCCACCCTCTCAAAACCTCCAACACTTTTTAATTTACCTCCCGACCAAGCTCGCCTCTTCCACAACACCCGATCCCCCGTTCCTTTTTTATAATGTTCAGTCCTCTGGCGTGATTAGGTGCTCCATAAATCACGGCGTGGGGGCATTAGCTGTCACGGGCATAAATTGCTTTCCCCCTTCGACTATCAAATCCCGGCGATGGGATGGGAAAGAAAAGACGAAGGAAATATCCACAAGGTGGACTTATAAAATAGCCGGACAAAGGAGGGAAGTTTTTGGCCCAAAGATAGGCTGCAAACATCCCGCGCCGCATTCCGGAGATATCCGTGGACATTTTTCAGAGCTATATCGCTGTGAGCAAACTCTGTTTTTGTTTCCGAACTGTCCTCTCTCGCCACCTGGGCAATATTCCGCAGGTGCCTTTGCATGACGGACATTTCTTTAAACCTCGCCCACGGCTGTTTCCTTCTCAAAAGGGAATCTTTCCCTCTCTCCTGGCGATTTATTCAAATAAAGCACGGGCGTTTTCTCCGTGCTCTTTTAATGAGTCACGTGGACACTATATGCGTGGGCGTAACGCGTGTATCGAGCGGCCGAGGGAACAACCGAAGAAGAAAAATGGAGAAGAAATATGTGCTCATGGATACTGGCCAATTGATGGATTAACTTATAACTTTTTTCGACTATAGGTGGGGAAGGGCGTCAGCTAATATAGTTTAAATTTAAGGAATAACTCTTAACTATTCTCCGAAAAAAAATTGTTACCTGAGTCGCTTTTAGGGCTGGAATATTCTGCGACGGGACTATGTATAACCTTAAAATTTCACGATTGATATTACGGAAAGAGCTTTGCGCAACAACAGCTGAATCGTAGAATGTTTAATGCGATAAACATAAATAGACTTAAACTGAATGATGCTATGAACGTGAATTTTCAGGGGATACGAAAGGTGACGTGGATTTTCTACTAGTTAAGTTTCAACAAAAATCGAGAGCATTAGATTCCGATTTCAATTACTGGTCCACGAACATTACCTGTATCGAGTACTATGGTTGGAAATCTTAAGTATAAAATTTACTACTAATATATCCATTCCTTCTTTCTATTCTTACTCGGAAAATTATACTATCGGACGATGTATACGTTAATCATGCTCAAATCTTATACGACCATAATTTTATGTAGATCATACAGCTGTGAAAAGCTTCTTTATACTTCAATTGCTGGAAATCATACAACAGAGGAAAGGTTTACTTTCCTTCGAGATAAAGAAACAAAGGCCTAGGAAGGAATGATCGACCATATACGATGAAGTGGGATTTATAATTGGTTCCCATTTCGAGTTAAGGCCATCCGGTAAGCATATTTTATTGCCAACGCGTGCCCAAATTCGGCCTCTTTCCCTGCGAGTGGGGGTGGAACGAAGTAACTCCAGGGTTGAGACACGTATTTCCTAACACCACACCCACACTTCGATAGGATTCATTGTCGGTGCTGAGATTCATGGGCGGAGCCATTCGTTTAAGGAAAGAATAGATAACTGAAGAGAGACTACTTAGGAACTTTTTAAGTCTGCGAAGTTTGCCACGACACGACCGTTCAGTGAAATCATAGTTTCTTAAAAAAAAGTCTTCTGCAAATGCATATTCATGTATAGACAAATTATACCATCAGTATTTATCGAAACAATATGAGATGTCTATGGTAACTAAGGTTAATTAATGAATGATACGGCACATTAAATATTTTAGGTTTAGTCGATGAGTAATCTACTCTTATGAAGTACTCATTTGAAGGCACCTCGAAGAATTTCTTGAAGATATTATATTTATCATTACAAGTTAGAGAGCAATTAATACTGTTTAAAATAAAAGCTACCATTTATCAAGTTTTTTAGTAATCGAAACATAATATCAAACTTTTAATGTTCAGATAATACATAAAATGGAGCTCAAATATTTCACTATATTTCAGGACTTCAAACGAAGAAGGAATGTTTTGAAGCGCCATCATTAGACGATAGAGAAACTTGTGCCCCTTGCAGTTCGCACTTCAAGAGACCGCACTTCGTTTCAACTTATATAGAAGGATAATGCCACAGAATACAATGATTCAATCGCCATTATCAATGTCTATTTTCGCTTATAGCATTGAGCAGTAGCTCTAATTAGTGGTTTCTTTCAACCGATATACATTTCAAAAAGAATCAAAAAGAGAAACGGAGCGGGTAGCGAATTCAGCTGCGCCTCGTAGATAATTCGTTCCACTGTTTCCTTTATATAGATATTTCGCGCTGAATTACACCGTTCCCTATCGAAATTTTGAAGGAAAGCCGCTTAATTCCGTAATCTCTCGAGAAAAAAATATGACCCGCATCAAACCCGCCCATTATCTCGAAATTGAATTCTGTTAGGGCAATGCACCACAATCCACGACGAAGGTTTTTAAGCGGACGCCCGCAGACATGGGGACACTACCTTCCGGTGAAAAGCTTACTTTCAGGAAGACTCCGGTGAATTATTACAGCCGCTATCTACGACCAATGAGAAAGTGGAGAATATCAGAGAAAAGACATGCATTCTGCGCTAAACTTGGGCAGCAGATATTCCCCTATTCAAACACTGGTAACTTGGACTCGAGTGTTAAGGCCAATGAATTTGTCACCGAAAAACAAGATACGATTGTTTTGAGATGATGCGTGACACCAATTAAACAAAGCACGATTTAGGGTGTTTTCGGCTAAGATAAGTTCTCGAATGGTGGCTTTTCTCGTTATTATTTGTCCGGAATTCGTGTTACAAGTGACCACGACTTTATCACAAAAAATTCCGTTTTCATTAAGAAATTTTGATTCAAGAGCTTGTTACTTTTCTTTCATGATGAGCGCTTTTTTATACTTGTGGATAAATGACCTTCGGAAAACAGTCGGTGGTAGAATAAATATGATCGGTTCCGAGGCAGATAAGTTGACCTGTGGCATGAATTTCTTCAGATCTTGAGTTAACTTTCATCTAAACTTTCTGAAGACCTCAAATTTAATCTACTTTCATGTAAAATTAAAAGTTCCGGATGAATATGAAATTTTTCGACCGGAATATATAATATTGTACTAAGAATCTTTTATTTCTTCTCTATGTCTAAACCAGTATCAAGCGTATCTCTCAAGGGTATTAAACGTTGAAATAAATCACTAGCTGTCAAGGAAATTCTTCTGCGTATACTTCGTTATGAGAAAAAAATATAAAATGTTCGTCGGCGGAAGAATCGACTTGGATTAGTCAAATATGTCAGTCATCTTTTTATAATCGATTCGAATTATTAACGATTAAATTACAACGACGCAGTTTCGTTATTCTCAGGCAAAAACAGAACGAAAAAGACGACTACAGTTGTCATTAATGAGGGAAGAAAGATAAGTATAATAATTTGCAGCTCTATCTGCGCTAACAAAAAACGATATCGCGTATCTTTTGGTTCCCTTATTACTTCCCAAATCATGAAATGCAGGAAAAGGAACTAAAATATTTACTTATAATTTATCGCGAGAATTTTTTATCCGACCACTCAACATGGCGGAGAGATACGTATGGCCTTCGGGTAAGTATGAGTTATTTGGAAGTACTTACTGAGTACGGAGAGTGAATGCGGCTGACGTGATTGAAGAAGGCAGGTGAAGTCCTTTGATGATCTCCTGCCACAATTTCTTGTTGATCACGTCGACTAAACCGCCCCTTGCGATCACCAGGTTATACAGTTCATACAAATCGAGCACCTGCTTGGCCATTATTGGCAACCGGTTTATTGGAGTTCCTGCAATAATGAGAAGAAATACAGCATTAGTAAGTGGATGGAAATAATGTCACTTCAACACGAATTGAATTAACTTAAGCTAATCGTCTGGGGTCATTAAATGCAAATTTTCGGAGATTATAAGTACAGCAATTACGGTTGATTTCCTTGGAATTAGGAGCAATATGACAAAAATATAATTGGAAATGCCACTGAATTCCTCCGAAGCAAATCTCTAATCAGTTAATGAGAGGATTGAAGGTTACTTTGAGGGGACACGTGAAAAAATCCTTGCAAAAACTTGAGAAATGGCACTGAAATAAAAAAGCGAACGTCGCATACTTGCGTATATATTCCGTAATGCGTAAGTATACTCCAGCCAACAGAGCGGTGGATCAAATAGAACGATAAAATGATATCCTCTGGATTTCTTACACTTTCTTACATCGACAAAGTTTGTTAGAAAGGAGAAAAACCTGATGATAACAAGAAGCTTTTTGATAGCGGCGAGAACATAGAGTTGTTGTCAAACGTTGTATACGTTGATACGGACAGCATTAATTAGCATCACATGATCGCCTTATAGGGAGTAAAGAGTACGCTTTGTTGATTGAAAATCGGTGGATCTCACAACTATTGAAGTAACGAAGTTCGAGACAATTTAGCAAAAGCATTTGCAAGCTGAAAGAATCGAAAATCAAAGAGCAAGGAGAAGTAGAAATATCATTTACTCAACAACTCATAACCCGATCTATTTCTTTCATAGCCTCTAATGAGGAGTGTCGGCATAATGAAAATGAAATGATTTATGATAATGATGGCGTGGGTCAGGAGAAAAACATGAAAATGATCGTAAAAATATGAAATTTCACGGAGAGGAGACGATGAAAATATAAAGAAGCAATAATCAGGGTAAAAATCCGAGGAAATGGGATAACAGTGATTGCGATGAATGGCCGTTGGAACCCATCAAAACAGTAATAGTAGGAAATTTCTCATCGTTTCAACAGGAACAATAATAATTCAATATGACGTTCTTAGTACATTCTCCGTTCAAAATCAAATTCAACTTCAGCCAGCAGTCTGAGCGCATGCAGAGGGTAAAATATCGTAAGATTTTTCAGGCCGCCTGAGTAAATTTGGTGCGTTGCGTTACCAATTTGACAGCTAAAATATATGACCCACATTATTCAACGTGATATCAAACAAAGATATATGGCTATGGCTCTTTCAGTCGCATTCCTTTTATATCACTTTGATTGTGAATACTGAAACTAGAACAGAAGGGGAAGGTATTGCCTTCACGATTAAATAATGATCGAAATAACTTAGAGCGATTTGAACATTACATAAGATTCAAAAGATGCCTTTACCTGGTAGGAGAGCATGAACATAAAACGTCACAATATTAACTAAGGTATACTTTCTTATGAACGAAATGAGCTTGTAAGTAGGACTAGTTATGAAGTTAGTTATGACTATGTTAGCGTAGAATGACACTGAAAAAATACTGGGTATGAAAGTATATTTTATAAATGTGTCAGCCCGTGATTAAGAGCGTGAATAATAACTTTATGGATAAAAAATTATGCTAGAATTCTCATAAATGAACCACGGCGTCACTCAAGGGCAGTCTTACATGTCGTAAGGAATCTAGGCGCGACTCGCTAATAGTCTACTTATCTCACCCCATGGCATTTCCACCATTTGTGCTTATCTAAAGAAGCCTGCAGGTTCATGCTATATCACCATTCTTCACCACATATCGCACTTCCACTGCAATCTACATTCTTTATGTCCTCTCCGACTACTGACCAATAATGTCTCACTTCGAAATCACTTCTTCCACATCACACCTTCATTAAATACTTTCCAACCGAAAAAGATTCCATTCGATCGAATTACATTCTTAAACGTAGCCTTAATTATCCTATACGGTTACTATTGTGATGTCATTGTGAAATCCATAACTGCTTTATATTCTTACATTATATATAGTAAAAAGAATCCCAAGAGATGATATGTAAATTGCAATTGCATAAACACAAATTTTCTTCATAAATTTGAAGTGCCAACTACAACTAACATTATAAAATTATGATACGAATTAACTACTGAATATGCACAAAATTTAAAGGAAGAGGTATTAACTAAACGAAGAGCACTCAACGTAGAACAACGTAAATCGAATACTTTATGAATTATGCGATGAAGCTACAGTCTTCAAATATGAAAGAGAATTAATATTCAATATAAAACGCATGAAAATAGTCTTAATTATATGATTAGCTAATGAGAAATTTCTCAGATAGAATTCCACAGTAGCACTAATATTCAAATTGACTCCATAAGCGTTTTGCAAAAGTTTCAGACTTAATTACCCCACGGCGATAGGAATGACAATGTTCAAATTATTAGGTTATCATTCGTAGGCCTTAATGATGAAAAATTGACACCTTGATTCCGCTAATGACCCCTTACGATAGTGAAAACCAGACTGGAAGAATGACAGACGGACATCGTGTCTTGGTGGAAAAAACAAGCCCATTACCCCGAGAGGAGGGTGCGCTGGAAAACCGCATTATTTCGCGAAAAAAATTAACCGTTTCCCATTCCCCTTCTGTTTTTATCTCCTCACGACACGCACCCATCTCTCAGCCTGCACTGCACGACGAGAAAGAACCTATTATTTTTCTGCTGCAGTCCCTTAATCTCTGTGCCATTGTACATCGCACCCGAGCGGAAGGCGATGCGCGAAAAATGCGAGATGCAAGCTAAACGCATCTTGAAGAGGAAAAGAGGTTGGTGATGATGGAGAAATGAAAGAGAGTAGCTGACGAAGAACGCAAGAAGGGCAAGTGCACTTTAAGGGCCATTTTCACCGAGGCGAAGTAGTTAATGTAGCAACAAGAAGAATAAAATATATTCTTATTCTACTATAAATTTATGTGGATTCTATTTGGTGCATTCCTTCTCATAATTGTTGACTTATTTCTTACTAAATGACATTTATTTTATCCCTTGATTTTAAATATTTAAGAACTTATCGTAGTACCTCTCAACCCCATTTTAGCATACGAACTCTTCAGTAATGAAAAATCGGTGGGTGTTCACATTACAGTCACTATAATACAACTGGTACTTCGCTGGATAAGTAGAGAACAAGAGGAGCAAAGCGGGAAAGAATTATCGACATGTATCAAAATAATCAATCAAAAAGGGGCGAAATGTAGAAGAACAAATTAATACCGTTAAAACTTCCGAAAAGGAAGAAAGCACCAACGTCATGATACGAGAGAATAGCTCTTAGATCGAAGTTAGTTAGAGGAAGGTTGCAAATACTGGTCGAGAAAGGCTGGTCGTGCAGTGACTTGGTAAACTGCGGTCTGGAGGAGGCACTCTCGTTTCCCTCCATCGAGAGAAATGAAGAAGCCACGCCGGGGAATGATACGGAGAAGAGGGTGTACACCATCTTACACCCTCCCACTCAACAGCCACGTTCCTGACCTCCGCCTACGGCGCCGTCGACTGACCTGTCCGCGGACGGTCGACTTATCTAGGAAACTTGGCACCCACGCCGCATCCACAGTATCTGCGCTTTTTTTATTCCTCGCAAAAATGCGAGCCTTCGTGCTGGAATGAGTACGCGGAATGAGAGGCTCGATTTATGCCCTCCTGTCCCCGGGGACCGAAATGAAGCATCTGGTCTCCTAGATTTATCAACTTGGCTCCCCTTACGAGTCCATTCGTCTCCCGCGGAAATACAAACATTTGCGCGCATATATGTTAAATAATCGATTAGCGTTTCCACAAACACATAATTCTCTCTCTGCACCGCCTCGTACAAAGAGTTCCCGCTTTCTGAATCCAATCTCGAATGAGAGTACGCTCGATTGATTTACTTCCTGTTCCCCAAAAGAATTCGATACTTGTGAATTCTTAAAAATAATTAAAATCACTTCAGCTGTTTGAGAAATGAAGAGGGGTCCTTCCACGCAAATTTCATTGCTGACATTCCAAATCCAATACACAAATAAAGTTCGGATGATATGTAGTATTTCAAATCACTACAATAATTCAGACTGGACAAAGGAAATGGGAATTTTTAACAATATAATTTCTGCTGGATAAAAATTTATCAATAGTATATAAGTAATTAAAATAAGGTTATGAATAATGGGGACGCGACAGTAATATTCCGAAATTATAATAATAATGCTTATCGGCAGAAATTGTTTGAAACTCGATAATATTAAATAAAGTTCGCAGAGAACATTACCTGATCCATAGAATTCCGTAACTCATGAATTTGATGATGGAATAAATTATTTAAAAACATTTCATTGTTCAAATCTCAGACACATAAATCCCAGTAGACATAGAAGAAACAAAGACATTAAGCAAAGGAATGAAAGAGAGAAAATGTTTACGAGAAGAATAGAATTGGATGGATAGGCGGGTAAGAATAAATGGAACCAAAGCAGGGATATCTTTTGAGGGATGGAGATTCTTTGGAAATGTGACGAGGGTTAATGGAGTGGATTTTTTTCGCGTCCACTTCCTTTGAAACATTGCCAATGCGAGATGTGCATACTTGAGAGGTGGTGGAATATGGGAGTGCATGAGGGAGGGTTGCATGTAAAAGATCTCGTTCAGAGGAAACGCTCAAGAAAATGGCGTATGCATCATGGACGTCTGCGAAGGACGGCAAATGCTTCGTTTGATCCTTCATTTAGAGAATTGCGTCAGGATAAAATTGAGAGAACTCCTTTGCCGTTTGAATTAATATAAATAAAAAGGCAAACATATGCAGAAAATGTTAATTAGATTCATGTGAATTAACAGCTTGGGAGTAGATCCATCAGGAACACAAGTGAACACAAACTTTCACAACACCTCAGAAATTATTCTAATCCATCGGAAGAATAATATAAGAACTTGTCGACTCATAAAGTATCATACAAAATGTTAAAGATTTTGAAATGTTTCTAATAAAACCTGCTTTATTGTCTCTGAAAAATTTTCAAGCAGTATTCTTTATTCACATGAAAACCAAACTCATTAATATACAGGCAATAAGAAAGAAACGCAATACGAAAAATATAAAAGACAAAGATGAAAACATCGAATTGAAAATTGTTTCAGGTAAACTTGTCGCTGAAAATATTCGATACAAATTAATAATAGAAAGCTTAACATTGAATCGAAGGCTGATCGATCGTTAGATGATTCATAATTACATTGCCAGTGAAGAAAGGCTTAGAAAGAATGCTCCGGACATGGAATGAGTAAGCAAACGAATAACCGAGGAAATTGGTGTTTGTGTGCGTCGCTTTCAGAGGATGCATATAACACGCGTCGTTTGGCGAAACGAAAAGGAACGAGAGAAAGAAATCAGAGGAACATCACGAACAGAAAGAATGGAATGGACGACGAGAATTATATTCGAGAGGGAATGTGCATGCATTGCAAACCGTCCTCCCTCTGCAATTAGGAAGAAGTGCGTGAAAATCCTTGGAAATAAAGTTGCTACATAGGCCTTGGTATCTCCGTGACATAAAAAAACGAATTCTTAGATAATGAAAGGTCTTTTTATCTTGTGTGTGCATTTTCTATAAACTAAATCTGTCCTTGAGAGCGCGTAATTTTTTCAGAGTATTATTTGATACATTACCCTTCTTCATAACATCGCATAATGGATATTAGTATCTCTGTTATGAAGCACTTAATTTTCTGAATGATTTAGCATAGTTATGTAGTTAAAACCATGTAGATAAGATATGGATAATTGTTGATACGGTACGAGAAATATTTGTACACGCATTGACGCATCGTGAAAATAATATACATCAGCAGTTGACGTAAGATATACTTCTTCCTTTATTTCTGATAATAATAACTGAGTATCGTCACAATTCGTGATGTCAACAAATGCTTGGAAGTCTGCGTTTAAATTAGCCATGTCAACAGACTTCTCTCAGTAAAATTCTTAAATATGTGGATAATAAAAAATCTACAGTAGTAAAATTTGAGATAGACAAACATGACACTTGTAAAGACGCGCAATAATAAAATTTCGAGCCATCATTGTGCACTTGAGGAATGAGGGGGTTGCGAATGAATCTTGGGGAAGAAAAGAACGCGTGGGCGTAGGTGAAGAAAATTAAAAACAGAGGAAGACAATTTTAAGACCGACAGGTGAGGATAAAAAAGATTGTCTGTACACTCATCTTTCCATCCTCTATTTTAAAGAAAGGGGAAGAAATAAGAGAGGTCGTAAAGACAGCAATTACGATACAAAAGCCTGAGGAAAGATATGAAAAAAATTACAACTCCTCGGAGCAGACAAAAGGTCGAGAGTAAATTTGAGCTTCGTGTTTTCTCGTATTTTGGGGAGTAAACTTTTTAGAATTATCTTCTAAGAGGTAGAAGGGAGGACAGCAAACGAGTTGACACTAATGATGATCTGAAGAGACAGACGAAGTTAATTGATGCGATTGTAAATCAATTTCCGTAAATGAATCGCCTTCAAGTGTCGAACGTATTTTATTTCCGATGCTCAAGAATAAGAGGTAGAATTGCACTGCGAACAAATAGTATCTAAGTTAAACGGAGTAATTTCCGTTGATATTGTATTATGATACGTGATGACTTGGTAATTCGTATATATGAATGTACGAATATTAAAAGAGTTCAAAAATTTATGTTCATTATTTTTTTGAGAACATCATTTCAATCACAAATTAAAAAACCTTGTCTAGGATCGATATAATTAAGAAGATTAAAAATTGCTGCAAAGAAAAACGAATCATTAGTAGTAAAAAAATTTAACAACTGAACTACGGCAATGATTCGTTCCTATTGAACACGAGCATCCTTGAAGAGAAGCGGCTGGAGAAAAGCACCAGAGAGGAAGGGATGGTAAGTCCTAGAGCATCCATTCTCCAGCCTTGGATAAAGAAAATGGCGAAGGGGGCGGGTGGACAGCGATATACTCTTTCGCGGGAAATACTTAAAAAGCAAGAATCGAAATTTCCTAAGATTTCGAGGACGATTTTTACGAGTTTTCCGAGAGAAAGGCGAATGAAGCCCGAGGCGATAGAGGCGGTAATATCTCGTCAATTATTATGATTAGCCCTTCCGAGGGACGGCTTCTCATTGGTCGAGAGGATAAAGCGTTTATTATCGACCGTTTCTCGAGTGTGGGCGCGCCCATCGAACTTTTTCGGCTCCACTAACTGCCATTCTTGCCCTGACGCAGAACCCTCCCTTTCTCTAGAAACGGTCGCACACACCCTTATACGAACTTAACGAGCGCACGTATATGACCACTTTTTGATCCGTAAAAGGTGAGGAGGAGGAAATGTGAAGGGTATGCACCGAAGAGGGGAACAGTATCCAGAGCGCGGTCTTTTTTCGTAAATCTTTTTTTTTATCTGGAGCGATCCCCCAATTTCCTGCCATCGGAGCTGATTGGTCGGGAGTGGTGGGGTGGCGAGCTAACCCTGAATTATAAGATACCAATGGGGGCATGTGTAGAGGGTGAAGGGAATAGGGGAGAAAGGGAAAAGACCGAATAATGGAAGGGGAATTTCAAGATGAAGAAGATGATATTGGGAGTGAATCGTAAGAAGCATTGCTTTTGAACATGCGAAAAGGGGACTTAATGTGGAGTAATGAAGTTTCCATTCGTTAATTTCAATCAGCTGATAGGAAATTAAACGCCGAACGCTTAAATAGATTAAATTGCGCAACTCTCTCTAATTGAAAAAAATTACGAACCAATTTCCGTAATTATTATGATTTAACTGTTGATTATTAATTAATTTTAATATTGATTATTTTTTGGTGAATAGTTGGAACGAAAACTATATTATTATAATAAATTTATTTCTGCATTATATAAAAAAGTCTAAGTACAGCATGGATACTTCTCAACTATGACTAAAACAACTAGAAATTCATGCAATTAATCGCTAGATTCCTGCGTAAAGCAAATCCGGCCGATGCGTAGGCGTCACGAGGAGTCGGGCGTGAACAGCGCCCGCACGTCACTGTTTCATAAAAGAGCGCATTTGCAGAGCGTGTCTGATAGCAGCGAGCCCTCCGCGACGCACGAGTGACATGTAATACGAGCGAAGTAGCACGTTCTTGCTGGCAGCCTCTGTGCCCATGGGTGTCGACGAAATTGTCCAAATGAATCGCCCTCTAGACATGCCGTTGCGCGTACGAAAGAAACGGATCTAAAGCGCAGAACTGCGGTATAAACAGAGGATGTATTAAAGGCGGAAGCTTCGGGAAGAAAATAAGCTCGGAGCGAGGTACGGGCGAGGCGAATTATGGGGAGTTAAACACGGCTCTCGAGATGTCATTTTACATTCCTGTGAGGAGAAGGGGACGCGATAAAAAAGACCGTATCTGTGAACCTGCATCGCACGCACGAACGTGGCAGGTGCTGATTTTTATTCTCAGGAATATGACTCGGATCTTTCGAGAGACGATGTGTGGAACAATATGTTACGAAGCGATTTTAATTTCGCGTGAGCCCGAAATAGATGTTTTGAAGGATTGACGAATGGAGCGGGTGCTGGCGTATATTGGAGGCTAATGGGACGTATTTTCGTTCGCCGAAATAGAGCGCAATCTGTTGATTAAATCCTCACCGAACTCCCGCTTGTAGAGCGCTGTTTTTAATTCAATAAAATAAATAAGACCGAAATAAATTCTACGATGCGCACATTTCAAATGGAACTGTTCATATATATTCCCCCGATGAGGAAAGTGAAGCGAAAATTGAAGACTAGTGTCTGACGTTGAATCTGCGCGGAAATTTAATTGTTAGAGATTTGCACCAATGGATCGTCACACTGGGATACACCAAGCGCCATGAAGTCTTGTATCTATTGGAATCAGTATCCTTCTTAAAAAACGTTCTTTAACTGCTTGTATTTATTATGGTGAATAGATGAATGGAATTGGTAAGGCAAAGGATAAATTACGTATGCACGAGATGTTAATGAAAAGATTTCTCCAACAGAAATGCTGACAAAGAAAGAAAAGTAAAATTGCTTGGTGGAAAAGATAAAACAAATAAAATGAACAATGTTCCCTATCTGTAGAATTTATTCTTGCAGAAAATATTCCGAATATCGGTATCCATAGCCCTATCTTTAACGAAAATTTCAGAGATATGATTTAGATTTATAGATAATTACGTCACATTTTAAATAAAGCCTTGATGAATCATTGTTACAAATCCACGAATTATATAGTGGAAAAAATACGACCACATGACCTGATTATAAACTGAAACTGAACCCAAGTAAACGTTCAAGTAGACACAAAACAAGCACATTCGGATGAGGAAAGTGCGTATCCAAAACAAAAATTTTGAAACCATAGAAACAGGGGAAATTATATCGACCTTAGCGTACCGAAATTGCTCAAGAACAAATCACGAGAATTATTAAAGAGCAATTATTTTTCCCGGAAAAACCCGCCTACGATCTTATTGAGACATCACGAATAAAAAGAGGGGTTTTTAAGGATATCTGGAAGCGGTGGGAAAAGAGCGATAAAAACGTGAGTCAAAACAGTGGAGGATTCCGAAGGAACTAGTAAAAAGGTAGATAGGGGAAGGGATCAAGCGTTAAAAAGGAGGGAAACAAAAAGATAGCGAAACTTGTCAATCCGAGACCGTAGATTAGGGACACGATGGGAGGCATCCCTAAATATATTTCCTCTCCATTCGAAAACACTCGGATCGAAAATAAGACATAATTTTGGCCGACAACCAGCGCCATGACACTCTCTTCTTTGGGCTGACGTGAAGGGAAGGAGATGAAAGAGGTGGAAATGATGATGAGGAGGAGGAGAGATCGAGATAGAGAAAACAGAGGGAGACGTGCTTGGAAGGGGTTGTGAGCACGGCTGAGAAATGCGCGACTGTGATTGATGGTTTCAGCGTGCTCTCTATGGAACGGGTCCAAAGCCTCCCTCCGCCCCTTATCCACTGATTCCATTCCTCCTCACTGTCTTCCCTTGCCCCGCCCTCGAACCCTTTAGAACGCATAAAAGGGTGTTACCCTTTCCTTCTCTTACGGCCGATATTCGTCTTTCCCAATCCAATAATTATTTTCGCCTATGTATTTCTGAGTACGTTCGATACAGCTACACGCAACTCGCATATCAGGTTAATTTTTATTTCCACTACTGATGTGACTGAAGAAAATCGACTTAAATCCAAAAATCCAATATGAACTGAAATAAACACAATTGGCGATTCCGAACATCTCACGAGAAATGATTCTTAGCTCTGATGAATAATTTTTAATGTCCAGGTACCGAGATAAACACGGACTATCTCACTATCTTCCCATGAAAGTTAGCTCTTAAATTCAAACAAAAATATACGCAAGACTAGAAAATAATTAAGGGCATTTAATAAGTTAAATAATTACTCTTCAAAACTCATATTGATATGATTCTATGTTCTATACAGAGAAAACCCTATTTATATCCCCTACACTAATGCACTACTCCGATTAATCTTGAGGATTGTTTTCAGGAATAAGATATAACAAATTTGTTCTCATAGCTTAGGTCAATCCAGTCGTGGATCGATATAAATAATCAATCTCTGATATTGTTTCCGATTGAGAGGAGTACTCATCCCCACTTCCGAGAAATTCACATAATAATATTTCATGTTTCTCACAATTCACAGAATTTCCTTTCTTTTAGTGTATCAACCAATCAACCGTTCATTCGATAATTATCGGAATAAATTAACACATTCGAGAGATGGAAACCATAAGAAGAAGCACCGCATTACTCTTTCAGTGAGGTACCCCAGTCTATCTTAACTCGGCGACAATTTACGGTGGCATTTTCGCAAGTGGGAAAAAGAAAAGGTTGGTTTCCTCTAACGAGCTCTTGGATGAAGAAAGCCTGACCCCGATATAAAGAGAGCGTTTCATATTTGTTTTGTAGTGTCATTTGGGTACCTAGAATGTCATTTGGGTCAATCTTCGCACAGTACTCCTTTTGTCACTCCGCTTGAGTAATTGAGACGTGCGAAGTCGGCAATTTCGAAATCGGCCGAAAGAAAAACTTTCCCCGCACATTAACGAACGATAAAGTCATATTGAAGTCGGCGAAGACTGCCAAGAATCGATCCCATTAGCAAACGTATAAATAAAGAGCAGTCAAAACATTTCCGTCAAAACAGGAGGTTTCTTTAAATTGTTTCCATTACATGCTACACCGCCTCGGAGAATTCAGGAGATTTTTATTTTCTGTTTCCGAGACTTAATCATGATTCGTCATCTTCAAATCATGCGCTGAAGACAACGTGGCTCCAACCTTTCGGTTGTCCTTCACGAATAAACAGCCATTCTTGATGACCTCAAGACAAAAGAGATAATGGGAAGATGAGACAACAAAAGAAATAAGGAAGAGGTCATCACCGTTTCCATCACCTTCTTAAAAATACTCGCAATATTATGAGACAAGTGTACGTGATGAAAAATATTTTTCCAAGACTTGTTACCAAATCATTATTTTAAAATACACAAAATATGAGTTGGTTTTTAATCATTTAACCTAATGTTCAAGGTCTTGAAGGAAAAAATAACAGACTATAGTTGTCTGCTCAGTAAGGGGAAAGATAGCTATATAATAGGTATTGACTCATGATTTGTAAAAGTTAAAAGACCGTTAATGATTACGACTTAAATAATTCATTCTAGGGAAATGTTAATAACAAATAGTGCTAAAACACCAAATGATTTTCATTTCGTATATTTTTTCAAAAAATTACCAATAACCACGAATTCTTCAGGAATGGTATTGTGAGTCGTATGTATTTGGTGCATCGGAAGTCATTGATTTATTTAGCGGTAGACAACATTGAGAAGTGTTACGAATGGATGAATGCGGCGAGACGAAGGGCACATTAGTATTGAGTCCAGATTTGAAGATTCCCCAAGGGTCGTGGAGGGTTATCGAGGAGTATCGACCCAAGGGAGTCATAACTGCAAGGAGCCGCTCTAGAAATCGTGCTAAAGCCATGCACTACACCAAAGAGAAGCATTCAGAACAGACACCCACGTCTCTCTCTCTTCTTCGCACCCCCATCTACTGCCATCCGCCCACGCTAAGATCATTTGCAGCCTCTCATTGGCGCACGCTTTATTTTGAAGTCTTTGTCACGTACGATACCCTACAAATTGCACGGATTTGCTTCTAGAAACACATTCAGCCACTAACTCTTCTTAATTCTCTCATGCTAGGTTATTTCGCGGGAGCAATTGATCCGTGAGATCTGAAGCTAGACAGGAATCACCCCTCATGAAGAAAACAATTGTCTGCAGCGAAAGTCACGCCAGAAAGATGCTTAGCTCTCTTAATTTCAATTTACGTAGCATAAACTTCTGGTTCTACGTTAAAGCAGGATCAGCAAAACTACCATCACGGAGGTTATTCAGAGAAAAGATGGTAAATCTAATATGATCAACACAGCGGAAAGGAGATTAAAAGGAGGACATTTGATAATCTTTTATTAGGAGGTTAACATGTGTTCCTCTTCTATACAGTGCTTTTTATAGTAGCACTTCAGTGTTACAAAATCGAAAACTTGATGCTCAGCAAAAATAAGTAATATTTAAATTAATTTTATTCTGAAACAAACGAAATCTTCGTCAACTATGTTTATTACTGCTCAAAATAAATTCGACTATTAGTGTTGAAAGTAGGGTAATTAAAAATAAGGAATCACTATAAAAAAAAATATATAAATCGTTCATCCAGAAGAAAAAAATGAAAGAAATTTTTAATGTGCATCACATATTTACGTTATTATTATTACTCGGATTCGGAACTCTCAGATGCATAGTTACATAGAAAAAAAATACGTAATACATACATTAAAATGAAGATAGAAAAATATTGCGGATCAAAGACTGAACAGAGAAACAGGTTCCAAATCAATGCTTATTTAGCGTTCTGAAAACGGCGATAAACGGAGAATTTAGTGATACTAATGATCGAAGATGAAGCTAACCATTATGTCCTCATATTTTCGTTTCATTTGCGTACTGGTGTCCCAACGCGGCTTGCTTAATCGCCCAACAACGGCGACTCTATTCCTGCTCGATTTGAAAGCATCGGTGCGATTTACAAACCCCTTCTTGGAGAATCCATCTAATTTTAATCAAACGAGAAGCATTTCGGATCTTCACAGCGTGTTTTCGCCAAGTGAACCTGACGTCACTTTACGCACGTGAAAACTTTTTATATTTTAGGAACCAACGCCACTGAAAACAAACCGTTCGATCGGCCTCATCCGCTTCCTTTGCGATCTCCTGCGATTCTTTCGGATAGATCCTGATGGAACACAAAGGAAGGGCAAAAAGTCCGAGCGTTAAAAAATCAATCCAAAGGATCGCGCGTCGTTGTGGAGATGTCTCGTAGGGTCACTTCGCATGAAATTCATTTGCAGCTTCAAACCGCCGCAGGAAGGTTTAGAAGACAGATAGCCTTTTTAAGGTCGTGATTTACATATGGTGAGGGAAAATAAAGGTGCTATTATTAGTGAAAAATCGTGCCGGTATCTCATCCCAGACTCCCTCACCCCGCTGCAGAGGGGTCATTTTCGCCTCGCAGGTCATCGCAATCTGTGATGGAGGCGCATATTTCATAACAATGGAAATGTGGACTATTTAAAAAAAAGAGGTTCCTCTTTCAGGTGAGGAGGCGGGGGTGGAGTCATGCTAATGGATGGAGAGCTGAGATATGCAAAACGACGAGGTCGGCCGAGGGCAGTTTGTATGGCGCCGAGAGTGTGGGCAGTGCAGTCGCCCCTGATCTATTGTCTGAGGTCAACCTGCTCCTCCAGAATTCACTCCTCTCCACGATGGAGTGAGACGTCAAAAGAAAATTCGGAGAGTGGGCGGATCTTTCGAGGCATTTTTCTTTCGTAAGAAGAGAACTTGGCATCTCGTATCACCGCTCTATCTGTTCTTCGGTAAATGAAAATAAAGAAGCTCTTGATACCCTGCTTCGAAGAATACCTTCTCCTATTAGAATAGTATCTATGTAATACAAATACAACACACGTATTAAATGAGGAGTCATTATGAGGTCAACACATGTGAATAATGATATTAATCAATAACGTGCTCTATTTTCATGCATTATAAGAATGATTTATGTTCATATCCTTTGAAAAACACTTTCCAGAACTCCATGTGATGGTACTTCATGAATGACTTATTGACTATAATAATTTCAATCGCATAATAACATTACTTACGATCACTTTCGTGCAGTTCACAATCAAAACAAGTAAATTGCGTGATAGAATTCATCAGAAATTATAACATAATCTATGATAAATTACTTTTAGCATGATTTTCAAGTAACTCAGCTCTTTTGTTCTTGGAAATAATGATCTCAACAGCCTTTGTTGAAAGAGAGAGTAAAAATAAGTTTTTCTATTAAAGCAATCCCTTCTTCTTTGACCATGATACACATCTCCAACGCCATGAGTAGATTCGATACGTCATATGTGACCGCGAAGGTCGAGAAAATGTTTTCGGGGAGATTATTTTGAGAGATTCTCTTTTATGACGAATTAAAATGCTTTCAAGCTATGTCATCTGTCAATTTTTGTGAGCGAACATACGCACAAGTGGCTTAAAATACGCTCTGGGCGTAAAATAAATATAGAAAAAACGAAAATGGCTTTCATCTCATCAACTAATTGGATCACGACTTCAAATAACCCGTTCTATAAACAAATATCAACGGAGAGAACATATTTAACATCGTCTAACGGTAGCCGGCTGTTCTATTCGGCTGACAATGAGCATTTACACGCAGTTTAGGGGAAGTGACTAACGATTCCATTTTAACTTCTCATCCGAGTATGAAATGGGGCACAGAGGAAGGGGTGATGAGTCACTGTTGCAAAAAATTATAACCTGTTACATTAAAACCTGTTAAATTTTCGGAGATTTTAGATCGTGCAGTGAAATTGAAGGCGAGCAGACAAGTAACTTTTCATGGTTTATTAACTTCGATTCTGAAAACATGGTATTCCTAAATGTATTGTTATCCGATTTCAATTATACAAAGTATCATCATTGCTGATTTTGGGGAAATACGTATCGTGTGGCAAATAGTTTATGGTTTGTGTTTAAAAAAAAAAAATTGCAAGTACGAGGTTAACTATTGTTCTCAAAAGATTATTGAAAACTTTCAACTTGTTCTTCCTTATTTCCTTTCCAAACAACACACCTTTGCCGAGAAAATCGAAAACATACGATAGTGATGAATTAAGACTGAATGCTTAATGAAATGAGACTTGAGAAAACTTTAATTTCATATATAATATGAACGGGAGAATGAATTTATATAAATAGAACCTTCCACACACAACATAATTAGGGGAAGTCGATAGACAAGCGTAGCTGATAAAAAGGAACAAAATACTCCTAATTATGAATGCCACTTCTGTTGCGCCAAAGCGTTAAATAATACTTTCGTTCTCTCGTACGAAAACTTTCGTGGGAAATGTTAATTTTGAGGCCATAGCATGACGAGATAAATAAGATGGAAATGGATAGCGTCAAAAGACAGTTCGGATGAGGGCCATGGGTCATGGAATGGAAATAAGGTGATAAATATAAACCTCCTTAGAAATGAGGGGGGAGGTTGAAATTAGGAGCAAAGAAGATGAGGGAGATGGGGAAGGAATGGGGGGAGGAAAGAAGATTTTCACTAATGGATGTGATGTTTGATAAAAGAATAGGTCATGAAAAAGACTCTTATTAACATTACATTCACATAAATTTTCCTGCAAAAGTGATGCGTAGTAAAACTTTGTGATGCTAAGTTATGTATCAACAATACTCGTACTAAAAAGGATTTGAATTTCTTTGAATACAGAATAGAATTTCGGGCGTCAAAAAATTCAGGATTAATTATAGGAACTCAAATAATTTTCACGTGTTTTAATTTGATCGTTTCATAACATTTCCAGATATTTCAATTTTTAAGTAGAGACAGTAGATAGAATTGTTTGGATTAAAAATAACAGAAATATATCAATAATCTTGTCAAAACATTTCGGAGAGTTATTTATATGTATTTGAGCTATACAGATTAAATGGTAGTTTCTGTAAGAAGTATTCGTCAAATGAATTGGAGATGAAGAAAGATACTTCGGAGAAATTACTGTAGATGTATTATATAAAAAGAAACGGGAGGAATATTCTCCGTACCATTAATTATGACCAGGTGTCTGGTGTATTCTGTAGCCCACAAATGCCGCCAGGAAGCTAAAAGGGCTGACAGATAGACTGATGAACAATTCTATTTTTAAATATAGCGCTCTATAAATATGAGCCTCTATTAGTCTCAATAAAAATTTTGAAAACATGAAATAAAACTGAAGCTTGCAAATTTATTCCGGAAATTATTAGTGGTAAAGTAGAAGGACAATAAACTTGTTTGTATTGCCTAGTATAGCTTTTTGGAAAACCATGCAAAGTAAATAACGATTTTAATTTTCAGATGAGAAGAAACATGTTGTAACCCGGAAACACGAGGATAAAAGTCCAATTAAGTTAAATTAGCGTAATTTACAAAGAGAGCTGAAAAGAGAGAGACGTAAATAAATATTGAGAACTATATGAAATCATTTTCTGGTCAAATATATAATGTTAAGAATAAATTCCTTCTCATTTTACAACCAATAATCCCACGACAATTTCGCCGAAAATCTTGATGATGTACGAGATTGTCGGAAAGCGAAGAGATGACAAAAACAAAAGGAATTCCAGTGGAAAAAGGAGAGCGCGGGTGTGTTTGTTATGATGGGACAATGCCACAGTATTTCAGGAGACCGAAAAATGGGCGATGAAAACGAATCGCCAACGTCGGTTAGCAGAAGAAGGATGAGGAGCAAAGGAATGAGTCAAAGGGTGTAGGTGAGCTGGATGAAGGGGTTTCGAATCAAGACGAACGCCGCTCATGAGTGATAACTTAAGTGAGACGAAACGTGGTATTAATGGAAAACGTGCCACCTCGAGCCAAGAATAAGAAATTGGGAAAGTGTAGGGAGGTGGAAAAATTCTTAAGCTTTGACCGGGGGCTTAAGAACGCGCTCTCTTCGAGGCGTTAATCAACAAACGTGTTTGGCTGAGGCACGATTTAAAACCTTAGCGACAAACGTGTTGGTGCCACCGCGCTTTTTTCCCCTTCGTATTCGTTCATTTTTCCCGTCTTATTAATGCTTTGACGTCCTGTTCGCGTGTTGGGAGGGCGCTTTTCTAAACTACAGCGGAGTTTCTTGTCGTCTCTGTGTAGCACGTCCTATCATTTTCGAGGGAATTCTATCTTCTTCCCAAAGGAATTAAGTGGAGACGAGAAATGAGACTCGCACAACTCGAGAATTTAGAGGCGAAATATCGATCGGTAGCCAATTGAAGGCAAATTTTAGAGCTAATAAATATTATCTATAAAATCACCACAATATAATTAATATGGTAAATTTCAAAATTAGGTTTAGAATTTAAAGCTACAAAATTTCTTAATCCATCTATAATCCGTGGTAAGCTTGGCTTCATCGTCAGATGAATACGGAGTCTTTTAAAACTATAGGAAAAAACGCGCTTCCATTTAGTGCCCCTTTGGATTTAAATTTTCTGGTTATTATTCTAAATCATTACTTAAAAATTAACTGTAATCCATCATGACATCACGAGAAAGAATATAAGTTGTCAGAAGTCCTGGAACTCTGATTTACATCGAAGGGAAAGAGGGAGTTCGAAAGCAAACCCCACAAATAACCGAATAGAAAATAGGGTTGTTTGGACAGATAAAACGTGTCACGTGCTGAAGAGGGCTCGAATAAGGCGAGTAACCGACCTATTGAATCGATGATGTTTCCATTTGTACCACAATGCACATACAGAAAAGAATCCATTACAAAAGATAGGTCTCGTTCCCTCTGATCCGAATGTTAAAAGGTCCATGGGGGAGAGATGGGGTGAAAGAGTGTATAAGGGTCGGATGGATGGCTGAGGGTAAAAATCATCGGTATACCGCTGACTGATATAATACGGGGGGGCTGCTGTGGTGCGTGTGCAAACGGACGAGGGCCCTAACGACCGGTCTACAGCAGACATCCCCGTTTTTTCGATTCCACCTGACGGTGGGATGCGAACGTAGCAGGATCAACAAGAGCGTGTTGACGGGACGGTGTCGATTGTTCGGCTAGAAAGGTTCTGTTTGCCGAACATGCATGCATGGGGATGGAAGTGTTGAAGACTGCCACTTCCAATCGAAGCGATAGATTTACGCTTTCTCGAGAGGGCACCGCTGGTGGCATATCTAAATGCGGAGAAAGGAACGGTCTTGATACGTCAGCTGCGTCCGATGAAGGGAAATGTATTGCTTTGGGACACGCGAAGCTGCGGTGAGCGCGGGAGGTGGCTTTTAATTGGGGCGAGAAACTGATTGATAATGAAACAACAGCTGAGATTATACTTGAGGAAGGATATGGTAATCTTAGACTTCGTAGAAAAAACAGAGAATTTATCATTATTCTCTATAAACGTACTCTCTTACTCAAAACTTCACGAGAAAAATCTCCTTCTAGCTTCAGAAAGTAATTTTTCAGTTAACAGCTTCTGACATGAATAATTTCGCTTTTATAAACAATGACACACTTGGAATTTCGATTCCCACTCCACCATATGAGTAAAAAATCTCCTGAAATTTTTAAGTTCGTCATGTAAGAGCTCCTCAGATAAGATTATTCGTCATCTGTCAGATAATTCATTTCCATATAAACTCGCATGACGTTGGGAGCGCACGTTTCGTTTGCGTAGGTACGGACAGTTTCTCACCGTGAATAAAGCACATAATTATCGTCGCGATGAACAATCGTCCAACGTCACGGATGAAACGGAATCCTCTAGTAAGAAAATCCAGAGCGATCCGACGCGGACCTCGGAGATAACTGCAGATTTCCTCGCGTTTTTTTCTCCCCAGCGACGGATAAATCACGCCTATCCGGAAAGGAGAAAACAGCTCGCCCAAGTTTTATTTACCGCAAAAAAAACGCAGCCAACTTTTCCAACGTGGAAGCGGGTATAATGGAGATGGAATCGAGTTAAGAGCTAGAAGGATGTGAGAGAACTCAACGTGGAGCGATGTGGAGAATAGCAATGATGCGAGAGAGTGGTGCTGGATATCGGAGAATGCGAAGGTGAGCTCCGGACGTGGGGATGGGAAGAGATGGAACGAAACGTTAAGTCAATGGTGTAGGTTCCAGCCAAACTAGGGAGGGAAGATTTATAAGCGCAAGTAAATCGGTGGGGAAAGAGTAGAAGAGGAAGGGATTGATAAGGAGAGCATCCTGTTTTTTTCCAGTCGCTCTAGAAGGCAGTGTCTCGTCTAGTTCAGTCGGCCCTACATATCCTTCGAACGTGTCCTCTTCCTGGACATTATCATTTCAGCCACTCCCTCGGTGTGTCTTTTATTTCGCACCGAAGGAATGGGATCTTATGGGTGGCATTGAGTGGACCTCCATTCCTTAGGCATGCCAACACGCCCTGCTTTGGACTCCTACACGCGACTCGTGGCCTGGAGCGTAAATTGTGCGTATTGAGCATGGCTCGGGGAAATACGGCTGAACGACATTGTATTGGGTGGGTTTTATTCCTTGCTTCTGGACTTTGGCGACAACACGTTTTTCTGGGGAAGGGCCTTTAAATGGGGAATAAAACTACACCCGAAAGAGGGCACTGTATTTACGCAAAACGACCACTGACTTTAATTTACGACTTTGGAGAGTACTTGGGAGTGTTTTGTCGTAATTTTGTGGGATGGACTGAATTATTCGTAGCTAGCGGATATATAGATTATAAATAAAACATTACGTGCAATACATTGAGATAACTATACCTCAATTCTGCACAATAATATGAATCAGTCGATCAATGAATTTCGATAAAATTTGAATTATTGAATAAAAATTGAATCCTTTAATTTCCAAAACATTGTATGCTAAATATTCGAATTAACTAAAGTAACACGAGCTTCATATTAAATAAAGTTTCCCTATTAGTTTTCGTTAACTTAATTTTGAATTTTGATTAATGTTAATCAATTTACAAAAAATAAATTGAAACTATATTACAAGCACGTCTTATTTAAGAATGAATATAATTATTATTTTTGCGTGTCATTCAATCAAGTTCTGATTTATATTGGTGGAATTACGTACATTCCAAGTAATCCTCATTACATCCTCAATTTATTATTTGATTCAAATTAATTCGCAATAAACCTTGGTATTGTCAGAGGGCTGAAAATGAGACTGTAAAATACCAAAAACCTTAGCAGTTTTTGAATGAAATCTCACAGCCGTCTCTTCAATAATAGAAGACAAATGACTGAACAGATCTCCGCGACAAATCCGCAGAATTCAACGTCTGCACAGGGTCACGCATCTCTCGTGTGGAAGAGGAAGAAAAAGAAGACTGTGGAGATGAAGATTCGGGAGCACAGGGCGGATACCTCATGTCTCCTTTCCCGGCACCCTGACGAATTGAACCCGTGCGCCTACTTCGTGTTATTCGCCTCGAGATTCCTTGTCTTCCGACAGCTTCCTCGCACACCTACCCGACCTTCTCTCTTTCCCTTCGCACCACTTTCACTTTCCGAGAAGTGAATCCGCGACTCATCTGCTATCCAAACCGCTACTAAACCAACCTCAATCGATCTTCCGGTTATTCTCGCCGATCAATTACGGACTCGGTTGACGTCAGAATAACATTCCTCGAAAAAGAGCTGCATTATGGCGCCCCATCATTTGCTTTCTTAAATGTTTCTTCGTGTTTGTTTTCGTTACTCATCCTTCGCCGTCCGAAGCTCGCGACGTTTCCTTCTTTGATCCCTCTCCACATGCATCATCCTCGGAATCGATTAAAGTAAACAACCAAAGAAAGAAAAACCGCGTGGAGGACGTCCGAGATGCTTACACAACAAATCGTCGGAAAACTACCGCTCGCAATTTCGCCGAACCAATCTACCGATCGCACGGTCCCTCCGCGTCTCCTTCTAATCCATCCGGTTGTCTCCGCGCCTCCTCTTAATCCCACCTACAACTCTTCATCCTCACCGCCATCCTTCACTCTAATCTCGGCTAATCCCATCGGTAACTCTTCTTTATTCCCTCTATTTTTCATCCTTTTCAAAATCCTATTCCATCAAGATATTTTGATTCACCTGCTGCTTCATAACACACGGAATTACGTCCTTGCTTCCGGAAACTTTTTGAGCACCCTACTGAAGCAATTTTCCACTCATTAGTGAAAACAAACAATTTTAAATGCGTCCACATTCACTAGCATAGGTGATAGATCCTTACTCTTTGACTAGTTACGATCACCATTCCTAACTGACATTAAAACTACAACCCGTGATCGATGGAATTAAAAGCCAACTCCGATGTCGTCCACGCATTCAATAAAGCGATATCAATCGAGAGCGAATGGTACACCGTCCCTCGTGATGGAACCACTCGGAAAATTTTTTACGTCCGCGATATTCTGTTCGCGAAACCCTCCCTCTACACTTTCACTACGACAATCTCCCCCACGCCCATCAGTCTCCTCGCTTTTGTTCCACTCCACACTTGCCAACGGAGATTATTCACGTCCCTATTAATAATATTTCTCGACTGCGCAGGAGGTGGAATGTCTGAAGGGAGGGATGTTTTTTGACACAGGATGGAGATAAGAGGGAGGAGTAAGTCGCCGGATACCGGATTTAGTTCTGTATCGAGAGAGGGCGTGATCGGGGACGATCGGGAATAAATTATCTCGACTTTTTTACGATGTTGTCATTCTGGAGTTTCGATTCGGGCTGTCGGACGAGAAGAGTGTGTTGATTTATGGAATTGGGAGCCGCATTCTACGGACCACGATCTGAATGAGGAAAACGCGCTCATGTCGTACAAGTCGTTTAATTTTTGCGACGCCCATCGAAGGAGCTCGTGAGGGGTTATCAAAACCATTTCTCATTCTTGACCCAACCAAAAGGTGCTTCTTGAAGAGATGTGGAAGAATTGGTCGGATCATCCATGTCATTAAAAAACTCGTTGGTTTAAAAATAACTGCTTTGAAACTTCGTAAATGATACAAATACCTTCAGCTATATATTCTCTTTATATTTCAAAAAGCATATCATTATAACTCTAACTCCAAGTAAATCAATTAAATTATAGAAATAAAATCATGCTTTTCAGATAGTAATCTGCCAATCGTTCACGCGAAAAATAAAAAGGGATACTTTTAACCTCTTCCTGAAAGACAACATGCTCATTTTAACGAACTTAGATTATTTCTTGGGTGTTCTATTCCTTCTGAATTACGTCCGCTTTCTTGACGGGGTAGAAAGTCTTGTGACTTATCCGAACTGAACGCGAGAGAGCAAAAAGTAAACGAAGTAACCTCGCGAAGAAGTTCTCAAATTCTGGAATCCCCGACACATCCAAATGCTATTGAACGCGACACTTTTGGCCGCCGATGCTGTAAATACGCGATTCCTCGAAAATTGGGGATGAATTCGAATCCGCTTGCGAAAAAGGAACGAGTGGTGGGAAAATGTGAATTACAGAGCGGCGAATCGCATTTCTCCGGGAAGATACACAAGGGTACTCTCATCGCAAATCGAGAAAAAGGAGACGGGCGATGAAGCCTCTTCCTTGCAGTAATACCCCCAGATCCATAAATCACTGGTGTCTAAGTGGGATTGGAAACAGAGCGAATTGGTTGAGAGCCAAGGTGCCCAACATTACAACACGCGCGGGCAATGATATGAATAGACCGAGGGGGTTAATTAGCAAAAAGGGTTGAGGGATGCCAGTAAACAAGAGGAATGGTGCGGGGTTCGTGCCCCGGGAGACACGGGCTCCAGAGAAGAAAGGGAGCCATGCCGGGGTGTTGATTACTCGTCTTCCCGGGAGGCTGTGATATCATTCGCCGAGGACTTCCAAACCGGAAAACGCGCATCCCTATCTTTTTTACCGAATACGAGTAATTGCTATCCCCAGTTCTAAGAATCCTCCTCCATCTGACAGACACGTCATGATTCCTAAAATACGCCAATCAATTCTCTCCACGTCAGAAGAGTGTTAATGCGGTCGTTTGGAGTTTTTTGATTGTTTAATAGGATTCCCCTGTCGAGGCGCCTTATGATAGCAAGAGGGATGGAAGGTTGAACAATTCCCAAGAAAATATTTCCCAACCCGACCGCTGAATTTCCAGGAAATCTCTAAGGCCAAGACATTATGGCGAAATATAATGTCGGGAGAACTATTAAACGAGGACAAAAATCTCCCAAGGATATATAACCGAGAATGCACTCAAACCACGAGACGGCCGTCTTACCCCGCTTTTTATTCCACAGTTCTTAAATGCCTTGATGACATTCTCCGTTTCAGAAATGCTTCCAACCGTTCACTCTATTTCATTAGACGGTTTTCTCGCAAAGAACAGTGGACATTTTTTTTCGCGCGAATTCCTTCTTCGTTTCGCTAATTTATTTCTTAATACCTAAATTAAAAACTAAAATCTTTTAATCATGACTCATTTCTGTGATCATCAATCTGTCACGAGTACTGATTAAATAAAACAAATAAGAAAACACCAATGATACTCAAATTGAAAGTATAGTTATTTATTTGAAGACGAGAATGCTTTCGTGGATATTTATTTCGTCTCCTGTCACGTGGTTACAGATGGACGAAAGATAAATAGTTCCGAAGATGATTCGTAACATCTACGAAAGAAATCGATTGGATAGGTCATTCAAAACAAGCGCTATTTATTATCAGAAAAGAGTGAAAACATTTCTGCTGGTTTTATCTAAATTACTTTCATATCTTACGACTGTTTTGAAAGAGGGCAGCTTTAGGGAAGATAAATGTACAGTCCTTTATCAGAGACGTCCTACGCGGTACAGATTAACCCTTCCTCGCCTTCGAGTAGCTCAACATCCGAGCATTTCACGTTCCTCGGAAAGAACTTTAATTAACTCGAGCTTTTACTATCGTTCGAGGGAATACGCAAGAATAGGGAGGAAATTTCGAACGTATATTTTTTATGACGGAAGCGATGGAAGAAGAGCGCCGTAGAACCAGCTGCACCTTGAGAGAGGCATAAAAGACGGTCGAAGTTGAGAATGAAGGGGAGGATTAATACTTGAGGAGGAGAGAGGGCATAACTGAAAAAGGACCGCTTAATACGTCTTCGCTGGTATCACCGAGTGAACTCCTTCCCTTCTTTCAAAGTGCTTACTGCCTTCGCCGCAAATGACCGCTTTAATGCAATCGTAAAGACAAAGCGATGAACCTCTTTCCCTGCGGAGAATTGGGATGTGCTTTAATTAAGACTCAACAGTTGTCTGGAGAGCGGACCCTTTATTTTCTTCGAAGATAAATCCAACGGAAGAGGAGGATATTTTAGTGGAGCGGATCATTATCGTAAACCGGAAGAATTCCGTTTGCGAAATACTAAAAAAATGATCCTAGGATAGGCAACTTAAGCGCAGCGTCTATCTTAGCGAGTATGGAAATATGGCGAGTAGCAGGAAATAATGGAACCACTTCAACTGCGACAGAAAACTATAATTTTCGCTGAAATATTGCTAAATTCGGTGAATATAAATAGGCTTGATTTTCATATAAAACTTCCAAATGGTAGAATTGTAATTGGATGTTTACATAAGAAGTTTTCAATCTCAAATGAATACTTCCACTCCAACCTTGCCATTTGAGAGTGGAACGATACTAATAATTCTACATTAAGATATATTTAATTGAATTAGAGTAATTCCTTTCGATGAATATTAAATAAGTATGAGTTAATAAAATTTAGATATACATCCAATTACTTTTATTTTAAATATGAAGTATTTTGCATTCGAAAAAAAATACCGAACAAACAACTTCGAGCTTCCAAAAAGTATAAAAGGCGTACAAAATCAGAAGTGTGAAAGATGGAGCAATATTTAAGAAAAGCAAACCGTGAGAAGTTACGAAAATTTAAAGCTTAGCATTATTCTCGGAATCTTCATCTACTTGAGTCATTAAGGGCAAACTGATTTCTCACCGAATTAATTTTAACCATGAAACGTTTTCTAAAATGAGAAAACCCAGACCTTCTGTGACTCACATTCGTCTGAGAAATCATCTGGAAGTGGGGAGTTTGATAGACCTTTTTCGTATCAACGGAGGCTTATGGAGTGGAACTCTACCTTGCTCATCCGTCTCCTCTTACAAATTAGAGGATACAATCTTGAGGAATGGCTGGAGAAAGAAGAGGTTACGAGAGGGGATGTCCCGACATCAACCTCACCTAATTAAAACACCTTTTTCCTCTTCGTTGGTGTGGGGGAGGATTAGAGGGAAGGCGGGGCGAAACACGCAAAAGCTGAGTCACCGAGGGGATGGAATAAAGGTGGGAAGCAATCCTTGGACTCCCAGGTCGAATATCTCCACCACCCAAAGAGTAGACGCCACGGTGGGTGGGTGATACAACGAGTCTGGGTTACGGATAAAAAGAAAGAGAGAGGTGATGGATAGCCGTTGTTCCCAAAGGCTATAAGTCCACTTTATCATGGTTTTAAGTCTTAATGGGACTGCGGATCCTTCCCTATCGTTTAGATAATCCGTTAATTTCGCCGGGAAAAAGCCTTCCCTAAATTCGCGATGTAAATTTCTGGAGTCCGATTTCGGTGGAAGATTACGCTCGGAAAACTCGGAATTTATTTCCTTCGAATTGGCCGAGGATATTAAGCGAGCTTTCCCCTTAACCGCTCAAAAGTGCGATTCGAGGCTAGTTTGAGAGGAAATATTGCGGTGGATTAAGAGGGAATTTCTCTGGAAATCGGATTTTTTTAAGGTTCTCGTAACTCATTCGTAAGGATTGCGAGCGGTCGCAAGGAGCGAGTTCATAGTGTGTGGAAGAAATTACTTAAACAATCGCGGCGATAAATAAGAATAAGCACGTTAAGGGATACGAGAAAAAGAGCTTATGAGACCTCTCTTGAAACAGTACCAACAAAATCCGGGGATTTAGAAGGAAGAGCGGTAAATATTACTAAATGTTTATGATTAAAATTTACTTAGAGATATATGTAAGACCCTTCACGGCAGTCCTCTAGCTCCGATAGCCTGGGGAAGTGGAATAATTGGTATCTGGGAAAAGGCATATAATAGAAGCTTCTACCATCCAATTAATACCCGAATAATGTATAATTAAATAATGATTAATTTTAGATAATTTTGCATACATCATTTACTAATTATTATTTAATTTTCATAAATTATTAATAATAATTTCTTAATTCTTATTTTTAAAATCTTATGGAAAATACATTAATTAAATTTGCAATTTTAATGCTTATTCTCTTACAACTGCAACGGAACGTAAACGACCTTAACATTGAACGCAGCATACATATGGAATGGAGGTAGAGTGTAAGGTACATTGTCAAGGACCACTGGTACGAAAAACATAATTTGACGCGACGATAAGTTGTGACACAATGGCAAAAAATGTGCAAATCGTTGGAACGTGCGGAAGATCCTCTCGGAGTAGAATATATCCACTGCAGCAAACAGTAGCGACGTCTCAGCGAGACACGAGGCGAGTGATGTGTGTAGCGTGAGAGGAGACATGAACACAAGCGATAGTTGGCACGAAGTGATCGAACCATAAGCACGCTGGGTGGTATCAGAAGTCCCGCTCGGCTACCGCGTCATGAAGATGTAGTCGGGGAGGGGAAATGAAGAATGATCCGAGTTAAAGGTGGGATAAGAGGGGTGAGGTGGCGAAGAGATTTGGAAAAGTGCCACCGAAAGAAGACGACGATAAACCAAAATGATGGAGGGCCATGCGAGAAGAGTTATGGCCTAGAGATATGTGAGGATGAAATAGGTGAAGAATGTAATGAAAAAGGGTCTAAATGGAGGGTGTAAAATAGTGAAAACGGAGAAGGTTGAATTGGATTTAATGCAATAAAGGATAGAACGAGGGCCTTAATTTACTGCGCCGGAGGTGAAGAATTTACGAAAGGACGGAGATTTTTTACCTTCGTATACATCTTTCTCTTGTTTGTTTCCTATTTTTGATTAAAAAGGGAGAGGCTAATGAAATTGTATGTAAACACTCCGAAATGAGGTCCACATTCCAGACTGAGGATTCATTGGCCGAATAAATTTAATGTTATTTATATAATATTTTGGCCCGAGTTTTTAACTCGGAGCTTCTTATTTCCCTTTATTTTATATTATTTAAACGATAAACTACATGAAATTATACATTCCTCATCGGAGATTTATATGAAAAATACAAGTCAAATAAAATTTTCATTATAATATGATTTCGTTATATTACTCATATATAATATCAGTAAAAGAATAAATGTATCCAAAAGGGAGGATACTGTAAATAAAGCAGCAAAGCTCCATACCAAAATTCTCTATCGATCTCTATCCATTCCCACACGCATACTTCTTTCTTAAGTGGATGCTTCTTAAACATCTCTAATGGGGAGCGAACTGACTCTACGTAGCAGCCGATCAAACGAGCAGGAAATGCCAGTTTTAGAGAGGTAATTAAGTGGCGATAGAAAACTATTCCCGAAACAACAATCGGAGGATGCTTAAATGGGCTTTAAGGGAAGAATTAAGAGGAAGAAAGAGGGGAGATAAAAATTCGGAATGGGCATAAGAGTTGAGGAGATTGAGTGGGTGGCGAAGGGAAGCTTTGGAATGAAATAGTGAGACGGAATGAAGAGGAGGATTGTCTTGAAGAGGTCGTTGGGGTGTAAGAATAAGGTCATGGAGGGAAAGATTAATGCGTGGCGCGCGTGGTTACAAATTATTTTTATTCCGAAGAGGGGAACAATGTGGCAAGAAGAATGCCCTGAGATCCCCTTCGAAGATTCTTTGTCAGAGGATCAATTTAACAGCCGATTAATCGGCAAATTGCTCGTTGAGAGGAAATGATGTGGGAAATGTGGGGTGTGAATTATAGTCAATGAAAAATAAGAAATAGGGGCGAAATCAAACGATTCGTTTATTCTTTTCGGGCGGTTAGATAGAGATTGATCCTTATGGAATGTAAGGCACCAATTCGAAAACAATTACGGAGGGAACAAAAATATTATGACAACCTTTGAGTAAGGGAAATAGTCGTAAATCAAATATTTAGAAGTAATCAATGGAGCAAATAATAGATAATGTTACAGTAATTTCATCGAATCAATATGTTGCTATAAGAAATTTCAATAAAAAGCTACGTTTAAGATATTTATCAAATTGTATGAGAATCTATAGTTTCAAAAAGTGAGACTTAATTTTATAATTGTTTCAAGTGTTAATAATTTCGAAATAACGTCGGCAATAAATCAATTCATAGAATTTAATTCTCTAATGACTTTTACAGAGCCTCAACCAAAAAAAAAAATAACAAATACGATTACTGAAGCTATTTAGATCATCCAAAATATAATTAATTTTATACATGTATCCTATTACTTCATTTAAAATTGAATTTGTTTTCAAATTTATTTCTCGTCCATTCTCTTTCGGTCTTTCATCTCTATGAGATAAGAACAACAAAACGCTAAGAGGATTAATTAAGAATGCAACAAATATACGATATGAACTCCGAAAATGGAAAATATTAGAACTAAAAAAAAGCAAATTTAAATTTTCCAACACTACGAAACGTAACCAAAACACTTCTACGAATGCGATGCGCACACAAAATAGATGCGTTATCAACGCATGAGTCTATCCCCCATTTCCCTCCCCCGAAACCCTGGGCCCGAAATATCTAGAGCTTAGAAGAGCATGGAAAACACCCGGCCATGGGAATAAGAATGATTTAAGAATAAAACGAGACGCTTGGCATCCCGGGAGAAAGAGAGATTGGAGGCAAGTGGCGCGTTGGATTGAGACAAGATATCTCCGCGTCTAGGATTGAGAGAATAAGAATCGGAGACAGTGAAGTGGCACGCATGGCGAGAGTTGGGGTTGCGGGATGGAAAGATTAATTGGCTGATTAACTCTGCCGCTTATTTACACTGGTGCTCGGCGGGAGAAGCGGAGGATTTTAATGCTTTACATCTCCCAACAACCGGAGGGTGGCGCGGAGGGAATTCCCCTTTTGATCCCCCTCGTCTCCTCAATCAAGCGGAGGGAAGGTAACACGATGTTCCTTCCTCCATTTCCCGCTTTCACACCTCTTTGCCGCGAGGGTACGACGCGTGCCTCTTTTGAATCTGGCTTGGAGCCCCGACGAGGGTCCGCTTCCATCGCGATACGGTTCCTTTTTCTACGCTTCTCACAGCTTAATCAGCGACGACGACAGAGATACGCCGGATGAATATCACGGATTCGGATTTGAGGCAGCTGACACGGAGGGGGGTGACATTGATTTGCATCGCGGAGAATCAATTTTCATCAACATAATGGAAAATACGATAAGTAGGACGTGAGTATTAAAATACCTACCAGTATTCACTTGAGATGACTCATTACGCAACTAAATAACTTTCTTGATTTTAAATTCTAAATATTATAATGAAATAAAATATATTTAGAGTGGCAAACTACAAAAATAACAGTGGAATGAAAATATTTGCTCTGGAAAATGCATCTCGTTGGAGTCATAATCATGCTCCTGATAAGTTTTATATGGAACTTGTACAACTTTAAAATATAAATATACCGCTCGAGGAATTCAAGAACGTAGACTATTTCAGTGGAAATTTTCCTCAATAATACTAATCCACAATGATGCAATTTTACGACCGTTTAGTAAATAAAGATGTAGAATCCTCAAGACCAAGTATATAAGGTAGAACGAATCCCCTATTTCCATTTTTTACTCTCGAATACCTCGAGTGTAAATCGGGAATATTTCCAGAAGAGCGCGATCTTAATCTTCATCCATATCTGCTCAACTAAAAACCCTGAAAACTCCACCACTAAATCTACTACAGTTCGGACTCGATCCCAGTAAAACAGGGCGTTCCCGCATCCAGTTCTAATTTATCTCTCCCTCGCTACAAGCACTAGCACCATCCCCTATCTATAAAATCCCTACAAATTTACCATTTACATACACGAGAATATGCGCGCATGGGAACGGGAGCAGAAACGTGTTAAACTCAGCTGCGTCTCACAACAGCCCTTCGCAATTGTTTTCCTTCTCTTCCCCATTCTCGGAAACGTTTTAAATCTCGTGGTCGCCTATCATTTACGGCCTCATACGCTTCCCGAATAAATGTCCGCAGCAGAGAGTGACCATTGCGCGCAGCCCCCGTCTGCAGCGAAAGGCCGATCTCGTGTGAGGTCTCCACGATTTTATGGGAGGGTGGTCGCATGGGTGGCTCGATTTCGCCTCACGTCCGCCACCTTCCCCTATCCTGCCATCGGGACGATAGCGCCCCATTTTCAAAGTCCTACGCAGGCACCGAGGGAAGAGAAATGAGCTGTGCGACAACGACCGATAGAGCTCCTCGTGAACGCCAACATCCCCCCGCCTCTCGGATTCCTCCGCGAAAAAGAAGAGGGCAAATAAGGAAAGCAGAGAGAGGACGGGGGACACGGTTTTCGACGGTGCTGCCTTCCGCGAATCGGAGGCGATGAAAGGGGTATTTATTTTCCCCGCCCTCTTCCTCTGTCCAATAAAGACTTTTTGGTCCGCTCTCCAAATGTCTCCACGTAATTACGCCCCGATGAAAAACGGCCGCCTCTCCCTCCTGGAAATTCGCTCCTTTTTTTTCGATTCTTCCTCGAATGGCTACGCGAAGGGATTCTAGATGACGGCTCGCTTTGAATCGGCCGCGCAAATACTGCGACTTAGAAAAAGAGTCGATCAGAATTCGGTCGTTGTTTAGCGTCGTAAAAAAGTTATATTACGAAACATCGATGTAACCTTCAAACGAGTTTTTCATCAGGTGCATAAACTATTCTCATATTTAATTATTTACAGGAAGAGAATTCGAAAGCGCAAGAATATAAATAATATCTCCCCCCTGCCACACGCAGAAAGGCGGCTTGCAGGGTACTTATGTAGATGTAGAATGCTTTCTAACGCCTCCATAAAAGCGTATTGCATATTAATATATGCAATTAAATTGGAAGGACATAAGGATATGATTCCACAAAAAGGTAATCTCTCACCCACATATATAAACATAAGTTAATAAAAGCGACAACTTATATAAATTTAAGCCTCTTTTAGTTAACAGTTAATATTTATAGTAAACAATACTCTTCGTAGCTTCCAGATTATTAGATTATTTTTGTGGAAGGAGAACTTTACGAAAAGGAAGTCTTTTATCCTATTGATTATAGCTCCTTTCCACAAAGTTAACCTTGTTCGTATCAGATATAACTCTTTTATTTTGTTTACTGACAAATAATTATATTCTATTGCGCACACAAAGGGACAATTGCGGGTAATTATTCATAGCCTAAGATTACAAAGAAAACCTTTGCGCCTCTATAGTGAAACAAGTGGAAAGAAGGTGTTGAAGTCCCCTTTTCACCGCTCAGCGAGTAGACGGCCTTAGGGGCGAACCGCATTTTGAAGGAAACGCGTAAAAAGAACGGGAGTTTCTGGCGAAAAATAAGAAAAAATTTGGCGGGCGAACATGGGTGGTCGGGGGAAGTATTCTTTCGATATGAAGATCGCCCACGCACGCTGCCTGCACGTAGCACGGGAGGATGGGGGGGCGTACGTGGATGGAAGGACCCCCCGCTTAGTCTACGGGGTGGGATATTCTTCTCTGCCCATAAGTGGAATCGCCGGCGCTGACAAAACCCGCACCAGTGGAATCTAAACGGCTTCCACGCATTTTATCGCGATTCACCGCTTCGTCGCCCGAACTCATCCGTCTTCCCTTGGCTCCCTTCGGCCAAAAATGTCTCCGAAGACTCGAGCGACTTCCTGAAAATCGCACGTTACAGGATGACAACTCAAAATAATAGGCAAGGACCTTATTCCGCATTTGAAACAAAATAAAATAAACGTACGTCGACATTTAGGCTCATTATTAACTACAACAATCTACAACCAATGGTGATTTAAATAAATATGTTAAATTAACTAATTTGAGTATAAATATACCGAGTTATTATTCCCTGAACCGATAAAAATTTATCCTAAATAATGCTAGTTAAAGGGCTTTGTAATTCATGAATTATATACATTAAGAAAATACATTTTAAAATTGCAGAACAAGACAACAACAACATTTCTACAAGCAGCCCTTACTAGTGCTCAAGGAGTCGGATTTGGAAATGTGCCGGTTCATGAAAGATATGTCCTTCACAATAAATCAGTACTAACCTATCCTCTTGGTAACAGCAAGCAAGTAAATTCAAAACGTTAACACTTTTTCGAAGAGTATATATGAACACTTGGTAACATTTTATTAAAATACTTTGATGTTAATCGTGACGGGAGTACAACTTTCCCCACCCTATTATTACACCTTGTTTGTTGTTTTCTGAAACAAGCTACTATTTATTTTCACAAAGCGCTTGTTTTAGCCAACGAGCGGGAATTGGAAAGAAAAAAGTGATTAAATGCGCGAGATGACAAATCTTTCGTAGTTTAACGAACTTGTGAGATTGAGGAGGAGAATTCTGGGAGGAGAAGACGGGCAGGCGGCCCGCGAGAATGCCTAGCAAAACAACCCCTTCACTCTTCTACATTTTTCTTTTAGTACTTGGCAAATAATTCACCGTGCCCGAGTCATTAATAAATGCCGCTCGGTTTACAAGCATAGCTAGATGTATTTCGATAAAAGATTAGCCGTTTCACGAGCCCCTGAATCCTTCGGCCATCGAGTTCGCGAACATATCTCTTATTTTCAAAGACTCAAGAATCATAAATATCGAAGTGAGAAAAGATTAACTGCGAAATGCACTTTACTGCATTTTGATTGATTTAAATAAGAGACGACCATAACTTTTCAATTTATCAATTTCTGATTTGGACTTAAGATCCCAAAACTTCTTTGGAGGCAAATACAATTTAGTGCTTATAATTATCCTATAATATTTTTCAATGATAAATGAATCAAAAACTGGAAACTTTACTTGATAAACTTGAAAAAGTAGAGGCATCTCGAAGTAGAGCACCGTGAATCGACAGGAAACGAAAAAATAAGTCGAAGCAAAAAAAGGTATAGAAAAGAATTTCTAGAGAATCTTAAACCCGAAACAGTGAAATACCTCACAGCCAAAACAACTGAAGGATAAAAACAGTACGTAAAAAAGAGGAAAGCAACGAAACATAAGGGTACGAAAAACAACCCTTTTTCCGGGATCAACCGGAAAGAGGGGGAAAAAGGGTTGTCATGCGCAAGGGAAAAAGGGATTGAAGCAGACACGGAACCAAGCGAGTAGAGAAAAAGTCAGCAAAGTAGACGTTGATTTACGCGTTTATGACCTGTGGGAGTGTTGAAAAGCGTCTGAAATGGGAGTTTTATAGCGTCCTTTTTCCACCACATCTACATCCTACAAACACCATTGTGCTCTTCCATTTAGACTGTAACCCTTCGGGCTAAAAGCACGACGGAGTTAATCCTCGAATTCCAACCTCTCCTCGAAAAAGTGTTCCCTTCTATTTATACCATTGCCTTTTAGTTGATTAATATACTCCACCAACTCCGAGCCTTTCTGATTGATAAGCAGAACATTTCAGTGAAACGAGACACGCATTCCGAAATCGCAGCGCGTTCCATAAAAAGATCTATTACCAGATACGTATACACTTATTCTCGTGCGGTGAAATGCAAAAGGAGGTTCGCGACAAGTGCCCTCTTTTATATGGACATGGACAAGATTTCTGCGCCATCAAACTGGCTATGCTTGGACAGCGCTGTCTCTTGATTTGTCTGCGCCGACGGAAACATTTGTTCGCACTAAACAATGCTCGAAAACATTTCTTCGACCCATTGTACAGGCGATTGAATATTTGACGATGATAATCGGTAATAATGAAATTTGATCAATGATGGAAGGAAATATTAGAATTCTGATATTCGATACGGAAATTAGAAACGGAAACTACGAAAAATGTAATAAAGAATTCTGAAGCTCATGATTCCTCAATTGACCGAAGTTTTTACAAATGTTAGCAATAATAAACAGCCATATTTAAACAAATATATAATTCAGATATTTAAGAAAATATTTTTTAAGTTTCAAAAATGAAGGAATGAAATTAGGTCTACAATAACACAATATGCCGAGACAATTTTTCCTATAATCAAAATCCTATATCAATGTGACCAAAGAATATAATCCTGGTTGCCAATATTTCGAAATCACTCTTCAATCGAATTTTGGTACTCGTAAACTATAGACATAGATTCGCATAGGCATAGCGATCCCTTCTGCGATTTGACCATCAATCCACCAGTTACACTTCCACAAACGCCTAAACTTCGTTCCTCTGGACATTCCATAAATCCTCAAAGGAAGACGTGAGGGGAAACCAATTGAGAGGTACAACCTTCCCTTTGAGTACCCTCACAAGAGCTATTATACTGTCGATCGCGGCCATTTGCTCTCGCATTTCGCTGCATTAAAAGGACTTTGGGAATTAATTCCTTCCATGATCGTAAAGTTCGCTTGTGGGCGAAAGGGGTGGGACGAGAGGGTTGTAAAATGACGTCATGCATGCTCTCCCTCTCTAGTGAACCAGTGTGTGGTGGTCCGTGACGCATACCTAATCGCGTCGGGAATTCGAGTAACGCCGAAGAGAATATCCAATGGGAATGGTTTTATTTCTTTATATTTCGTGAGATATCGGCGGTAAAAGCGTTTCCCTATACTGCCTCATCGTAATCTTGATCGGGGCCACGACTTCCGGCAAATTTTCGTTGGGATAATAAAAACGAACGCCCATTGGAAGGAGACATGGCTTCAAGGTGACGGAGATGAACGCGATGTTTCCGTGTGAATAGCCAATGTTGACTAGAGTACGATTCCAAAGAGCGAACTCGATCACTTTCCTGCATGTCTTTGAACTGAACTCCCCTCCGTGTTACACATACGCAATTATACTTGCGAGCTTATTATGGAAAATTAAATACGAATGCATGCCTCGGTTACACTGTACCACTTGTTCGTTTACTTTCACCCGTTCGACCTCTCTCCATCCACCGCATTCCCTCGTAATTAAATTCCTTTCCACCTTCAGCTGATATTTCTTATCATAGAGAAGTTCATGCATACTCTTTCAGTAGTAGCGCACAAAATATGTACATAATAGCTTCATAAAACGTCAACCGTCACTCTTTCGCGAAAATTAATTTTGCGTTAGTTTTTCCAATTTCAAAGATGGTTATTAAAGTTGAACTCATTATAGAAAAGATGAATGTGTACTTTTGTTTCACGTAAAAATTGCAATCACCGTTTTCAGAGGATCCTGAATTGTAAGAAGCGCCTAATTGTCAACTTTAAACAGGAAAGAGCACAACATTTATCGAAACCAGAAATTCTGTTCCCTCTTCTAAAATTAAAATTTGTTAAGATTAACTAAAATATGGATGGAATCGTATCCTAAGTAAATATCAGAAAATCCTTCAGTTCAAAGTTAATCATCTCCATTTGATGTTATTTCTTCTAAAAACTTCTCCTTGTGTAAACCAGGCGATGATATCTTGGGAAAGAGTATCAAATGAAGACCTACAATAAGGGAATCCACGTTATTTCGGTGAGGTCCTCCAGAAAGACCGATTACAGTCGACTCTCCTCATATTTTTTCAGCTTTTATTTTGAAAATACGCTCAACCGAGTATCAACTGCTGGGACCCCGAAACCCATAACCATAACATCCTCGGAGAGATGAGACCGTCAGATGCTCATCTCTCCGCATCGAATCAATCAACTCCGACTCGTGTGGCTGATTACGGATCAATCACCAGAGAAAAAGCGCCACTTGGCCCAAAAAAAAGACAGCGACATCAGCGGATAAATAATTAAGAAGTCACGGGCTGTCGTTGGGGGGAGAGGATGGGCTATAAAAAGCGAGATATGGTAGGCGTGAGAAAACACCCCGCGCGGTATTGAATATCAAATATGAAAATAGAAATCTTTCGCGTCAAATCGACGACGGATCCGGGAGTTTGATAAAGAGCGTGTGTCATTCCGTAAGGAGCACTTCCTCGGGACACCGACGCAAATTCTTACCAAATTTGCCGCCAGACTATTTCGGTCCACCAGACGCCACCCCGCTCATTAGCTGCATCTATCATCTCCTTCCCGTCACCCCCTCTGCGTCAAAGGAAGGATAAGAAATCAAAGCGAGAGCCCTCGCCAATGGCGAGAAGAGGAAGAGGTATTTATATCATTAATCTTGCTTCGTTATCCGACGCAAACAATGTGGCGCTACTCAACTGTCATTCGTAGGGGAGAAATTTCGTTCCTTCGCCCCATGCCAAGCAGCCGCACGCCCGGAGATATATTTGGTTGGGCTCTCTAAATATATTATCCAGAGTATGGCAGCCAGCGCAAATTATGTGATTTCGAACGTTATCTAATTATCGCCACTCCTAAATAATGAACTCCAATATACCTTTTCGTATATTGATTCATTATTTTCCCTAAACCCGATCGATCCTTGAATTTTTTATAGAATAAAAATTTAAACTAATTTAAATATTATTGTATTTCATATTTGCTATTATATTATAAAATAATTATTCATACTCTCATTGAAACATTTAAACTTGAAATCAAGAAGGATTTTAAACTGCGATAACAATTTAGAACGCTTCCCAAATCATTCAAATAATTAATTTTAAAACAGACTTCAAAATATACAGCGCATACAAAAAAGTCAAAAGTGAAAAAAGAAGTACCAGCGCAGCCCCAAAAATTTTATAAAACTACTAAGGATTAAAAAATAGAAGAAATGAAACCAGAACTGGAAACAAATGCGTAACACTTTACAATTCATACCTACACAATTAAACACGGTCTCGCTGCTTCAGAAACACGTAAATATATTACCGACATGGAAAGACTAGTTGTCATATCAGCTAATTAGGAAAGTTCCATATTTTTGTGCTCCTCGTTTCCTTTTTACGAATGAGTACAGCTTCGAACGACTGAATGAACCTTCCCCACTGTGAAAGGAAACGAGATCTTCCATAACCTTCGCACGTGATAATCTGCCTACCAACTCGGAGCGAATCTCGCGTAATTCCACCGTCAACTGATATATAGTAGTCCTCCGTATTTTGACGGGCGGCGTCCTGTACCGATTTTTCTCCTTTCTTCCCCACACTGCATCCTCGGATACATGGGCGAAACTCTTTTTCTTCCCACACGTACAAGAGGCGAGAGGAACGAGTTCCTTTGCCCATTCATCCCTACCAACTCCCCGCTTCGAAACCCTCCCGTTGCATTAAAAGATGACTTTCTCGCATTAAATGATGACTTCTCGGTCGGGACTCCTCGTCTTCCAGCGCACGAAAAAACTCCAACAGTTCCCTCAAGTGTGTTCTTCTTCCCTAAAAAAAACCGCCTTCGGAAGCCGTCCTTCAAACACCACTCTTTTCCTCTTTTTCCCCAATCTTTTCGTGAGGTAGATCGTGATTATCAAGGATGCTGCCATGTTTGTCTCCCGGTGAACGTGACATCGATATGAAGCGTATGGAACAGAAGGATGAAGGTTACGAAAAAATTCATCCGTCCTACGTATCCAGAAATATGTGACGCTCCATCAAATAGGATGAAACTTTGCTGACTTAAATTAACGTTCTATTTATATATAGCGATAATTATGTTCCATCCTCTTTTAAGTTAGTAATCAGCACTTTCATTCTTGAAAGAAATCGATGAAATAGCATCCAACGAGTTAAATAGTATCCGAAGATTTTTTACTCCTTTGTACAATTAACTAAAAAGGCTAATAAAACCTATCACAACGAGATTTATAAGTACATTTCGTTATTTTCACTTCGATATCTCCCAAAAGCCTTCCTCGATCATAATTTAAAAATATATTAATATTTGGGGAAATAATACTAACCATACTGATATTAAGTCTACATTCATGACGCACATGTTTGCACGCGAGTCACATATCAAACCGCATCACGAGTACGCCTCTGCCAAACTCGTCTCGTTTCGGATCTTCTCTCTTAATTTTCGTTGAGACCGCAGACGAAGATCAAGGAGAGGTAATAACTAGTCAAACCTCTCCCACTCCACTCTTTCTCACCTGACTTCTTTGCCTTCCCACCAACCCTCGATTCCCTCACATCTTTCGGTGACATCTTGATCCGTTTCCTCGTTAGCTCCTCCTCCCTCCGTCTCCCCCTTTAATACGAAAATCAACTTCGTTTTCCGCATTACACAAATCTACATACTCATCTTCATTAGACAACGATCACCTCCTAAAGTCCTATGCTACTAATGTGGAAAGACTGCTATCTAAAGAGGAAATTTAAATTCGGAATGAACAACAGCCGTTTTATGCAGACAATGTTATCTTAATCGTCCTCCTGAAATCACCGATCATCCATTCAGATACCATCAGAAAGATACGGAGGAGAACTTTAGAGATGCGGTTTGGAACAAGAGAAAAATCTACCTCATTCGACGAGAAGTATTTAAACGCATAATTATTATTGGATGTGAACACGGGTTCGATTAATGACGACTGACCAATTCGAATGCCTCGTAAAAGAAGATGGATACAACTCCACGAAACGTGATGCTGCCATTAAAAAGTTTGGGAACCAATATAGAGGAGAAAAGAAAAGAAACAAAAGTCGATTTTCCATTAAACTGACGCGGAATGCGATGCGAATGTACACGTGATTGTGAAAGAACAAACCGTGGTGAAGGGGGACTCGAAAATCCACTCTTTTTTATGGACTGCGATAAGAAATTGAAGTCGTTAATTTCGACGAACCATGGGAAATGAGTGAGAGGCACAATTGCTGTCGACAACGAATGTAGACGATAGGAGCGTAAAATGCATGATAACCCACTACGAACGATTTCATTTATGTATACTAGCGACGGATGTCATAGCAGTGAAAATCAAGGATGACGTAAAATGAGAAAATAGGCTCTTCACTAAGGACCGAAAAATGTCAATAAAATTCCTTATCCGGCTATCAAGACAAAAGAATGCTTGAGAACATTCCTTCTAGGATTTTTAAAAAGATCGATTTAGAATTGAGAAAATGTACCAGGCCTTCGGTTTTCCAAAAAACACTTAAATACGCATCGGTCTTTGATTACATGAAGACGTAAGTCCATTAAGAGACGCAATATGCCTCCACATCATAACAACGAACTGATACATGACCTAGCACGTTCTTGGGGTATCTGATCAAAACAACTAGTAGTGATATTCTAATTAAAAGACACATGGCACCGTTGCACATACAATGAACGAATCTCTATTGTTTATTAATACGAAATTACATTGAGGTCAACTTTGGACTTATCTAATTGTAGTTTTTACGGAATCGATGTCCAAGGAACAAGAAAATCTTCCGAATATTCCATTCCAAATACCAGGCTCTGAGGAATTCCGGCGTTAGGTTTTAACGTCGTTTTTTATCGTCAAAGCAAAGGCGCTGGTGGAAAATTTTTATTATGAGGTTAATTGGGTGAGATGTACGAACTAATGTAATAATGATTGGAAGTTAAGAGGAATTATTATCTTTCCCCAAGGCCGTGGGCATGATAAAAAGGCCGAAGGGTTTCTGAGACAACGACATGAGATTCCCAGCCGAATGTACGCTAAGTCATGCGTCCTTATAATCGTAAGGGGAAGAGTTCTGACGCTCGTAAATCTTCCTCCGAATGTTTAGGGAATTGGTGTGAGAATGGAGAGAGGAATCGACTGCCCAATCTTAGTACATCATAAGTAGTCAAGGAAACTATTCCTCCAAACTCCTCCGGGGCTGGGTGAGTCTATGCAATAATTTCCGACACGCTGTCTTGAGGCGTGAGCTTTATCATAATCGAAGATGTATCGTAAATAACGACCGTATTAAATATTGTATAGAGACTTGGCACACGAATGGTCAGAAATCACTTGAATATACCTTCGTGAAGTCTTCGCATTATTATTTTTCCAGACTACGTCACTGAAACACTACTCATACCCGATCAAATACGACCAAAATTAATACACGTTGTCTCGGAGTTCTTAAGCATAAAATAGTGGTCTTGAGCTTCTCTTATTCCCCTTTATTTTACGTCGACGACCTGAAGATCACACGAGACTACTCTGCTGTCTATTTCAAAGAAACGACAGGGACGCGCCTTCAAACGCATTTCGCTGCGTCCTCTTAGCACAGTGCGGCAGTAAAACGAACTTCGCACCGCAGACTAAGTAAGAATGACTCAATTTAGACCCTTTGAAAGTTGCCCAAGGTACCATCTAACAAGACCTGTGAAGGTCTTAAAGGGTTATTCTCGTAAATGAAGACATCCTTAGTTAGCACCGAGATCACCCATCACCCTTTTACGCTTCACTCTCATAATATTCTTGTTATACACCTTGATAATATAACGATACAACAAATAGAAAAAACTATTCAATTTTTTCGTATTCCAAAATTTTTGATCGATTTTTTCAACATTTCGCATATAATCTAATATCTGCTTACTATCTATTTTTGAATTACTATAGCCAATTTCTACCAGAATTACTAACGTCGAAATAATTTAGGTGAAAAAAGAATTTCAAACACGATACATGATTTGTGATGCAATAAATCGCAGTAGAGTACTTATGGCAAAAAATTATTTTTCCTCTAACTCTCCTAAACAACTTAAGCTGATATAAAAAATCATATCTATACAGCATATAACAAAAGTAGCACTGGCGAAGACGTCCAGGAAATGTTCGTTTCTAAACACCGTCGTAGTCCTTTACTTAGGAGCATATATAAAGAAATTTTATTGCGAGATATGCTTATACCAAGAGAAAACGAGCAAACTAGTTCCTTCTGATAAATCCACCCCTTTTACAGCGAGGGAAACGTTTCGCAGAAATGTCTCGTAATAACCTCAATCTTAGGCTCCACCTACTCCTTTGCTGCTTTGGCCGTAATGGTGTGACGATAGACATCCATCTCCTTTCATTTACAGCCGACCAAAGGCCACATGGTCTGCGCAAATAAACAAATAAGAGAGAGTTTGTTGTGGGGATTTGGGTAAAGGAAAGGGATTTTTTTCGAGAAGACGCTGGCTTAGGGAAAGAGCTATGGAATCCGAAGGGATGATGTGTATCATCTTGAGGTATACTCCGGCGGCATCATAAAACAGATTCGAACTTCCCGGAAAAATCTGCTTCATAAAACTCGTGGGCGTCTAGGGTCATTCGAGACTTTTGATTTAGGATCAAAATATTATTCCGCGTAATATCTCGCGCAGGTTCCCGCTATAAAACGGCGGAGGTGAGGATGAAGGTTGGCATTATGGGAGGTGCAGGAGGTTTGCGAGGTAAATACTAACATGGGACCATCAAAACACGAGGAGATGGCTTTATGGTCTCCGAGGAGACTAGGAGGTGAAAAATTACGGACCCAGTTTACGTAAGGCGCCCATCATAGCTCTGAAGTTGGCTGAGGTCTCGAATACCAAAATCCCGCCGTTGTGGCATACATCATAATTGCGTCAGTTAGGCTGATGATTGTTGGTGTTCGATTTAGCAGCCGAAGTCATCAAGATGCCAAAGAAAAGATAACAAAGAGATACAAATAGAGATATATCATACGCTTCAAACAAAAACATCGTATCACCAACGTTTTCCCGACAGCCACGTAAGTATAGACGAATCATTTGCAAAGAACGCGAAAGTACGTTTATTTTAATTGGATTTGATTTCTAACAGAGGAAGACAAATTGCAGAAGGAAATGGGATCAAACCGAAAGAAATTAATCGAATCGGTTCACTTGGACGTACGGAGCAGAGACGTATCCATCCGTGGATACGCGGTTGATGGGAGCGTATCGAGAGATTTATTTTTCACTTGATCTGTGTGCCGTTTTGAAAAACCGACTCGGACTAAACGGGATATGGAAAGGTACCGTGATATCCCGACTGACCATTCATTCTCGATACCCCTTTCGCGTACTTTGGATCACATTGATGGATTAAAAAGGAGACATAGAATGCGGAACATCGTATACTAATGTGCATCGAGACCGTTTCTGCTCGAGGGTTGCAGATGTTCCATTAAATCACTCTCTTTACTTCGACTGGACGAGAGAATCGATGTTCACTGCGCGGGATTCCGGAGAATTGGAAGGAGATCGATAAATGATACTGCTGCAGTATTCGATTTCAAATGAAACAACTAAATAAGATAAATATACAGGGCTCTCGAGATTTTAAGATTCTATTTGCCAAGAAGCCATAACATACAACTTAAAAGTCTTATCAGTAAGGAGAGTTCCTTAATAAAATAATTCTTTGGTCATAATTTTTTATAGACTGAATCGCATGTGCCTTTTAAATACAACGCACAAATATACGCCTTCAGTTTCTCACACTTTTCTCGATTGAGCCGAACTTGGAAAGTCGCCGATTATCTCATCAGCATTTGATGCCGAATGAAGGGCTATTCCACGTATAATGTTAGGCGGCGGCCGAAGGTGTGGTCCTTGGACGACGCGGGCGGCATAAAAGAAAACGACGACGAAAAATTCTTCGCAAAATCACGACGTCCTTCAAATCTGAGACACCTCTCCCACATTTGGGAGGAGGGAGATAAAGTTGGCAGAAATCTTTATCGCTTTGTCTGCATTTATAGATACCGCCTTTCCACCGAATTGGTTATAGTGCCACAAATGCCATTATGATCGGACGATGAAGTGTTTAGAATGGAAATAAACAGGAAGTGTAAATGAATCAAAGTGTTTAGAGATAAATACAGTTTACAAGTTACTTCTGTAAGTCTGTTACTTAAATTACTTAGGATAATACGTTTAATTTCTCTGTGGTGAGCTGGAGGTGAATTTTCGAGTCTTCGTCAAAAATAAAAGGGAATTAAGGGTATCACTTGGACAATTCACTAAGAAAATAAATGAGTTAACCGTATTAAAACAGTTCTTAAATTTAACTGAAATGTTTCCGAAAAATATATTACTAACGAAATATGAAGGAATTCAAACAAAATTCGATGGATCGATTTTTAATACAAGTCAATTAGTAGGAAAACTGATATTGAACAAAAATATTATTGTCAATAATAATGAAAATCACATAAGATTCAAAGTTAGATACATAAATCTCTGATCTCGAACGTATGCTCGAAAAACCTGATAGTGACAGAGTAAACAGACAGCATTGTCGGTGATTTCATTTATCTTTTATGAAACTGAGGAAAATGTACTTTATCTCTGGTCGATAAATTCACCTCCTTCCAACCATCCAAAAAAGACGAAAAGCGCCGAAATTCCGAAGCGAATTTTTCTTCGAAGCGATCATCTTCCCTTGGAAGAGGTCAACGATACGGAAAACGTTATTCTTTTCTTGAAATTGCACGAAGCCTCAATCGAAGTCTCAATTCAAAGTCTCTAGCTTGATTTCCTTCTTTACTACCCATTCGAAGAACAAACATTATTCTGGTCTTAGCTAATCTAGACATACTCTCTCGAATCGGACGTACACACGAGGATATTTCTTTCCCTTCTTCGCTCCCAACTGTGCCCTTAACGCGATTGTGGGACAGAGGCCATTCCCGGAAAAGAAATCAAACCCAAATAAAGATCAAGGAGAAGGAAGTACCGTCTGGCGAGGAAGACTGATATTGGCGGATTTTACTCGAAGATATCTTATGTTAGCGGAGAAGTTACTAGGGGAGTTAAATTAATTAAGCAATGACATCTAAATGTTCGTTAACTCGCGTTATTATCTTTAAAAGTTAAATTTACGTAAGAATACACCCGAATATGTTTCTTAGATGATTCTTGTAATCCCGTAAGATAGCGAACAAAACGTAACAATTATTATAAATTACGTATAAACAGAAAAAAATAAATTTCTCATCGTGTACGTAAATAATTTATAAACGGACATTATTACATGAAACATTAATTTATAATCTTGGGTTAAAAGTGAACGGTTTACTTGTGCATCGAGCACTTATCTAATTACAAATATCTTTTTGATACATTATTATTCGGTTATTTAAGTAACAGCACTTAGCTAAATGTGTCTCTGGCGTAAATGACCGTTGCTAATAACATTTCCATCAGAAGAAGTAATTCTTCGGGCGATTTAATTCCATCCGTCGTTAAAACACACCCGAGAGGATATAAACGTGATCCAGCATCTCAACAAATAAAACGACGAGATTAAACAACGTGGGATTGGAAGATGTGGAGCGAACCCCACTCGGCTTCCGGGGATGAGCATTTCCTAGACGTCTGAGGAGAACCTCCCTTAAATGCCACGGCTCAATGAAACACGACGATGATAAAATGGAGGGAAAACCAGAGGATGAAAATGGTAGGAGATGAAGGGATGAGTTGAGCAGTAAATGTCCACAATGGGATCCACAAACGGCTCTTACATCCTGTTTTAGAAGGGGCGTAAATCTGCGTGTGAATTTCAAAGGGGGTGATGAGAGAGATGGGGTTAAAGGATGGATGGGAAGGAGGAGATTTCGGAAGGATATGGATCACTGGGAGAGAAGACGGCAGCTCGAGGAAAAGGTAATTAACCATAAGCGAAAAAGAAGATGTAACCGGAATTCCGCATCCGTGAAAGATATCCGGAAGTTAATTACGAATATTTGCAAATGAATCGCTACCCAATAACTACGAAATAAGTTATCGGCTGATTAATGAGGACATATGTGAAGGATCCAGACGCGTATACGCTTCTAAATACGCCTATAAATTCCAGTAGTACAAAATCAGTATGCTAAAGAGCTGACAATAAGAAAGAACGAAATAGTGCAGATCCCTTCTATATATAGTCTACCAAGAAATTTCGTGAAATATATTTTTTTTTTGAACGGGATATATATATCATTCTCAGCCTTTGTCGATTATATTCAATGGTGAATTTGAAGGAGAATTTTTAAACAACAGGAGTACTAGAATAATTCAGAAATACTGGAAGGGAATGAGATTACTGTACTTCTTTCATTCGTACATTAAATAGTGACTCACACGCGATCCTAGAAAATAAGTACACTCGCAATTCCCAAGGAAACCAAAAATAAAGGGGCAGTACTTACAGACGCCGCATCTCTTACGCTCGAAGGAATATAAAGTCACTCACCTGCAATAAAAGAAAATGGTATGATTAATTGAACCATAAATAAATATTAAGCTATTAATACGAAACGACATGCATGAATCAAGAGGTTGGAAATGGGCGTGCGCTAAATGAATTCCAATTAAAACTAAAGGACGTAGCGCCCGCATTTCCCTTACAATATCGCCCCGACGCTTTATCGCGTCATTTGAACACATTTTACGTTCGTCTTTGCGCCGAAGACACTTTTAACGTCTGCGAAGGAAGATAATATTTTGAGGAAATAATACCTATCGTGCAACATTTTTACGAGAGGCGCATAACTCGACCGTGAACCGTATTTAAAGCGCTAAAGGAACCGACGCTATTGCGAATGCTTTGGATGTTTCGTGGGATATGAGTAAGGCTCCGGTCTGGAGGACGACTTGAAAGACGCGATTGAAGGAGGAATTTTCCAGTTTTCCCAATCGTATAGTCCATCCTCTTCTGAATTATGTAGTGAGGGCCCTTTCGACCCTCCGCCGACATTGATGTTCTCTTGTCCCGTGCAGCATTCACTCGGCCATTAACCGAGCTTTAATCTTGTCTTCTCCGGAATAAAAATATCGCCCAATAATTGTCAGCCGCTTGATTTTAGAGGTCTGCCGGGAAACAAAGTATAAAAGAAGCGGTGTTCCGGAGCCATTTCACCATCGATGGAATCGGATTTGGGTTAACGTATCTTTTCTTTTGTTTTCGGCTTTCGAAATTACACACTGGTGCTTCAAGGAACGGCGATAAAACTCGAAGCAATTCGAAACCTGAGTGCGAACATAAATAAACGCATCAACATTCATATTTACGTGTCAGAACGAATTACCGTAGGATACTAAATCATGAAATTAACACTAAACAATCAATGAAACCTATTTTGTATTCAAATCTGATCATTTGAAACTATTACTCAATTGTTTAGAGTGTATCCTAAGATAAAATCCAAAAAAAAACATTTCCATTAGCCATATTTAAATAACCTTTAACATTAACTTCAACCTCAAGAAATAATCAACGCAATATAGATCGTGCACATACACTATTACAATCTCTAGAATCAGGATGGTATTGGACAGGAACTACGCCGTAAATGAAACCCATTAAAGGATATTTTTATCGCCTAATGAGCAGCCGGGTGCTTGGACGCTTTAATCTAGCGAGCTAATAACCCATCGTGAAACCTTCCATCCCCGCCCCTTCCTCGAGGTCCGACAGCCACTAACGCGGCACATCCTCGCACATCTGGTCACCAGAGGAGCGGCGACTTGTGAGCGCACGGGAGCATCACAAAAGATTTTACATTTCCGCCCCCATTCCACCCCTTCACTTCCTCTACCGCAAGGACCTTCTGCATCCTCGTTTGGCATATAACCCCTCAAATGCCATCGACTCCGTTGGGGTGGAAATCCTCCCCGAATCCCATGGCCGCACCGATGAAGGGTCTTCTAAAAATAACATCGTCTCCTTTCCCCGAATTGCAGAAGAGACACGAGGGATATGGAAGACCGTTTCTTTCATCATGGCGGAATTTCCTCGTCTTAATGGAATTATCTGTGCTCCTAAATGAGACTGAAGTCAGCTGATCTTCAGATTGAAAATTCCCACGTAGACCTCATCACTAATTCTAACAAAATCATTTCTTTCAACATTAAATCATTCTAACGAAAACTTTAATCGATTCTTAGCCACTAGAATGAGATAGAATCATAAAGGTACGGAAGTTTAGGTATCGTACACTCCCTTTTAGAGAAATAGCACCATTTGAATAATATCTTTTGATTCATTATTGCTGTTTTGGCAGAAATGGATAATGAATAAACTGGACTTTTTGCTGTAAACAAGGATAACGGAAAACGACATAAAATTACTCTGAGGGATTACCTAAAAGCTTAAATTTTAAGAGACTAAGACGAGTGTCTCACAATAGTGCGTTGAAATATGTCGTCATCTCCAAAAACAAATCCAATCAAAACCCAAAAAGACTGAAATATTATTGAGCAGAGTAACCCTCTCTAGAAAATAAACCATCTCATTTCATACTCGCAAATAAATAGCCACTACCCCTCATGAAAGAAAATTCACTGTTGAAGCGTGCTATAAATCTTGAAGCGCTTTGAAGAAGTTCTTAAATACTGGGGAGGCTGCGTTATAAAATAAAGATGCATCGAATAATCCTTAACGACCGTTGATATCTCTGGAAAACGTCCAAGACAACAGAAACGAGAAGATGGAAGCGTGAGTTTACGTTCTCAATTATTACTTTTATTAAGTCTCCTCGCTTGAATCCACCCGCAAGTACGTAGTGAAATTGCCTTGGGATGGATTACCCTTTGGATGGAGTGGGGAATCGTTTGAGGCGCCTGCGTGTTAAGTTACATTAGAGCGATCTCAGCGTGGGGTCAACACACAGTATATTCTCTCCGTGCGGGGATAATAAGGTCGTGTCGAGGCCAGAAAGACGAATTGTTGGGATCACTATCATCAACGCAGGTAGGGTGCCGGGCTACGAATGTGGCAAGAGTTCCGATATTAATACGCCTACGCTATAGCCTTCTTCTCTGCAGTTGCGGACGCATCGTTTCGTTGGCACTCCACACGTCACGAAATAAATCTCTATCGAAGGCTGCTTGAATTAGCAATTCTTCCTTGTTACGTGTTATAGCAGAGAAACAACGGAAAATCTTATTTAAAAGCTAATGAAGTGAAACTAACGCTCGGGAAACATTTAAATAGGAATGTAAAAATTAAAATCCGTAGTTTACATTCACTTTTACCCCTAATATCCGATCACTAGATAACTTATCGTTATATCGTTTAACTGCTTCGCAATCCGTAGAAAGACGAGCGAACCGCCTCCAATTCGAGTTTCCACGGAGAGCATTTGAAAGTCCGCGAGAAGGTTATCTTTGGCCGTTCCTAAAATACGACGCATAAAATTGCACGCCGCCTTATCGCGGTGCCTTACCCCGCAAAAGAGCGCCTTATGTGACGTAGAATAATCGAAAGGGCCTTTGATTTACCCACGCGAGCGCACCCTTTACACGATAACCAATAAGGATAGGCTTCAAAGTGCGTTATGTTTATAGGCGTCATTTATTATGGCGAAGGGATATCTACTTCTACTCGGCGCTTAAGTTTAGTGTCGTTACTTCATACACCGGACTCCTTATAAAGGTGCGTCTTCCCTCATTTTCTTCTGTTCTTTTCCTCTTAGCTAAAGGTTGCCTTCATCAAATGTTACCCATTCTCACACTTCGATGGCGCACGTGAAACCTCATCTTCTGAACAAATTATTTTACAAACTCATTTAACTCCGTTTTCAAAGACAGTATTATCACGTAAGATATTTTAAATGAAAGTACAAAGTTCCTCACTGTTTTACTAAGTAAATTACCTCCATATTCGATATGAACAAAAAAGAAGAAGAAGCGAATTATTTTCAGTTATTCTTTTTAAATAAATATAATTTTATAGATTTAGATTTTCCATAAGATCATCCATACCAATTTAACATCGCACTATTCCATGTAAAATTAAAATTGAATGATAAATAATTTTATTGTAAAAACTCCTTTAACGTTAACGTAAACTTCGGGCATTGTTTCATTATAAGGCTAACTTTGGATTATTCACTTAAATTAAATATTAGGAACGTCATCGCCATTCTGAGTAAATAATTACAAAATTCATTTCTTCTTTTGAAAGTATTTCCTTATGAAATATAATTTGAACATAACCGCGATACTACCAACGGAAAGATGAAGCCAATTGGACAAGAGGCATATTCACCGTATTTTTCAATACGCTGATGATCTCACCGCAACCACAAACTATTTACGACCCTTTATTTTCCTCCCCTCTTTATTAATCCCCGCGAAACTCAATTCCCTCCACTTCCCATTAATTCTTACGGGCGCATCGAACATCCACCAAATTCTTTTTTTTGCCGCGCGGTTCATATACCAATTTTTATTGTTCTTTTCCCATTCTTCGATGAGGAAGACAGAGGGCGGGATATGAGGATGTGGTTAAGTTGCATGGGAATGCCCCCATCTCGTGATAAATCATGCCTTCCGAGTGCCGAAATCCGGCGAAGGCCGGTTGCCTCGGGGGATATATAGCGGGTGGGGGACGGGGGTGGTTTATCACGGGGCCGTGGCATCTCGTTAGTCCGCGGCATAAGGCTCCAACGTAATGGAGTTTGCTAGAGGAGGTGGTGGGACTCGTGTTATGGGGATATTTTGGGTGGGGTGGCGTATATGGGAAAGAGGAATGGATCGCATGAATTAAATTGGGGTTGAGAGGGGATGAGGAACGAGGTGCGAAGAGAATGGGGAGACAGGTGGAAAGGATTCTTCGAATTCATTAAAAATGAGGAACGCAACTGGAACGCCTTTCGGCGTGAAATGCGTTTTTAAATATTTCTTCTGTTAAACGGTGGGAGGATGTGGGGGATTCATGACCGATTCGATTAATCGACGCTCGCCCTAAATTTTACACCGGATTTGCGTGCTAACGATCTATTTACATCCACCCTGACAGGCAATTAGAGCTTTCGTTTTTCTTTATTTCCACTGCCCTTGTTATTTAGCGCGTAAAACAATTTATTAGTGTTCGTCCGGACGGGTTAGATTATGGCCGTCTCGCTGGAAACGAGAGTAAATATAAACAGGCGCATGAACAAATAAATGGAGCGCTAATAATGGTCGATGAGAGACGATGTTAATTCACCCTTTGCTGAGTCAGCGCATGAACTCGTTGGGGGTGGGACGCGAGGAATGCAAACTTTGGAAGCGAAAAAAAAGGCAAAATCGCATCACGAAAGTTTCGCCACGAAATTATTTCTTCAAAAATCTCTCCCCTCGAAATGAATGGATCCCTCATAACGACCGATTAATTAAACCCTTACGAAAAAAAACTTCACCGAGAACTCACGACTCGCGGATCGCAAGACGCCAGATGAATCTCGGTGGAGCCAAAATAACAAATCTCTCTCCCCCAGAGCAGAGGTCGTGAACACACAATAACACTCGGGGAGGGGGGAGGATAAAATGGAAACAAAAGACGGCCAGAATAAAATATTGGGAGGGTAATGAAACTAGTTGCGTCCGAGAGGCGTATGGGGATGAGGGATGCAGACGGAGGAGAAGTATGCTTCCCCCGAGCGAAAGCGAAACCGCGAAAAGCGGGATATCTACGCGCGCCCACGCACGCCGACAACTCGTGCCGGGAACGAGGTGAGAAGTAATTCTCTCGATTCGTCCACACGCCCAAAAACATCGCCACCCACGCCTAGGGGCATTTTTTCTCATTATGACTCTTCCACCCCCGCCGAGTGGGCGTGCGCACAAATGCGATTGATACGACTTTGGGGAGATATCGGCGGAGGTGGGTTCAGCACCGGAATGCGCGGTTTTGCGGCTCTTAAACCGTCTGAGTTATAGGATGTAAATGGGAAGCATTGGATATTCATTCATTACGATCCCAAGAGGTTCTATCGTTTCCACCTCGGGCTGCTCATAACTCAACGACTCCGCCGATCTTTTTTTTCATCTCTTATCCGTGGGCCCTTTTGTGCTTCTTTGGACGAAATGAGAATGCTCGGTGCGATCGGAAGTTTATAGGCAGATGTTTGGAACAAAAGACGTTCGTTTTTTAATTAAAACTGAGGTTCGTTAATACTGAGTAACATTCAGAGGTGATAACTTGAGAAAGGGGCGCCGGTAGTTTTCAAGTTACGGCAGTCAAATGGGAAATATCTTCGAGAAGAATAGGATACTCTAATATACCTTTCAGTTATCTATAGAATACAATTTGATAATTTTCGTTTTTTACATTATCCATCTAAAAGCAAACTTTTATTGAACTACGTTTTTTTTTCTTTGTGCTTGATAAGCCTAAGTGAAGGACTAAAGAGACAAGAGCCTTAACTTTAACCAAGATCCTTAATTTAAAAATATATTACTGAAGAATGTCATTCATAGAAAACAGTATTCACACATAATTAAAACTCGCTCTAATTCCATTGAATAAAACGATGAAACCATCATATAGCTTAGAAATTATTTCAACACTAAAATAAGCGATTCACAATCAAGCACGAATTTTATTCTACCTTAAAAATTTAATTTACTTAACTTAAATCGAGGTGACCTAGTTAATATATGCTATGATATCATACAATCTTTAGTAAAATTAACCCAATCAGCTAGAATTTTCTATCGCGCTATTTAATTTATTATAATGAAATCCATCAAAAAAACTTCTCGAAATTATTTTAATTTATGAGTAGAAAACACATCCCAACTTGGTTCAGTATTATTTGTCCGAGAAGAACCATCATTGGTAATTTGACAAATTCCCCACAGTCCCATCACTTCGTCTGTCCTAATTTACTCAAGAGAGTTGCCCATTCCACCGCACGCGCTGCTCTCCTCCACTGAGTTATCGTCGCTCCTCCACATCACACTCCTCCCACATATCCCCACCCTTTGAATTATTATCTGAAGCCGTCATACTCCATATATTACGGGGCATTACATCCATTCTTGTGGGAGGGGGGGGGGCTCCCCCCATAAACACCGCATCGTTACAAGCTCCTCATTACAAAATGGTCGCCTCTATCTCTTGGTCCGGTTCGCCATTAGTCGGCTGTTTTATAAGGGCCGAGGGGGAGGAGAAGTTCTCGGATATAAGTCCTTCTTTTCCTGGAAATCAATCCGAACCCCCGTCCAAATATTTCGGCGAACTTCCTCATATGGCCTCGTGAGAGGTGCAAATGGATTCCATCGAATTCTTCCAATCCGTAAGGCATTCGCTCCGAATTTTATTCCTGCGAATCGAAGGATGTTGATCGACCTGACATTTTTGAGGCACAATAATACGACGATACGGTGAATTAATTCGCACCTGGGAATTTATGTCTGCCATTAATAATTTAATAAGCTATACACTTATGTATCTTGTCAACACGTACGATTTGCAGCATGCAATACAAAATTTCTTTCTATTCCAAATGAGTTCATTGCAATACACTAATATAATCACCTATAACGGTAAAGGAATTTCTCTGATAATTTTCCTGGACTGAAAACGTATATGTTCAAGAAATAATTGACTGCAGAAAATTTATAAAATCTTATCTTTCATTAGGGAGTAGTAAGGAGTAGGGAATATCTTGAACTACATAATGAACATAGGCAATCATTTTTTAAAGGATTTATCTCAAAATTAGAGATTGCCACTTTTGATTGTGTCATTTAGGCAAAGATACGACTCGGGTGAATTCGGGGCGTGCAACTCAAGACTATAAGTAAGGGAATTTAATTTTAGAACTTTTAGGAAAAGAAAACAATCGGGCAACTATTACCTCATACTGAACGAAAAACATTCAACGCTATTCGGGAAAATATATAACGATAAAATATATTTAAGGCCATATTTGTGCCAGATACTCTCTTATGAATTGATACACTAAACGCTAAGACATGTTTGATCTAGTGACCCCACTTTCCATGACGCCTTAATGGATGGAAAAAAATCCAAACAAGATGAAGAAGTGAAGCACTTGTCTCAATATGTATAAATCCTCGTGCAAATCTTCTGTTTTCGATCCGACCGCCGTAGAGCGCCACTGACCTCCACTTCCCGCCCCTCTCTTCCCACCCGCTGCGGACCTAAAGTCGCCTTTATTGGGACTGTAAATCAACTTCACACACGCCTTCCACAGAGGGGTGGGGTCCCACATGAGAACACATGCTCTCTAGCTCTCTCACAAAACTAAACTGACCGCGAGGGAGAAATCTCTACCCAAAGAACTTCTCGTTTGATACGATTTCCATTCTTTTGTATAAGTCTCTTCAATAACCTTGCGAATTAAGTCTACCAACATTTCGACCGTTATTAACACTACCTTTTCTATACCTCTAATAATGACTACCCATATAGAGCATTTAGAATTTTTTGAAAATACGCTAATCTTTATCTGGCCCGTGTGATATGAATATAAAGTAGATCTAGAGTAAATATCCAAACAAACACGCTAATAAAACCCAAGGTATTCTGACGAAATAACAAGCGTATCTCTTGGTTTTTACTTATGATGATCCTTGAATCTCAGATTATTTTGTAAGACTCAAATATATGTCAGGGTTAACCATTTTACGGTAGAAAAGATTTAGAGAAGGAATGTATTTCAATAAATTCGGTTAAGAAATATCAAGCACATGATTTTCTAAAAAAGATCTTTAACTAAGGGTATCCTTCGATTGCCGTAAAGATATTAAACAACCATACTTATAATATTTGCTATTGTGTGATAAATTTCCTTACAATAAAACGGTATGGAATCACGTTATAAATATAAATTCCGTATTCTTACCAAAACCTTCATTTAAATCCTTCTCTTTACCGAAGAATGATAACAATCAAGAAAGAAAATCCAAAATATATCCTCAGCATATTAAAAAACTATCAGAATCTTCAAATAAATATTTGCTCTGGAAAACTTTGGAGGAAAAAATAAATTAATACTTCACCGTTAATTATTTAGATTAACGCCAGTCCTACAAAATTATTGACCTAATTAATAGGTGTATCACATACGGCGCTAGAGCATCACTATATAAATTCCCAAGGAACGCAGAATGCGAACCCCGAATGAATGAAAAGCATGGAGTGTGCAAACAGGGAATGAGTGGAAGAAGAAACGAGAAAGAGATAATGTCCGCTTCTGAAGGCACATATGAAGCCGCCCAAGCCGCTCGGTGCCTTACCGAAACGATTCCTGGAAATCTGGCGACACGCACACACACAGGGTACCAGAAGAAGGGTCTCGAATTCCAAGAGGGCCTCATTTCCCCTCCGCTTTCTAGAGGGGACACCCACACCTCGGGTGGCCCTGAGGCCATCGGCCGACCACTCCTGGGCCAGATTATCGCTACGCACCCTTCGCCACCCCCTCCGATGGTCAGCGGGAGGAAAAGGGCCATAAAGATGAGAGGGATGGTAGTCGAGATCCACTTCATTGCAGCTCCCGGATATGTCTTTCGCTGAGGAAGGAAATGGCTGCTGACCCTTCTTGACAAAATACTCCGATGTTTCCCTTATTTTTGTTTTCCAGAAAGGAATCTTCCACTTTTTTCCGTTTACGGCCCCTTTCCCTGGCTCTTCTATCCGTTGGCATTTCTAGGGGTACCGAATTATTCACGCCCTTGTCCCAAGATGGGCCCAGAAAGGAATTTATATGCGCTCAGGATTTGAAAGAGGGCCGAGATTTTGGATCACTAAATGGAAATAAGTTGAGCAAAATACTCTCGGTTCTTCGTAAAAAAAATACTCTTATAATTAGCCATAAATTCTTAGGAATACTAATTCAAAAATTGATTATAACTTTCGTCTTTAAATCCTATTTAGAATCATGCTCAAAAATGTTTATCTCCATCTTTGGATCAAAATATTTCCCCCCAAAACAACTGTGAAGAGGTCAGATATTAATGAAAATATTCATTTCGATTATTTTCTACCCATTCTAAGCAAAAAAAACTTGGGAAGAGTTCGAGGAATTCATTAAATGAAAATATTATCTATGAAGAATAGTTTTAGATTCCGGCTACACTGATAATGAATCGATAGCTAATGAGATTTTATTAAAATCTAAGGTCTAGACGGAAGGTGCGCCCCGACGTAAAAGAAATAAATATGTATGCATGAGTGTCTTTAATATATTAGATATGCTCTTCATCAACCAAATTTATGTATCCGAAACCATCAATTCTCGTTTTGTTTGCATTTCCATTAATTGAGGCGATGAGTTGCATTTTTGAGCGTCTCGAAATTAATTTTTTAATCTACATAACCGGCCTCTGGGGGTGGAGGTAAGGTGTGACGTCAGTGGAAGGCTTTATCAGTCACAAATCCCAAAAAAGAGACGTTCAGGCTCGAAATATTGAAATTTTATGGAATCCATCTTTCATGGAAGGGGAGCAAAAACGAGCAGAATTTCACCCGTTGATCGGTTGCCCGTGGAAGCATCTCATTCGAATCTCATGATTAACCCATTATTCCTTGTCTTTAGATTAGTCCATCTGAGATCCCGAGGGTATTCATTAATAAGACAAACATCGTAACGGAGAGGGGCGTCGGGGAGGGGGGGAATACCTTGATGACAGAATAATCACCGAAAGATTATTCCGTTTTAATTCCCGGCCGATGTGAACGCGTAAATGAATTCCTCCCGTGCTAAGGGACGCTTGATTTCCAAGAACCGATTGGAAACTTTCACCTAATCAACTCGCCTCTTTAAGAGAGCCTTCGGGATGACCATTCGCCGAGCTCATTTATTTCCATCGACCTTTCTGCGAGCAACCAATTAATTCCTCCATCACAGACCCCTTCGCTTCATCAATTTCCCTTCGCCCCGGCGCATCTCACCACATATTCGTGAAGAAGGGAAACGATGGGAGGGGAGACTAAATTTGGGAGGGTTTTCATCCATGGTGTGTTTCCCCATCCTCTCTGTATAAGGAATGGAACGGAAACTAGTATTGGCTTAAGTCGGTATAATTTTGAGATAGACGACATCCTCTATTTAATTAAGCTCCAGAAGACTGGGTGAATTATGGCAATAGTTTAATCAGACTCCATTTTGTCTAATAACCGATACCTCATGATATTTACTGATCGATTAGATCTATGTAATAGATTATTTTGTCATATGCTTTCGGAGACAGGATTTAACCTATTTACTCATCGAGAAATGCATAAATAGAAAACATATTCCTCACAGCTTAAACATCGTCATACCATCTTCAATAGGTTCAAAAACAACATTATAATCATGAAGAAAAGTAGAAATAAGTTTCAAAAAATCAGGAGTAAAAGGAAACTTAACGGCCATAGTGGGCCGAACAAATGGTCCCTTGTTGGGTATTAGAGAGTCAATACGCTTCCTTTCAAGTTAACTGGTAACAAACCGTTATACACCATACTGACCCACGGTGCCTCCACAGCAAGAGAAAAGGTACGTGAAAAACAACCAAGTATATTCCTGCTAACGATCGATGTAAGAATCCAAGAAAGTCTTAGAATTCAATTCCTTTACCTTCTTCGATCCGATATCAATTTAAATGCGTCACAATATTTCGATCGAATTGACCAAAAGTTATCGAGAACGGGCGTCAACCGAACACACACCCAAACGCTTCCCCGTCGTTCGTTCAAATCACCAATCTAATTCAACCTCCACGCGCCATATTTCATTTTATTAAAGAACGACAGCACCTCCGAACGATATATCCAAAGCGGTCGCATGATTTATTCATAAGAACGATTAAAGAGAAGTGGGAGAACGCTATCGAAAAACGGAGAAATCTATCGACACCGTAGGAAGCGAACCTTTTATCTCGGCCCCAAATCCTAGCACTCCTATTTGGGGGAAATCAAATGTTCTATTCGCGAGATACGATCGAAATGGAAAGAAATAGAGGATGTAATTCCTCCTCATCTCCCACGAAGACTGCTTGTGCAATAACATTCGGGAGCCGATGATTGATGAGGACGATTTCGATCGTGAAATTTTATTCCGTTCCCGATATCGCAAATTCGTCCTTTCGATTGGATCCTCATTTTTCAGCTCCGCCATTAAAACGCGTGCTTAGTTCACCTGTGGACTTGGATTAATTGGTGCGATCATCATCGACTACCGCGAGGCTAACCGTGGCCTACGGGAGCGGATCGTTAGACGCGGCGTGATTTAGCCGCGGTGTGATATTTAGGCCCTGTTAAAACCCTGAAAATTGGTACCTATTACCTCGGCCTCCAGGAACGCGCGGGGTGGCCGAGGGCTCCTCCCTCCTATTCAATGCCGGAATGAGGAGGCGGTAAAAGAGAAAGATATATACATATATAACAGGTAAGAAAAAAGGTCCCTTTTCGGATGAGGCTCAGGGTCGCCATTTATTTGCAATCGGATCTCTTTCGGAATGCCTCGGGGAAATAGCTTTTTAATCCCGGGCACTTTTACAACCGGTCAATCAATGAGGGAACCTTGGGGCCATCTCCCCTCTTAGAACCCACCTTCCCCTATCGCACGCTGTACGCCACCATCGGAACGGTAGAGGAGAAAACATCTTCTGGTTTCCTAACCTACAATAAACTCGCCACTTTGGCCCTCACGCGTGCTTACAAAAGAATACTACGCCTACTCCGTTGACTTACCACCCTGTTTCCGAGGGTGGAAAAAACCGGCCATTCAACTCGGGCAGGTAACGCGCCCTGGGATAGGGGACCCGTACTAATCAGAGTACCATACTCTACCATATTACAGACACAAGCGACCCTTACAGAAGACGAGCAATAGGACTCTGTACCGCAGTTTTTAATCGAACCTCGTCGGATTGGAAGACCCAAGATTCGTTTGTGGCGGTTTGTTTGACGGGAAATTTTTACCGCAGTCCCCTGATTGGACGGCTCTCCCTAGGGCATAAGTGCTTCGTTGCGAAAAAAAGTAAGGCAATTGAAGGAAATATCACCGCCTCCAATTTAAGCAGAACGATTCTCTGGGAAATGTTGATGACACAGAACTTTCAAGAGTTAAATGAGCTACATTAAATCAGGATTTTTACGGTCGTGCTGCATGGTTTAGGTATTTGCGGGTAATTTTTGCCCGCAACATTGTGCGCGAACTAGTTTTGAGATGATCTAAACTGAAACCTCCTTCCTTTCATTTTAGAACCCTTGAAAATGTAATGCCTTAACCGACTATCTGCAGGTAATTTCACAATCATTGCCGAGACAAAAGTATGCAAAGAGCAACCTTTTGCTTCTACTCGGAGATTTTCATAGGTACTCGTCACAAATCTCCTCCAATATATTTCCTACTAAATTGCATTCCGGTGCAGCCTTCTCAAATGGTTAAGAGAAAACGCTTCGCTATGATCCCACGTTACCACGAACTAATACAACATATCTCCACTGAATTATCATATTCACTGTCGAGAGTATGTAAACTATAAATGGGTGATCAAGAAGAGTATCTAATTTCCAACCGTGTTTAAATCAACGGATAAAAATTGCAAACATATATAACAGTATCATAATTACGCTTAAGAAGATACATATTTTTTAGGGTGACGTTAAAAATTTTCAAATTACTCCAACGAATTAATAAATTTTTTTTGAACATACAATTTAAATAAATTTAACCACATTTCACTTACGAAAGTAAAACTGGCTCTCCAGAATCGAAGTAGAGGAAGCAACGGTACGAGATTCGGGCTAATTAATGGCTTAATATCACACGTGAAACTTTTATTTTATTTTACGTCCCTCTATAAAGAAAAACGATAAACCGCTGGGAAGAATTTATTGGCAAAATTTCAGAGAGGGCTCGGAGGAGGGAAGGGGTAAATCAGATATTTCCGACGTCTTGTGTTTGGAAACTATCCCATGGAGCTCGATTTCCCCTTTATTTCGCTCTCGTTTACGAGCAAATGTGATTTTATGAGCCAGCGGCGAGACATTACCGCTCTCGAGTTCATATTTCGCTGTTCTGCTGCATATCATCTCGACAGCAAACGGGAATGACCTCAGAAGAAAACCCGTAATTTTCTCGAATGGTCGACTTTCATGGACAGAAATCTATTTTGCGATATTTCTTCGCCGACTGCCGTCTCGATTATCGTCAAAATCCGTGTGATCGAAGGGACAAAATCGTATCTCGATACGCTAATAATTTAAAAACAAGTTGATTTATTTCTCTTCGCTCTTTGGTAAAATGCCACGGTCGTTTAGTTCGAGAGGTTAACAGTTATTTCTACAGCCAATGCTTTAGTTAAGGATCTATTTAGTTGCTTATAACGATCATTCGGTTGCTGTAAATGATACTTCGCAGCCGATGTCAAATCATTGGGAAGCAAACGTTATTCGGTGTCCGTCAAGAATACAAACAAAAACATCTCAATTAAAATTGCCAACAGCGCAGAGAAAACAAATTACCGGGAAAAAATTTTCACTACCGATTTTGATAACATTTTCATTTTACAAGAAACACATCGTGAATTGTGCAATATCAATTACGTCGACAGGAGAAAATGTTTTCTTTGTATTACAAAATAAAAATTGCGAGAAGAGAAAGAAATAAGCAGGAAATATGGATAAGAATACTTAATAAAGAATTATACGGAAAATATGAAATAATTACTTCCATACCCAAGGACAATGAAGTGATTACGACTAATTAAGCGAGCTACCAGGAAAACTTTTCCTTTTATAATATAAAGTAAATTCTAATTTAACTATAACCATAAATAATTGGTCGATCGTAAATTGTTTCACAATCCTGAACTAAAGAAAAATCATTCTATAAATTCGTCAAAATTCCGCCAACTAAGATAACAGCATCACATAGAAATCTAAAACTGAAAACCACAATGAGCGCACTTAACCTTAAAACATTCTCAACCTTTTACTTATCATAAAATCCTAACCCTAAGCTTCCTTTATTCACTCTCAAAAAATTGGATGGATTCCAACGAACAGCGAGCTGTGGAATGATATCACGCCCCTCCATAAAGAGAGAATAAATCCCCAAATAAACCGGATTCGGATACAAATCAGAACACAATCGTCTTTATGATCCCAACCACTACGAACTTTTATTTTCCGTCTAAACTTAGTCGCTCGGGTGGGCAGTGGAAGATGTTCGGGAACAGGTGTGGGGGGAAGGGAATTAAGTCGCCTCGTCGTTAGGGAATCCGCTGCGACAGGTTGTTCGATTCCGAAATACAGCTTCCGTGTCGGAGGGAAAAAATGTAGATTACGATCATCCTCTCGAATCAAACCGTTTAACGATCAATAAAAAGACGCCTTGGCTTGGTCGCCTTCCTCCCGACCTCCATCTCCTGCGTTCACTTTCATACGCGAGCAAGTGACACGTACCTGAACCGAGTACACGCAGTGTTCAGGGGACAATAGTCACCACCGACGACAGGTGACAGTAAAAGGGCTTCGCATCCGCCCACTCCTTTAAAAGACGCGTGGGTCGAAATGTATCGTCTTCCACACATCGAGATGTGGATCCCTCCTCCCGCTGTCGCACTTAACGAAAATTAAGCCCATCCGATCCCAGAGTTTATCTCTCTCGTGGGGCTAAGAACCTCGGAATCGTCGATTCGATTCGGTTGACGTTATTAAAGGTAATTTGGCGTTGATTCGGGAACGAATAACTGCTTTCCGAGACGAATTTTTTTATTTTACGGCCGCGCGGCCTTTCCGATGCCACGAAAATGTGTTTCGTTTAAGCGACTGAATGTGAAAACGCCAATATCGGAGCCGGTTGAGCGGTCTCTCATTCCTCTTGGATCTGATTGTTCGCTCGAGACGTGTGCGATTTACATAGCTAGTTGTCCTTTGGGACTTTTATAAATTTCCAGCTCGCCTCCTTCCTCCCGGATCATCCAATAAAAACGGGACGAAAATAAAATATGTATTAAAATAACCAGAGTGTGGCGACATCAAACCCTTGAGCAATAACAACGGTCGTTATTCCTAAACTCTTTTTTTCCACGGAGTTTAAAAAGTGGACATAAAAGTGATTTGCGATGCCAATCCCATTTATTCACGCGTAAGCCGATGGTCGTTTTCAGTTTCGATTTTACTGGAAAACCTTCCCAATTTATTGGACGTTCCAGGTAGGCTCTTGAGATTCCATTCGGACTGAAATAACACCCAATTTATTCGAAGCGTTCTTTATAAAATTATTATCTTCCCTTTGAGATCCTCCGCTGGGGTGGAATCAAAATTTTTAGATGTTGTATCTCACAACTTATGTTCCTCAATTTCCGTTTCTTTTCCTTACTAAGCATCCTACTATCAGCACTAGCATTCCTTAAAGTCAAAAACCATTCACGATTAACTTCTACCCATTATTTATTATCTTTTTTTATTTCGGAACGAGAGGCAAAAGCTTTCAAACTAACGGAGCTAATCCAATCGAAGATGTTTAGTTCTTGTGTTCATGATCCTCGATGAATTAAACAGAGGAATAAAAGAAATCTTCAAGGATTCTAACGATGGTATTCTGGGGAAATGATTTGCGTTTGGAGCATATTTAAATCCCATTATTTTGTTGCAATGGATGCTTGGAATAGATCAATCAGCAGGAATATTGAAAATAGTTCGCTTGTGTGGGAAAAATCATTAATGACAGCTGTCCGAGTGAATAAAGAAATGATGACTCATAATAGCATAACATGGGATAATGAATGCTAATAACCGTCGTAAAATTAAATAACTCGGGCGCAAAAAATAGCATTTAAAATAACTGTGAGACATTAATAAAACTTCGTTAATAAACATCTAATTGATAGGAATTGCGACTGTGTTTTTTCGGAGAGAAAAAGAGAACCACAGAGCGACCTAACTGACCCCTGAAAAAGACTCAGAGGAACGAGAAACAAAGAAATGGTAAGAATTCAAATGTTTGGATACCCGCACGAAAAGCGCTGGAGGAAGTGTAAATGAAAAAGCGATAATAAAAGGAAGATGTATAGAGGTCTTCAGTGGGACTGAATAGGATGAAAGGGATTGGAAATCAACAAAGATGGGATGAAGAATAAAAGGAAGAGATGGACCGCAAATAAACATTCGTCGAGAGGGTACGTAGAAAAGAATCGGGGGAAATAAAATGAGCATAAAGCGAATCACAAAGGGGGGAAATAAATCTAGATTGAAAAGACAGAATGTGAGAGGGCAATTACGAAAGGAAAGACCAAAGGCTAAAGGAGTGGGACAAGGTCGGATGAGGGAGAGACAAGATCTGGAAAGATTGAGACCCGGATGGAAATACCTTCTCCCCCCACTCCATTCCTATCTCCTTATCGATATGTGTACAACGCAAACTACTCCGGCGAAGAATTTGATTGATCGTCAATTTCCTTTTATTGGTGGAATCTTTGCCATACCGAGCATCGAGAGGTTCCATCCCCTCCCCGAACACGCCGTCGTGGGAGATGGCACTTGCGACGTTTGATGGACGCATCACACGATTGCCCGACACGCACACGCATTGGAAACGCGTTGGATTTTGAATTCGGTTTCAAATCTGTCCTAATAACCATGTCGAGATAAAAGGGAATGAGGAATAAAATGTCATTCGCCCGACGATCGCTTGTTTTCTTAATCGGTTTATGGTCCCTACGTTTCTTTAATAGTTTACGAGTTTCCTGGCATCGGCTATTGTGATAACGCCGTCACGAATTAACTCCGTGTCCGAGATTGTCTGGTATTTGAGATTCTCAATATTTATGGTCCTGAAGCGAAGAGCTGAGAAAGACGATTGAAATTCTTCTTCGCGAACGAGCATTAGATGACTATTTTGAAGATGCACACCGTTCGGATTTTGTACTAGGAAATTCAACATGGGAAATGGATTATTTAGATATTTTTAAGGTATCATCGGCATCATATCATCGGTTACAATTATTGACTTTTATATCTATAATTTTATTTCGATAACATATCTATAGATATATAAATTACCTTCCCACTTTGCAACCAATAACGACAAAAAATATACATTCAAGGTCTAGAAAAATCGAGAAAGGTATTACGTCCCTTTACCGGAATACGACCAAAAGATAAGGGCTCGTACGAAGCAACAATGGCGTCACAGGTGACCGAACTATCTTCCTAAGTTGCGCCTGGTTTTACGGAGGATTGCAGTGGAAGGGGTGCCAGGTTAGATCCGTGAGGACAATAGAGAAGAATGGGGCCGAAGGGAAGGAGAACGAACCTGGTCCTCAAGGTACCTTCCGAGAATCACACAATGACAGGGAATAATAAAAATCGTGGAATTCGAAGGAACGGATGTTTTTCGCTGTTTTTTCTCCCGCAAGCCCTCTGCGGCATTTCGCTCCATTATGACACTACGTGAGTCCGCCGACAATAAGCGTCCTCTTTACACGGGCCAACAATACCGCAGATTAAAATTCAGGAAGGATTTGGTCGCATCTCCGGGATTATTAAAAATAAAAGTTAATTAATTTGCGACTTTTTTTCTCGTCCCGCAAAATCCCCATTGTCCGCCGTCAGCGGTCGTTAAAATTTCCGAGCACAAATCGCTCTCCGATTTTCGCAGCACGACGTCGTAAAGAACACGGAGGTCTAACGGATGCTTCCATCGCCGAATTGAAGAAAAACTTTTTCGTTCCGAGCGGTGATTCATCGCAAAATTCCGTGGAATTGGAATTATGCTCCAGAAATAATAATACGCGTATACGGCGAACGAATAAATTTCCGGTGCCGGACGTCTTACCGAAAGAAAGGAAAGGTATGGATACGCAGTTTAACGAAATTGTTTTACGTATGCCAGACGGTAATATCCATTCCTCCGGTTCGATTTAATACCCTGATTGACAGAAGCAATGAGATAGGACTTTGGAATCGATCCAAATACGTTGCGCGAGACTCGATGCGGACGCTAAAAAAACTGGTTCTGCGTAATTTGATTTCTTTTTATTTGGACGAACAGGACCTCAGATATGCCGAGCATTAAAATGATTATAATAAATTTCGGTCTTATCCTTCCTTTTTTCGCTTAGGCAACTTTGTATGGGACGGAGCGGAGGCCAAAAGGATAAACTAAAAATAGATCCTTGCGGTCGTTTGTCAATTTTTTTATCCGTCGCGTTATATCGGATGTTTAGTGCGTGGCATTAACGTCCGAGGAAATTCTTCGGGTTTAATCTATACGAGCGAGATTATGCTAATTTCGAAAAAGGTGACTAAATCGGCTCATCTGGCTGGAGGTTTATTCAAATCGTGAAAACGTACGCCTACTATGTAATGGCAGATTAAATGGCGAGTCGAGACTTTCGCATTTTCCACAAATGTATCCAGCTTTATCTGCAATCTTCGAGCAATCGCGTTTTATAGCTATCTCTGACCAAGGAAGTGAGACCTCCCTCTTTTATTGTGTTCTGTCTAAATTAAATGATATGTATGCAATGGAGGGAAGTTCTTTCTCAGCTACAAACAGTATCTCACATTAAATTGCTAATACGATGAATTAAGTAAGGAAACATGGGACACATGGCTTTCTAGTTACACAAATGTTAAAGAAATAGAGTAATATTAATCTAAAAAGACATTAGATACACTTATACAATATATATATACTAAAACGAAGATGCTTCTATTCCCGTAAGAGATAACATCGGTGCCATTCATCAATTTATCACTCCTCGATATAACTAAAACTGAGCCTCCCAACACTTCCGACAGAATCGGAGAAATAAGGAATACAGAGAGAAACGCTTAAGATTTTATATTACTTTCCATTGAATCAAAATAATAAGTGCTTAAATAATTTATTCTCGTCTGTACATGGACAAAAAGGGGCAACCTAGTAAACCCCGCTTGATAGTACTAAATTGACAGAGAAGTCGAAGCAGTTCCTTACGGGAGAGTAAACCATGGATGGGTGGACAGGTGAGTGCGGGAGGAATATGCAAGAGGGTGTGGCAAGAGGTAACGAAGGAAACTGTATTCTCGATGCTCGCTCAAACGCACCCGTGTGCACTCTCGTAAATTCCGAAGAACTATACTGACCCACGCCTAACTGACGCCTCCCACTCGTTGCCTTCGATCGATACGGGAGCATGCTCCATCCTCTGTGTGTCGTAATTTTGATCGTATCGCATCATCTATCGCACTCGCTGAATTTCTTGAACGCGCACAGGCTCGAGTTATTCATACACACACCTCTCGCAGTCTCCTGTACATTTTTACCAGGAAGCACATTTCAAATGAGAAATATGTGCGGTGCGGGGTCATAATTGGCTCGTGGGACAAAATGCATGGAAGGGAAGCCGATCACATGTGCTGTCCAAAAATTATAATTTAGGAAGACTTTGAATGCCATCGATAGAATGGGAAGCCGAGCATCTTTTCGGCGAATTGAACGCTTTTCTTAACGAAGAACATGAAAGGTTACTTCAAATCATGTTTATTTAACCAAATGCAAATACTATATTCAAGATATATTTAAAATTATTTAACAACGTGGTTTTGTTAATCTATTCAAGTGTAGGTTGACCATCCTTCTACCCAAAAAGCTCAAATAAAAGAGTGGTTGGAGACTGAATTCAATGTCACAACCGAATCATTATGATCCCGAAAAAATAATCAGTCGATTATTACATTCTCTTCTTAAGAATAGAATATAGGTATAATTAGGAGGCATCCATGCCTTCAGGGCATCGAACTTTTTCAGAACTGCCTAAGCTTACCACTTATCCTCTTTAGGGGTATTTGCTACCAACCTCGAGAAGTTTTCAACTTTTTGTTACCTTGCCCTATCCTAACAGGACATTCCTTATAGCCTCTCCAGTCCTACCTCCGGGCGAAGCTTAACTACAACCCTTAACCCTTTTTCTTGTCTCGCTGACATTCAGGGTGTGAACTCGTGTCGAAAGATTGTCTCATAAATTCGTTAACACGCAGACTGCTTTGCAAAGACTCCCACTTCTTTCATTTCCTCACGCCTCCATACTTACACATGTCACTCGGTTTTCATCGAAGTTTCACATTGAAGATGCTTAAAATTATTCTCAATAGAAAAAGGACGCCTTTCCAAATCATAGACGTACAACATAAAACCAGGATATTTTATTACATAAAATATATATTATATAATATTAAGTGTAGACATAATAAAATTCTTGGCGCTGAATAACGATAAAAAAAATTCTCTCATAGTTACCAACTTCGAATACCTCTTTCACACAGCTAAACTCCCTCTCTATCAATCAAATTCCTCTTTCCGAAAGCTTTCACACTATTATATACATATAGGCCTCCATCAACACCGGAATCTGAATCCGCATTCTTTGGGGAAACCGCTGGCATTAACAAGTCAAAAAGGCACATTTAAAATTAAAGGAATTATCGGGCTAAAAGCCCTTCTGAGTAAGGTCTTCCGCGCTAAAAGTCCTATTGGAATGAGTCTCTCCCGGGAAAGAGGATTCAATTCTCGCAATCAAGCCAATATAAATGCTTTCGTGTCCTTAGAAACGACTGTTCCACAAAAGCGTATAAATATATCCTCGATCGTCCCCCCATAATTCCTCACCGCTGTCAAGAGCGTCCACAGCCGAAATCCAACGAGCGTACGACGCCGGAGGGGGTACAACAATAACTTTTCTGTACTGTTCCCTCAACAGCCATCCCTCGTTATCATCAGCTCGTATTTCATGCGAGCTTCGTAAACTGGATTTTGATCGATCGAATATCGAGACATTCCGATTCCTCGTTCCCGATAGACGTCCGAGATGAACGATGGCAGTTATTTATCAGGCCGTTCGTTGCCTTCGGCTGGATGCGAACCTACGACCTCTGCGCTCGGTCCACCTAGCCCTTCAGCAAGGATGACCGCTTTTGTTGAATAGCAATCACAACAACCACATCCTTACGCTAACACCCATTTCTCTCGGTCACACTGAATGTTCTTTCTTTTTCCCTATAGTGTGTTCCTTTCTTAGGAGGTATACTTTTTCCATTGAAAAAATGATATACTCGATATTTATTTTGAGAAACGGAGCCTAAAAAGACAAGTCACATTCCTTCATCACAAATTAAGCATTGTTTCTGGATTTCATTTCAAGTCATTGAGAGATGTTCCTGAGAATTTAAACGCAAACTAGAGGATGTAGCAATATCAACCTAAATGAATGCCATCAAAAAATTGTTTACAACTAACAATCATAATTTGATCATTTAAACGCTTCCTTATCATCATATTAATTAATAACATACGTATTCATTAAAAAACCTTTGTAAACAAATATTTATGACAAAATAATAAGATGTATGTACGATAAAATATTAGCGATGACAAGGTGACAAGAATCCAACCCACCGAACTAAATAGTAATTGTACAGGTGACGAAACCGTCTTAACATTTATTTTAAGAACCAAATATTCCGGAATTCATAACTTTCCTCTGCCTGCCCACCCGGAAATCATATCTATTTCAGGGCGTTTGTTTTAATCAGAAAGTTTCCATAAGTACGCACAACGTTAACTCGAAGTCAGGCAAAGATGAAATACAACCCCCTTATTCCACCGTTACACAAAACCAATAGATATCTTTCGCACGATAATAAATACAGGCTCATTTTCCTCTGCGGCAGTCTCACTCTTCCCACGCATTTTTCGCCACGTGCACAACTCTTACTCTTATATAGAGTCGCGCTTACGGGCACGCCGATATCCGCCTGTCACCATAAGCTACAACTGCACCCACACTCGCACAGATCGCGATATTTCCTATTATCTAGGCACTGTGCTCTTTCATATTTGCCACCGAAGCACCGGCTTCCTAAGCCCAACGGCGTTCGTGAAAGCGAGCACAAGACACCTGTCTTCATGAAAGGGTTGTCCATCAATACTCTCACCTGGCACTCGGCTGTTACTATATGCGATAGGACATATTATTCCGAAATAGGACAAAAAGTACATCGGCTATTAATTATCGTTCCGTTACAATAAAATGGAATAATAGTCTCAAGGTGTTCTTATAGCATGATGGGATGATTTATCTCAAGATGTCAGGGAGAAAAATTCGCAAGTTTCGACTATGGCATCTTCCCATACTTATCAATAATTTTCTTTTTTTATAGACATACGTGTATATTTTAAAATACTATTTTTATATTTCCGTTCAGTAAGTGTAACATAAAAACAATTACAAATAAAACAAGTTTAATCAAAATGTTATTCCCTTTCATTCTTTAAGTTTTACTCTCTTCCCTTCATGCCGAAACAAAAAAACTACGAAATAAAAAACGTGATTCAACTGTTCGTGGCCACCCTGAATTCCGGCGATTGTTTATTTCACTTGTAGTGAATCGAAAGATCCCTAATCGTGATCGATAGAAACTATAAATAGGAGATTGGAAAGGGGTCATGCGAAGCAAATCATGTAAACTTCAGGGCAGGATTTCTTCATCGGACCTCAATCGTAAGAGATCTGACCTCACTCTGATGAATTGACACATTCATCCGTTCAATCGTGAGATACGCGGAGGAAAACATTAACAAAAGGTGATAAATGATGTTGATACCAAAGGAAACGCGGGTATTTTACTTTAGCACGGCGAAGCTGACGCTATAAAACTAAAATGTGTACACTGATGAATCTTTTATAAAATAAAATAATACGCGCGCATTAATATTCGTGACACGTGATTATTGGTCACGTCCGCTTTAACAAACGGCGAGCATTAACCGGCTAATTTAAAAATGAAATATGGAAGAGGATGCGTGGAAAAATAACCATCGGATGTGTCAAATGGGTATCGCCTTTCATGACGAATTTCTAAAGAAGTTTTACTTTCGAACCTGAAAAAGGACCTCTGATTAAATTAAGCGATAGCTTAGAGGAGAAAAGGAACTTTATTTTACACACGCTAAAATCTCGAGTATTTATCTGATTACCATCTGAAAGGAACCATCCTCCGAATTCCGCCAATTAAGCCCTCATATGTGACGCTTCTGAATTCCATCCTTCGAACGTTAATGTATTTGAACGCAAGAAGCTTATTGTCCATTGCAATTCAAATTCATCCCGTGCTAAAAAGACGAACCCGTTTCGTTCGGGCGACGCTATGGGAAAGCGTCCGGTGGATATCGCGATTAAATAATCGAAATCCGTGGGAGACGATTCCTATTATATTTTTTCAATTCCTCGGCCTACCTGTCCTTCCACTACGCCCACCTCTAATCTCTCACGACTCCTCTTCCCATCAACCCCTTCGAATGGCTGTCAGGAGCCATCCCGAGAGTGAGCAATGACTGAGAACGGCCCTCTCCATTGTAATCTCCCATACCGATATCCGTCCGAAAGAGCCCGAGGTGGAGGAAGGGGACAAAAACAAGGCGTAAGGCACGCGGGAGATCAATCAATCACGGTGGTAAACGGGACCCTTAAGGGGAAAACGGAGGGGAGAGAATATCTGCAAAGAGAAAACACGGCCTGCGAACCCTTTTCCCGAACCCAACGACGCTACTATTACCGGTACTAAAAAGCCCTACCCCAGCGTCATTCCCTCCCAACGAGGCCCTCACCGACTCCACCCTTTTCGGAACATTCCGTCGCTCCTAATATCCTTCTATTCCCATCGATGCCCACGAAATGCAAGCATTGGCCTTTTTACCTGCGACACTGTGGTCCTAGATGAAAGCGATTGACCACCGTCCCTAGAGAGGCGATTACCGGAAGGTACCGTAAGCTCTCTTCAGAAAGGGTTTTCCTCACTCCAGCCCACCGTTGCTATAGAGGAGATTTGGGATGAAACCTTCCAACGTCTTTCGTTGGCTTTCTTGAGAATGGAATAACCGCATGAGGTCTGGAATCTCAGCCAACGATTAGCAATGGTAAAATGTTAGTTGGGCCTACGTAGTCTCCGAATGTATTGAGAGTCTAAGATATTTCCAATTTATGACCCGAGCTATTAAAAAAATAACGGGATGTCGTCAAAGCTTAAGCTGGCACAGCTATGCCACCATTGCGATGTTAATTTCCACAATCGAAACGTGACAAATTTCGTTGTTCATTAATTAAATTCTAAGCGCTTTCTCTTCGGACGGGAGAACCTTTCGATACATTCATCTTCAAGAGACGTTGAAACAAATACAATCCTCGAAATTTGATAAATGCACTATCAAAAGATTAGCGTTAAGTGACAGCCATATTCCTGAGAAATCGAGGCCGGTGGGATCGACCGTTAATTTTGACTAATTTTTCCAGCAATTTTTGTTCCTCGAGTCGTGGAAATCGACGGGACGCTGTCATCAACTTTCCAACGATAAAATATTCCCATCTGATTAACCGATGATGTCTCGACGGAAAAAATCTAAATGCCCCTCTTTGTCGGCAGGTTTTTATCATATACGGCGCGTAACTTGCCAAAACGTCTGGAGGTAGAATTTGGCAGGTGACTCAGCTCGTTTCATTTCGCGATTCGATGCGCTAAATTTGTCGATTTTTTCGAAAAGCTCTTCGATATGAGAGATAAATTATTTCCTCTGTCAGCTTTACCGCGATAGAATTTCTCCAACGAGCCTAAAAGGGTAAAGTGGAAGATTTCTTTTCGACTAGATACTCTGACCGACATGCGAAAGTACGACCGTTTTGCGAGTCCACTATTTCTGCCGCTGATGGCACTGGGATCGCATGGACGACCCGTCGCGATAAACAACGCATCGTTCGTCTTTCATTCAACGCAAGAATCATGGGAAAGCGTTTCTCTATCAGTAACTACACCTGGATGTGAATGAGCCCACAGGTTTCATTGGTACACCCTTTCGCGACTCCAGACGCATTAATTCCTTCCGTCGAAGCCTCGGACACCCTCGCTGGTCTCCCGAACAACGACGCGGAACGCATTGTCGCCATGATAATTCCCACAACAAAAGATCCTAGCGCTACCGTCACACGTGCGAATTGGAAGCGTCGTTCGCCGGAGGTGAGGAAGAAGCACGTGTGACATTCGCAGACTTTATTTCTGCAATCTTCCCTTTATTATCGCCTCATGTTTATTCATTGGAAAGCTTAGAAAGTATATGAGAAAGGAGCGGGGATACGATATAGCTTTTAATTCACCGTTAAAATACGACGACATGAAAGAACGAGAGTAGGTGATGGCGAACTCTCTTTAAAGCGCCGAAGGTTAGGTGAAAAGTCCGGCGGCAGGTGAGCCTACTCTGAGGGACCATTCTAGTGACGTCTCGAGAAAACTTCGCAGAAAAAAAAAAGAAACTTGGTTAAGAGAGGCGACGTTACACGAGTCCTGACACCTGCTGAGGCCCAACAAGACGGGCGGTGTTGACCAGAGGCAACAGGTGGGGCCCTCGCAAATTAATTCAATCCACGAAAAGTGTGAAAAATAGGCTATATCGCACACCCGTTGATTGAAAACTTTTCATCGCCTCCTACTAATTGATTTAATGAACTGGATGCTTATTTTCAAAACACGCATTTTGCAGCTGTATCCATTCACGGGATTGGATGAGATAACCGAGGGACAAAAATATTCTTACGGCATTGTACCACACGCACTCCTCTCCCCGTTGATAAAATGAAAGCTAATCAACCGCTTGAAAACAAATACAGTACGTTGCGATGAAATTGCCCCCGAACGGCGAGGAACAAAAGGATGCAGCTACAAATAAAACAATTTCCGGTCTTATCGCTCAGGGCGATGGAAAAGTTACGCACGGGCACGTAGTGTGTGGCTTCAAGAATTAGCGTACAATGCGGGAGGCGATAAGAACGGGAGTAAAGAGTTTGAATCAACAGCGATTCTCGAGGGAAAACATCGACGAGATGAAAGTTCACAAGGGATATGGCACGAATGGGTCCTGTGTAATCAAATGAAAATGGAAGAGAGTATTCGCAAAAAGAGTAAGATAAAAGGTCGACGACCCGATGGAAAAGACTGTCCTCCGGGGGTTGGCTCTAAAAGCGCACATGAGCGGAGGGAATGATCGAGAAGACAAAACAAAATAGCGAGACGCGGTCGAATAGAGCACGTATGCCGTCCGACCTCGATATATGCCCTTCCCAACGGGTGCCCTCCGTTGGGAGGTTGATCCGGCGCCAGTCTGTCACCCGAGGACATTAGGGTCCTCGAAATTAAAGACGACGAATTAAATACTTCACGACCGAGTGAGTGAGTTCAAGTGTTGTCTTTATTATTTCTGAGTTCGTTCCTTAATTGACGCACAAGTCCTTCTAGAGCTCTTTTCCTTCCCTCGCCAAAAGCCAAGGACAGCCAAATTAAAGGCACAAAGTATTAATAAAATCCTCTCTTAAACAAAAATAAGATATAAATATAAGCATCATTTTCCTACGCTTAAATTGAGATATTCCAATCGTCAGATGTTTAGCGTGAAAATTGAAATATCATCATGAATAGGTAGGATCATAATAACCATAAATTTTTTGTAGATTTCACGTAATCTTTTACTTGTACATGTAAGATAAATTGAAAAAAAAGAGCTCAGGTTAATGGTTTATAGCTAGTATATCAAATCGATAAGTAGGAGATTTAGTAAGTCTCACTCATCAAGGTTTGCGAAATTTTGATGAATTTTGCTTTAGGAAATAGACAGCATTTGTCAAACGTGCAGCGTAATAGGATATTAATACCTCGAAAACTATCCCAATGAGTAGAAATTCTTCTAGAAATTCCAGAAAGCTGACGCGTGAATGACAAGCGAAGAAGAATAACATGTTTATCCAACTTTCTTCTGAGAATGAAATACTGGTGGGCCTCATTCGTCAAAAGCCGATGAATTCACAATTAGTCAAGCATATAAACTTTATGTCGAAATGATAAAATGCTTATTGTAATTTAGATATATGCTTACGACGATTCAGCAAACGAAAGAGGAAAAATCAGTAAGACAACTTATAATTCTAGCAATATTTCTAAATTATGCATGCCGTATGTTGACTATATATTATTAAAATTCTAAAACCTCCGCATCTGTTAATGTTTCAATCTACGTTCTACAAGGTCGTCTTTGAAACGTCACTATCCTCCTGCCATAAACTAGGAGAGTAAATAAAAGGAACGTTTTCATTATGATAATGCATAAAGAATGGTTTCGGAATTTGCATAATCTATTGAAATAAAACGCAAATGCAACTTCGTAAAAAATAAATACATTTCAAGCAACGCTCGAGATGGAACAACAACTATTATCCGATGAGATTATGAAGTAAATAATCATCACGATAGTTATCCTCGCTACGATGAACGCAAGGAAAATAAAACGCAAGGAACATAAAATATTCCATCGATAAAAAATTTGAATTAACAGTCAAATTGTGGTAGAAAAACATTTGACTAAGCTGTACAACTTCTCCTTGTACGAGCCACTGACGTATCAAGCACGATAATCGTCACCCTCCGCCGCAATAGAATTTGGCGAGGGATTGTCCCATCGAGTTGAAATTTTCCATTGCCGTTAATTGCTGTTAAAAGAGACGAGAAAAAGGCCTCTCGTGAAAGCCATCAACCTGATGGCGCCAATGGGACACCATAAGTCCATCGGATAGAAAGTCAGGCGTTGTTAACTTCCTTCGGATGAGAAAATGGGAAGTGTTTCGAAGAAAAGGAGGGAAGAGGGGGGGAGGGTTTTAGGATAAGATTCCTGGGGACCCTGCAAAATGTCAGCAACGGCACTGAGACAACGGGAGACCTTCCCCTCATAAGCCATCCATCGTTTCCCCACTTTTAGGAGACGCTCCCTGAAATTCCATGAACTCTCATTCATAATGTTTAACATATTTCATCATTCTTAGCCGATGCTTTTTCGACCTTTTTATTCGTTTCCAAATATATCGATGTTAAAATTAGCGACGGAATAAAAGATTTTGAGGACGACGACTGTTGTGAATTACTTCCGGTTCACTTTCTCCCAATTCCCAGAAGCATTTGCATACTATACGGGATGGCTTATTTACTTTGTGATTACAATGAGAAGAACTGTAATTATGAGGAAAGACTCAATCCGAGGCGTTGTACCACATAAATAAGAATCGGATATATGTATAATTTACACATTTATCAGGGTCATTCCATAGATGGAGTCTCTGTATTTAGAGGACAAGTAATTTACTCAACTCGTAGCGGTTACCGCATTTATTGAGTACTGTCACCTTCAATACATAGATATGGGCATAATAAAATCATAATAAATGAAAGTATAAAGGGAAAATTATTAAAACGTTAAGATGTGGAATTATGCGAAGTCAGTGTAATTTAGATAGGAATAGTTGAATAATCCAACAAAACCTGTCTAACGACTAATATTACCATTAAAATTCACAATGAAAAGGATACACCGATTGCATCAGAATCTGCGAAAAAATTCTACTCTTACAAAAGCACTCTAGAGAAAGCAGCCCAATAGTTCTCTCAAACTCATCAATATTCTAAAATATGAGAATAAGAGTCTAATGAGACCTATTAATGGGCAAAACACGTGATAAAAATGCGATTAGGGAGAATCTACGGAACTACGAATACATATGCGCGTTATCTGTTTATCATTATCACGCGAATGATCTGGAAGCATGATGGTGATCAAAATTATTATAACGTACGAGGCTAAAGTTGCGTCTTTCACAACTGTGTCTAGCTTTTTAAAGAAGCAAGTCAAATAATATGAAGATGCGAACAATCCGACTCAGAATAAATATCGACAAAATTTAACCCCAAAAAAGGAGATACACTTTTCCTTTCGTGAATTTCCGAGAAAGAATCGCAAACGCTCCGAATATTTCCCGATAAATCTCCATTGAACGCAGGAAATGGAATATCCACCCCTCGAGAAAATATCCGAGCGACTTTTCGTCGAGGCCTAGACCTTTTTGACAGAACGGGAAACAGGGCGTCTTACTATTTGACATCTATCAGAGGGTGTGGGACCATGAGGGCGTAGGAAATCCTTTTTAAAGACGGTGTTGCCAAGATGAATCTAGGCGTCGGCGGTCCGGCTCCATCGGGAGAGAGTTTATAGACGCATAAACAAAGACATAGCAAGTCTCACTAATTGCGACTGCTTTTGGAAGTAAAAAGGTTCCACCGCTTTGTTAAAACGAATGGATAATGACCGGGACATTTCGAAGAGATTAAAAAACCGCGTAAGAGAAAAAATATGCTATGGAAAGGCAGGGGATTTAAACTATAAATATGAAGTTTGCTCAGATTAAATAATAAGGTATGAAACTACTTAAATTACAAACTAAGATGGCAAAAGACTTTGTCTAAATACCAGAATTATATACAAATATGCGTAGTTATAAAGTATGCGATTTAACGATAGCGATTATATGATAGTGTATTTACCATAATCGCAATCCCTAAAACACGAAACAAAATCGTATCGAACGATTATTATATAAGATCTTCGTTTAAATGAAGAAGTCAACTCGGACCCCAAAAGCTTCCCCACCGATTGTCGGCGTCGTGTATCTGTTTTAGAAATTGAAAGACTAGTCCAGGACCTGGGTCAATGCGATAAAACTACGCCTAGTTCTGAGCATCCATTTGCGGCGGCGCTCTCGAGAAGAAACCATCTCCACCCTCGGATACGGGTGGTCCTCCCCAGTTTCGAGGTCCAGATGGATCCGAGAGGGGCGGGAGGGGGAGACCGATTGGAAAAGGATGCGAGGCAGATAGGGAGATGTGGCCCACTTCAAACTCCGACTGAAAAGTCCTGGAAAAGCCTAAAATCCCGATGCTCCCACTCGAATAGACCGGATGGGGTAAACCGAATCGGAGGGCGTGCACAGGGCATGTGCGCATGCAGTTCTGAGAGTGGGCGACAGGGGATAGATGACAGTCAGGTGGAGGAGGAAAAAAGTCCACAGATAAATTCCCGTCTCTGCAAGGGACTCAGCTGCTTCGGATATTTAATCGCCGTTCGAATAAATGATTTTGAAACCGATAATGACTTCCGCTTTGGAACCTCCCTCGTTCACTTTCCATCGTTGATGGGCCTAATGAATCGCTCCACCCCAAGAAAGCCGTGATTTCATATGAATTATAGGTCGACTAAATTCACAAAAAAGCACAACAAAAATATATTAATCAAGCGTAACGTTTATGGTCCACGACACAAAACAAGAAGTTGTTAGATATTAATGACCCACTTCTTAATTTTGTTACTATCGTATGTGGAGAGAAAATACGCTCCCTACTATTTCTCGTGCATCGTACAAATTTTATGGATTCATTACGAAAATATCGTTTCCTTTGAGGCGACCGGAAAGGTAAATGTTTGGATGGCATTTCATGGCGATTTTTTTTTCGGAACTCAATCGAGAAAGAATGACGCGGTTTCGGCAATAAATCAGTTGGTATCGTTTGTCACTCCCAATTAGTGCCTCGATACCATTTTCATTCGCATCCATCATAGAGGGTGGAACAAACCACCAAAAAGCAAAGGCGTGCCGCAATTTCAGAACTCGAGGATTCCAATTCCATAAACGTCATCTTCCAGTTCTGCGAATTGCTATCTATAAAAAGAATCCGAAGCCGTTTTAATTTATTTCCCGCGCGGGTTCCGGACATAATGAAAACGAAACATTTCGAGAAACAATCCCTTGGATTCCGTCGTTATGCGGTCGTATCAATCCAAGGTAAAGAGACGGGAAATCGCGAAGAATTCGCTCGATGAAACGGCAGAAATCCTGTTTCTTCCGATGCACGAGCGCAGCCTCTGTTTTCGGAGAGATGCGTTCTTTTATATTTGGCAACGCAGGAGGCAGAGATGGACGCGATAGCTCCAAGAAGCAGCTGGTTGCCTTGTTGACCCTAGCAGGCCAACACCATCTGAAAATTTGGAAATGCCATTTTCCTTATCCCTTTTCCTACCTCAACTGGAATTTCCAATAGGCTGACTTTATGCTTTAATGTTTTCGGCGATTAAGGAAGGGCAGGAACCAGCAGTCATCTTTTAAAAAACCTGTTCTACAGATAGCAATATCAGAAGGGTGAACTTAGACATTGTTTCTAGGAATGAGGTTCCTACTTGAAAATGGGACGTTTACAACTGCATTAATACATCTGATAGGCTCCGGCCAAATTTTGTGGAAGGGAGACTAAGAGTATATGGAGACCTTATATCATCAACTATATACATATATGCATACGGAAAATCAGCTTTAATCAGGTAAGTTGCACGAAGGAAACGCAATATCCAATTAAAAATAACGAATAAATACATTCCATAAGAAAAACGATTACTGAGATCGAAGTTAGTTTACGAATCAAAGACTTCAATTAATAATAAAAATGCCGGCTAAATCATTCCAGCATTATTTGAAACTCCAGAAAATGAAAAATGTTGGAATAAGAGAAGCTAACATTATTCTTCATAATCAGGATTAATGATAACATCGTTATCAAAGCCATTTTCTGATTATAATTAAATTTAAAATTCAATTTAAACGACATACATTTCTAATAAAATTTCGCCTAAGATTTATTAAGTTTATGAAGTGGAAGAAATATCGGAAAAATAAATTAATTTCAGAGAACGAATAAAATGAGGAAGAACATACATCTCGTTCATTCTTTCTAATTATGAAGATGCAGTGCTCAGCGAATGCTGGAATTATCGTTGCCCCAGGTGTAGTGAAGCTTAATTGAGAAGAACATGTTGGATTGCTTTTACTTTCTCAACCAGGAATTAATTGCAAACAAGGAAAAGCTGAGATTAAAGTAATCGCTACAAATCTTTCAAACGCGTTAATGGAAAGTTGCTTATGAAACCTAAGAAAATATTAAAGGTCAAAAAAATATGAATGATATATTGATGATAACACTTGGGGTTTTCAATTAGTATATATTATTTTAAATTTCCACATCTACAGAAACGTGAGCAAAATCCACAAGAGATAATGATAATATAAAATTGAGCGCAGTGAAATAGTTCCCAAGAACCTTTGGGATAAAATTTAGCAAATCCACTAGTGATAACAAAAAAGAAAATGGAGAAAATTTAACTTTACTTGCATAAGAATAAAAAACCCTATTTCAGTGAGTTAAGGAAGCGAAACAACTCTTTTTCATGTCTTCCATTAAAAGCCACCGAAATTAAGGATTGAAATCAAAAACAAATTATCAGCGACGTGCTAATTTTTAGAGAATAATCTTAATCGAATCACCGAATAGATTCATACATCATCATTATTTTAAGCCAAAAATTACATTGATTGGCGAAAATAATCTATTTCATCGCATTGATTATGGCGTATATCTTAGATTGTTGGGCAATACGATAAATCGTCGCAAACAGTTCTCAAATTTGTCCCTATTCATAACAACCATGGGAGCTCGTAGAAGAACATGACCGAGGAAACGAATGCTTCACATATAAATGAACAAGAAACACTATAAGAAGTGCGGCGAAAAGTAAATTGATAAGAACATTAAACTTAATCACCCTTCTTTAATGAGGGAAAGAAAAATCTTGATTTAATGACGGAAAGGCATTTCCTCTCGTTCGTACTTCTGGGTAAACTTCGGTTCTCCGATATACGTGAAACTTTTGTTTATCACACGATTCGGGGGAAAGCGACTGATTCTACATCACATAGCACCGTGTATGGGAAAGATGGAGGAGACATGAGCAATAGCGGTACTGGTAGGGGAAAAAGATCTTCAAAACACCTGGCACTCGCCATGATGAAGGCCGCTTTTATTGATAGGATGGGAATTCTTCCGTGCGTTCCCCGCCATCTTCTCATGGGAGGTCTGCACTACCTTGAAAGACCACCGCCGCGACTGTCCCGCAGTGGAGCACCTCGCGTATCATAGCACGGGGATGAGAACAGCGACCGACACGTCCAACCACATATTCTATGTCCAAAACCTATTTCACTCGGCGACTCGAAACCAGACTGACAGCATTATTTCTTCGGAGGGAAAGGAAGAAGTGATGGCATCTGAACCGATAAAAAAAGACGAGGAAACTGTGCGATATCACGCTGTTCCGGCGATACTTTGGCTCGATATTAACTAACTTAATGATCGCTAGTGAAGTTGGTGATAATTGGGAATTATCTATTGGGAGTATTTTAGAGGATCGATGGACGTTATCCTAAGCATCGTTAATCTCTAATTAACGTCTGATATTTATTTGGAAAAATTTAGGTTTTTCAGTCAAAATGAATTACCAGGCGAATTCGTTTAAGAGATGTTTTACCCAACCCAATTTACGCGAAAAATTGAAATAAGTCGATGGGATTATTTTATGATTTCTCTGTTTTAAGATAATAGGAATTCTATTCTTTTTAATGAAACGTTAAATCTATCTGTAGTCTAGTGGTAACAGTATTTCCCCGATAATAAACTAATACAGCGAGTAGGAAACAAACCTGCCCTCTAAAATAACAAAAACACGGGTTTAAATATAATTGCACCATATTTCACAAAATTTAACCAAACAATTTTTTTGTATTTTTACTAAATTGGTTCGACTCTAATTAACAATGGAAAACAACATCTTGACGAGATCCTTCTACAGAAAAGTCCCTCCGAGGCATTTCCAGTAAAGATTCATCCAGTGACATTAAAGAGAGACTCAATTATCGCCGAGCAAAATGAAAAGTTGGAGAGGACGCGAGCGGAAAATGACGGAAAGGTATTGACGATAAAACACTTAATGAAGTAACTACTATTAACAAAGTTGATGATACCAAACCATCGCCAATGATCATAACTTACCGAATGCCTGGAGTGTTAAAAATACTCGGCAAAATAAAAGGGAATGGAGATGAAAAAAGGAGCGGTATATCTCCTCCTCAAGAAAAGGCGGTTTCCAGAGAAACACATCACTAAGGAACAACTTTTGAGGAGAGGGTACTTTCAATGAAAGAGAGGGAATGCAACGTAAGGGGTTCGGAGGATGGATACGGCGCAGGATTCCTTCGAATTCTTAGAAACACGGCAAAAACTCATTGCACAAGCGACCGTTCTAAACATGGTGAGGTCCTCATTCCGGCTGCTTGTAAGTGGGAGGGCAGTTTTGGTTTCTGGGGAATTTAGGGGAAATAGGAGATGCTTCCTCGGACTACTTCGGGGTGCCAGGAAGTCGGAAAAAAGGTAGGGCCACGTGCCTTTTCTACCAAGATAAGATCTTTTATTTTCTCGGTCCTCTGCTCCAAAATCACCTCCAACACGCTCTTATGTCTCCATTAAATTATACATGGAAGACTACTAGTTTATTTCTAATGAATTAGATAACGCCCATACAATTAAATGGCTATTTAGATTTAAAATATTTCCGAAGATAGTCCACGAGAATTATCATGAAATTCAATAAATTAATGAACCGTACAACTATGAATTTAATTATAAGTTACAGTTCTTAAGCTGAATTATATTTTTAACGTTCATATATTTTAACTTTATAGAATATTATAATTTAAATCAGTTACTTCCACAAATTCAATCGAATTATTATATATCGCCATATTACTGAGCATTTATCTCTTGAAAAGATAAATTATATGAAATGAATAATTAGTACTAACAGTGCTAATATTTATTGATTAATGTCAACCGTACAAATGATTGTTTGAAAATGGGTGAGTACTAAGATGATAAACGCAATCCTGAGTTTGAATGACATTTACAAAACTCGATTCATATATCCTTTGAATGACTTAAATAAAAATGGGCAATGGATAAAACCGTAATATTCCTCCTCAAAAAAGTTGGAAAGACTAATGAAAGTGGACAGATGTGAAAGATGTTAAAGTTTTAAAACCGAGACTTCTTCGTTATCAATTAAAAAGTTGCTAAAACATTCACAGAAAAGAAGAAAGAGATGGGTTGGATTTAATGCTCAGCTTAGATCCGTTTACGGCCGTCGTACGAGAACTTATATTTCTTTTTTCGGACATAAAAGTGGGGGGCAAAGGCTGCTGGACCCGGCCATTTCTCAAAAAGCGAAAAGATGACAGGCGGTGAGATTTTACACTGGATATAAGCAAACGAATAAAACCCACGGCGGGGTACCACTCACTTTAACTTAGAGCTGCCAACTTAACAAAGATTCAGAAACTCCCACCTCGCGATGAATCAAACCACTCTACTTTTATTAATAGCTCAAAAGAGGCTTCGAGAAAAGAATATCGTGTGATGAAATATAAAGGAAGAGAGAGAAATAGCCCATGCTGTGACTGTGAGAAACGAAACATTACTGAATTATTTAATATGTTATTTGAACTAAAATGTTAACATTATCCTATGAGAAACGGCAAATAGTTCCGAATGCTTCATAATTCCACGATGATAAATGTGTATGAAATATTATTATTATGTGTGTAATGTATTAAATACCTTTTTAGTCACAATTTTATAAGAATGAGGGTTTATATAATGAAAAAGGTATGACTAAAAGTAAGTTATAATGTAGGATTAGGATAAGATACTCTTACAACTGTTACTTGCGTAACTGTAACGTGTATAAGAAGTTTATAAAAAACTATTTTAACTATTCAAGAGGTAAATATAATATACCAAATTTTCTTTCCCTTAAGGGAAACAAATAATCATTAAAGTTATTTTTGAATCTCGACCCGAATGAAATCATTGAAGATTGAATTAATACCAACCCCTCAACTGAGAATGTCAAATTACAAATGAATAATACTCTGTTCCAAAATAATTCTTCAAAACTAATATCAAACTGTCAAGATAATTCAGTGAAGCCAATCTCAATACCCTCACATAATTTCAAAGTTGATAGGTTGGAAATGCCGAACATATATTCTTGATAATATTTTACTTTCATTTCTTCAGTCCCATTTCAATCAGACTTTCGTGCCTACATCTCGATCCATTCGTATCCGGACTCATTTCATTTGCTGTCCTTTTGATTCTTTTCTTTTCAATTCAATAAGCGCGATAGGCCATCGCTGCTATTGTACGGGATCACCAAATACGTTTTCGGCCCAACCGTTCTAATTCAACAGGACCGTTGCAGTTGAGCATCCCGACAAAAATAAAAAGCTGCAACGAATGGGAGACTAAAGAAATACGAAACTTCACATGGATCGAGGTGGAATTTATTAGAGACTGAAATGCTACGTACAAAATTGAATCACGAGGAAACTTCGTATTCATAAAAGAAGGGTGGTAAATTCGAGCTTTTAAGCTATTAAAACGTATAAATTCAATTCTCTTCTCTTAAAGAAACCTCAAAAGCCTTCTAATATTGGAAGCGTGAGAATCTCATTAGCAGAGAGTCAACATACACTTTGCTCGCGTGAATTGTATCACACCACTTTCTTCGCCTTTTGAGAAGCGAGAGGAATTCTATAGGAGGGACTTATTTCAAATTTTTCAAAAATAACTCCATATAATACCAAATTAAATAAACCAGACTTCTTTTCCTTGAATGAGATCTGACATCACGGCGTATTTTAAGGGAACTAGGCCGAATAACAAATACGTAAGGCGAGAGTTATGAGGAACTACTGATAACATATTTCAGTTACGATACTTAGCCTTGTCACATAAATTACTAAATTATACAGAACTAAAATGCATCCAAACTGTAATGTGGAGTACTGTCCAAACTGTTTGAAATATATATTCAATTTAAACAAAATAATCTGAAAATCTACACATCTGGTTTAATATTTTTAATAATTTGTTCTAATTGATTTTATTTTGTTTGTTCTACTTCCACTGTAAACTGGCACTTCTTGCTGTCTGTAGAACTGATTTAATTAAATCAATAAATAAAAATTTAAAGAACATCCACCCATTGTAACGTCATCTCTACGGTAGCTGTCTCTGGAGGACCCCCTATTGGAAGCTTCCTAAAGCTTTCAACAACCGAGATTCTCCCTCGAAAGCTTCTCACTTTAATAACACCCACCCCTCCCTCGTCGAGTCCTCTGCCATACAAAACCCTCTGCAACCCATCCGATAAAAAAAGTAAACAATCCGTCCATAAGACTTCATGAATATGCTGATTCGCGCCGCCCGTTGGAATCTCCCAATCCCTCGCCCGTTCAAATCTCCAAACCATTAAAGTCCTTATTCCTTTGTTTGTTTCTAAACCCTTCTCTTCTCGTCTCTTATCTCACCTTCCACGTAAACCCCTTCTCCCCAATCGTTCCGAGGACCTGATTATGAAGCTCTCCCCGTGGGGACCTTCTAGACGACGACCGTGTTCATCGAGCCGACCGGGGCGGGGCAACAGAAGCTGGGTCCACGATGCCTCCGGAATCGCCCGACCAAATCTCGGACCCGCCCCGTTTTGACCCCCGCTGGCATACCGGAGGGACTCAAGACGGTTCAACACCTTACAAATCGGTTTATTCTTAATGGAAGTGAGAGAGAAGGAGAGAGAGGGTGGTTATGCTCTCCGGAGATGTGTCCTTAGATCCCGAACCCACACCTCTTTCTTCTTTTATAATCCTTCCTCCTTCAGCCACTCTATTGACTTTTATCGATGATGCCCCACGAACTCGGGGGCAAACTGGATCTCTCGGCATTACATTGGGAGGAACTCTCTTGAAACCGACATTGAACGCAGTTAGCCTCGCATGGTTGGGAGGGGCACAATAGGATTAAGGCAATCAAGATTCTAGTGGAATTAAATTCAGCTAAAGGGCATTTTATTAAACACCGCGTCCTGTAAAACATTCGATTGATTCATTTCCATCGGTTGCCATCGCCAATCTCTAACGAGACGGAAATAGTCCCGGATTAAAAATCCAATAGAAAAACCTCTAAAGCTCAACACAAGGACCGCCTCGCTTGGACAAGCATTTCTAATCACTCGTAGCCATCTCTGTATCACTATTTCGATTTACCAAAGCCGGTATTAAGAGTACGCTAAGCCTCTACAAAACAAACGCCACCACATTCGAAATTCCTTTCCGACTGGTTTTTTTTAGATACGAGAACCACGGCGTGGGCAGAAGACAATTTTTCTCGCGGAGTACGAGACAAAAAGAAAGAGAACTTGATTGATTTTCGTGTACATTGGCAGGACGAGAGATTTATGGACCCAGCTCGAGAGCGCGGGAAAGAAGGAAACGCTGCGAAGTGGAAGAAAAAGCACATTTTTAATGGACGTGATCGAATAACAGCACATGTATAATGTCTTTGAAAAATCGTCGAATTTATCCTACACTCTTCGACTTCGTTTCGTCTCAAACTCAATTATGGATGGATAAGGATATCGGCTAATTTAGGGTGCGGAGCTGATTTGCAAGTCAATTTCCGGCCAAACTTAGTCCAGAATAATGTTCCTCACTTACGGAATATAAAAGAGATACTGGATGTTATGTAAAAATTCTTCGAGTGATTCCTTCTATTGGGCTTTATATTCATGCGACGAGGTGATGCCAAATTTGATGCTTTCTCATCGGCTCTAAGTGAAGAGCATTAATCAATCGAACCCAACGAGTCATTGGAACGTTTTCTTTCGAAATTATACGCTTGGAAAGCCTCCTCCCTAAAATGATTAATCAGAGTATTAATAAAATCTTCAAAGATAATAATTGGCAAAAAAACTAACTATTGACGGGAAATAAAATGGAGTAAAATTAAGTTTAATATTTGGATACACCTGGCCCGAACATCTGAAACCTCTCTTTACAATATAATAAACTACTTATTTAAAATTACGTTTCATAAGCAATGATTTCTTTATGAGCTCTAAAATTATTTGGACTTCAAGAAGATTTAGAATCAAGCATTCGAAGGGCAAATACTTGCTATTTACGGTACAAATGACTCAAGAATTTTACCGATTCTTCGCATGAAACATCAAAGGCGATTATTAGCTACGTTTAGAAAACATAGAGTGTCATTTTTTACCTCCATACATGAATGCATGAACGTCTGAACTAAAAATATGCACATTCTAACATGCTCTGAGCGTATTTGAAGGGAGTGCTCGCTCTGTTATGTCCCCGACTGTATAGACCTTCGGAGTCTTCAATGAACGATGCCGGACGAGAAATTATTATTCATTTACTCTTGAGGGAATGGACTTTTAACCAGGCGCGCTTTTCAGAATGCTTTATATAGAATATATTGTGTCGGACGCTCGCTTATTCACCTTCAAAAAAAAAGCGTCTTAATTTGAGAAAATATTGTTACCCTTTGCGAGAGACTTCAGGTGTTCTCTTCAGATAAATTTGTTTCTTTTCGAGGGTTTGGACGCGTAATCGACGTGTATAGCTAATCCTAGAAGAAGCAACATCATCTCGGACTCGCCTCCTTTAAGTCTTTTCTTTCTCTGCCATTCGAAAGAGACTTTATCGGAAAGAAATTTTTACTGCGACCACATTTCCCTCGCGGATCGTAATTGAAAAGGCGGAGGATGGGAGTGGATGGCGCTCTTCCCGAGATTGAAAAGATTCTCCTTTGAGAGGAAAAAGATAAAGTACTCGCAAAATGATTATAAAACGAGGAAACTGGGAAATGCGAAAAATATACAGCGATTCTCCCACCTGCCGTTCTCTCGAGACGTAACACAGATATATCACTTTTCATGTGGCGGTATTCATCCGGTGTTAAATGCGTCATTTGCATTTGAAAGGGAGTGTATTGAGGGCGGTATAACGTGTCCGAGATGTGCGAGTCTGCATTATGTCGGAAACAAAAAGGGAGGGAAATGTAGGGATAGAGAATGGATGGAGACGTAGTGCCACAGAAGTGATAGCGTAGTTGAACATGGTAAATGAATTTGAAGAGGAAACCAATCGAAATATAGAATGACCAATAAATACCAGTTTAAAACGACGAAAGGAGAGCCAATGAATGGGGGAATGCATTGAGTAGAGGAGCGTATCGAGGATTGGAAAAATAAAAGTGAACAATCATGGAGGCGTCCATGGAAAACACCGAGTACAGTACGCGATTCCGTAAATTAAAGGACAAACACCATTAAACCACCGCACTACGATTTACACACATGCGGTTATTCTTGATTTAGCGCACATCAAAATCAATGCGTGGAAGTTAAGGGTGACGGGGAACTGAAGACATGCGAAAGATGAGAACCGAAAGCAAAGAATTGGAAGAAAGGCGAAAAGTAAACAGTGCGATATTCTTCCACCTCTTTCAGATAGCAATAGATAGACGCGGAGAAGAGTAAAAGAAGAAAACGTAAGCCATTGAAGGTTGTTGTTTGAGGGGACATAAATTAAGACGTGAGCGAGGCCAGAATGAGCTAGGGCATACGAGGGTTAAGGCGTCAAAGTGTTTGGCGGGGGAGAGATCATAATACTTCGGTTTTGCTGGAGAGGAAGGAGTGAGGAGAGTTTTTTGAATGAGAAGAAAGAAGAGGGACCGTGGGGAGGAGAAAAAAAGAGTTTGCTCTCAACCTTGTCCCTCTTGGGTTCACGCCTCGACCGTTCCAAATCATCCTTTCGCATCTTCTCTACCTTTTCCGCTGCGATAAGTCTTCGGTATTGAAACGGACGTATTCTGTCCACCCTCTACTTTGAAAAAGAGTATCCTCGCCCGTTCCTATCAAAATCGCCTCAATGGAAGCCCCGAGCGGATGTCTCAATCAGATTATTAATCATTTTGTCAACTGAATGCGTGGCGTGTATGCATTATTCCTTTTCGAGATGATGGCCTTTGAGGGCATCGTTTTAATAACGTTCTCGCTGCTTGTTGATTTCCACTGAGCGAATGATGGATGACCTCAAATCCACGTCGCGCTAAGAACCACGGATGTTTATAATCCTCAAATAGAACAAACTGTAAACTCGGTGCTTAATAAGTAATCTCGGAACGAAGCACAATGTACGCATTCGTTTTGAATTTCAATTCGGTAATGCGACACCGAGAGGTTTATAACGAATGGAATGAATTTGATCGACTATTGCACACCACCAGCGCTCGATTGACTATAAAGGTCATGAAAAAGAAAGTAAACCTACGACTAGCGATACTTGATTTCAAATTCTCCATAAAAGACCAGAACATAATTAAATAACACGCTTCCGTCTCCTTTTATATTTCGAAACATTGAGGTAATAGACTTTGCAGGCATGTATAATGTATCTGATGTTAAAAATAAATGTATCTGATGTTAAACACAATATAAATGATGGAAATTAATTATTTCTCGGAAATAACCGCGTGTAAAATATGTGGAACTGATTCCAATATCAAGATCGGGCGAGGGAATGCTTATCCAAAGCGAGTGAATGTAACTAATATAATTTATTCCGGATTTTGATTCCACTCCAGATTTCGATCGAAGTATAATTATTCTGAAATGGATTCGGACCAATCCTCGGAGAGGAGAATATATTCGACTCTTTCATACGTTCGATTAAAATGTTAATGGATTTTTGAGCGGAATCGATCACTCTGCCTCCGCTACATTGATTCGATTTAAATAACGACGGTGCAGAAACGAGATTTCTGCCCTACACGCCTACGGGCTCTTTCCACGGTTTGTGCCTCCCACTCGCGGATGGATGCGAGCACACCAACATGTGGAACGATCTACCGCGATCTTTCTGGAAATCATTATCAGAAGCGATTGGGCAGCACAAATATACTGCCGATGATGGACGATTTACCAGAGCATGTTCCGTGAAATATAAGGAAAAACCTAACTCTTTTTCATGAAATTATCATATGATATATGGTATGAATCTCAATATGAAAATACAATAACATAACCAAGGAAGTAAAAAATGCCCGTTTCAAAATATGCTAAGCGCATATATTTAGTAGCAATGGCAAATTGACACGTTTGCGATGGCCTAGAAAGAGGTAGATGTTACCAATGGAAGGGAATAGTTTGAATTCAAGGAAATTTACGATGATTAGGAAAAGGATAGTGCTCGTTCAAATATAAAATCACACATCCATATTTCTCTCTGAAAGAGGGAACTTAAAGAAACGGAAGCTAGAATTTGGCTCGGGAACATTATACCTGAGCACTGGAGCCGGTTGTAAAACAGCAGGGAGATAACAACCCGAGGAAGAGGTGAAGAAAAAGCTGCCTCAATATGTAGGACATAATATGCTTTATATTACAACGCAGTAAGCAAGGCGAGACAACCATTCGGTCAAAATTGAACATAACGCTCGCTGTAGGTAAAAAACCTCGTAATAAATGGGAAAATAATGAAACAAGTATAATTTCGATAGGAAAAAATACGAAAAGTTCAAAAAAAAGATCTTAGCAAATAATTTTAGCGAAAGAATAATAAGTCGTGAGTCGATTGAAAAAATCTACAGCGAATCATTACTAGAAAAGAATGAAAAAATTACTGATTGCCTCAGAATTCTTACGAAAAAATCAAGCAACATATAAAACGTTTCATACCAATCGAGATTAATAATAATCGATAGAGATTTAAAAACAAAATTTCCTGCGGTAGCTAAATTTAACACTCGATTTGATGATACGAAATCACGAATTCTATTTCCACAGTAGACCTCATTTGGAAAAATCAAGTATAGAAGCGTAAAATATTAAATGGGGAATTGTGAGTCGAAGAAATGGGAGTGAGAAAAGGCGTAAATGGTCGAAGCAATAAAAATAACAGAGCAAAAAAGGCACGTTTTTTCGTCGATCCTTCTGCTCGTACCCTGGTAGACCCTAACAATTAAAGAGAGGTGCTTTAGTACACGACGATATAAAAGGGGATTTATTGCTCAATGAGTTTGTTCCCTAACCGAGGCTTTTTCCTGCCGTTTCCCCGTACAGACCGCTCCTGTATGCGGTGGACAGAAATTCTCTTCCCATTTCGAGCCCGTCTACAAGGTTATAAAGCCTTCTCAGAATCCATCCCACCAAAGCCAAACAAAAAAAGAGCTCACCGCAACGAAGAATTTATTTTATTTCCCGGAATCTCAATGGGCTCCATTCTCATCTTATCGCTAAATTGTTCCACTCATTACTACTATATTCGAGGGAATGAAAGAAACGGATCCTTTTTTTGGTGTGAGGCTGATGTAGTTTGAAACGAATTGATACCGAAATTAGTTCTAAAAGAAATAAATTATCACCAGCGACAAATCGCTCCATTGAATCGCACAACGAGCGAAGAATAAGTTGGCTTTACAGAATCCACTTCTCATTTTAGATTGCGGAATGAGTTCAGAATACTTGAAGAAACGAGTCCAATTATCACTCGCATTAGAGCTCATGCCGCGTTTGATCAACATCATATGGTTTATCTGGTAACGCTATACATGTAAATAGATTTGATCAAATAACGTAAAAATTAGTCCTTTCAAAGTAATTCAGTGCTTAACAAACACAGGATCCTTATATACTTAAGATTTAGCTTGCTCGACCAATTAATCTACACGTTATGTGGAGTGAAAAAATTCAAATTACTTGAACTCATCAAACGTAGAGGACTTTTGGGATATCTAAGAAAATTATATAAATCAATTAATCTATATCAATATTTTTTTCCTAAAGTAAATAAAAATCTTTTTTTAACTTTATCGAACGAAAATTAAACAATTTAATGAAACTATTTAATTCAATTCGTACAAAGAAAACAGTCGCCCGATATCTGGACATCCTTAGAAGAGGATGGATGGGACGCAAGGGAGAGCAATAAACAAAAACTGTTGACGTGGGGCAGGAAATGCAATTCCTCCTAGAACAACCACCGCAGCAGAAACTGCGAAGGGATGAGTTAACGGACAGCCGCCTTCTGCCCAACCACTCCCCGATTCACAACTGCACCCATATACCTCCCTCGTTCCTCAAAACCCTCCCACGCACCCCATTCTGTTTCTAATAAACCTCTCTCTTATTCCGTGAGAAAGACACATGGGTAGATTGCCAGGGACCGAAAGGGTCCCGAGTCTTTTGCGTCCCCGCAGGAGGTCCCTTAACCTCGCCGCCATCTGGAGTTTTATGCCCTCATTTCAGAAGGGCCTTCTCTAGGGGATGACCGCTCGACATTGGGAAATACGAGGCTAAATAGGGATGCATCTTTAGGCGAAAACGTCAGCGAATGAATCAAGGAAATGAGAAGGAATATTAAAGGCGAAGAAACTAATGGAATATTTCGCCGCATTAAATTTTGAACCAAACACTTTACCATAATTGAACCAATTTATACGATAAAAGCACCGCTTCCTCCATTAATACTGATTTTAGATTTAACTTAAATATGACAAACATCAATTTTTAAAATATTCGTTCCTTATCCCTAGAAAGAGTAAAACAACCATTCGCTTCCAAAATTTTGAAGTCACCGCTAAAAAGATAAATACTTTTGTAAACTTTGAAAAGGATAGGAGATCACAATTTCGTTCGGTAAAAATTTAAAAAAAGTTGAGAATCGAAACATATTAAATAAATATTGAGATATCTAGTTATGATTGACTCCCGAGAGAATAATTGCTTTAAAATTATTGATTTCCTATTTAGAAAAATTGAAACAGTCTAAGCCTACTTAAATAGTACAGATGTCCTCATCATTTTTCTTGAACATTGATCAGTCGATAATGAGCCTCCAAATTATTTCCAGAAAACTCGTTGACACACCTCGGAAGGCCACGTTCCTCAAACTCACTAATACACGCTTTCGAGGTAAAATTGCAAATATCGAAGTCACCTTCAACGGCGAACGAAAAAATTACCTCCGTCGTTCGTATTAGTGGAGGAGACGCGTTTTTATTAACTCGGACACGTGTGACGCGTGCTCGAGGACATCTATCGAAGTTCAAGGGCGCATTTTCGAGGTGGTGAAAATTGGGGGAAAGTTCGACGTTCTCAAAGGACCACTTCACACGACTCCCACTCACGATCGTCTTTCGCTTGGAGAAGTGACCATCGGCCATTCACAACTTCCAACGGACGTCACATTCGACAAGCGATTCGTGGGGATGAACGAGAGGAACTACAATGAGAAATTCATTGGACGAATTCGGTTCGAAAAAACTCGAGATAAAAACACCAGTCTCTTCATCCACTACTCAATTGCTGCTTGATTTTCGGCAGACCTTGAAGAAACCTGCTTATCAGATGGCTTTCCAAAAAATTCGCGAAACTTTTAATAAGACTTTTTTTGGTATATTTGCATTTTTCATAAATGCCCATATACGCGAGGATACCAACCGCCGTACATTTCCAGAGCGGCATTTCGAAATTACGGATGAATGAGGAAAGTCATCCGAGCATTCATACAAGCCTTTTATTTTTCGTCCAAGGTTTTCTGGAATTAGCGTGCGGGCTCCAGTTTCACGTAAGGTTTTCCTAACTAATTGATGTGATTTTCACGTATCGGAAAGGCTTTTGACTATCGTCGTGAGCGGGATCTTTTCAGAACCGTCACATGCATACCATTTAAATAATTTATATCCAATATGTTTCGAAAAAGGCGCTTTGGATGAGGACCCGTGGACCCGACGGGAAGATCAAACACCGATGCGAGAAGATTCGCAGAGATCTGAAGCGTATCTAATTTTTTTTTCTCCGATGCTAATGCAGCGGTGTATGAATATGCCTATGGGAGGAATAGAGATTTTAAACTAAGACAAAGAGCATCTTAGGCTAGTCCATTAGCACGTGAAAGGAACCCTATCGATGGAAATGAAAGCTTTCGGTTAGAGGGCTTTAGTATTTCCTGATCTGGAGAATATTTCGGCTTTTTGTAAGCTTAGAAAAGGGACATTAGAATGGGTATTCAAACTAATGATACTGAAAAGATCCTTTGAAATTTGCCTACATTTCTAATATGAATTAAAATTGATATATTTTTTTCAACTACTACTCAAGAATGATTATAATTTAGCATACCCAACTTAAATGATAAGTACATTATGAATTGTAAATAATAAATTAATAAATCTGAAGAGAATTACTCATGGACCTTATACTTCAGCTCTTTTCGATAACTATCTATTTTAATCGAAAATCCTACTTCTTGTGCGTGTACGCACTGATAAACGTAGTAGCATTTCTGTCTTTTCTATAAATTGTTTCTTCAGTTAAACGTATTTGCACAAATCCTATTTTGGCATATCCTCGAAACCTAATATCTGAAATGAGCCTTAATTTGAATACGTTCTAGTTTTGTTATTGGTGAGTTGAATGCCACCGCATTCTGCGACTAAACTGGCGACCGAAACGAAAGCGTCGCTTCCTCTCTTTCGGATCCGCAACTGCTCTTCGTATCCCGGAAGGTCTCTATCGGAATCACTCAGGATATGAAAACAAGCTTCTTCCTCGCTAAATCATCTCACGTGAAAGCGGCCACACGCAACGCTTCCTTCGTTTCAATGAAGGCCGTACATAAGAAAGCACTCAGCACAAATGAAACACTCACCTCTTTTCTGCATGTAACTGAATAGGTCGTCGAGGAACTCCTTCCTCTTTGGGTCGTCGCTCAGCTCGTACAACTGTAGGGGAAGAGAGAAGAAAAAACAGTAAAAATACATTATAATTTTAAAGAAAATACGAATTCGAGCTAAGAAAAGTTTCCAGACTACTAAATTTGTCCTAAATTATTTAGCAAAGAGAATAATATATCTTTACGATTTCCAAATAATCCACTAATGCTTCTCTGCTTTAAAAAAATTCCAGAAACGTGGATAGAGCAGTGTGTAGTAATAATACGTGGATATCCACTTGAATTGACAAATTACTTTGAAGATGGAATTGTATCCATACTTTAAAATTCATAGATTAATTGTGTAATTGATAGAAACGGTTGCCATTTTTTCATCAATAGAACTAATTTATAACGCTAAAAACTTAATGATGATGTATTGAGTTTATTAAAATGATAAATAGAAGCAGAAGGTGTGTCTGACAGCCGATAGGTAGAGCAGGAAAAGATCGTCGGAGGAATGCGAAAGAACTCTGAATATGACAGCAGCTGCCGTCATGGAAATCGCATACTTTTAATCGAAAATACTGCAATTTCCCACTGAATTGGACACAGAGTAAAGTTAAATACCATTTGTGTAAACAGTAACTGCAGTAAATTTAAGCAGGTGAAAAACGAACCATCATCTTCAATTTCTTCAATACGATTTGAAATAGATTTTTTCTATTTATACAATTTTAACGACATTAAATTTTATACAAAAATTCTTAAAAACAACAAACAAAGCGAGCGCCTCTATCTCATATCACAGCCCAACTAAACAAACAGAAATCGACTGTATAGCGCGCACATGAACCTAAGGACAACGAATGTTACTTCGCTCGACAGAAATACTCTCGCATCTGCGATAGACGAAGGAAGTGGAAAAAGCAAAAGACAAATAATAAGATATCCGAACCGATATGAGTTATTGGGTGGCCAGAAACACTTTGTCAACTTCCAAATTTAATTACTCACGCCCACTTCGTATCCGGTATATCGGCGTTTTTCATTCCATCGACCAGAACACCACCAATCTGAGGCCGAGCCCCAAAGGAAAACATTCGACAATCCTTTAATACCATCTATAAAAAGCGAGAAGAAGAACCTTTCCTTCATTCCCTTTGCTCGATCGCACACCCACAACCGTCTCTTCACCTTTTCCCATCCCCTTTTCATTTTCAATCAACGGGAAACACCTCCCCTCGGCCCGAAAAAAAACACCGAGTGAGTAATAACCATCCGTGATTATGAAACGCTCGCGATGAAATGAGACACCCAATAGGATTCGAGCACGAAATTATCTCCTTATAGACGAGGGTTTATTATTCTGCCGAATGTTTTCATCGCCGATATTTTATCCGACGCTTCGATAATTACGGGAAAATGTATAAAAGAGGGTTTCTTACGTCACCGGGGAAGGTCCAATCGAATTACCAGATAACGCTTTCTACAAACAGGACACTCCCTTTGCTTGTGCTGGGAGGTTTTTAACATTAATCAATTTCCGTCTATTAATCAGACCGCTGCTCGTGTCCCTTTTTTCTCCTGTTTTTTGATAACGAACAGCGCGTTTAAAAGGTAATAGCTGGCATTAATCTTCTCCTCTTCTTATCTGGTCCCCTTATCAAACGGAAAAAAAGCCAAGAATTCTTTTCGATTGTTTCCAGTATTAAACTCCGATCTACTGTCTACGCCCTCCCGCGATCCACACATTCTCACTTCGGCTTAAAAGTATTTAAATTTCTTCCATCGAAGGAAAAAATCTCCTATAGCTTTGAGATCTTTCATCATCCATTAGCGACAAGAGGGAGGAGGCTAGTATTTACACGATAGCTCGGAGAGAAAGAACTCTCACACTCGGGGAAAAAATAATAAAATAAAATCCTGACCAATCGAAGGAAATACGTTGAAAAAATAAGAGATCCCAGCCTGGCGCCATTTACCTTCTTCTCTTGTTTGTTCACCTTTTCCCACCGTATGGACAAACTGGTTCTCGAGAGAGTCCTGCGCTCCAATCGTTCGTACCCCCGTGTTTGAATTATAAGCAATGTACACACTGAAAAGGGATATGAAAAGAGCTATTGAAGAGTGGAACGGATTTTTCTCGTGAGTATTAGCGGAGGAGCAATATCCTACGACGGAGTGCGTTAATGGAGAAAGCATCGTGTTTCCTAAGGAAAAATTTGTTTAATGCATCGTGAGGGCACTCGTGGTGCAGCGATGGGGAGAGAGCTATTAGAAAAAGAATCGATAATGCTCTCGGGTTTCTAGCGGAATTTTCTCTATGGGTTATTCGTTCTCTCCGTTTATTTTGAGGTGCGATATGACGCCTACCAATAATTTCCCTTATCGACCCATCGCAGCTTCGAGGTGGGTGTCCACCTCGAGTATGAATTAAAGCGATTCGTGACCGTCCGTCGACCCGAGGAAACGCTCGCCTTATCTCTCGATTGAGACCTATAAACCAGGGACCACCCAGATATTTCGACATTTCGCCTACGCGTACTATAGACCCAGATAAAGCAATGCCTTTGGATGCCTCCACTCCGCTCTCCCATATATACCTCCTTATATCCCTCACGGCGCATTCTTTTTCCGATGATTTTTCCCCGACCCACGCTCATTGGAGCTCCCAAGCGGTCCATCTCTCATCACACTCTCAATCACCCTCCCCCATCTCTCACGCGGCCCTTCCGTCTGCCCCACCTCCACACCTAATACGACTTCTATATGCGCTAAAGCACCGCCTCTCCGTCCTTAAGCTATAAACGTTAAAGGGCACTCCCAAACAATCATAACTCAGGGGATTATTAATCAGCCTTTTATGAAGGGAACTTGATGAAATTTTAAAGCGAGGACGTTCGGCGTTATGCGCCGGTCAGACTGAATTTGCGCGAAGGTTTTCCTCGGAGTTTTATTTTCTCGAAACGCGCGTTCGCGTGGGCTATCGCTGATAGACGTTCAGCTTTGTCGTGGGAAGGGAATTGTTGGAGTTCCGGGACGAAAAATGTGAATACGTTCATTGAGAGCTTATCAATAATTCGAAGATATATCTTTCTAAGGAAACCAGCAAAATATTTCTTAAACATTCAATAATAAATATTTATAAATTTCGCGTGAGATATTAGAAGCTAACAATTAAAATAAAATTGTTTGCGTATCAAGAATCTAACTACGATAAAGCAATACATATATTGATGGAAAACCTTATCTGACTTAAGCCTTGAGTAGAAGTAGGATAGTATAAATAAAATCATGGAATTCTATGAATTATCAACTATCGATAAACTACAAATTAATGAAATGTAATAAACATTTTTTTTCATTTATAGTACACTGTGTTTATATACTTCTTTTCTCTTTGAAAATGACCTAATGAGCTGCCCATTCATGGACCATTCAAGTCTTCTTATAAAAGAATAGTAGAATAAAATACGGGAAAGAGTATTCAATAGTTTCTTCGGAGACTGCATCTTTCGAGTGTAGACCACGATAGCAAGTGTCGTTAGCTGCGGGGGACGAATTTTCGCGGCTTCCGAGGCGTTTAACACGTGCAAAAGATGCAACGAGACGCAACACCCGCCACTCCCACTCCATCTGTTACAGCCGCGCCTGCGCTCTCCCTTCATTGAGGGGGCGGACACCATGGGAAAACCGCGTCGTAAATTGAAGCAGTTTAGCGCCGATGCTTGTCTGGATAGAGAAGAGCTCTCTTTATTTCTGCTCCTCCACGGACGAAAAAAATCTCGTCGAGATTCGATCGGGAGAATTATATGACGTGACGCTGATACGGTCCGACCCGAGAGGTGAAATGAATGGTAAAATGGATAAGTACGCCAAGTGCATTGCCATTTTGTTGCGGTTTGCGAGTTAAGCAAGCCCTCGAGTGGGTGGATGAAAAACGAAATTGCTGGCCTTGGACTGTTAATAGAGTGATGACCTTCTTTCAGAGAACAATAACACCTCATTTACTCGACTAAAGCGTACATTCAAATATGAAAATAATAAATATAATCATAAGGAAACAAAGAAACATCGGTTAAAATACAATTACAGCGATGTTACGTTAGAAAGTAATTAAGACGCGAGCACAGATGCAAGTAAAAATCATTAGGAGACTGAGAAAGATTTGTACAGTATATCCCTTTAAATGACGAAATATAAAACCTAACATTCATCTTACCAGATTAACACAACTCATTCCACTCGGAACGCATCTACATAATGAAAATCAATTACAAATTTCCCCGATCCTTAACTTCGAATAAATTTACCAGTCAGCGCAGAAATACGAAAGAAGGTCGATCTGGAGTGATCAAACATGTCCTCCACCTGCTCTCAAAAAATCAACATATTACAAGGGACGCATCCCTATTAAGAAACACGTTAGCGGAGGAGAGGGGGAGAGACAAAATGAATTGAGCTAGACGCAATCAAGTGCCGTGGTCGCCGACTCCTCTTCAGATGTGGTTATTCCCAAATATCGAGGCGATGACAACTCAATGATTAATTATGCAAATGAAGGAAGAGATTATAAACTCGGCTTTCCGACGGGGGAGGGGGGGAAGTCGTAGGCTTTGGGCACAAAAAATGTGAGTCAAAGTGATTGGGAAAGAGCTGCTCGGTGATGGCTTTTGAGGTGGTTTTTTCGGGGTGGTGAGTGGGGAGAAGGAAGTTTTGACGGACAAAGAAGTTTCAATTTCACGGGGGGTGGTGGGATCCACTTGGCGGCAGCCACCTCGTTTAATCATCATCATCGCAGATTGGTCCTCTGCGGAGAGGTAGGAAGAATCATGAAAGGAGATAGCTGCGTCGTGATACCGCTATCTACATCTCGAACCGATTCGACAAAACGATAAGATTTATTTCGAGGATAGTAGTAATATCGAGTTCGTAATCTCGAGGGAAGAACCGTGTTTACTCAGCCATCTACAAATAAAACATTCGGATCGAAAGCAGATGATTATGAACCCGCCTCGATGATTGCTTGTTACTCAATCGAGGAAAGATTGCATTGTGGAACGGGCGATGTTAATGGAATCCTCGGTTGGAACGCCTTTATGAATCTCCACTGCCCAGTCATCGCAAATAAATTTCCCCGAAGAAGGTGTTGAAATACAGGTCTGCGCGCATTTAACATCCCCGATATTAACCATCCGGTGCGAGATTTATACAGCGGGTTTCATCTCGTTAGCGAGTGATCGAGAACTATTAAACCTCTCCCGTTTAATATCAGCTCGCGATCCGTTTCGCTCTCGTGCATCGATGCCTACAAATGACCTCGATGAGGAGAGGCAGAAAAACTTCCTCGATGATGGTATCGGATGAAAAAACTCATCGCCCATAAATTTACGTGCCGGGAAAGGGAGATACGACTAATTTTTGGCGCTTTTTACGGCTTGACAAAAGAATTTATTATAAAGCGATTAATCGAATGGATGTTTGAGAGGAGTTGGGGTTGATGACGACAATAATTGATCGACCGTTTTTCAACCATCGGTTTTAGTAATTTAAAGCTTGCGACGTCGAAATTTCAAACAGCCCTCGGGACTCGAGGAACGCTATTTTTTACTCCTCGACTGATGAGGAGTTTGAGAAGAGAGAAACGAGACGGCGGGGTTAATAAAAATAACCTCGCGCGCTTCGGCACTCGGGATCATGCGAAGTTACCTACGTGCCCCTTCGAATAAAGCGAATGGGAGGTATTTTGGGATAGGTGAGGGAATCGATCATCGTGTTTATCGAGAGATGAGATCGAGATGCAAAACTATAACGTGAAATATATTTCGCACGACAAGGCATTTTTTACATCATTCGAATCCGACCGTTTCGAGCTGGTTCCATCGTACTCGAGGATTCGAGGGTGAGACAAAACGTCTGAGGCTTTTTGTTCCATTTGAGGCGATGATCATCGGACATATTTCATTATACAGTCGGCCTGAAGCGGACTGAATAATGCGACTCGATTCAATTCGTGCGCGCGAATATAAATTGCCATTCCGAGACTAAAGAGAATAAAAAAGTACTTATTCGCTTGGATTCGATTAAACTAAAACCTGCGAATACGTGCCCTCAGGGGGTCGTTGAGGCCTCTTGCAAGCTAGCCATAAAGTTGTGACAGTGTTCGTAACACCGTTCCTTCTTCTGGGTGCCAGCTGTAAACTGGATCAATCCGCGAGGGCAATGAATGATAAACCACCAAAACGAACCGTGAAGGTAGGAGTCGTGACGTGCCGGGACAACGGCCCAGGGCTTTCCAAGTTCGCCGTCAGGACGATATTGATGCCGGGAGAGCTTGCGATGGCCTCTGGTAGTAGTGGAGGAGTGCAGACGTAGGGATGGGAGAGGGGGCGAGGTAGGGCCTTCTAATTATTCACCTTGGTAAAGCGAGACCACAACTTCCTTCTCTCCGAGAGGCCAACCTCCGATGCCCCTTCCTCTCCACCCATCTGCGTTTTTAATTTCCCTCCCGTCACCACGACCACGATAAAGGATGATAGATTAACATTTGGGGTGAAAGAAAGAGAGAGGTGTTCCTTTTTATATCAGAGGTCCGACGCGAGCTTAAGAGATAATGTTATTGTCATTGTCTTACAAGCGAGCTTGCGTTCGAACGAGGTGTTTGTCTTCACGAAATTGCCCAGCGTCCGTGATTATCCCATGCTAATTTGGGTGCTTATCGATGATGGAAAGGAGCGGAGGAGCAGATGACTTCCCGCCGAGCAGATGAAGTTTAAATGACACCTCGAGACAACCTCATGCTCTCAATATTGCCACGGATCAAGCAATCATATCATTACTCAAAGAATTCGCATTGCAACACATGTGCGAATAAAAAAGCGAAGCAGGTATACCGTAAACTGCAAGGATAAAAAAATAAACACGCGATTTCCGCCAAACTTTCCCATAGCCCAGCGTCATAATCGAATCATCCGGAGTCTCTAAGTGACGCGATAATGAAAAACGGCCATCCTATCATAACCCAAGAAAGCCGTAACGGATGCTCCTTTTCGGGAAACAAGGCCGAATATACATATTGCATCTTTTCCCATGGCAGGATCAAATTTAGAACTCCGATCCGCATCCAAGGACTTGGTGAGCTTTTCTGATTATTCGAACCGGAGAGATATGTATATATATGGAGGCGAAAGCCTACTTATTGTGCTCCAAATTTTTAAAAACAACACGCCTTCGAAGGAAATACAGTTAGGGATCTCCAAACCAAAATAAAACAACCGAGAGGACTATGTAACCTGAAAATCAATCGGATGTTTACCTTGCTACGAGGCAATTGTCGAGAGATTGCGAACTTCCCGAGCCATTTTTCCTTTCCATAAAGGTTTCTCGCGGTCGAGAATTAATCCAAATTGGAAGTGGCGACGCGAGGGCATTCGTAAGACGTGAATGGGGAAAGCGATGTTCTCGAGTATGGCCGGAGCCGAACGAAGGGACGGTAGATGAGAGATCGGATGGGACAGCCCCTGGAGGCGGGATTGGGTTGAAGGTTAAAAAGCCAACCGCCCCTCCGTAACTGATAACCCTCATTTTTCTTCGGCAAATCATGCAACACACTCCCCTTTATTCCCCGCCTCGTTTATTTAATAATTCCTTTATTTATTGCGTTCCCATCGCGCTTTGCTTGCGATTGGGGTAAAAAAGAAGAGATGGGATACGGATTAGAATTGGGGAGGGAATTTTAATTATCCTATCAGGGGCTCTTGATAATGAACCGCGTAGTCGGGGCTATATATTTCTCCGGCTGACCTCAGATACGATGAAAAAGGGAGTGGATAGGAGCAGATTGGCCACGGTGGGATCAGATATTATTTATCCGCATAAGAGCCTCTTTCCAAAAAGGATGGGGCGAATACGTAAAGGGGAAGAGGGTTTCTTGTGCTCCCCAACCCTTGATCTTCCTCGGAAAAAGGAGGAGTCCCTTGTGGTGAACACGTCGCGAGCGGCAATATAATACATGAATTGTGGGATATCCCCCGGAGCTCCACTGAAATTTTTATAATGAACGGCAAATTCCATTTCGAAAAATATCCAGATACTTTGGGCAGCCGAGGACTCCAGAGAGTCATCTGGGAAGAAGTCGGATCTTGACTCGTATCTCTCTTCACGGTATACAACCGATTAACCGCTCGCTATAAATATTCCGTTAGCTATGATAAACAAACGGCATAATCGCCGGAAACTTCTCACTTAATCTGTTTCTACGGAGTTGTTGATACAAGAGATGCTAGAATACTCGCGAACGTTGGTTTTTTAAACTTACAATAGTAGCAAATGAAGGAAGCTGTGTGTGTTTTTACCGCCTAGATTTAATAAATGATTTATAATTACTCTTATAACAACGAAATACAAATTAATTTGAACAGAGTACAAGCAAATGAAATACGCGAATTGTATAAACTACGCGATAACTTAACAGTTTTCACGGAGACTTATCAAAGTTTCATTAAATAAATATTCCCTCGTAGAAATACATGTCGCCGTGGAAACACGCGGAGTAGAAAATTGATTTCTTTGACCAGTCAAGATGAGGAAAACTTTTAAACAAAGTCATTTTTCATAATCCTTGTTTCTTTAGAATCATTTGTAAACACGCTTGTACATACAACGGAAGATGTACGCGACCAGTTTAGGAAGGGAGGTACAATATTTAACGTCCAAAAACAGACAAAAGCGACGCGTAAAATCGAGAATGAAAGATAAACAAGATAAGATCGATTGCAACAGAAATGGAGAAGGAGCTCCGTTGGTTGCCAGATTGCAAAGGACGCGATCCTGCTCACGTACTTCTATAGTTGGCGAACATGTTTGCGTACGATGGAAAAGCTATCGAACAAACGCGGTCTCGAACCTTTCCTGACGAGGCATAATTACTTCGACTACGCCCATTTCTAATTCACTCATCCCCTTCCCTTTATCTCTACCCCACTCCTTCGCTTCCTCTTGTTACAAACCCATTGACCTGCGCGAAACAATGACCGAAGTGAAAAGCTGTGTCAGCCTCTTCGTCCACTTTTATATAAAAGTGCTGGCGCCCACACCTGAGCGGATTCGGAACTGAACAGAGATAAAATTCATTCCCACGCAAATGAGAAGTCTATCGAAGAGGAGAAATAACATTCCCCTGCGGCAGGTGAATATGCTTCGGCGTGTGAGGCCGGTAAAGGAAAGCGACGTAATAAAAATTGAAATATCCGTCTGTTCGAGAAGGAATTTAAGAGGTTTCCGTTTAATGAATTTCTACACGATGACCGCAACATATCGCGTTCATATTACGAGACCTTGATGAGGCCTCAAACTTTATTCCAAAAATAGAAATAGGAACATTTGCATACATAATTTATACGCAAAATAAGAGAAATTGGAACAGATTTGGACAGGATATATAGAAGTTTAATTTTCATAAATTAGAAATGGTATTTACTATCGTGAGTTTTAGTATAAAGTCTTCGGTGGGAAAAAGAAAAAAAATGTATTTAGAAATACGAATTTCTCACGATTCAAATATTAAGAAAATTTAAAACCCTACAAAAACATACCGGATAATTCAAGATAAAGGTAACCAATTTAAAATCCACAAAAAGTTATCAGTTTAGCACCAGAACGAAGAACATTAAACAAAGCTTTTATCTAAAGCATATCACACTAAAGATTATCGCCAAAGACGCGTTTGCAGTTAAGATAACAAGAGAAACATATGTCAACATTACGTTTAGATCATGCTTAAAGGAAAATACGTAGGAGAGAACAATCACCAGCAATTTTATAGGCCGAGATGCTCTAATTACAGAGCGTTCACCAAACAAGCCACTTAAATTCCTCCTCTAGAATCTTAAGCTTCTCGGAAAATCGTTTGAGAAAGGCTTTCTGCTCGTAAACGTGCACATCGCGAACCTAAAACGAAAAAGCTCTTTTTTCTGCAGCACCCACTTCCGGCCTTTACTCCGCTTTTATTACAGCAGCGAGTGAATTGGACGAAATAAACAGCGTACGCGCACTATGGTTCGAAGAGGATTGGGGGCGCCGGTGGGCAGAGGAGGTTAGGGCGATTAAGTGGGAACAATACCAGGAAGAGGGCGACTCGCAATTAAGAGGAAGGAGACAATAAAAGAAGCCTATCTGAAGGGGAGGGATAATAGACGCCGTGGAATAAAAATACACGTGTTGACTGCGTGATGACGCATAGGGTAACGAGGAGTGGGAGTGCTTATTTATAAAACAAGGGAATAGGAAGAGAGTGATTTGAGGATGAGTCCAAATTGAAAAGTTTTGTTCGTTCCGCGGAGTGAGTAAAACAGAGGGGCGATAAGGAGTCGCTCTTCATTAGACGGGCGGATGTCGCATTGGCCGTATTAATTGCTTCCACCTGCGCGATGCGTAGGCTAACGGAAAAGACAAACACGTGGTACTTTCGGCGGTGAGAGCTTTATATTAGTCATAATTACATGTTTTCGAAACGAGGACTCGAATATTCAGATAAAGAAATGGAATGAGACGTTAATTTTCTCCATAGGAGACGAACGGCGCGGAGTCCTAACAGTGATCGACCTTCCGTGCCAAATGAATGTTGGAGGGTTTTTAAAATGCCACTCGAGATTTAAATTATTACGTATTAACACCTACAGAAAGAATATGAAGTCATTTTTGTATTTTCGCAACTGCCACTTAGATTGCTATAAACGTATGGACGTCAGGTGAGAGGATATGCTGAACGACTTAATTTGACATTTCATAACGAAAGAAATATGTTCTCTTTAAATAGAATTAAGACCAAAGTTACCCACTTTCGGTCATATAGAAAGAGAAATATATAATTAACAAAACACAATTCTAATATATCTTAACAAAAAGTCTGCTGTGAAATCAGATATAGATGAATCAAACATTAGTTCATTGATAAATGATGAGATTGATAACGACTAATGTTATAAGCCCTGATCGCAAGAAAAATCAAAATCCGAACTCGATACGAAAATGAAAATTTAAGTCCTCTATGTAAAAAAGATGTGAATTAGGAGTTGATTTAAAGAATAAACAACCAGGAATTTAAGAGCAGATCATATAGAACGTAAAAGTAAATCTGTTAGACGATCTTCAGTCGTAGATCGTTGATGGTTAAACTCAGCAGCTGGAGGACAAGAATTCCTGCTAGAATACGTTATTCCCACTTGTTGTTTAAGATTTGAGGCTATAAAAAATGTTGGCGAATACTACTTCAGCGATCCTCTCAGCGTGGTTCCAGGGCACAAAAGAGCCGTGGATTGTTCATGGACCGATGAATTGCCTTCCATTCACCTATGTGCCTGACATTCTACTGGTCTTCTTTATCCGGACTATAAACAAGTCGAACTGCACCCTGGGTTCAGATTTTGCGACCTATTGTTCCCGAAAACTTTTTTTCTCGGAATGATCTTCTGGATGACCCATCCACATGAAAATTCACTCTTTTAGAATCATCTTGTCGGCGGGAAGTGAATATGTCTGCATACAATCTAGTGCCAAAAGAACTAATGTAATAAGATGTCATTTCGGCGTTAAAATTCTCTCTCCTGAAAATTATTTAAAGCAATGAGCAGAGATATGATTTATAAATTCAGGTACATCTGTGCGTTTTCCTAACTTCGGAACAACTTCGATATAGAACAGAGTTCTAAATCCCATAATTCTTCCCGAAACAAATGGGTTTCGAGAAATTCCGTCATCGTGCTAGAAAACTGTTCCGTCTGCAAAACGCCTAAACATTTCCTTGTAAGAGGATTTCACTTTCCGGATAAAGCCGTACAAAAGACTTTTCTAAGAGCTTAATCTCCTCCCACGACTTCCATCAATTTCTCTCGACTCAAATCGCCACCACTTCTAACCCTCATCTCCACCAAATTCCTTTTGGGATTCCCATCCCGAATATCTTCTTCTCGGCCGCCCTTTGAACCTCCTGCGATACGCCATTTATTGCTTCGAACCGAATGGGATGGGAAACGAAGGAAGATTGGACCATCGCTTGCGGAGATGGATTAGGGCATCGATTGGCAATCACGAAGGCGGAATGGTAAGACGCCGTAAGAGGACCTTACACTGGACGGAAAATCATATTCGATTAAACTCGATGTGCATCTAATGGGTCAGGATGTCATGTAATGTCCGCGAACGGTAACTTCTTCTATAACCCCGTATATCGTGGGGGAGGGCAGCAACGTAAACCGGCGGCCCTTCTCATCTAAGTCCTTTGGGATTATTCTGCACCATCGGAGACGGTATCCGTCCGCTGAGGACCTCCTGGGGAGAGCCTTTTCCTGATTGTTGGAAAGGGAGCATGTAATGAGGTGGGGAAATGAAAGGATGTCCGAAGAAAAGGATGGGAGGAGGGCGTGATGGAGAATGAGCCGGGATGGACTACGAGTTAATGCCGCCGAAGCAATTTTTTTCTGACCCTTAGAATGGCTCTGAAAATTGTGCCGTGGCATCTGAAGAGCGAAACTTCGATCTTCCTCTTTCTCCCTTGCTTCCTTCCTTAATGGAGACAGCAAATCTCCACAATTCACTTTCGGACGGAAATTTCAATTTGTATCAACAAATGGTGGATCGGAAAAATAAGATTTTCATTTTCTTGAAAGAAAGTTTCTCCCACGACGAAGGAGATGCGACAATGATTACGAAAAGTCTCCATGAATTGGGAATTTAAAGATGATAAATCGTTAGCTACCGAAAAGATTACAAGAACTAAACAATTTTCGCTTAAATGAACTTAATTCTCCAGATAAACACCATTTCACGAATCAATCTATCACGTGCAACGTAAAAATAGTACACTCACACCCCTCAAGACATACGCCTCCAAAACGGAATCCATTCACAATAGCAAATTTAAGTATCAAATTTAAGCGGGAAAGGACTATAGCATCTGAATATTTATGACTGTGAGATCTGCTCATCAATACCTTCCTTAGAAAGCCCTCGGAATATCTGTTCAAAAAAATTCAAATTCTTTCATGTGACGGCAATCTGCTGAATGACAAATTCGTTCGCCCACGCTGCGGGAAGATTCGGCAAGCAGTTCGCGGAGGACAACGCCCAGTCGACCAAAAAACCATGAGAACGAAAAGCGCGCGAATGAGCAGAAGGGATACCGAAACTTCTTTTTCGCGGGGATTCTTCCTCCAAACGATATTGCTATCCATCGAGCAATTAGCCAGGTGTCAAACTTGGCATAGAAATTTCCATGTCCCATTCCTTACGCGCCCTTCCCTCGACAACCCTGTTCCCGCTCCAAGTTAACCATTGCCCGCTAATCCTCCGATGAATGACCCCCGATACAGCTCAATATTCCCTCTCCCGAATTTTGGACGCAAAAACGTGTTCTCGCAATTCCTGTTTCCATGGAGATTGTGTTACCCCGATGAATAAAAATGGTGCCTCGCAAGGACATGCATCGACACTTCGTCACAATGGAAGCTTTCGTCTGAGTATGGGAGCTTAGCTGACCCCCATTGACCCAGACACTCCCCGACCACGATCAACCGGCTGAACGCCTCTTTCAGACGGTTTACACCTTACGTGCGATGCTACAGTATTGCCCCAAACATAAAAAGTACGAAGGGTGCTGGGAATTTGATTTTTTGTGGAAGTAACGGACATATCGTTCGGACGTTATCGAGTTATCTAGATTTGGCCTAACGACCCCGAAGCCTATTTCTGTGTGCATCGACGCTTATTCATAATACATCTACGGTAATCAATCTCTAATCTTTGGCTTAGATTTCGGTAAAGGCGGTATTAAGGTCGATTTCCGATATGGACTCATATAAAATTACTTTAGCAACAAGGAAAATTCAGATTAAATCACCAGGGAAGAACAAAGAAACAGTTTGATTTCCTTAATTACTTAAAAAAGTTTGTTTTTTTTCTGATTTACATCCAATCCATTTATCATAAATCAGTATTTCGCTAATAGAGTGAAAAACGTTTTCTCGATTTCAGTGGTTACTCAACTCTTTATCTACGACTACTCTCCTTCAAAATACTCTTCTTCATCGCACTAATTCATAAATTACCTTTCTCACAGTTAAACGTAATTCAACAACTTACTATGGCATACGGATTTTATCTCCTATCTTTCACGAATAAGACGTGGGGAATCGGTCCATCGAAACCCGCAATAAAGGGCAAACAGAGGGAATTCGGAAGTCACGACTCGGAAAGGTCGATACGATTAACATTTGAGCTCTCGGAATCCCGATCGTGTTCCCTTATCTCATTCGAATGATCGCGTTGAGTGAACCGTCCGAAATGTATCCATCGGAGAAACCGCTACTTAACTCCGCCTCCTCATCATTTCGATTCGAGCCCCCCCACGCAGCCTTCGATAAAAAGCTGCGCGCCTGCGCTCTCCCATTATCCCTAGGCATCCGAAGAGAGGAGTTGATTGGGTGCCGAGTGGATGCACTTCCAATGGGGGGAGGGGTGCGGGGGTGGGACCAATCCATTGTTATACCTCTCCTATCAAGCGATTCGCGTTTCGGGAGCTAGGAAATACGTGATGGAAGATCACGTGTGAAAATCGAGTTCTGGATTATTCGTTCGCACAAATCCAATTGAATTTAATAAAAAAACAAAATTAAATTTCTAAAAGATAAAAAAACGTAAAAATTCGAATAAAAATATGAAAAAACCATAATATTAGACACAGTTTTAGACTTTAATTCTATTCTAAGTTTATAAAATAAACAGTTATCACTTCCTTACGATTTTATCTCATTCAATATAACATAATAATCATCGTAGTGACCCGAATAATACGGAACTTTATTACAAAACGAACTGTGAAAGGAGATAATTATCTTAACGCTTATTTGCTCCGCGTCCCAGAGTTAAATTAAGAGAATCGTTAGCCCAATTCTTCGCAAACGAAGAGCTAAAACCCCCGAAGAACTTATAGCTATGAAACAACATCGTTAAGTATTTTCGGATACGTTCGTAGTGTTGTCCTAGGTTACGAGATTCAAATAAAACGATGAAAACTGCGAAGTGCATGGTAACTTATTCGAAGACGACTTCCGGAAGACATATTCTACGAGTCTTCTTTCGCCCGTCTCCATGACAATATATTCGCTGACAATTAGCGAAGTGGCTCTTGGCATGAGTTCATCGCTAGTAAATCCCTATAATGCTGGCGTATTTCTTCGAGCAATTGACGTAGATTCCGATGTAAAGGAATCCAATTCACGCATCCAGATGTACCAGACGAGCAGTTATCATCCTTTACTCCCTTCTACAGATAACTCTTACGCTATAAAAATAAATGCACCATAACGGCGAGTATTCAGATACTCATCGAAGAAAGAGCTCAACAATCGGAAAGGTTAAAATTATCTAGCAGCAAGGATTCGCTATTCATGCTGCCTAACGAAGATAATGCGTAGATAAGATTCGCGGATGGAATGTGAGATGACTAATAATACGGACGATTCTGTAGATGCGAATGACATTAAAGAGTCGAAGGTTACTCGTGGGCGAACGCATTATTCCAGCAGAATTAATGCCTCTAGATTCGCTCGGAATAGCGTTCGATGCTAACGTAAGGTAATTCCGCAAACCGTATCATAAATGGAAAATAAATTATTTTTACGAGTGAAGTTATCGATGCTTCTAAGAATAAGGCCGTAAACTTGGGAAGATAGAAGTCGTAAAAAGTTGCGCGTAATTTCATAAATCATAAGATCGGACCAAAATAATAAAAGAGAGCGGAGACACACCTCCTGGACATAAAAGGTCGCTATTCCTGCGATTGTTCTACTCTATCTGAGAATCCTAAGGGCACTAAATCATGCACAATCCAGTTCATAACCATTAGTAATGGCGAAGTAAGAACTAAATAACCGCAACGGCAATAAAGCTTGGACATCTACACTTTAATGACGATTATTTTTGGAGAGCTAAGAATATGGATGCGGTATAATAATTTCGAGACAAACGTTATTGTAAGATGTCTGTCATGGTTAAGTTAAGATGTTTGGAACGATGTTTAGACAACATATGAAACTCTAAATTTAATTTTTTTATCTTTTGCTATACATCTTAGGTTGACTTTTCAAAAAATACTAACATTTGTTAAACAATATTCTCTCCTCGTTTGTCAAATTCTCAGGAGGTGTGTAAATCCTACAACTATTATAATAAAACTTTTATATATTCCGAATCAATACCCCACTTTTTAAAAGCTACTAATTTGTTCTTTAAATCAAATTTTTACATCCCACAACTCTAAACAGTGAGGTTGGGTGAATAGAGGAATTTCACTAAGAATTTTATATATTCGTCAAATAATGAATATACCAATAATGTTCAATAAATTTTCGCTTTCATATTTAGAAAAAAAAACAGAATATGAGATCGCGCATCCCCTTTGATTATGCTAAAGGCCTTAGAGGAAAAAAAGCTATACTTCCACCCTTTTTCATCTCAAAGTAAAGCTAGTGCAGCTGAGTTAACAAGTGAATGGAGGAAATGGCAGAAAGGCGTGGCTGGCGGCCGATAAATACATTGCAACTAAACCGGACTCTATGGGAGTGTATCATTAGAATGACATTTGAGTCTAAGGAGAGTGATGGGGAAAATAAAGTAGAGAAGGATTGAAATGATACAGGGGAGAGGTAGTTAAGGGCGGTGCTGAAAGAGTCGCCGGAAGTGTAACTCATTAAAGACTGACAATACAAATAAGAAAGATCATAAAGCTTGTACCGAGAAGTGAATGGTAATCACACCTTGGAACATCTCTCACACAAGTGCAAACCGGTTAATATTTAAGAAAACGGTAAATTCTGTTTAAATCTGAGTTAATGTATATGACATTAAATTTCAATCGTATTGTAAATTATGTATGCTTAGTTTTTAATCGATAATTATTCTTAATAACATCTCTGGCATAGATTCATAACAACTCAAACCTTTGAATTTGTGACCCGTGTGAAAATATACTCAATGTTTAATTCTATTTTGCACTCTTTGAGATTGCACAACAGGGTTGCAGAAAAGGGATAACTCTATAAAAATATTCTCCCCTTCTCAATTACTGCGAGATTAAAGCTCGGAGAGAAATGCGAATGCATCTTTCATATCTAATTAAACTATGATTACATATATCTTATATGAAAAAAATACATAGATAAGAAAACGTTCGGCATAGAGGTGGAAAATGGCGAGAGTGGAGTAGGAGAGCGGGGAATGGAAATTGGAAGGGGAGGGTCGATATTAACGTACGCCCGAACGCTCAGCGGCCATTACGGACTTGTTCTCTTTCCTACTCCACCTTAATCCCTCCCTCTTTCCACATCTCCTTTATCCTTCCCTCTTTTGCCAATTCCACGCAAGAATTCTGCTTCTTCTCAACCTTCGAAATCCCATGTGAATGTCACCATTTTGAAAACGGCTTTCTCGGTAATAGGAACGATTTCCACCGGCCAGAAATTTTACCCTGGATTTCTTCGTCTCTTTATCTTTAATATATCTTGCTATATATTTAAAAAGTTAAAGCAAGTATCACGTTTAGCCAGTGTAATTTAGTTTTGGTAATTCAATTGAATGAATAGGAACACATTGAAGCATAAGCATTGGCACACACAGACATGGACAGAGCTCTCATTTAACTAGAATAACAATTTAGCTGAGATAAAAATCCAAGAAAGAATGATGCTCCGCGGATCTTTTCTATTTCAAATACAAGTATGACATTTATACCTCATTTTCAAAAGCTATTACGATATTACCCATTTCTAATAGATTTGGATTGACAGAAGTAGAAGGACTTAAACTATTATACTATGAATAAAGCTAAAAGAGCACTAACTTAACTAACTTAAAAAATTATAATGAACCCGTGGGAAAATATATAAAGATGAAATTTCTAATAATAACGACACGCCCATTCAGTTAAATTGAAGATCCAAATTAGGAGAAGGGAGCTTACGAGGAGGAGTTTACCCATCTTGGTTCCATAAATTCGCTCCGAGCAATTATTTTGAAAAGCTAAGGGACCTTCCAAAATGCGATCCAAACTCGTATCCACTCGTAATGTCGGAAATCTTGACACTAAAAAAAGACTACGTTTCTTCATTATGTATCTCAGGGAAGTTGAGAAAAAGAACAAAATGATGGAAAAAGATCATCATTGAAAAAAATTCGTTACGGCCGAAAATTACGATGGCCTTCTGAGGGTACGGACTTAACTGGGAATCGGAATAATAAATACAAAAGGAAGCAAGGGATTGGAATCATTTTTAATCGCTTGGACAGAGAAAACGGTTAATTTCATCACGGAATCCTCTTCGGAGGGAATGTCCGCTCACTTTCCACAAACACTCACGAGGACCATTACGTCGATGAGCGTAGGGACCGGGAAAAAAAATCACGTCGTTTATAATAAATATAAGGGTTTCACAAAAGAGCCGAAAAACTTTCCGATGACGTTAACTGCCCTCTACTTTTTAAGGGACGAGCGGTGGATGAGGGACCGCCCGGTAACAATCCAGAGGGATGAGACGGTGGGATAAAGAGGAAACCAAAGAGACGAAGAGAAAAGAGAGATGGGGAAAAATGATTCGAGCCGGAAGAGGAGGCATAAAACTCTGGCCCTCCCCCTCTTTGGCGCGCACCCCCGGACAAGTAAGAGGGATAAAACAAAGGATTGGTCCGTGAGCCATTCTGAAGGAATCGATTCGGAGACGGGCAAAAAAGCGGAGACCCATTCCGCCAATTCCATCCGCCCATCCTTTGGACGAATGAAATCTCCCCTTACGCTTTACCGATTTTTTCATAAGAGGATCTACCACTTGGACTCCCCGCTTTTTTTACGCCTCTGAAACATCGACCGGTATCTCCCCTCGCTCTTTCCCATCCTATGCGTCGCCTATCTCTCTCCTGCTAATAGATTCCTCAAATGGTGGCCTTTTGTCTTTGGGAGAAACGAAGGGCAAAATAATTAAGAGACTTCATTTACACTTTCCGACGAATTAATCTCTGGTGCGCAAGTGGATCGCTGATGTCACGGACGATAAATACGACGGATATATAAAAAGAAATGATGAGAAAAAAGGGCTTTGCTTCGAGAAGTGGGATGGAAACGGCAGAAGAAATATCAGGTAATTTTCCTTCTTGATGACTGAATCTATAAAGACGACGAAAAGCTTTCACTATCCATCTCTATTCTTCTCTTTCATAACGATATTCTTGTATTTTAACACGATGAATCATTAAATAAAGACCTTACATTCCTATCGGTAAACAATATAAATCCAGAAATAGGGCTTCTAAAAACATATAATGGTAACTTAAGATGAAAATCCAAATGCGTTATACTATTAGGCTTCCTTAGTAAATTACAACAGATAAACGTGATGAAAAAAGTAAGATTAAGAGTCCGACAACATTATTATTTATCATCATTTGCTCCTTGCGACAGAGACTAGCCTCAGAAATGTGTATAATTGGGGAAGTAAACAAGTAAAAGTTCCTCGAAAGCGTGTGAAACAAGATTAAATAATGATAGCGCGTCAAAAAAGCACCGCTAAAAATTGCTAATTCGCGCTTTCGAATCTAATTTAGCCACGCAGCATCAGCGTGTTCAGAGGTCAACCAAAGAAATAACCACTTTACAGCAGTATATATCACCCGCGAAACATTGCTATATAATTCTTCGTTTATTGCGCGATGCATCACGAACGGTCAACAAGTCGCCCAATCGCAAAAACGTAATACTGCGACCGAACACGCAAAGGAAGTTGTTCCCTCAAATCTTCATCGTAATATTAAAGAAAAGTCTTTAGGGTGTGGAATGGCATAATAGTGGTAGACACGCAACGTGGGATCACGAATCACTCGCGAGGCAGCCGCTGTAATGTGCCCATTAGTCGATCGCCGGGACAATCATCCACTATTACCCAACAAATAATACGTTTCTGATGACGGCGATAACGTGAATGCGACCTTTAAGAGATGTTCGACCAATTTCTTAAAGTGCACGGGGTCTTTAAGCTTAATATACAGGTTGAATTATTCTGCGACGTAATTCACTACCATTGAGTCGTGGAAGTCGTGTTTATACTACTTACAAGTAAATATGATCCATTATAACAATACGTATGGGTATTTTACCATCATCTTGCGTTCCTTATATCAATAATATTCCTTTCAATCCTCGTTTTAAAAAAATGACAGAAATAGAAATGAGAAAAAGAAGAAGATCCACATCTAAGATGCTGAGATTTGTACCTAAATGCATGATCATCCCCATTTCTCCGATTGCCTTTCGCCCAAACGGCTGCTGCTTCGGAACCCATTCGAAATCTCTCGAACGAATTGATAAATCGCAGAGGGGTCCAGACTCCCTCGAGCATGCACGAATTGAAGCTCGAACGAACGCTTCTTCGGGTGCTATATTATTTTTTAGTTAACCCTTTTCCACACCCTTCTCTCTCTCCCTTCGTACACACTACTCAAAAGAACACACGCACGCCCATTGCTTTCTCTCGCTCGATTCACCACCTTTATTTCCAACGCGCATAAAAGCCCATCTCCCCTTCCCTAAAATCCCCTTTTCTTCTGAAGGGATTCACGCCGCAAGTGGTTTGCCTTACGCACCCGCTTTTATTCCAAATACGTGCAAAGTATCCGCAAGAGTATTCGCGAAAACATCGACAAAGCCTCTGATACAGCATGAGATCATCAAAAAAAATTCAAGATATGTAAACGTTAAATCTTATAGAGAAATGTACGAGCAAACCCTGTCTATAAACTCTATAAACATGAAAAGCAGCGGATTTGACACTGGTGTTGTTACTACAGAAATTAATCAATTCTATTAATACTTTCCTCAAAAAATCTTACATATAATAAATAATGAATAGCATTGAATCATTAACACCCGAAGAAACAGATACATTCCTATGCACTAATTCGTAACCCTTAGTCTTTTGCCACATCGCAACTAAAGATCAAAGTTGAATGTCTTGGATTTCATAGCAATACATGGAGAGCTTCGGTACTTAATAACGTGTATCAACATTCCTAATAATGTCAATTAGCATGAAGACAGCATCGGGTCAAACGACGCGTGTTGTCATCGTGACCCATTTGGCTGACTACCAATATCCTCGCCATTTCGGTGCCATACGTTTTCAAACAGGTTTCCGTGACAAACTGCCAAATAAAATAACTAAAAACTTTCCCGTTTTCCGTTGGGGCGACGAATCCGTCATTATGTTTCGCGTGAAAAAGAATGATGAACCGAATTAAGATTTTTAAAAGCTCATTTGGCGTCTCGTTCTCGAGTGACGGGAATTAATATCAAATCATCGCCCAAGGCTTGATCAATCATTCAGGCCACTTCCAATTAATGAGGACAAGGCACGAGTTTCCTTCATGTAGAATCACCATCGACTATCGCATTAAAAAAACGATCGCTGAATTCACACCTGCATACATGATGGAAGGACGCGTCATCTCGAACATCACTTAGTCATTCGAATTCAATGAGAGCTAAAATTATCATTCGAATGCTAGATGGAGCTTTAAATTAATATTCCCGGTCGCGTCCCTCATTTCTTCCGCATTCCTGTGCAGAAAAATACTGCATTTCTTTGCTATTTCCCTCGCACATTTGATCAAAGCGTGGCGGGCGTTGAATCTCCCTTGAGCCATCTGCGGCCCACGTGCTTCTCACCTCCTCCACGATTACTCATTCGATAATCGCTTGTTGCGACACGAAATTTCCCGCATGACGACTCCCATCCGACGCCTTCCCGAAAGCACACAAGAGACCTCCTCGTACGCCCACGCGCCTTCGGACCTCGAGCACACACGCGTGGCGCTCCTTTCATCACGACTCTTTGTAATCTTTATCCTTTCCTAAAAGCTCCGTTCGACCCCTTGTCGTCCCACCGCACGTGAAAAAACGCCGCCTCACACCGAGTGGGGTGCCGCCGCCGCCACTTGGGGCTGTGCCCGTCGACCTCTCCTCACCTTTTCAAACTCCGTGATCAAACGCTCCTGTTGACAAACGCTTAATGAAGGGCGAGAAAGGGACCGGGAAAAGGTAAGGAGGAATAAACAGGTGTGGCGGAGAGCTAAGTATGCGAGACGTCGAGAGGACTGGAGATTGTTTAATGTGGATGAAGTCGGAGATATGGGCGTTGAACGTTCCTTTCGAACCGAGGGATGTTACCCCGGGAGTACTCGTAAATGGCGTCCCGAGTACCGAGTCCGGAAGGGCCCCCATTCATCCGTAATGCAGCTCTTGAAGACGAACGGTGCCCCGAGAAGGGAAATTAGCGACGACTGCCCGCTACCTACGCACGATCGTTTACTTAGCGAGTGAGATTTAAGTGGAATGAGTTACTCGAAAGATGGAGCCCGGAAATAGGACTTTTCAGTGGATTAGCGCGTTGGAGTTTCAATTACTGCTCTAAAACAAGAACGAATGCAGCGGCGAAACGGGACCGAGAGATGTGCAGCGAAAACAACGGAAAAGCCGATGGATTAACACCTTCGTATGCCCGTGGCTTAGTTCGAAACGGTCGTAAATGATCAACGTACGATTCTACAGTCATTGAAGTCACTCAAGAGTATTTTGGCAGCGCATAGAAAATGGCAATTAATTAACTATAGATTATAACAATCGTTTTATTCAATGCAAAATGCAATTTAATGTAAAACGCCATAAAGAAATATATAAGACCGCTGCGTCGTAAGCTCAAATACAACTAATTGGCATCCTACACTCCTAAGAGCGAATCAACAAACCGTAATGTATGTAAAATTACCTTGATACCTTCACACATTTAGGAACATAAAATGATAAAGGTCTTCCAGAAGGGCTCCAGAAGAACCCTCCCAGGCCAAATAGCACCTCGATCGACACCCGTCTTTCGAGTTAAATTCAGGTGAACACGAAGCGGAGTGAGCTTAAATAATTATCGAACCTAAAGGAATAGAGAGCTACCCTTGGAGAAGTTAGAGAATAGATGGGGCCTACGAAGTATCTTGGGGATGCTAAAGGAGTGAGATCGGGAGGATATTTTTTAGTGGAAGAGAATAGGAAAGGGCGGACGGGAGTGGCTAAAGACAAAACACAACAACACTCGAAGAGGAGCCACCGTCTGAAAGGTTCTTGGAGAGGATGGATGAGTAGAGGATGCGAAGAGGCGCGGGAGTTGGGGGATATAGGGTATCGGTGTCGAGTTGGGGGAGGAGAAGATCGAGTGGGTGGGAGGGGTTAGGACAGAAGAAGGGTAAAGACAAGTTTATTCTTGAATGGTGAACGAATAGCTCGGTGCCGAAGGAATGTGCATCGGTTCGAATGCTAACTCTCGGGATGAAATCGATGGCATCTCAAGGTATTGAAAAATAGGATATTCTTAGTCTTTTTAGCGAGTTAAAATGAGCAAATACACAAAGTGAATGATTTTGAGACGTGCTACATACGCAGTGAGCAGTTTCTGGTAACATATATAATATTCTATACTATCTCAATAATAGCATGTTGCAAGGTTAAGATAAAAAATAGACACATTAATTTTTAAAAATCAAAGTATACAGAAGATCTTGAGAGGGCAGATAAAATAATCCATTCGTACAGGTGATATTTTTAATTAATTGTTTTCTACTAATAACTCCAGCGCTGAGTGTCGTTTGAGCTGAGCCAGTTATTTTCAGTTGTACAAAAATATCAATCTGTAACTACAAAATTAATATATGCTTAACACACATTTAAAATCCAATATTTATCTAATTTCTCTTGAACGTATGCGAAATTTATCAATCAGAACACTAGCCTTTATGAATATAAATAGAAGAATTCGTCAACTTCGCTGAAATACAACCAATCGCTCGCATAGATTAACACTTCAAAGCAAATCTAACAACCCTACAGCGATAACGTGGAGCAAAAACTTGAGGTGGAAAACCCCTTGAAAAGTTATTTCCATCTAATTACGTATCGGAACATGTATAACACCGCATTTACCTTCCCTTGCCGGTGGTCTATTGAAGCGAGCCACTATCGCTCATTTTTCAAGTGCATTTACGGTCGTTTTACTAAGTCCCCATCCCTACGGCGAATTCATTTCACATGGTAAATTTTCAATGCAGTCTGCGAGAGTTTAAGTACTTTGCCGATCCTTTCCTTCGGAGACCCACATAAACACGCAACGCCTCTGTCGCACACAAACCGGACGTACATCTCTAGCCAGACGCCATTTCAAACAACGCGAGCATAATGGAAAAAATGTACGACCAAGGTCAATATTATTAATATTATTAAGCCCTTCTCCTTCCCGCCCCTTCTCCTTGGACCGACCCTTCCACGCTGCCCTCTCCCGTTTAATAAATAAAACCAACGGTCATAAAAGAGGTAAGGAACCCATTCCCATGCGCTTTCATATCGGAGAGGCCTTCACGGAATGGGCGGCCGAGGGAAAAGGTGGGGAGCGAATGGATTATTACGATAGAGCGAAGAGACGAAGAGGGAAAAAACGGAGAGTAAATGAAGAAGTGGTGGGAGGTCGCTCGGTGGTGGGCAATGTTACTTTTTTTCTTACGGCGGTAATATGTTTCATGAACGCGGATTATCCGGGGCGTAAAATTAATTGGTAACCATTTCGTGTCCTTAATGCTCGGCCATTAATAGGCAAAATGGGAATCGAGGGATGCAACAACAAGTCATTCCATCAGAGAAATTCATTCAGCGCTAAATCCATTCCCGAAGCTCCGTTTACTCGGCAGAGACTTTCGCAGAATCTCGCCGCATGGCGCTCTTACTCGAATTCGAGCGATTCGATCGTTGAAATCACTTTAAATCTTATCTTCCTTTCGATACTTTTTTCTTGATGCCAGAAGATGGTGAAACCATTTTTGGGGTTGAAAGCCTTAATGTCACGCAATATCTATCAACCATCCGATGGAGTTAAAACTCATCTCCTTTTTGAATTTAAAGGTATCAAATACGAGGAAATTTATCCTCCCATTATAGTGGGTAGATAAATTGAAAACGGGAAATAAAGTGAAATTTATGGATATGAAATACGATCTCGAAATCTGAAGGTAGCTATGACATTGGGAAAAGGCAGGTATATGGGCAGGTAAACGACGCTCGCTTGATAGGAAACACGTAATGGCTTTGTGGAAATACTAAATTCCATAAAGCTTTCCCTCTCGCCGATGGAAAATCATTAAATATTATCTCTTATAAAGCAGGCGATGTGATAGGTAAAACGAAATTGGCTACAAAGAATCCACTTCGACGGCGATTCTATAAAAATTAACTGTTAAAGAATACTATAAAATTTAAAATCCGATATTAAATCCTTCAAAGATATTGCTTTTCTCATTCAAAAAAGAAAATATAAACACACTTTACAAAATAATAGATTATACCGTTTCCACTCAATGCAAGATTATTTCTCAGAACAACCCCAAATATCGCACGATAAACGTGATATTATTATTCTGTAATTTGGACTTAAAAGAATTGTAGTATAAATTTACTAAAAGTATAATAAAATCGCCTTCCAGATTAATATTCTTTATAATTAATAAAAAGGTTCAGCATAAAACGTATAGTATTATTATGCTAAAAGTTCATAAGTAGAATAATTTTCTTCTGAATTAAAAATTCATTTCAATGGGATTAATTCTTTTCAACCTATTTTGATATTCATGTAAAGCGTGAATAAAAATATTTCTTCCTTAAAATACTTTATAATAATAAAATCCGGTATACACACTTAAAAATTTATTCGCATAGAATAAAGAAAACGTTCAGAGACTAGAAGAAAAGGGGAGCCCTAAAAAAAACATATCCTTCGAAGTTGGAGCTGTACGCGACAGCACAATGGTTTTAATAGAGAAAGCCTTTCGTTTAAAAGCTAGGTACATCGTAAATTTCCAACGACTACAACTGAAAACCCGTGTTAAAAATGACATCTACGGTTTCATTTCCACCCCACTTCTTAGGACGTCAGCTACAGAAGCCCGACATGAGAACAAGGAGAGACGACCAAAAGTGTCCAAATGTTTGCGAAGGAAATTCTCAAACGAAGGAGTACGTTCACGCGATCGATTCACGGATGACAATTCATTTACAAATTCCTTATCTGTTTAAAACAGAGGTGCCACTGTCAACTTCACATCCTTTGCAGAAACTGTTGGACTGTTAGGAGACCTGATCTCTAGAAGGTTAAATAAGAAAACCAACAAAACACCAATAAACCATCACACAAAAGATTCTAAGTTGGCTTGAATTGAAATGCAGCATTTTTGCATAGATGCCATACTGAACTTTAGAAAGGTGTTGTATCGTGAATTTTCGCAGTCCAAATCTACATTAAGGCATACTGAATATTTCAATTCCAACTAAACAAAATCAGCCCAGAATCAAAAGATACTGAAATTAACATCCACCGACTCATATTTATATTCACTGCTGATACTTTCTATTCGAGCATGTAATCTTTCACTTCTATTCCAGATTTGGAATTGTGAACCACAAATCTTACCTAATCTGTCCATCCTTTTTTCCCGGCAATAGTTGCCGAGAAAAGAAAGAAGAAGATGTAGACTGAGCTTTTGACGGGAAAGGGGCAATGATGAGGAAGGTGGGGCGAATTCGGTGTCTCGGAGAATAAAATAGAGACCGCCCGCGCTGCAAAAACTGATTTTTACGATTTTGCCGAGCTTTTGGCGGGAACTAAAGAGACGAAAAAAATGGATTCTTTTGTCGGTCGCATGGCAACTGCGCCTATCGGGAAGGAGAAGTTGAGATGGGCTCTTCCATCGTTACGGCGAGGATAACAACCATAAAGATCATAAAGCTCAAGAAAAGTCCTTTAAGATCGAGGATACAGATCATAAAAAGGGCCATATATTTTAACCGATAGATTAGCATGGGAAATAATTAACAGAAAGAAATAATCGATTTGGTGAAGAAAAACTGGATCACCCTTGATACTATGATACTTCACCATACAACGAAAACAGAAAAGGCGTGTATTACATTATATTATATTAAAAGTAGGGTATCTATGTTAATATTATATTGATTTTCTTAAATGTTTTGATTAAAATGAACTAACGTAAGAAGACATGATTTTCTATAACTGTCAGACTTCCGTAAGCTGAAAGTGATTAAAGAGTGAAAAATGTGAGCTTTTAATTCTAGAATAGTTCGTCGTATAATTGTCTTCGTCATACAATATGTATCCTTTATCTATTCCTAAGAAAATCACGTGCCCCTTCCTCTCATTTATAAATCACCGATTCCATCTTTTTTCCAAGAGATCATTTATATAAAAAATAACCATTGAAGATTGATATCTTCGAAGTCGTTAAGCTTCCAGCTTGTAATGACTGAAAAAAGGTGGATGAATCAGACTGAAAAATAAAATGAGAAAATCGAATCTGCATTATATGAAATAAAAGGAGACACGGTTTGGTTACGGAATGTATGATATAGAGGACCTTCAGCTCATTATAAAGATACGTTTTTTCTGAGGCGAGCAAAGAGGAAATATAGCTTGGTCTTAAACTCCTCCCTTTGCAAATTGGTTGAGATAATTTTCGTCCACCGTTTTATATCCACTTTTGATGGCCTTTTCTTTATCCCTCCCTCTTTTCTTTGGACCGCCCTTCTCCTTCCGATTACCACCGTCTGCTTAAGATGGCCGCCCTTTCTATTAGTGGACTACTTCTTAAACATTCCATTCTTAATGCTCACCAGTGAGATTTCAAAACATAAAACACACTTGAAGTGATATCATCATCGCTTTTCATTTCAGTGTCAGATATGTTGAGGTTTAAATGAGTAAATAACTCAGTCCTTATAGAATAGATGAAAAGACAACAGAAAATCTAACATTCGTTCGGATTTAGATCAATCAATAAAGGATATCTTCTTATATCTTGAGAGAAGAGCATGGATATAATACTCGGAGTATTAGCAAGAGACTAGAGATTGGCTGTTGAATATAGATTTGCCGAGGGGACTCTTAATGCGAAGCAAGACTTGTTTCGAAAGATACCACATCGATAATTCCCCCATCCACCGCATCTACGACAAATAGCTAAACACAGGAAATCTATTTACGTGCGCTCGATGTTACTCAATAGAGTCATTAGCGGACTGGCGAAATGCTTCCTTCGATTTTGCTATTGTTGGCATCAACATCATTATGAAACGGAAGAAAAATGGAATTTTACCCGAGGTAGACTGTGAAAGCAAGAATAATACTCGGGTCAAATCATTATGGCACTTCGTATTATTCCATGTTAACAGAAAATTTTCCGTAATTTGACGATCATGTTTCGGAAAATGCGTGCATTTCTTATTTTCAAGTGATTCCATAATCATTTTAGTTCATTGAGTGAGGCTAATTGCCTCGACTGTTTAACACCACAGTATGCATACAATAGAAAAAGGAAATGGGCAATGAGTAATACGTCATTTTTTCATAACCAAGTTGAAACGTAACTACCATATTCTAGATGATGACGTAAGAGCGATTTCGAGTTACGATGGAAATAATGAGGACGAGATAAAAAATAAAAAGAATTCACCATCAAAATAATACTAACATTTTTGAATTCTATACAAGCCATTATTACCCCTAAAGAATTTGAGGCAGAGAAAATTCTTCGTTTTGTTACGAGTGGTTAAACGAATACAATAAAGCCAGAAATAATGAGATTACTTCATATATATATATATATGCACAGGTATTTATATCATATTATACTTGTCGCGATAAACGACTTGATGTCCCAAAATGAATTATTATGAAGCTCTCGCCAAATAATCATGCATCTTTCAACCCAATAGAGCACAGGTATTGAACTAAAAACTCACTTCCGGCATCACAACCTGTCTAGAAGTGTTAGACATCAAGAAGATGCATGTGAGAAATATTTCCAAAATACACAGCTCCTTGAGAAAGCACAGGCGCGAGATTTGACGAAAATATAGAGGAAGCTACGGGAACGTCGCGCGCGGGTGTATAGGAGAGTCATTTATAAGATTGAGACGCAGTTTTGGAACGACGCTCTGGAAGTCATAAACCTATTTCCCGTGAAGATGGCAGCCATGACAGTGGAAGGATGGTGCGCTGTTACAGAGAATGATGGGAATTTCTCCTCGACGGGATAGCGCTTAAATGAGTCCAAAAACATTCATGAACAGGATTCTAGTTTCCTATGCAGTCACATAATTTATTTAGAAATAGGTTTCGCAATCTTGGGGCATCTGAAAATGCATTGTTAGAAAAGGTAAGATGAGATTTATTTTCAATACAATGAATAAAGTTTTCCTATTCCTTGAGATATACCAATATATAATAACTAAATACCATGACTTTTAATCGATCGAAAATACTTTGAAATGAAGAACATCAAATGAGTGTTTTGCTATCATTTGCAAAAAACTACCATTCTTACTATCAGTAAAACATGACAAATCAGTGAAGACAATGACTAATTAAAAGCCTCAGAATTTAAAAACTACTTTCTTAACCGAGTTGCAATGCGTCACATTCGTTCGCGTTCCGACATGAAATCTTTTATATCACCCACGCCTCCCCTCTAACTAACCTACTTTGCCCTTGAGAAATCCATCTATGCAAAACATCTATATGGAGGCATTTCACTCAGCTAATAATGTCGAATGAGTAAACAACTCGGAAGCATCCAAATGTAAACATCGGAATGGTATGACCGTTAGATATATCTCGGATAAATGACGCCTCGTGGCAGTTTAGATCTACTTGGATAAATAATATCGCCTATGCCCTCGATATCTTCTTTAAACAAGCCTTTGCATGATGATTGTACACGCGCAATAGAATGTAGCTCTCAGATGGTGAGGCATCGAATCGATAACTCCCGACATGGTTCATGTTGTTATTATGTCTACATTAAATAATCAGCATGATACTTTTTGAATCATATTACAATAATATCAATAAATTCATATATTAAAGTAAACGAGGACTGAAATTTTCGTTTAAATAATTACTAGAAGAATAACTGATATATGAAGGTTTTGTTAATATATCTTAATATATTAAAATAATATTTTAAGAATATTTACAGTGAAGGAATTTTATAACTTCAGATACATCGAAAGAACCATTACATTGCATTGTCATGAGTCCTCATAAGAAAAAGGCACTAATATGCTCCATTATAATTAACGTTATCGAATAAAATTTCACCGTTTTTCATATCAATAAAACATCATCTACTATTGTAGTGATTTTCGTTGTATGATACATATTCCAAACAACAGTACATACGTATTCTCAACCGAGAACCTAATCCAGGTCTAAACATTCTAAACATTGCGCCATCTAGGTCTGCAGAGCATAAAAACTTACGATATGCCACTGAAATTTACGCCATAAAAATTGTAAATCACAACAAAACACGGAGGCAATTCTCAGGAACCTAAGGGAAGACATTAAGACGGGAAACGTGAAGATGCTAAATCAAAAAACAGACGGACTTGGGGGCGCCCTTGCCTGAAAGGGTACAAAACGCGTAGTAACCGATAATTGGCCCTATTCAGGGGCCTCCCGAGAAGAAAGGGGAATGTAATTAGATGGGCCATTGAAGATTGAATGGCTCCTGATGTGGAAAGCGCTGAAGAGAGCGTTTAGAGAAAAAAATGGCTTTGTTTGCCCTGCTACCTGGTGATCTTTCCTATGGGGGAGAGGAAGAGGTTGATTTCAGTAAACGACGGACGGGTGCACGTCAAAGACGGAAATTGGAGGAATGAAGGAAAGGCGATACAGTTCTCTGGAAGCTGGCCAAAATGAGGAGAAAATGGTCGAGGAGTGACTTCCTCGTATCTCTTTCTGCGACACCCACGTAGTGTGGGCGATAGGGCAGATGACTCCGGAAACGCGAACCTTTTAAGGCAGAATTTCATGGAAATCGGGTGCTCTTTCGAGCCAAGGTTATATTTCATTAAGCACGAATGAAAGTCTTCTATGTAGGAACGCTTTCAGCGAATGGGACGCAGCGACTTTTCGTATTTCGGCTCGCCACAATACGTGTTAAACAGACTGACGATTACCGAAACAATAGGCTTCCTTAAGCGGGCGACAATGAGTCCGATGAAACGTATATCACGGACTCTTTTGAGAGTTTCCACAACGGCTATCCTTCACAACGGGATGCTCGAAAAAGAAATGACGCGAAGTTTTCGCTGACACCCGAGAAAACGCGTCACATCCTGCTGATTCGTATACGCGTCGACCTCTCTAACGAATTCTGTAAACAAAGAGACGCGGTGACATTTCTCTCCTCTTCGCCACATGAATGAAAATGTCTTTGGAAGTAAAATTGGAAATTCCCCAGAGATAATGAAAACTTGGAGCGAGGGTAGCATTCAGACAGCCAACACTAATCGGGTTTCAAGTTCACATTAGTCGAACACATTTCAGGAGCTTCTAAAATAACGCAAGGAATTCCAACTTTAGTTACTTCCCCTCCCGATTACTTTAAAGAATGTCTGGATGAAATATGAAATGGTTGATCTTTGCTATTATAAAATTTTCCTGGCCATACTAAAATAGACCACCTTATATTTAGACCAACAAGATCCTAGAAAGCCACTGATGATATGAGATGGTTCCTACTAAAACCTTTCTATAGCAATAGTTCTAAAGTTTCAATCATTTTAATACTATATATGACATTATAACCACAATGAACATATGCATTCATAGATTATAAAGCGTAACATGGTAGAAACTATTCTGTTACAAATATAGTAACAGACCTCAGATAAAACAAGATTAATTATTTTAAAAAATACTACGTAACTCATACTTTAACGCTCCTAAAACGTATTGAAAATCAAATGAAAATATTCCACTTTGCGCGAAATATTTCAACTCGCTCCTTCTTTGAAACAACGAGTCCCTTATAGACGACACCCCCTGTCATAGATACACTTGATCCAAATGAGGCTGCACGAACATATGCGCAGGCGGGTGCAAGAACATCGACTTCTAACCCTCGTCGAGAACCCCTCCCAAATGAAGGAGGAGAGGGTCGTAAGTGTTTTATGGACTTGAGGCCTAGACACTATAAAAATGTATAAATAGAATCGAATGGGAGATGTGAAGGGCTGAAATAAAGTGAGGGATGGATGGGGTGGCTTCAAGAAATGGGCTCCAGTGAAATAAACCGAAGTGGAGAGATTTTGGATTAGGGATAATGGAAGAGTCGTAATTCCCGTTAATTTCTGTTTGCTATACAACAGTTGTCGAATGTTAAAGAAGGTTCGTGTTTCGAGACTACTTCGAGCCGAGAATAAGATGTATATTTACTCTCAACATCATTGGTTTTCGATCGATACTTTAACCATTAAACAATAGAATAAAGCTAAGATAATTTGTACTATTAGAGTAATCCCATAACTATTATGAAAACATCAAATCAACGACAGCTATTATTTCACATCATGTATACCATTATCATTATGATACCTTCTTTCAAAAGGCTCACAAGAACTGCTATAAAGAATGAGATTAATTTTAAAAGAAAAATCGTGCGGTTGTAAAACGACAATTTGTCGCGTCTTAAGAGCTACGATTCTCTCTCTGGACCGAGTGGATCATTCCATCGAGGATAAAATCTTAGTAATGACGCATTAAGCGACAGACCATAATAAAGAGATAAGAGACATCAATCGTGCTATCAGATGAAAATGGATTAGCCTGATCGCATGAAATGTTTAGTAAAAAGAGACGCCATTCCGTGCAACCGCCTTCACATTCGAGATATCCCCGCGTTCTTGGCAGTTAAATTTTTACGCGCCAACCTCTTTCGATGAATATGGCTCGTAAATTTTCTATCGCGTCAAGCGTTTTGGGACCAAAGCAATCCACATTAAAATTCTTTCGATTTTGAAGCCGACGTAGAAGGGGTCAGCTGGAAGGACGGTTCAAATACTACATTGATTGAAGGGGATATTGCATAGTTCTGCATTTCAAAGCTTTTTAATCACTAATAATACAGGCAATATTAAAAAATCGTTATAAATATCGTTTATTTATTCAAACTCAACCGTATTCGTTACTAACCTTTCGCCTTCATTTACCATTAATTAGCTGATCCAAGCATAAAAATCCGTTTATTTCGTTCGTTCCTTTGTATTTCGTAAGATTATCCGAAAACATCAAAATCGCAGTTAATTACAGTCAATGCCATCGAAGGGTTCTACTAACTAAACGTAAAAGTAGGCATAAGCTACGATTTGGGCATAGCTCCTGACGACCCTCTCTGATTGCAACCCCGACAAAAAGTTGGGAAATTGGAATCTTTCCGTGAAACCAACGCCAAACCATTTCCACATGGGAGGAAATAATCATCAAAGAAACTAAATGATATTACATGAGAGCCGAAAGAACTGGGGGAATCTTCTACTCATGAAAATACAAAAAAATACTTGGAGAAGAAACTTGAGAATAAAACTTCGTAAAAATTAAGTATTTTGTAATTTATGTATAAACGATTAAACACTGAAGGAACCGATACTGTTTGGTGAAAGAATACCAATCCTCGTTGACAAGTACGCATCCCAATGACGAGTATAGGAGACAAGTAAATATCGAACGACTACATCACGGGCCATCTTTTAACCGGCAGCGCGTCAACCTTGCCTAAAAACGACAGCTCCTGTCCGTCCATCTGTCCCTTATCGTCTCGGAAAAGTTCCTTTCCTTCATTTTAACGACTTTTTTAATGCGACCTTTAAAAAAATACGAGAATTTCACATCGTGACTCGTAACTCGAGTTTAAGACTTCATCGCTCACCTTCTTGCACCTGAGGTAATGCCTCAAATGGAATTCCGGACGGTTTGTGCGGGGGAGAAAAGCTTTCCGAGAGAAATAAAAATGAGAGGCAATGAAAACTTGGATGCTTTTGATGGCTGCGTCGGCAAAGCCGGAGTTTGAAAGGGAAGAGAAACAATCTGTCCGGATGAGACAAATTAAATAGCCCTGATATTTCGAGTCCGATAATTCGGCTTTGGTTTGATCTTCCTTCGTCCCAAGGACGTCGCTCCGTTATAAATAAGACTTTAATCTTTCGGTAGTAAATTTAGAGTGCAAGATTGGATTGGTGGCGAGAGCGCTCGATGCTTCTCTCGGAACGGATATAAAATTGAGGAATAAAAGACAACGTCGTTAAATTCGCAGAAAGAATTACGATCGCCATACACCGATATTATACAAATTGAAATTCTAACGATTTTACGTTGACTTTTTCTAATCGCGAATCCATAAAAACGTCTTAGAAGGGACAAGACACGGAACTGTCCATGATATTTCACTCGCAGCAGGAATGGACATAAAACTTCTCGAACAATGGGATATGTACTGAAAACTATGTTTGTTTGTAGAATTTATTATAACAAACCATTGCAGCAAAAGACGTAGATTGCAAGATAAGGGGCTAAAAATGGACATAAGCGAAGGAGACATTAAAAACTACATGTGGTCTCACGGGTACTTGAGGAGCGGAAACTTTACGAGATGTGCGTCAAAACTTCTCAGACTAGTAATTTCTCTAAAACATCGTGTACGACGGTTGAAACACCTATTACGGAAAGGCGTAGCAGGAATTTTCATGTATATGCAAAATCTGCCCGATTCCTTTCCATACTTGTACACACGATCAACCTTTTATATCGGAATTCCACCCTTCATTAAAACAATAAAATTAGTTATTATAGACTATAACAATTCGAATTGATAAACTAAGTAACAATGAATGCAGAAATGAGAGGTGCAGTAGCAGAAGAGGGGAAGCGAACCAAGTCACAGCCGATTCCCCATGGCAATGCCGTACCAACCCCTGCATGAAATCAGACTGCGACTTAGGGAAATTAGCTAACCGCCGTCTCTAGAACTAAGATTCCTGAGTAGCGCTCTAATGCGAGCCTTAAAAAAAACCCTCTTCCTTCTTGATGGCCTCGTAAAAAAAGAGGAGGGACAAGAGATTTCGGTTTGTTCTTCGAAATGCGGTAGGCAACCCACGGAGTCGTGGCAACGAGGCTGGTTGCATAGCGCGTCCATTGGCAGGCGTCGGGGTCGAAGGGTGGGGGGGAAGGAGCAGGTGGATGCCGCATCTAATTCCGCGATTCGCGATGGATGCAATGAGAAGTAAAGCGTGAACCGTGAACGTTTCGTACAAAGGATGGCGAAGATTGGCGGAAAAAAACTTCGGCGGTAGACTGTTCTGAGGCAGAATGGCTCGGATCGGGCATATAACACGAGCCGCTCTAGTCGTAAAATTTAAATTAAGGAAGGAATCATACTTTCTGTGCGGTAGGTAATATCCAAGTGAATAATTCGAACGCTCTTTCTAGGCGTGAGAAATTACGTGCTCTTGCAAAAACAACTGCTAATCCTTAACCCACGAATTTTTTGAAAACTGCTCTTATGACAAGAGAAATGAGATATTTCATTCGAAACATCCCTTAATATTAGTCTGTATTTTCGGCATTTCTTCAATCTTATCTAACAGAAGTGCTTTTAGATTTATAATAGAAATTTTTACTACGCTCAACTCTAAAAAAATCATACCAAAAGACGATATACTACGGATAACACTTTTCTTTGACAACGTTTGAGGTATATTGAGAAATTGTAGATGTTTTAACTTGATTTCTTCCACTAATGAAAATGGGATGAAGGATGGGTATAATCAAATTCAAAATATTTTTTAACATTTCCACCAAGTTTTCCACAATTATGTAGAATCCTTCTGGACTATTCACACGCGAGAAACTGAGCCGCCCTCTTTAACGGAAATGAAGAATTGTGAAAGAGTAATTAAGGAAGACCCTCTTGGTTTATGGCTCAGTTAATGTCCTCTTGAAAACTGCTACTTTGGATAGTTCTCACGCCTTCTATGTTGAGCCATACACCTATTCTTAAGATGCAAGTGGAATTGGGAGAAGGTAAAAATGGTTGACCACATTCGAAATCTCAGGAAAAGAATTTTCGAAGTTACTCAAATTTTACCTCGAATATGAGAACAAAGATGGAATGCAGTCTAATTCAACGAAGGTTAGAATCGCTTTGGCCTTAAACGGGATATTCTCAGGCAAAACTATGATAATTAGTGAAACTTCAGCTTAAACCTGTAAACACAACTACAGTTACGTTTTTAAAAACATTTCACCCGTAAAATCTAAAGCGCTTCCGAGTAAAAAGTAATTGTTTCCTACTTAGGATTTGAAGTGCCGCTTGTTAGGACAGTTATGGTGACTGGGAAAATTAGAATGTAAGCCTAAACTGCTACTGAGCAGCTACAGTATCATTAACAGAACTCTAAAAAGGATAAAAAATGCAACCGTAATTTTCCGAAAAAGCCTTCCACACTTTGAATAAATAAAATTATGATCGCGAGGATAGAAATTTAAAGATAATCTCGTGTGATAATACAATGCATTCACTTTCCTTTAACGAGTTTAAAATACAACTATATTTTCGAGTCCATTATTACACATACGTACATTTCACTTCAAAAATGATGGTGGTCTAAGCAGGTGATAGAGATGAGGAGATTACGCTAAGAGAAAAATTAAGATAGTTTAAACTCTTACTTTTACGATCATAGTGATTGTGTGCGAGATGACGTATAGATAGCGGCCGAGGGGGACGTAAAAGAGAGAAAGACAAACCCATAATAGAGTCCCTTAGATCTACCCCAAACAACTCGCCCTTATACCTCCGCTAAAACCCTCACGTATGAGTATCTTATTTCCTGTGCGATGAGAATTGGAGGAAACTAGAAAAAGAAGGGAGAGCGAAGTGATACTCTTCCCACACGAAAAATTCAGAAAAAGGACGAGAATGTGATATAAGCCCTGTGCATAATATGGCATCCTCGCAACACGAGATCGATAAGAAAATGTGGTTGGGGAAAGAAATGATGAGAAGGGGGGCGAGTAGGGTGAAGTTAATGAAAGGGTTTTAAGGATGGGTTTCTTGGAGGTGAGATTGAGATATGGGTGCGTGTGGAAGACGGAGAAGGGTCTATCGGATTAAGGAAAAGGGTGAGTTGTCGATGGAGAAGGGGAAGGAAGATATCCGTCTTGGACGAATGTTTCTGTGGAAGGAAATTGCAAGGGAAGGAAACTGAATGGTTCTGGATAAACATGGATTAGGGTAACTGATAATTTAAAAGATTAACTATTTAAATGGAGCAAAATATCCTTCAAGAAATTAAGTAATACTTTAAAGTAGAAATGTAAATACATAAATTGGTTCTATTACTGATAAAGCATTCTAAAATAAATAATAATAGGATACATAATGATAATAAATTAATCCTGAATATTCACCAGATCAAACCAACTATGAAGAAATATTAAAGCTAGATCTTGGTAATTTTATAACCGTGATTAGAAATAGTTCCATAATATTGAATACTCTCCAAATATTTGGCTAAAAGAAACTTTAAATGGGATAACATTGACGTCAAAGACATAAGCAGTTCAGTTCCAATAACCTCTGGTTGCCTTTAGATTGGGTCAATCAATAATCAAATACAGAAGCCACAATTTGATGTGGTTTATAAGACGTTCTTGGGCTTCCTCTGGGAGTTTTATCGACGGGTTCATAAACCTTTGATACGAAAGTAGACTAATAAGAAATGCGACCTCTCCTACGTAATAAAGAGCGTGTGCCGTAAGATAAAACATCAAAATTTTAATATTATGATCTCTGTATCTATTGATATTATCATTGCCATGACAGTGTTTTTCGTGACAATAACAGGAGCGGAGAAATTGATAAGTACGAGGAAACGAGGGAGGAGTCGTAAAATCGCGAAAAAAAGGCTTCGTCGGAGAAAAAAGGGATTCGTGCCGTGTGTAAGAAGGAATAAGGAATGAAGCGAATCCTCACATAGCTACTAATTCCTGCAACAAGATGCTCTACGACAATTTTTTTCCTCCTTGAATTCGATAACCTTCCTTTCCTGCCCAACAACCACACATCCGCACCCTGTGCAATATCCCAGACGAGGCACTTGACAGGATTCGTTCCTCCCCCTTTTCTTATACATCCCATCTCCCCACTCATCTCCCCACTCCTACTTAATCTTATTGATCATGACTAAATCCGATCTAGAATTCCGCATCGAATCGTCACATCCCAGAAAACCAGGTGTCTCCCGAGATGTGGAGAATCCTTAGAAAGGCCAGCTGTAAACTTTAAGACGGACGATCATTTATTGCATTACAAAAAGGTAGCTGTACGCAAATAAAGAGGTTGTAGGAAAACTTAACTCCTTAAAGCTAGCCAATCATCCAATTTTGCTAGACAATAGTTTCTAATAATATAATTCGTAATTGAAATTGGTTTACCTCTTCCCTACGACTCTCTATCTCTCTCATTAGTGTATCATTTTTGCCACTACTGTAATCCTCTCCTCACGTTAATATAAACAAAACCGCAAAATATTCACGAAACAATCTCCAAAGCTATTATAAAATTAATATTAAACTATCTTAGAATTATTTAATCAATGCAACATGAAGTTTGAAATGATTTCAAAATTTTCCTTCTTCAAAAATAAGAGAAATATTTGTAACTCATGACTTAGGACTCCGAAAATGAACACACAGATGAAATACATTTAATAACAGATGTTTACGAATTAATTTTTTAAAATATTACTTCTTTATGCGATCAAACTTCGTGATACATATCAACAGAAGTATTCTGTGGAGAATATGTTTGAGAAATGGAGGAAACAGTCTGATCAATCTCTGCGATAATTAATGGAAACCGTCAGCCAGTTTCCGTTGCATCGAAACGTGAGGAAAGTATAATCTCTTTAGAAACGCCAATCAATCCCTTAGAAAGCTCTAATCTGACCCCGCATCTCGACCGACATTCACCTACGCCACGGCGCGCCGAAGAGGAAAAAAATCCCCTCGTGTCTTTCCCGCTAATTACTTACTCACGAATCCAAACAGCCATTCTATTAGACAGGCAAAAACAATAACTCCATTTCCCTTCTCATTGAGAGAGAGAGGGGTTTGAGGATGAAACAAAGCGGAACCCGAGAAACGTAGACTGCCGTTAATCGAGCCAAGAATCCTCAATGTGCTCAACCCATACCACTTTCTACCCTTTCTACCATTCCCACGTGAAATGTCCCGCGAAGACAAAGGACAACCTTTCACCGGGGTACGAAGAGTGGGGTGATGCGCTCCCGCGGGGTCCATGACCGTGGACGAGATGAAAGAATGCGCGGCGATTAGCATGTGGGCACAAATTTCAAAGGGGGGAGGCGTCGGCGGGAATAGAAAGATACTCTATTGTTAGACCCATTAACATCAATTGGTGTGCTGGTTAACGAATCGGAAGGTGGATGAGTAACATCCGATGCTAGTAATTCATCTCTACCGTTTCCTTCGGAAGATTTTTCCGATGGACGCTATCCGTTCCGTAACATTCGAAGTTTTTTTTCTCGTCTTATTTTGCCCGTGACTCACTAGAGAAAGAGAGAGGGCAATGTTGAACCTCACCGCAGTTTGTTCTCGAAGTGTTGGGCCAAACGACACAATGTCTCGATTGTTGGACTGAGAGAGGAGGTCATAATGACGGCGCACAACGTAGTCTTCATAAATTTACATTTCGTGAGCGTAGTTGTGAATGCGCTAAATCTAACACATTCCATTGTGTGTGATTCGGACACAGCAACACCCCGCGCTGTTTTGTTAACCCGCCCTCCGTCGCTGAATTCACCTAACGGTGGAACTCGATTTCGGGAAGTGCTAAATGCAAAATAATCCTTCGATGAATGAAAAGGTGAAATCGTGTAAAACCGGCATCGCATAGGCGCCAGAAATACTGCGGGCCAAAGAGATTCGGAATGTTTTGGAAGATGATGGGAAGGAGTCAGGAAAAGAAAACATCTGAAGGGATACCACCTGTTATTTTGATTGCTTTCCTTTAATATGCTCCGAACAATCAATAAGACAGCTTTCCTGGTTTTAAGAACTAAAAAAATGTTTATGGTGTATTCAGGGCTTATTCGGCTTAATCAAGTCGCACTTTAACTTGAACGTTTATCAATAAGAACATTTTTATATTACAGAGAAAAATACAATACTTCTAAGTAGTAATATAAAGAGTAAGCCATAAGGTAGTAATTAATAAAAATTCTATTTTAATTTGTTTGTTTCACATGCCTCTATACAATCGGAATCAATTGATTAATTAATCTGAAGGGGAAATGATATCCCCAAAAAGAAGATGAAAAGAAAAACAGATTTGACGTTTCGCGAGTAATAAATATTCCAGTGCTCATGCAGGCAAATCCCGCCTATTTGTGGAGAGACATTTCAAAAGCAGTTAGCCCAAAGGGAAGAATGAAGAGATCTCAATTAAGCACCCGCGCCCCTTGACGAAGTGTGAGTAACATGAACGGCCGAGATACACCCTGTGTGAAAATCTAGAAGTTGATTAAGAGCTAACAAAAGTTTTTCCGACTCTCTTTTTAGGGTGTATTCTACTCGCACACAAACCACGGCGTATTCTCGTTTTCTTTCCATCCTCTCAAGCCAATTATTTTACTAAGGCTTTCCTGAAACTCTTCAACAACACATGCTCCCCACGTCTCGCCTTTCCTATATACGCCACCCTAGACAATGAGAGGAGGCGGTATACAAAAGGAATACACTTCGTATATGACATTTGCGTAGTTAGCTTCGAGGTTTCTCTTTAAAGCACAAGTACTGAGACGGAGAGAATTTTTTCTCGGCGGAGGTAAGAAAACACGTGTTTCTCACTCAAATGAAGTCTTAGTGGACCGATTTTTTTCCTCTCGCTCTGAATACGAAGAAAAAAAATCCGGATTGTCTTCTCTAGGATATGATTTGTTCTGCTAAGGCGATTTATGTAACCACGATTCTTGGCCTATTTTTCATCTCCTACCGTACGAGAACGGGAACATGATGTGCATATAGAAGATAATATATTCTACCATAAAGGTATTATGTTGATTCTAAGCTTAGATCCAATAAAAAGAACACAGTAAATCGTCACCTCGAAAGTGTAAGAGATATTGGTCCTACCAAGGTGCATATCTATTGTAATAACCCGAATAATAAATCTTCGAGGCGAGAAATAGGTGGTAACACGCACCATCACACTCAATTAGAGCACGCGGGCCATTTAGTGCGTAAGACAACGAATATTTTTTTAGAATAGCGTGCGATTTAAACGGTATGAATAATGACCGTCTTCTGGAAGGCGAAAGAAGGCAATTACGCAGACGGTTATGAGAATTAAGCTTGTCACGAGAAGAAATTTTAGAACATCCGTCACGCGGAACAATACCTACGCCAAGAAACAAACGTTTCTTCGACAAAAACGAGGATCGCGCTTGGAAATAAAAACGCGACGACTTCCTCCGCGGGACTGGCACGTCATCTCGGAGGAATACCCGCTTCTCAACACGCGACTCCCCGGATAATCCGAGTGTGAGGACTGTATCACCGCCCGAAAGAAACCGAACCCTCTCCCATCCCGAAAAAAAGACCCACACTAGAACTGACACTTTAATTAAAGCGTTACACACACGCACCACGACGGCGCACGCACCCTTCAGAACTATGGAACCGCGCGCGACGCCTCCCCACCGCCCGGGACACAAATCATCGGCAGAGCTGCCGGACGCTCCAGACACCTTCCTTGCCCACGCGCCCTCTTCCCAAGGCCTCGATGGCCGCGATAAAAACCTCCGGAAATTAAAAAGGCCGAGGCTGCGGTACGGTTCCTCGAGACGCGACCTGCGCCACTCCCGCTTTTCTCACAATCCACCCTCGAAAAATGACCATTAGCATAAGTCGTAAATCTTTCCGCTGAGGGTGGTGGCGCTGGGACGACGGAGGGCGAATCGGCCTCGCTGACGCCTCGATTGAGTCTCTTGATTGGCTGATTTAGTTGCCCTCCGTTATCTTCGCATCTTTCCAGGTTCCCATGGAAGGCCCTCCGCCGTACGAAAACTTCTTCGCAGCTCGATTTATTGTTATAGTGTCTGTATGTGTGCCTCCGGACGCTATCTCCCGTCTCTCCGTTTCATTGAGAAATAATGGGCTCCATATGTTTCGGGACAACACGGGAAAAAATGAGCGATCTTTTTTTTCCCTTCCGCTGCGGGAGGAGGGCACACAATAGGTGTTTTAATGTGTGTGGGCCCTCTTTACCTCTTCTTTCTCGAGCTATTATCTAAGAGGTGAGATCGTTTCCAGACGAATAATGCGCCACGGACTATTAAATGCTCGCATCCTCCCGCCGCCTTTCGCTCGATGAATTATGAAAATTTCTCGCTTATATAATAAAAATATCGCGCCTCGCTCCCTGCGCAAACAATGTGATTTTATCGCAGCAGGGCCCTTCGCGACGGGCCCCATTACTCACGACGAATGTTCTCACGTGGGAGGACATTTTTCAAGGACCGCCGTATTCCGAGGCTGCTATTACGCTAATAAATAATTTAATCAGCCCCGGCCACCGAACCGGCCGTGTTTACTGCGCTATTCACACGGGATATTAATTTGCAAACATTTGCGTAAAAAGCGAATGAAAGTCTAATGTAATCAGAATAATTTTAACGAGTCGCGTAGTAAATTACGGACGATACGTCAAGGGGATGCTACGCTCTTATTAATGCGTCGAGACTTTTCTTTGCTTAGCAACGACAAACAACTGGAATTATTTATTTGCTAAACCTTCGCGAACGAACTACGGCGGACTCATTAGTGTGTGCGCGAATACGAAGTAAATGGACGATGCAAACAGTTCCTCTAGGGAAACTAGAACCAGGAAATGCAGCCGGCGAACTATTTTAACGAATCTAAAATAAATCGCCGTTCGGATAAAAAAAACTCCCTTTGATGTGGAACGAAAGGCGTCGAGGAGATGGGGTGCGAAGTGCATCCAGAGTCATCTTCAAACGCAGCTCCGTATGAAAAAAACGCATCTCAGTAAAATGCATCCGCGTGCCCACGGCCCGCATGCACTTCCGAACGAGTGGCGGGCACAAGCCAACGAGCACGGGGCCAACGAGGCGAGAGACGGCGAACAAAGAGAGGCAGTAAAGGGGTGTGACAGATTCCGATGCGATTATCTGCCGATTTTCTATTACGGAAGATGGACTGGGTGCGGGAAAGGGCCGATCTGCTGGGCGATTGCGGAAAAGGAAAATGATTAGGGAGAGAGGATAAATGGGGTAAGGAAAGGGTCGTTAGGATGGGGGTTTATAGGAGAGCGCGTGCGGAATAGGGTTCCCGTAACGGCCTTTTCCCGCACTCGCCCTATTCGCTGTCCACACACACGGATACTCTCGCGTCGTTTGCTCATCGGAGACTCGTTCGGATGTTTAATATTACCCCTGGGTCTTTCCTTGCTTCCCCCGAACATTCGTTTACGCTCGATGGACCCGCACAATCAACTGCCCCCCTTCTTCCCCTGGTGTGGCTACTTCATAAAGGACGTCTCCCTATCAATCCCCTTTGTCTCCCATTTGTAACCTTTATCCTTCTCCATTAAGTACTTATTGGTGGACGGATTTGGAGATTTAATCATTCTTCAACCGTCGCAACCAGAGGGAGAATGTCTCTATCCCCGTTCCGCTTATTTAATACGATTGTGAGCTTATGAACAGCGTATTCTGAGAATTTATCGATTAACGAAAGGTTAAAGAAAATATCTTTACTACATTGTTGTCGTAACTATGGTATTTTCACAGAAATGTGATAACAGATTATCCACAACGAAAAACAATCTTATTTAACAATTAATGAGAGATATCTCGGCTGTGAAATTCGCATTCTACGCACCCAAAGTTTACAGGGATAATATAGATGTAGAAATTAAAAATAATCGCTATATAAACTTACACTGAGTGGAATAACGTTAATATAGTGAAATATTTAGATTAATTGACTGTCAGCATTTACTTGTAGTACTATGCACTTTGTAGCAAATATTAGTTATCAGTTTTTCGCAGTGATACAGTCAATTTAGCTATAGATTATACTGAACATGGCAAATCAGATAATGAACTACAAGTAATGGAAATGAAGAAACTGGATAATTTTGAGTATTGAAAAATCTGTATTAAAGATTGAAGATCAAAGCAGAACTCCATAAGCCACGCATCAACTTTTAAGGCCTAAAACGAAATCGGAAAGAGTAAATTAACTAGGTATTACTACCCAACCTGATTAGTAAAAAATGACAAGATAGGATGATTGATTTATCATCACAAGGCTGTATGCAACTTGTGTATTAAGCAAACGAAACCCTTAGGCATCTTCGTTTCTTAAAACAGAACAACGGGAGAAACTATCAATCTTGCCTTCGCCTTGACGTGTGGAAGATCCGGAAAAAAACCGAAAAGGCCCACTTTGAAAAGAGATAAGAGCTAACGACCGGCATTCGATGAAATAAACGAGAGAGAAAGAATATAGAAAAAGGGCAAAAAAGCGATGGGAGTTAATGAGACAGCGGTGAAGGGGAAGAGAGGGAAATGTGATTAATATGGAGGCAAAAATGAAGAAAGGGAATTGGATGAAGCCGAGGAAATTGGCTCTGTTGAACATGGTTCCGAATTAAACACGAGTATTCATTATACTTATAACGAGATTTGCCAGGAGACACGAGGTATTCAGTATCACTTTATTTCGAATTCAAGCTCGCCTTTGCAAGGATCGAGCAAATGATATCAACGCATGTCTATTTTAAGTTATCGATTGGATTATTTTGTATTTTATCGTTTACATGTGACTAAATGCTAATTCAAACGTTCCAAATTTGTAGTGACGTTTTGATATTTTGAACCTTTCATCTAAGCGACTTTAATTCTCAAAAAAGCGGGTGCCATAACTCGATTCATCGTTATATTTAATGAAGTTTTACGATCATTATAATGTGGAAAAAAAATATTTTATATGAATGAATTTAAGTAACTAAAGCTGTCTTATAATTAGAAACGAAAAATATTAAAACACAGAGTAAGGCATTCCTGGAGATTAATTAAGAAGATAAGGGAATAAAATATTTTCATTCCAAGAATGAGAAAAATTATGTACGTGAACGAGGGACACGGAATTCATGATTCGATTGAAAGAAACCGCGACTCTTTCGATACCTCGATTCGAACCGAAAATAAATAGGCAAGAGCACTAAAAGTCGAGAGAAGCGTGGTGAACGGACGTCAAACAAGGTGTAAGTCTCGTAAGGGAAGTAGGGACATTGTGAAAGAGAGGCTTAACAGCCTGTAAACGACAGTTGCGACCAAAGTGTTCGCGTTTGCGCCAGGTTTCGCGTGAGGATTGAGCCGATGGAAGTGCGGAAGTCGGGAGAGGAGGAGAGGCGTGCGGAAAGGACTCAACTCTGCGGCGGATGATGGTGAATCAGAGGGAAAGCTGGAAGAGAGCCCAAATCCCCAATGCAGGGATACCAAGGATTCGGGAAGGAACATGATCGGGAGAAACTATAGCCCTTCAAGAAGCATTTGCGTGATAAAAATTAATTTCCCTTGAGCACAAGTAATAGAATGAAAGACAGGATGAACTGAACAATGTTTGGAAGCGAAGATAAAAGGAGAAAAATAATTTATATCAAGTGGAAAGGACGTAAAGCAATAATGAAGATGGACAATCAATTTCTCCGAAAAAATTGCTAATGTTTTGTGATATGAATGAAAAGTATAGATATTAGATAATGGAAGAACTAGACACGGAAATCGGAAATAAAATTAAACAATATTACTCGTAATTGTAATACTTGTAATCATAAGACATTTCCTGCAATCATCACCCAGAAAATAAAATACGCCAAACTAGAAAACAGAGTAACAAACAATTTCGGAAGGGAACACGTAAGACAGTTGGCAATCTTCAAAGGCCAGAACTTCGACCGAATTTCGAAGCAACTCGGATTAGATTCGAATCCTGAAGCATTAACGCAGCTAAAATGAGCTCGGATAAAAAAGCTGGGAAATTGGCGGCGGGAAAGCAAATGAAACGAGGGTGAATAAGCGAGGTAAATTCGAAAAGGGAACGAGATGAAGGGCGGATAAAAATGAGTACGTGTGGCTTGGAATGCAAGGAGAAAAGTCTTTCGGTAAGGGAGTTAATAGGGAGGGAGATGTGACGAAGAAGGATGGTCTCTTGTCATTCCAGCTGGAGGGGGATCGTGCGGTGGGGGACATATCGCGAGCGGATTTTTTTCCTTCATTAAAATGGCGATTCGTGTGTGACAACGGCGCAAGAGACAGAAATCTCCCAGGGACGAGAAGAAATAGGATGAGGGGAAGTGGAGATTCCTGGTTTAATTAGGTTTGGCAGAAAACTATGGGATGAGAGCGAGATGGTCTCTCTTTTATGTCGCTGCGAAGGAAAAATGCGAGAGGATTTTAGTGCCGCTGGATTAAGTCCTGTTTATAATGCCGTCGCGCGACGAATTAAAAGCGAAACGGACGGCAGAATAAGAAAGAGTTGTTTCAAAGCGATGAAACCGAGCGATAAATGTAGCTGAACGTTTGTATTATTCAAACTGGTGTTGCTTTTAATTAGACTATGGGTGGGTGCTACGAACTTAGACTATTCCAAGTTGTAAAGAGCCATTCGGATTCATGAGGAATAAGTTATATGTAATATATAAAAGAAAAATTGATAAGATATATGACGACTCCAACATTTCTCGAAAAATGCAACTGAAAGGCAATCCTCCTCAAAGGCCATTAAAATCTACATTCACCTCTAACAATTATAATAGTCTACTTTCACCATAACCAATAGCAATGCGCGTGAATTATTTTCCGAGGACTTTGATGCAAGCATTAAGTTTTGGTTACAGATTTATACCCGCAGAAGAATTTTGCACGAAAAAAAATAATCGTACACGTAAGGATGAACGTATTAATTGAGAAAATTAAATCAACTTTAATTTGATTAAAATGAACATTCACCATCGCCAAAACATAAGAAAGCGAATAAAGCCGAAAGGAACTCAATGACATCAATATAAAGGGCATGACGAGGATAGCTAAATGTATAACCGCAAAAAATTCATCGGTGGCTGTAAACATCGCAGTTTCCCTGCGACCCTTACATCAACACGGAGCGTTAATCACCGAATTCTCCATCTCGCCTTATTTCAGGTTATGAAATCACCATCTTCTTGGCCGTGTCTCCTTGATTTCCCTCCCTATTGCCAGAATCAACCTTCCCCTCCGTGCACTCCCTCACTCTTCCATGATTCCTGTCCACACCCACTTTGCGTGCATTAGTTTGAGTCTGGGGTCTGTGCCAAGTACCCCCGCGAAAAGGGAATGGGAAATCGCGGAGACAAGGAGGATAACACCGAAATGGAGGTTACACTCCGTGTCCCGGTGGGGGTATAAAGGATAGCACCACTCATTAAATTAAATTAGATACGATTTCTCCGCACTCAGCCTTCCCAGAAACTATACGCCCTTCCTTTCCGCTATTAATTCAAGAGTCGAGCAGTAAACGTGACGGCTGATGCTACCCCAAAGCGCACTTGCCCCGTCGTTTGATGTTCATTACATCACGCCAAATTATCTCGACTTAATCACGTCCCTAAAATAACTTATCAAGCTACCCGGATGCGAAGGAAGGGTCCGAAGCCAGGAGGTGTTTTTTAAAATAGTTTACAACCTTTTCAGGGATACCGTTACGTGACGTTTTAATTAAAAATTACGAATAAAACTTGGCGGCGCTTCAGACTTTGGAAACGTGTCGAGGAAAGAGACGACGTAGGTGTGGGAGATATTATATTTTATAATTCCACGCACTGATTAATAAATTCACATTTACTGCCATCGTTAAAATCGAGGAAATAAAAACACGCTGAAGTAGATGAAAGGAAGATGATGCGGACCGACTTAATTTAATGGTATTTTCGTGCGTATAAATATAGAGCGACGGCCATAATCCGATTTTATTTTGTGCAGCGCTTTTGGAAATCTCCTCTCTGCGACGTTATTACATTAATAATAACATCCCATTCCCTGGATGATCGAATAAATAATTATTGCGGCGAGGGGAGAATTTTAAAAAGCCGTAAGAAACTCAAAGTAAAACTATTTTAGTCGGCCGAGCCCGGTGATATGTTTCTTTTTTATTTACAGCCCATTTCTGCGATAGCGAGGGATAATAAAAATTAGAAGCATGCGGAACAATGCCTCGAGAAGGCCCTCTTTTGTATCGCTGCCTTACGTCTGAAACACTAAAAATATCACGAGCTATATTGATCATTTTCATCTTGCAAATAACCCTCGCTTTACCCTCAAACGGCAATGGTTACTTGAGATGGAATTCACGCGAAGGGTGACTCCCATACTTCACGACACTTATTCGCATTTGGTTAAAACTGAAAGGCGAAAAATAAATAAACTGTGGGTGAGATAATACACCTGCTTCGCCCTTTGAGCAGAATGAAGCAGAGGAAACGTTAAATTAAATCAACAAAGGAAATGGACGATTGCTTTGGGAGCAGACGAAATCAACGCTGCAGTCCCTAAGGAATTGGAAGAGCAGAAAACTTCGCACGTAACGCGGAGTTTGATTGAGTAGATCGCAAAAAATGACGCGCGACGAGTCGCTTCGTTCTGTAACCCCGACGGCGTTAAATACGGTCAGCAGAGGCACCGATGCACCTCGAGCATCAATTTTTCGTATCTCTAAACGTCTCCTTCGCGTGGAATATCGTGCGGAGACATCGCCTTTGAAATGAACGACGTCTGCTCCGAAACTTGGCACTCGCATGGGCAACGAGGAGAATTTGTAGACTTCATTACTAAGAGAGTTATACAGAAACACTTCATTTGAGAGAATATAGAATTAAAAATAGTTGGGCATCCGTCAAATCTTCTCTCGAGGTTGTTATGAATGCTACGTCGTTCTTTTTAACACGGGATTAATTAATACACTGAAGGACTAATTTATATTGCACCATATTCTATATGTCTCTTTCTAGTAAAGAGAAAATAAATTTATCCGCGACCAAAATCGGAACCAATCAATTCAGGACCCTCTAGCTCAATCGATTTGTAACGACCAAATTATTTTCCAAGAAGCAAGATCAGGCCTTCAAAGGCTGTTACATATCCTTAGCTAATACATAATTTCTGAATAATGCTTGTCAGATTCAGGGAATAATTTCAAAGGAAATGTATAAATACCATAGCAGGTTCTCATTCACAGAACGCACATGTCACGTAAATATTCTAAAACGACCAATTCTCGATAAACCTTTTTAACCCTCCTGCATCCTTCTGGTCTCCTTAATAATAAATATCCCGAAGAAGTCCTCCTCCGTTGGAAATCCCAGCATACGCCTCTGATCATGCAAACACTTCTCATTTCCTGCTGTCATCGCTTCCCCAATCCAATATTTCCTCTTCATATTTCGGGCGGATTCTTCGTGTGGGACTAAGACTCATGACTCTGACAATACGAAAATCCTCCTTGTGCGCAGTTTGCTGAGGATGTAAATGGATTAAGTGGGTCAGGAAGCTGAATAGGGAAAAATCCCCTCCAGAGAGAGGGGGGGAATGAGATGAAGGAGGGGAGACAGAAGCAACAGGAAGATTTCCCCCACGCAGAGGCATCTGTCTGCTCTTCCCCACCTATCTCTTCTATACCGATACGATGCCGCGACCCCTTGCACCATCCGCACCACTTTTACGGCCTTCATGAACGCCCCCTTAAACATTATTTCCCCTTCTAGATCCTACTACGAGTACTACACTCTCTTTCCATCTACCCCTTTTTTCGCCCTCCCCGCCTTTTTAACAGCCCTTCCAAGGGTCCCAGACCGCAGACTCTCTGGTCCAATGATAACACAGGCCGCCCCCTTCTCACGCATAAAACCAACATAAATGCCATTTTGTGTGATTAATAAATTTACCGAGGGACCTCACGCCACGGGATGCCAGACGGGAGCGCGAGGAAATCAAAGAAGACGATTTGGTGGGAAGGAAACAACGAAAACAATCTGCCGAAGAAAGAGTGCAGATGAGATGTTCGGACGGAACATGTGCTCGCGTGTAATTTAAGGAAAACCGCTGACGAGAACGCTATGAAGATGAGCAATGGTAATATCACTAAATGGGAGTGCTTGTAACCGCAGGACGGGAGGGCTTCTTAAGCAGAGCATAATGAATGCGTTACTGAGCACATAAAATGGATTACAGGACATATGTTAATGCTGTCAACTTAAAAGGTAAATTTAGTTTAAAGATATCAACGAAAAGTTCGTTTTTATTACAAAGATTAAAGATCTTATAGGATTGAAAAGCATATTAACTATCATCTTTAATACATTCATAGCGAGAAATAATTAATAAAAAAGCTGGAAACCCGAATACTTCCACAGACACTATTTCCACAAAAATACGTAAAGCCTTTCAATATTTTTAAATAAAAGAAAGCCACTTGACATGCACGGAGGGAGCCAACACTTTCGGCGAACACTCATACGTCGTAGGCGTTGCAGAAAACTTCTTGCATATGTATCGCATTAAAAGGCAATAATGAGCGAATGAATATCTTAGTTGCAAAAAAATTAATCCTCACCCTCTCTGCCCTTCATAAAAATCCTACACGCATACCCGGCAGGAATATGGCTGCAGATAAAGGAACGGGAGGAGGAGATGGGAGCGGCGGTTGAAACTCACAAAAAGACGGGAAGAGCATCTTTGTTTTCTCTTCTGAGAAATCCCCACCCACCGCTTCCTACCCCTTCCCCCGCCCGTGAAATCATCACAACATCCCCTCCCCCTTCGCTTCGTCATCAAGAGCCTCCCCTCCCGCAACAACACGCAGCCTCCCGCAGCCGATGAAGCTAAGTTTAGAAACCGCAAGATTTCCACAGTGTGTATACGGCTTGGATTACGACTCTTCCAGGGAATCTACCACACTGGATGGAGGGGGAGGGGGATCATAGGATTTCCCCTCCTATTCGCACATTACTACCGCCCGAGAGAGAGATGGAATAAGGATGCTTCTTCTGAAGATGGGGATAAATGGAAACAGCGGCCGGAAAAAGGATGTTTTCGTGAAAGAGGGAAATTCTAGAGAGCGGAAGAGCTCTTTCACTCACGCGAACGGCGGAAAGATACTCGCGCTCTTTTTCCGATCCAATTTTCCTTTACCGAAAGAGATCAATTGCGTGCGCGGCTGGCGTTCACATACCATACATACACCATACCATTACAAAGAGCAAAAGGTTATCGATTATAATAAGGACATCTTATCATTTATAAATTTTCACTACGTAATCAAAAACCTTTCCGTGTGACATTCATAAGAAATACAATTCAAATGACGCGCAATCAAATTAGATTACGCATCTAAAAGAACTGCTGACTATAAAATTTTAGATGAATAAGAACGATTTTGGAATGTATTACGCTGAACTATCAGCTGAGTCATCAGATCGCGGGCTTCCGAATTGATAATCGTTGACGGATGTTTGTTCGAACGTCATCGGTCGGATTGATCAATAGAACACAACACATTGGAATACTCTCTTCATCGCGTCAGCAATTAATGGGCCAAACAAAATACGACACGGAAAAGAACAACTTCTCGAAGCATTCCGATTCGATAGAACTTGAGCATTAGTATTATGAGACATGATAGGCGTTGATCGACGAGAATAAAAACGGACGCTATCGTCCAACTGAACCATGAAAAGCCTTCGAAATCGTTTGAAATAATAAAGACAGCTCAGACGGTCTGACTCGAAAAAAAAGAAGAGACTGAAATAGACAAATGTTATCGTAGAGAGGCAGAAATCGAAATATCCCCGAACGAGGGGATTACATTACACGATTAAATAGCTCGCTCTGATGCAACAGTTTGGACAATGTGGCAAAACACTGTTAAGTCTGGAGGAGGGCAAGGGGTCAACAAGCCCAAAGAGATTGAATGAGGAGAACGTCAACAGAGAAGGAGCTAAGAACTCCTAAACGCAAACAAGCACATCTTGAGAGAGGAGGGAGTGAGCATATTGCGGGATGAAAGATACTTCTCTTTCGACGGATGCATTAAAGCCTCCCGGCGTCCGTACGTTAGCGCATATTAAAAAAGGTACAAGTGGGACGAAAAATCCGAGCCCGGCGCTATATTATTTCTGGCTGATAGCAAGACAAAGGAGAGGAAATATGGGCTGACTGGAATCGTAATTGGCATCATTTCAAAGTTTGGAAAACATTCCGGCAGAGATTTTTTTAATGTGATATGGCTGAGCGGGTCGGTGGGTGGAGTGGGCATCTTTTGATGATATGGTTCTAGAAGCATTTGAGAATGATATACACACGCCGCTCGAAATTTTAGCGTCGTTGATAAATATTTTAATACAGCTATAATACACTTGATCGGAAATTTTCGTTACCTGCCACATAAACCGTTTATAACCAGTCTGATAGAACGGACGAAAACAATTGAATTCATATTCTACATTTAATCATACGCAAGCGATTAAACGCTAAATGGAATAAGATTAAGGGAATGAAAAAAAATACGATTACTTTCTTCAGTATCAAATGATGACCGAATCATCATAATCTACGGATTATCTTTCAATGAATATGATTTTATCACCATTATGTTGTTGGTTTCAAAATTAAGATATACGAAAGGTTCCTTTACGGATAAATATGTTTCACCCAATAGAAATATTTCAGCCTGAGCAGACCGTCAGCATAAAAGTTCTTCTCATCCGGCAGGGTTATGAAAAAATATACGATATAAAAAATAAGGAGATAAAATTAAATTTAGCGTTGAATACGGAGAAAAAGAGATTCCACGCTTGTCGGTCGGAAGCGACAAGAAACTAATAAAAGCCAGACCGATTCTGAAGGGACAGGGAAATATCCTGTGGGAGTGGGTTAAGGAGAGATCCGGGAAATGGGACGGATTATGACTAAGGTTCCCCATTTCATCCATCACAGCGGAAATTCCAGCCATGATACATAAGAAATGATTTCCCCACGTCTTCCCGCCTTAATTGAAGACCGGAAGTTATTCCAACGTCGACGAATAAAATGCTCGTTTCACTAAATTATATCGGAGATAAATTGAGTGGAGCAGAGATGGTGTATTTTGAGAGGTATCTCGGTGAAGGAGATCCTTCAGATTCGAAGTGATAGGGACGGCGCCTTCGTCGAACGTATCAGAATAAAATAAGCGCCAGTGGGAAGCTGGATGATGAGCCCGTTTCCAGGAAATGCTATTCATATAAGGATGAGTCTTTGAGTGATATTAAAGCTCCTTCATTCGAAAAGGTTTCTCTAAGCTATCGAGCTTACAGTAAAATTCAATAAATACATTTTTAATATTGAATATTCAGTTTCGTTTATCTATTGATTTTAAATTAACACCTCAAATGAAAGAGTAAAGTAATATCAATTACAAAAAGGATGAATAGACGTAAGATTTAATTTCTTATGAAAAGCTAAAACTGAATTGTAAAGGAAAATTACAAAATTATACTAAAATCATCTATTACAAAAAGTTTGACGAATAAAAGTTTTATCGCCAAAGACGTCCCGCTTGTAAGTTTTGCTCTTCCATATATACACACTTCCAACTTCCATATATACACACCGCAAGTACATAAGCCTAAGTGATCGAATTCCCGTTCTAGGGGATAAATCGTCATCGCTCTAACACGAATCCTAGATCAACGAAACTAATCCGTCCATAACTTTCTTCCAAAACGCTTTCAATAGCCATTATGCCAACTACAAACGCCTTAGTTGTTGGGTAACCCTCGACCTTTCCCAATTGCCGTGCCTATTCACAGCCACTCCATCACTTCGAGTCCTTCTCACCTTTTTGGATGAATAACATCGGAGGGCATTCGAACGTGGTCGCGTGTGGAAGCGTGACAGCAAGTTTCGAGTGCCCTCCGTGAAGAGGCCATTGGAAGAGGATGGTCGCGCCTCGTGTGGGCGTGCTCTTTTCACCGGCGAATACACCCATCGGTGACCAGGTGGTGCTGTCCCTACAAACCCCCGGGGTGTCGGCCCCGAACCCAAAGATAGCCACAGCTTGAAAATACAATCGAGAGCGATCCCATTATGGCGTGAGGTACGCCTTTCACGAAATTGATCGAAATACGTTTTACGACGAGGCGTGGAAACGAATGAAGACCCCTGTACGTTCCCATTGTGGTCGGCGGACTTATCCCATCCTTTCAGAACAATACGCAGCAAAAGATAGGTTCGCTATAGAGAGAGTGGTTTAGGGGATGTCAAAACAAAAATTCATCGAGCTCGTACAGGGATCGTGTTATTACAATCCGCTCTTCATAGAGAGAATGTCCGACGCATACTACGCATCTGCAGTCCCCAAAATTCGGAAAGGGTGGAGTCGAAAAGGAGGGCACATACATAAGGATCGGGTTGAATCGAAAGAGCAGTTTCCCTGGAAATTCGTGAAGCTTCTGGGCCCATTAGGGAAGGAAAAACCCACTAACGGAGATAATTTTAGAATTTAAACGTTAATATCAAGGAGAAAGTTGTAAATCTCTTTGCGACAGTCTAGAATCCTTTCGGAATAGGAAAATGTGAGGATGGGGAACGCTGCAGATGTTAAACAGCCGAAGATTGTGGAATAGGGGTTAGGAAATATAGATAGAACTCCCCGAGGATCGACGTTGGATTCGATGAGTCCTGGACAGAGTAATAGTTCATTGACCATGGAAAACAACACTCTCCTTAGACCATAAATTTCTTCAAAAAGAACCCCATTGTTTCAACTTTGATTTAAGTTTACCGAAAAGCCCGAAAAAACTCGGAACAGCTTACTGGTAAACAAGCGGTCATTTACGACCAACCCTGAATGTTGATTAACCAAAAACAAACAAATCGGCAAATTTTGAATTCGTTAAATCTTCCACTAGTCATAATTTAAGTTGGGAGATTTTCGGCAATCGGTTGCTAATTAAATACCACGCATAAATTATAGATTTCGCGAAAAACATACGCAGACGCCAAAACATTCGCGCAGAAGAGCAATAATAAAATCAGGAATCTATATAAACACGGAATCTTTAACGGCAGCGAACGAATTCTCTGTGATCATATTCGCTTTGAGTAATAACTGCAATGAACTTCCATAACTCCTGCCTTGGCCATGCTCAGTTTCTTTCCCCTTCTTCGACTTATGATTGAAATTGTCTGGTCGCCTCAAAAGCAATGAGAGGGATGAAGCGATCTGAGCATCGCTTTGATCAGCGTCTTTGCGCGCAGAGATCATTAATCGAGTGCCTCAGAAGCACTTCCGAATATACCGAACGCACGCTGAATATCCTGCTGCATCTTCAGACTTCCTTTGAGGCCAAAGGGGGATTTTTTATTTCGAGGGAAGAAAATAGGGTTCAGAGGGCGTAAAGGGATGAAATCTAATTTCCTTTCCCTTTCTCCGTTCATAAATTCGCGGAACATATGTCGTTCATCTTTGGGTCGAGGGAAACGGGACAGAGCGAATCTTCAAACGAAAGACCGACTGTAATAACGCACGTGTGGTGTCGCTCATTTACGGGCGGAAAATATGTGCACTATCCTATGCTTTGAATTGCCGGGAAAGGAGAGTGTTGGAAAGGATTATGGCGGTAGACGTGGATAATATGGGAAGATGGAATTACTTGCCCCTTTGTTTAGAAGACGCAAACTATTTTTCTCTAAGATTAATTCTTTTCGAACTGGACGTAATTTCCATAATACTCAGGAAGTTATAGTCCGATGAAATGAAAGAGATTTTTTAGCAATACTATTTAATAAGTAATTCTTTCCTAATTTTAATCTAAATTTGTCCAATAAATTCAACTGTGACGATAGCAGAAACAATTTCCAAGAAACAAGGATGTTTAAATGTTCATAACTTAAATAAACTCAGTAATAAACTAAAGAATAATAATCAAGTCGGTAAGTCAACATTCATTCATCATCACCTTTTAAAAATCTTTTGGTTTCCTGACAAAAGGTTTACTTTTCACCTGGACCAGACTCTAGTCTGCTTGGACACTTTGGTATATAAAATACCGAATCGCAAAAAACAATAACACGCACAACATCTCCACCGCCATTCCTCTAACGGCTCAGCATCCGAACAGTTACATCATCGCATGTCCATAAGGCTATTCTACGCTATAATTTTTACTTTCCTCTTCCGCGGAATCGGAGAGAGAACATTACTCTCCCGATCGCAATAAGACTTCCACGTCCGCGAATACCGGCGTAAATAAACAGCCGCACCTTGCGAAGTCGCCGACCGAGATGCGTAACCTATGTTAATGAGGTGGGAGTGCAGAGAGCGAAGCATAACAGCTAACAGACGTTTCCGTCACACGAGCTAAGAGACATAACCTCATCCAATCACGCCGTTCGCACGCCTTTCTTTTTTCGCTCGAGCACACAAACAGGCGAAGGGGTGACTCCATGTCGTTGAACCTCATTTATCTGCGGGAGACAATGGAAATTACCCCGCGAAACAGAGAACTTATGGCCACCGGAGGAACTGTTATCGCTTTCGGTGGCGGTGTCGATGGAACGCTCTCGTAAACAGCGACCCTCGCACCTCTCCGATCCGACACAAATCATGTCGACCTCTATTATGTGTATCGGACGACAAAAGGCACTTGCGACACGACGTGCGGTGACAATAGCCCTTTTTAGCCTTTCCCCTCGCGAGATTTATATCTGCCGCGATTGCAGCTAACTCTACGCGAATTTTCAAATCGCTGCACGCCATGATTGTTTGCTCTCTATCGCGTAATTAATGGAAGCGTAGATGACGTCACGTCGCTAAATGGACGGAAGTTTTCCGCGAGGGAGATGCGAATGAGTCTTCCGGGAAAAAGACCTCTGGAGAGGGAAAGAGCGTTGCTTTCATCGGCGGACTGCGGAGGGTATTGCTTGGCGCGGATTCAAACCGTTCCAAGTACCGGCGGACGAGAAACAAAGGGAATATGAGAAGATAATTGCTATTGTGGCTTTAACAAAAGATCGAGACCTATGACGCAGCGAAGACCTTCCGAACTGGCATCTACTCTGAAGAAACTAGAACTTTGGAGAGAATGAAAATCTTTCGAATCTGCTTATATTCGCACCACTTATTTTGCATGAAGGTTGAGCAAGAAAAACTTTTACAGTTTAATAATAACTATTTCCATACCATTTATCAAAAGAAACATCAAAAGAGCGATTTTTTCCGCACATCCTTTACCGCAGAATACGTTTTTCAACAGCAGAAAATGAAGACATAGAGGACGGATATAGCAAAACATCTTTTTCAATAAGAGATCGTGATCTCCATGGCAAGCACGAAAAGAATACGGTCTAAGAAAATACTGGGAGCGATACCATTTCAAAAATGGAATAAACATAATTACTTTATCTGCCCGATTTTAATGGATGGTCGAACGTGACGTTCGACGTTGGAGTCCAAGAGGGATGAAACGGAGCATAAACTATTCTAAAGGTAAACCGCACGGCGTAAAAAAGACTTGAAAGATCTACCCTTTCAATTTCCTCCCGGCTTTCCCGTCTCAAACAAACCGCTGAAGGTACTACTTCCTTAAAATAACGGCTTTTCCTCGAAGCTTGTCCCACCTGACGTCTTGAAGATTCATTGGAATCCAATAGGCGTCTTCGATCGAGCGACTTATGGGGACGAAGAAGGAAGACGGTTTAGGAATCCCGGTGGCTGTGAAGGAACGCCACTGAGAGCAAACGATACTGAATCGACATCCATGTGATGGAAGACCGGGATGACGAGGACGGCTTTCAGTAATTGCTTGCGAGCTGCCAAGAATGGCTCTTCATCGTTTTAACGCTACGAAGACGAGTTCAAGGATGAACGCTAAGAGTTCGGGAGTACGACAGAAAGGCGGAGGCGCAAAATTTGCAATATAACCGAATGGCACGCGAAAGGAATGGATAAGTAAATGGGAAGATGAATCCGCGAGAAAACAGGAAGAAAGAATGAGGGTATCCCTATAGATATTCAGTATGAAATATTTCTAGCATTGAGACGCCTTCAGGTTTTTTAAACTATAATTAACACCTTAAAACTTCAGCTTCTCAAGTACGATGCATCAAATTAAAAATGATTTTTAGATATGATAGACCTTTAGGAAGTAGAAATGATGGACGAATGAAATGAAAAATAAATAAAATGATTGAATTGAAAACAAAATTTTGGATACTTGTAATACCTTGCAATGTATATGAAATTAATTCTTAAATTAATTAATACGTTAAATTCGTCTCATTTCATAAACATTCGTACCACGAGACCAGCTAAAATTGTAGTATCAATAAATGGAACGCTTACATTTCAAAACCCACTAAAATATGAAGTAACGTGAGAAAGGCGCAATAGACTATATTTATACATTCCTCCGTTAACTTCATAGGCGCCGATGGAGCATATGCTCTCCCATAAATGCGGCTTTTATCCCTCCGCCTCTCTCAACAGAGCACTATCGTCCATTATCTCCCATTTAATCAAATAATATTTAATCGCTCATTAAAATATAATTGTATACACCATTCGCTCACAATCCGACCTTTCTTCTCTTTCTTAATAGCTGCTGTGGTGGGGGAGAGAGAGCTATTCTACGTCGGCATGAAGGGGGAGAAAAATCATCGTTTTATTGAAGGTTTACACCCGCTCGTCAACACATCAAACGGCCACGCACAGTCCGTCACACGAATCTTAATGCCTCGACACACACGCACAAATACATGTATTAAAAATGGGGATGTAAATACGAGAGGGACATGGGTAGCGAAGAAGACCTCGCTAAAAGCATTGACACACATGATTTCTCCCCAAAGACGGAGACTGAGGCTTGAGATAAAAAAAATGGGAGTTCGCCCATCACCTCCGGACCTCTTAGCACCTCGCTTGATTAGGAATGGAACCACACCTCTCCTTCCATTACCACCGAAACTCTTCCGTATACACAGGATTTTTAGGGTTACCTCCATCGAAGACCCATTCTACCGATTCCTAATGATTATACAAGGGTTTTCTCGAGAGCAAGGATATAACTAACGCTGCGTAAATATTTTAGACCCCTTGATGTAACTGAACCCAGGATCCCCATCGGGAAAAGCATGCTAAAGCTTTTCATCCTTCTGGGAGGGAAACGGTTAGAACAAGGTGCAGGTAATAAATTACATTAATGATCTCACGATATAATTTCAGTACTAAAAAAAGTTTTGCAGAAAAAAAGCAACCGAGTTTACCATCATAACAAATTTCCGTAGAAAACGGATATCATATAAAATACTGATATATTTATTCTTAGATGGGTCGGTGATCGATCTTCAATCCAACCCTCTCTCGTTACTCATGTCCGAATGGACTCAATAATACTGAACATAATAACATTTACCCGAATATAATGAAAAGCTTTCAAATCCTTACGCAAGCATGACCCAGCAAAACGAGTTTGACCGTTTGATCCTGAATATCGAAACTTTTATCGATGTTTAACAGCGACAAACAAAATATTTATGTATTAAACCGTTATCCCCTTAATTTCTTCGCTTGGACCCTCCTATGATATGCCCTAACCTACATACAAAGACTCCGAAGAAAGAATATACGTACAAGGAAGTAAATCCATCGTGAATAATATGCACGCGCGAGGTCAGATGGAGGAGAGGCAGACGACAAACAAATTAAAATCATACACAGAGAGGCGCATTAACTCCTCTCGATGGACCATCGAGACGATGAAGCTCGATAATGAAAGCCCCACTGAATGAGGCGTTAGCGACTTTCTGTCCATCGGACATCTGTCGGTCTGTTCAAAAAAACGTTGGAAATAATAAAATTCAGGTATAATCTGCTATTTACGGCCCTTCGATCTCTCGCTTTCTCAATAGATTCAGGAAAATGGCGTGTTTATTTTCCTGGCGTCCGCGTAATGACATGCGCACACAAACATAATCGTGGAGAGATATCCATCGCGAGATCAATAAGCGCAAATGCGAGAGAAAGATACTAAAGTTCTCTCGGAAAAAAGGAATTTTCTTGGACATCGGGTGAAAGGATTGAGCACACCGATTCGCCATTCTATAAGATGCCGTTTCTGCGGCAAAACAAATTCTGTCGGGTGTAATGTTACCCGTCCGTTGGAGGAAAGCAATGGTGAGATACTTCAGAGGCACAAGTTTTATCGCTTCACCTTCAACCCTTTGATAGACACCTAAAACCGAAAAGCGCGATGCAAGCTAGGATAGTAAAAGTCGTGGCTTCATCAATCAAACCACCCCCGCGCTGCTATCTTTTCCTTCATCTCACGCCCACTGATACTGCCAGTTTACGTCCTTTTCCCATCGACAACACGTCCCTCTGTTCATTGATACCAAAATTAGCGAATTAAAGCCATGTCAGAATCTATCCGACCTGTTTTCTTCGTATTTGTGTAATTTGGTCTTTTGGTGCTAAACACTACCCGAAGGCAATGTTTAATCCGGTATTGCCGCTATCATTATCGTGATCCATGAAAAAACAAGATCTACCTAGCATCAACTATATTATCTCTCCAAACTCAGCAATTATCTGTAATAAATTATTCTTATGCAATAGTGCTGAGGACACACTCGAATGTTGCGCGTAAATATTGAATAATTGTAATATAAAAAAATCCCGGTTAAAAAGATGAATATTAGTAGTTCACCCTTTAAGAATAATATCTATAAATAATTAAGGCCATAGTCAAGACTTTTCCCCATCTTAAAACAGTCATTTCATAACTTAAAGATCATTTTATCGCCTCTATAATTACGGTATCGTGGGCACCGTACGCCATGTGGTCTCAAAGGATAAGACGAACATGATTTACGCTCTTAAAAAGCCGAAACGAAGAAGCGAAAAACAACCGGCGTTTTTGAACGAACGAACGAATTGTTGGCGTAAGGGAAACAATTAAAAAATGGAGGAAAAAACCGGAAAAATTTATCAAAAGCGCCGTCTTATTTGAGGGGAAAAATCTGTGGCAAAACCGCGAGAATCTTTCGAGGGAGGGAAAGAGCTTTCGTAAACCAGACCACACAAAGAGCCTCGCTTTTCCCTCAAAAACTAAACAGATTTTACAGTCGCGATAAAAATGCAATCCCAAAGGAATAACTCCCTTAAAAACTTCATTCAACGCGAGCTGTTTGGGCGTAAATATAAAACCGGAAAACATTCGCGCGGGTCTCGATAATTCTCCCGGACGACAATGGACGGCTACCGAACGAATCTCCGTTTCGGCACCTTCCCTTTGAACAGTCCAAACATCGGCTGCACTTATGACCCTCGAATGGGGAACGACGAATGGGGGACATATATCGGCCATCGGGAGATGAATTAACAGGAAGGACGAGAAAGGGAAGATGCCGATGAGAAAGGATTCGAAATAGTATCGGGATCAGAGATAGGGATTCATGATGATACCGAGGGGCGGCTTTGTCTGAAAACATTGTAAACACGGCCCTTTCTTCCACCGCGTCCGTTTGAAAGAGTGCAGCCTGTTGGGGCCTTTTGTTCTCTGCCGCCCGGAGATTGAAGGTAGAATTGGGATATGAAGAAGGCGCGACATCTTCGGGATTGACAGGGAACGAGGGAGGCAGGAAATGAGAGGGTCATAAAATTCACGCATAAGCTCGCGAGATACACTCCAGATCATCTCCTCCGACTGTGGGATAAGGATATCGTACGAATATAAACTATGTCCGGGTTTTATATCGGGTGGGATGCTGTTCCACCCACGGCGTGCTTTTAAACCTTTCAGCCGATACGGAGCTCTGGAAACGCAGATGCGGGAGATCGCCAAAAAATAGATGTGTCGCTGCAAGGTAAGTTATTTATCGCGGAAGGCGTAAATCAGGACTAAAAAATAGATGGAAGACAAAGATCAATCCGACGATTTAAACGGAATCTATTTTCGGTGCCGTCTGGACTCGTTCTTTCATAAATATGTGAAAGTAAAACCAACAAAAATTCTTCTTTATTCCCTCTTTAAACCGAGACGAAAAAACGAGGGAAAATATAAAAATTTTGAGGTCTGAGGGAAAGACGGGGAAATGAATGAGTTCTTCAGAATGAAGTTTCCGTGTGAAAGGAAGGAAAAGAATAGGATACCTGAATATGTTTCATTCTTTAAGATACTATAAAAACACGCTCTTATTTCCTTAATTCAACCAATTCATCCCGTTGCGTAAGAATATCATTCCACACTCGCAACAGACCATGTAAAGTTGCAATTGAATAAATACGAATAAAACTAATTTCATAAAAATTCTATCCACGGAGACTTAAATCCATGTATTCCTTCGGTATGTATAAGTACTATCATCGGTTTATAAACTCCCATTGTTTAGGAATCCAAGTGAATCGGAATACGCAGTAACAACGAGTCTATCAAAGTCAACGACACTGGATCCGCCATCAAATTCTCCCTACAAATACAACATGGGCGCATAAAAGATATCGAATTTCTTTTACCCTATCCTCTGTATCCCAATTAAAAGCTTCGGCGCCTCGGAAACGGAGAGTCGAGACGAATCAAAGTGGGAGGAAAAAAACGAACGAGTAAAAACAACAGTGAGGAACACTTGGTTGCAGCTGGGGAAGAGGACTCCTCTGGCAAAAAGAAACAATTATAAAAAGCTCGCGGTCGGGCTGTTCTAATCAAAGATGAGGGCATTGGAATGGTCGTAATCTGACGGCACGAGAGAGCGAAAATAAGAGAAAAGCGGATCGCAAGAGGGTTCGAAGTATTTCTGGGACGCGAGGGGTACGCCGCCAAAGAGTTCTCATTTCAAAGAACTTTATGGGCATCTTAAAAAATAATAAGGGAAGCCGTGGAAGTCGGGAGTGCATTTGTTTTGGGTAGGATTTTGGATCATTTTCCCCTACTCTACGCACTACACTACTCCTAAAACATACTAATTCACTTACTACCATGCACAACTCTAAGTCCCCTTCACATTTAGCCTTTTAAAAAGATACTTTTAGACATAATTACACAATTTAATCTTTGCGACGAACTTAAAAAGGTTTTTATTAATGTTGACGTTATATATTCCCAGAAATACGCATTAGTGTCTAGCTTGCGCATCATTTGTGTATATTTGGCAGGGCGATAGAAATTTCACGTTTATTTTAATATTAGGCGTTACTAACTAATGAATTAAAGTATTAAATAAGTAAAAATCATGTTTCTTTCTTCTAAACGTCATTAGCCTCCTTCAGACTTCAACTTTTCCGCGTAACTTCGTCATACGTTAAGTTTTTGAATCTATTAAAGATCAATGGGATGAGTTTTATACACATTCTCCATATCAATATAGCCGAAATAAATAAAGACATTACGCAATATGTATTATTGAGTTATAAAAAGACGAGATGTCAATAGTAAAATTTTAAAAATACCCGTGAAATTCAGCTCTTCATTCCAGTCGATGATAATTAACAGGAACAGGAATTTTTAGTGTTAAAAGTGAATTCGCTAATAATCCACATTAGAATAAATATTTGATCGTGGATTAGGAAATCAGATTTATCGCGCCCGCATTGCTTATAGTGACTGTGATAAATGGGTTCGAAGGAGTTGAAACAACGACGAGCGGAAGAGCGTCTAAAAAATACCGAAATAGCACCGAAATGGGAAAAGAGAGGGAAAAAGACAGCCTCTCGAAGTGGAAAGAGATGAATGAATTTCCAAACGAGATGAATGTAGAAGGACTCGGAAATGAATGAGCTTTCGAATCCGATGGAAGAGGGAAAAAAGTTCGCTCGGAAGAAAACTAAGAAAGGGTCTGGAATATAAGAGCCGTCTGCTAGGATTTAGTGAGATCCAAAAGTAGGGTTTTTATGAGGAATGGTACAGCATCCGAGATACCCTCGAATGAACAGAGATCTTAAGTGGATGAGATAGAAATAGGAAGAAATAAAGTTGTTTATTTATGGAATGTCGGCAATAACTTAGATAACTTATTCAACTAGGTTTATTTCATGACCCATTTAACCAATCAACGAATCATAAAAACTTACTTTATGAAGGAAGGACTACAATCAAACAGATAAATACACATATAATTCATAATCTTCATTCAAAACACTCAAATTATTTGAAAAAATAACTAGACTGAAGAACTGCACAATCGAGTTTGAGTGCTACTTAAACACCAAAATCGATTGTACAATAAAAAATCGAACCGTTGAAGAATTAGCAATTACGTAAGCTTCTATGGAATTTTAACATTACGTAGATAATGATCATAAAGTTTTCATTTTATAGAATCATTTTATAAGTCACAAAACGATTAGATGTAATTGCTTAATACCTCACTTACCGGGACCGGATAGTTAACCCTATGGAGGCTTATGATTTGAGGAGAATTTCAGCAAAATACTCTATTTAAATACGATTTATTTATACGCGACATGGAAAAGGGGAAGGGATTAAGGAAGGGGATTAAATGAATGCGGTTCGGATGAGTTGCTAGGGTTTATGTTCGGGAAACGAGCAGGCACTATCCCAAATCAACCGGGCTATATCCGTCCAAACTTCTTGAAGTGTCGGATAGGAAATGAGAGAAAATTAATAATCGTTTGAGATTGGAGTCTGTGAATGGATATTGGCTGTAAGAGGACGTCGACACTTCGTCTCCCGTCGTTAATTCATCGGATGTTGGGCCGGAAACGCGAATCTCAAGATGAGACGCTTGATTGATAAGTTCCGTCCCTTCTCCAAATTAGAACGAGAAGTTTTACGATCGAAATTATCGTTAAAAACTTGGATCCAACTGCGCATACAACGACTGGAAGTTAGGGTAAAATACGGATCATCGTTTCTGAGAATTTTTTTTCACATAAACACGAGAGGATATGAATGGGTATCAGCCGTACCGGGATCTAAACTCAGAATTCTCAGCAATTTTTCTCGTCACGCTTGAGTAAACAAGATATTACAAGAAGACATAAATAAACCTAATCATTCCGACTAGATTAATAATCCACTTAACGCACAATCGTTCATTATAAACCCTCCGCCGTTATTTAATAAACCCATGGTCGATATTATCTCTAAAGCATAAAACGACAGCTTTAAAAGCATCCGTGATTCGCTAATGTCTCAAAAAACTCTCGACCCGAAAGATTTGATCAATTTTTCACCCCCTCATTACCATAAAGAAGCGTTTTATAAGGCCTCTTAACTAACAGTGCTCATCAACGTATACGACTACATCTTAAGACCGCTCCTGCTTGAGATGTTACCGGGACCATTCACGACAGCGGGAGGGAGCCCGACCGTAAAAAAGACCCGATTAATCTCAATAACATCGATCGAATGGGGCGAATCTACACGAAAATCTTACCCTGCTATTAGGTCTCTTTAAGGGGTGGCCGAAGAGGGCGTGAATGACCACTGCGAGGGTCCCACTTGGTGTCCGAGGATGACTCCGCCGCGGGTGGGAAATCCGGGCGTTAATGGACGCATGAGTGTAGGAGACACGAGACTCCTGCGATGTCCTGCTAGAGTGGACCGAGAGGTCGGGAGATAAATGAGGGACTATCATCTTCTCTGCAGAGGCCTACCCGCCGCGCCTCTTTACTCATCCATTCCATCGCTCCCTTTTCGCTCCAAATGAATTGCCCTCCCGCGCCGCGGGGATCCCGACACACTACACATCGAGTATCTACTTATAAACCGAAGAGGGAAACAAACCGTTGCTTTTTGGTTGGATTCGCTGAGGAGTGGCTTCAGATCATTCCGTTTCTTTCTTTTGGTGGAAACCTTTAATCACACGATGCTGTAATTTGGACCAGATAATTAATTCGGAGAATTAACCAACTTGGTAACTGATACAGAATTATGACGATAATAACGACCGATGACAAATAGCGCTGAGAATATACAAAAGCTTATCATACATATCGTATTTACAGTAAGTATTCCAGTCGATTATTTCAATCTATTTTTGGGATAATCCCTGTGAATGAAATTGGTGTTAAATGGCATATCAAGAAAAAGAGGGCAAACGATTTCATTTCATACATTACAAAGAGTTTTTCTCCTATTTCTTTTTAATGAAGCTCATTTTTTTAAAACGTAAAACCTAACTATTCCTCGAATAAATCTCACCCGCTTAAGATACACCGAATAGAAAGCAGAGCTATATATTCTGCGTTCTTTTAACTGACAGGATCTAACTAAGGAACAAACATAATGAAAACCAAAATAGGTTAAAAAGAATCATATTGATATGTAATTGTAAAATTCTAGTGAAAGGATCTAACCCAAGGACGAGGATTGAATCAACTCCTCCAGCATCCAAATATTGTAATATTCTCCCTCCCAAAATCTGAATGGATCTTCCTCATCCACTGGTAACATCCACGTCTCGGCTATTTGGCCTTCCACTCATCCGACGCAGACAAACACACCAATCTTTCGACGACGGCAAAAAATAAACGGATGAATTGACAGAAAATATTCTTCCACGAGACAGATACAAGCCCAACAATCCATAATAGTCCACTTTTTAAAGTTCGCGAGCATGCTTAATACCATTATATATATCTTTCAACAAAACGGAGCTGTCTGGTGTGTGGTGTGAGAGTGATTGAGAGTGAAGGAGTGTGTTCGCCCGCCCGCAGTTGCCAATGAATAAATGCCCGCGGAGCTACACCGAGCATCGAAGTTTCTAGAAATGAAAAACATTTCCGAGAGACAAGGCGAAGGAGGCGAGAAATGCCGGACGCTATTTATAAAATATAAGGAGCGATATAAATAATTCCTCAAACTTCGGACGTGATGTGGCCGGAGATTTTTTTCCGCCGGCAAAAACTGAAATGCTAAAGAAGATGGGTTGAGTAAATAACGTTTTAAAATATCTGATTAATGCGAGGAGATCACTAAAAGCCCTACGTGTCCGTGTGTCTCCGGATATACGAGCTTCGGATATACGAAGAACTTCTTTTTCGAGTAAAAAAGGAGTACGCTAAACACCATGCCCTTGTAGTGTGGCCGTGTGTAGTACATTGTATTGGCATGGAATTTGGAACAAATTCAGAAAAGAAGCTTATGTGAATATAATAATGAAGTCAGGAAATAACAAGAGGAGAGTAACTATCAGCATATATATGGATTATTTCGAACGATTATAGCTAATTATCTTCACATTCTCGTAAATATACGAAATGGTGAGCATGATTAAGGAATCTCTAGTTTATAAAATACAAATTTTACAATTAAAATTATATCACTTTCCAGATAACTATGAGACAGCTACAGAACAATATTGCTTAAAAAATGGGATACATTGCCAAAAGAGAAAATAAAAGTAGTAAGGTGTGGGACATTCAAATAATACTCGTTTCAAATACGTAACTCGATTTCGAATGCGGCGTTGAGGAGGCACACGAAAATATCAAATTCCACTTGTGGTGAATTAGTTTGCAAATTCAACCGCAGCCCACGAACGATGATGAGCAAAATCGAGAAGATATTATTTCGTTCGCGCGGCTGGAAACACGAAATGAAGATGAGCGTGGAGATCTCTCCCATACCCTTCTTCAGGAACAACTTAATCAGTCTTTTCTCTCGAAGGGAGAGATATAACGAGAGGCCGTCGCAAAACCATCCCCACCCCCCATCCATCCTCCAGTGGCCCCCCGCCGCTCCCCCTTCCGGACATCCCTCGGCCAGCCCAGCGGGTTCGTGGATATTTCCCACCATTTGGACGTGGGGAGAGCCGCTCACGGAGTCATTTGTAATGCCGACGCGGCGTGGGCGTTTGGGGGAGGGAGAGGAGGTGGCAGTTGGAAAAATTAGCCGATATTAAGAGAGGGGCGTGCGAGGTGCTCTATCTGGAACGCTTATTCGGGGGCGTGGGCTTGCGACATAAATTGAAAACGGATGATTACTCCTGAGACATCTCAATCAGCATCCGATGGGGATGAGAAAATTGGGATGGGCGATGGAAAGAGAGAGCGGTCGGCGTGAGTCATGCGAGGATATTTATCCCGGCCAAGAACTTATTTCCCTCTTTATCAACGAGAGCGAGTCCAATTTTCGTCGAATTACGACCCTCGCGCTGTGGGCCACGTGTGCGTGTTTGCCATTCGGAAGCTTTTCCCACGCCTGGGCCGTTTGTTTTCGCGGGAAGCGGCGGTCGCACGCAATTAGCGCTCCGATAAAAGCGCTCCCACGAATGAATAACTCACGATCCGATAACAGCCGAATCGAGACGCTTCACACGAATTCGTCCCCAACTTTCGGAATTTACGACGCGAACTCTCCTGCGGATGAAGTCTCTTAGGCGACCGTTCTTCTTCAAGACCTCGAAATTAAATTCAGGATTGAGAATGATTAAACCTTTAAAAGGCATGTCCGGCGCACAATAAATCACCCGCAGAGGATCTCCTCCGACCCCGCGAACCACGAAGACGCCTCTGAAGACAATGAGCCGCAAAACGACACTCGTGACAAAACAATAAAGCTCCCGTTTTGCGATATGCATATCTCCTGGGTGACTCGATATTGTATTACCGCCGTTTCCCCTGGAAACCCGAGCCGAAAAGCAACCCACGCCGGCCGAGGAGGAGATTCTCCAGACACGAACGCATCCCCGAGAGCGGAACAATATTGCCGCGGAGGCATCTTCGCGAGCCATCTCGGCCGATCTTCGGCATCCCCGCGGAGAGACGCCGGGACGCGACGCCCTCCGCTCCCGGACGTTGAAATACCGCCGCATGAATATTGAGCGGAAAAAATGGGTGCGCGCCCACGAGATCATGAAGATGTGAACGGAAGCGGACCTGCGATAGGAAGGACAAAGAGGAATCCCCTGCCAATGGGAAGACCTTTTTAGGGTGCGGCGAGCGCATGAATGCCGTGAGGGTGATAGTGTATCTGCTCCTTGTGTTGGGAGGAAAAAACGGGCGGCGTGGGTGGGATGAGCGATGGTACGATATATAGAAGGCCGGTCGGGTGCTGGAGAAAGGCGTTGGAATCAATTCAAGCGGGACGGGGTGGACCTTATCGTCCCGTGGCTGGAGCTCACCCACGCGACTGCCCTCTGCTTGTGACCCCCTTAGTCTTTCAATGGAGAGAGAGGTAAGGAGGTGGGGAAAAAAATGCTGGAAGAAAAGTTGAGGTCGGACGTGCGAGGTTTGTTTTGTGTGTGGGAGGGGGAGATGGATGAAAGGGGGGGGTGAGAAAACGGTGTGGTCACGACCTAGGAGGGAGATCTGGATGTGGGGAGAGGGGGTGGGGGAAAAGATGAAGGTATTGGAAAGAGAAGATGGCACGAGAGGGTACGTTGAGGGCGGGTGAGCGTTACTCAGTGGACCGCGTACTCCAGAGTGAAATCATTTTAGGCGGTTTGCGAGAGCGATCGTTAATTTTTGGCCAAATAGCGATCTTTTTCAACTAGCGAAAATACCTTCTTGAATGGATCGAGTATTGAATCGATTAATGTTGCTCTTTGTTCATATTCCTATATTAAACGGCAGTATACATTACATAATTATTAACCGATTCCATACAGCTCATACTACATCTCTAGAGCACTAGTTGGTTGAGAAATCCACTACTTCTTTAAGTTCTTTAATTTTTAATTTATATTATTAATTGTCGTAAGCCTTCCTTAAATAATAACGTGAGAAATACAAGGTCAAGTATAAAATACTTGACAATATTAGTTCATCAAAAATATTCGATTGTTTAATTAGAATACATCCTTCTGAGATTGATAAAATCAAACGTGAAACTGTTTGTATTATTACTTAAATTCGGAACTGCTTATTGCTTAAATTAAAAATTATACAGTGAACGTTAGTAACGATAATTACACAATTAGAATACAAATTCATCAAACAGATAAATGAGGAAATAGCGATCAACTTAGAAGAAAAATTGAGCTATTACCTATCCTAAAGAACGGGCCAATAGAACGAAGGAAGTGAGCGCTTATCCCGTTGAATATATTAACATGAACATTTTCATTCGATGTAATGAATTGGGGCGCATTAAAGCTGGAGAAGCTAGTATATATAGAAAATATGAGAAAAATATGGAGAGGATAAAGGATTGGGCAAGAGAAAGGAAGAGTGGAGTAGAAAGGAAGGGTAGAGGGGGAGAGGACTGGAGGCGTGCTTCTCTTGTGTCATGAATAAAAAAATAATCTCGTGGTCTTGAGACACGGCGTGTCGGACTCCAATTGCTTTCAGTCGTGTATTCAAATCATTCGCATTTATATCCTCTCCTCTGCCCCATACCCTTCCGTCCGTTTTTTCCTCTTTTCCAATGTCTTGCTATCCTCGTGAAGACCACGGGTGGGTGTGGAAAAAAACGCCCGGAGAAGAAAATAGTGGATGATGAACGAGGTTGCTTCGGGAGATGTTCCAGGAATGAATAAATGCGGCGAAAAAAAAAGTGCGGGACGGAGAAGATGACCGACGCATTGAAATGGATGAAAAGAGATGGAATGAATGAGAAGACCTTCACACAATGAGGGGAGATGCGTCCTGAAACGCGGGTGTTGCTGAATTCTAATTAAAAAAAGGCGTGGAATCCTTACGATGACACTTTTAGAGGATACTGTTCCGAAGCATTAAACGTTTCTCTTGTTTGTAGGGATAATAGCCTTGGAAATATACACGAAATAAACCGGAAGATGGCGAGAATCAATTAGTCCCGCGTCAATAAGAAAACGATGAGTGGATCGATCGGAAATGAAGGGCTGGTGACGGGACAAAAGGGAAGAATAGAGGAAACGACTCATTCAAAAGGGATGAGCATAATACTATGCGCATATAGACACGCAAGAACTCGATGGGACATTATGTTTATGCATATCGAAACTTGTTTGTGAGCGAGGGAGTACGAATGGGACCTTTTGAACGGGAAAAAATACTGAAGAGGTGATGGCAGCGGGATAACTGAGGGAGATCTAGCCGATAATGGATGAGAAAGAGTTCCTCAAGACATTGTACTGATAATGTTCAAATATGATGTCAGATTTGTACGAATGTATCTTGGGATGTTTCTATATTTGCTCCGAAACCCTAAGAAATGTAAATCAACGAAAATATATCGATGACATTTCCTTATAAACATAAATCCCATAATCTTAATGTAAGACAAGAAAAGGGAGAGAGGAAATTGTAAGGAAATTCTGATAAAACATCTAAATTTTGCATTCTTATCGTGTGAATTGGTATCGAGTCTTGATTACGTAACATTATTTCAGAGACGAACATTCGTGTACCATAAAATTCCATCTTCAAATCTTATTACTACGCGTATTACTGCGTTCCAATATACTCGCTAACCATCAGAAAGAAACTTTGAAGAGATTCGACAACAAACCCGAGAACGGCCAAAAGGAAAACATCGCTTTGGAAGAAGACGGCCGATTTTAAACAAAGTCTCCGATCCCTTGACTTTCGTAAGACGTCTTTTGGACAGATGTGGGGGCAAAATCGACACTCGGGTCGCAGAAACACGCACGAAGAAACAATAGCGTTCACGCGCGCTCCCTCATATCGTGTGATAGGATGTTCAAGGGTTTCACTAACCTCCAGCGTCAATCCCACACTCAATTCACGTGGAAGAGCTGATGAAGAAGGGGAAAGAGGAGAAGAATATAGCGAAGAATAGGAGATGGAAGAAGGGAATGGCTTCCATGCTCTTTCTTCATTTCCTCCCTTCCGATGAAAAAATGAGGGAAGCCTTATCTTTCTCATATATTCCGTGCTCCCCCGACCAATCTCTTAATGTTGTTAGTACTATTTGCCTCTGCAACTCTGCATTAACTTCATTTGCGTTTATAAATCTACGGACTTTTTCATTAATTTTACTGATCAACGCCCGTGAGTTCTACTTCTCCGGCTCAAACACCACATAATGATGATGCAGATACGACCCAACAATTTGAACCGATTCAAACCTCAGTATTATCAATGTAAAAATTCACTCTATTAAGTATAATCACCGAAAATAACAACCATTTGATATCAATAAAACCTAGCCCTTATATACATTCCTATTCAGACATTTTAAAAAAGTCTAGTTAAAACATGATTGGAAGAGATGCAAACCATTCCACAACTACACAAGAGTTCCTTCATAAGAAGCCATTCAAGAGAAACAAGATGAAAGCTTCTTTACTCGTATTACTTTTGACTAGATGTTGATTATATTATCTTGCTTTGGAAGTCTGTTAAATTCAATAGGTTTAAAGCTGAAAAGCTTTCTGCTATAATATTCTATAAGGCGACATCCGAACGAGAGTCTTCTTATCTTTGTATCACTCTGAGGTAGAGCACTTGTTTATAATGAAAATATTATCGTAAGGAGAGTACTATAATTAAAATAATAAACAAGAATCCTCTTGGAAATGTATCAGACGCAGAATATTTATACCTGTTATATTCTTCCCTACTATACTCTATGAACACAGAGTAAGTTGTAAATACGTTTATCTAAATGACTAACTAGATAGATACTATACGAATGTAATCCCGGGAAAAGCAATTATTATCATCGTGTCGGTCATACATTCACGTGAAAACCTCCCCTTTGCCATCTTTCATTCTTCCCTCACCATGATCTACCGCGACCTGCGACACAGCCTCTGCCCGCCCCCCTATCCACGACACATCCGCTCCGTGTCGCATCTACGGGTCGAAACCTCTCTCTTCCGTCGCGTAGGCGTTACTCCGATGACCTGTCTCTTTCGGCGTTCGACCCTCCGATCTCCCGCTAATGCAGACGGAAAGGTCCCGACCAAAGAAAATGCGATATGCATCTTCTCATCCCCTCCTCTAAGACTGTATCTTCCTTCCCGCATCCCGAAACAGTGTGTCCGACTTCCGGAGGTGGCCCTCACAAAGGTACAAATCACATCACAAGAGATGTACAAAGGAACGTGTGAAAATGAAGATACAGATGGACTTCCGTTGACGTCAGCTGCGTCTCCGCTAGGGATTCATTATTTTGTATTCATTCCGACTCTTCAGGGATGAACTAAAGTTTTAGCCTCTAGATATCTCTCTATCCCTCGTTTACTTATATGATGAACCAAATATCTTCATCCCAAACTCGTGACTACTTTAGGATAACTATATCTTTCTGAATATTCTAACATCTTTTGTCGAAACCGAATGAAATAACTGCTATTGAATATTTGATTATCCAGCAGCAGGAGGTGCTAAAACCGATTGTGGGTCGCGGCAGTTGCAAGATCCAACTTCCAAAGTGGAGTGAGATAATAAATATGTACCGCAGAACTTAAAAACAAGGACTAAGGTACGGTAGGATGAGGGAGAGTTGGAGCTAAAGGACAGCGATCGATAGACTTTGAATCGTGTGGTAAAATATCAATATTTATCGCTCGGATTTCTGCCGATGAAGGATTTCTCAATGCGCGCGAGTACGTCATCTTGGTTGGGAGGGAAACGCCCTTATCTCAGCTTCTCTTTATATCTCTCCATGGCTTAGTAAAATTCCACTGATTTCCCACACCGATTTATAGAGACAGTTCATACTCCACAAGAAGATTTATACAGTCCATCGATCACAACCATTGGCTTATCCAAAACTTCCCGGAAATTTTCGATTTACTCACTTTACAATCAAAATAATCTACTATCGGTAACATTAAATTATTTCGAATGTTAGGTAGCGGTGTATTTCATAGAAAATATTACGAGGATACCGAATACGATTTCAGAGCGACCGTCACTCTTCCAGTGAAGTCTGAGCTGAGGCCAATGTTACATTTAAGAATGCGCATCACAATCTGGGTTAAGTGCCATCCCATGTAAATCTTCACACGGAAAATACCGAGGATGTTCTCCCGCAATCTGCATCCGCTCGCATTCGTGCAATAAAATGACCTCGATGTCCGCGTACTATCACACGGGCGATACACCCGGAAGCCGCGTGCGACAATTAGGCGGTTAAGGACAACGGTATGTGTCGGCCTTACGTGATTCTGAAAGCACGACAAGAGGGCAAGGAAAGTACGCCGGCGAATTTGTAACGCGAGGCCGCCTCTTGGCTCACGCGAGATGAGGTTGAAAAGTTTAACCTTATGCTTGGGAACATATTTACCGGCAAACTGGTGGGATTAAAAATAATCCTGTTAACGCAACGTGCCGTTTTCCGCCGAAACGAACGCCGGAGTCTTTGAAACTGCTTCTCGCTTCTATCGCGCCTTCGAATCTGATTTCCGAAACGCTGTTTTCCCAGGAGTCGAATTTAATGCTGGCAACCAATCAATGGCGGAGAAAAACTAATTAAATCGCGTTGGAGTGAGTGCTGCGCATTTAGAATTCGCAAAGAACGGCTTGCACTTCGTCCATCAATATCTCCCCCCCACTTGCATTCCCCGCGGCGATTTTTTAAGCCCTAAGATGCAACAGCCGGCAATAATGCATAATGGATCTTTTCGATTGTTTTCAGACTGGCACTTGGCGTGCTTTCCCTCCTTCCGAAGAGTAGTGTGGAATTTGGATGCAGGCCATAACTATTCCCAGTGCCATTACAACAGAGATAGAACTAGGAAGGAGTAAAATGAGAGAGCAGCGCTGAGGGTATTATATGCATTGAGATGTTCCTCTGGTTCAGAAGTGGATGCCCAAAAGTCGGACCTATATTGTCTTCAGGAGGGGTTAGTTAGAAGTTCTCCTTTTTTCTCCGTTTCACTCCGTAGATTCAGATCGCGATGTTTAGATTGCGTAAAACATTTTAAGGTTGCAAAACGAGAGCAGTTGCAAAACTGAATATCTCACTCGATACATAAAAATCCAAACAAAGAACTCAGCTGTCCAAAGACGGCATTTATTTTTGGAGGGTTAGACTATAATTAGAGTCCCTTAATTAAAATAATGACCCCTCCGCTAAGTTACGGAATGGAGAAACGAAACAAAGGTTTCGACAAAATTCCAAAACTGTGAGTAAACATACACCGGAATTAGACTGACGAAATCTTGCCGACTTACATTTCTCTTCCCAAATATTTGTACGGAAATCTACATGCAAAAACTAAAATTTAATAATAAAAGTTAAATTAAACAAAACGATATTTCAAACATACGCCCCTAATTGACGACCAGATCCTATTGATTTACGAACAGAAGAAGCGTAATGACCTCTGAAACAGTTCATCACTCTGTCGACTAGGGGAAGACGCATGATTAATCTCTCTCGCAAAAGTTATATATAAAACAAGTCACAAAGGATTCCCGATTCTTCATCAATCAACATATTCGGGAGAAAACAAGCTTTGCTCTAATTACGTCTCAACCCTAAATTCTCTGCGAACGCCAAAAAAGCTGTTAATTTCAAAATCGGTCAACGACTCCTTAGATCCCGTTCTCGGGGGCATAAACATTGATCTCTCTGAGAAGGCGTAAAAGAAGACGTTCGCGCATATAGTTTCCTTAGCGTGAGAAATCATTCGCATGTGCCTGTAAAAGATACGTACCGGTGGCGAGAGAATGGGTGAAACCTACGGAGAATACGAAGAAGCCGTGGTAAGAGAGCCGTCCTTGTGTTGCGTCTATAACTCACCCTCATATCTTTCCCTTATTTCTATTCGGTTCCTTGTGCTAGGAACTTTTCCCCCTTTCGCCATCCACTCTAAGGCCCCTCGTGTCCTTCGCTCAAACTTTTCTCCCCTCCGAAAAACTCTTTCCCTGACTCTCCAGTACAACTCCGTCTGAGTTGAGAAAGGTCGGAGAGAGAGTTTCGAGGCTGGAGCGGATGATTAACACTAACATCTCTATTAAACTAAAGCGTCGTCCATTTCATACGTCCGACGAAAGAGAGCCATCGAAAACATGAGCGCGATGTGAAGAGAGTGACGTAAACGGAGAGGGATATTGCTACAGAAGACTTCAAATGAGAAATTAAGTCGCGGGAATTAATATCGATTGCTGAAAGAAGTAGCCGTGATGTTAGAGTGATTGAAAACCATTCTGAGAATACAATTACGATGTTTCGCGAACACAACAAATTCCGTACACGTGCACGCAGAAAAATAATGCTCACAATGAGCCAAATAATAGATTCCAGCGTAGCTTTGGAATCATATCAATCAAATAGAGATGTGGTGTGACGAATTCAACGGGTGATGAAGTATGATTATGAATAAAGCACGCTAGAAAGGACAAGGACAAACAAGATTACGTTAGAGACCTATCCAAAAGCCAATACATACGCTCCTTATTAAAACTATTTACGAATTCATAATGCATCCCTAACATTTGAATAAAAACAACTGAGAAGCATCTTCGGTAAAAGTACGTTTGCGCGTCTATATTAAAACTTCCCATCTGTCGGTGCCTTTTCACTCGAAATTCCCTCTCAAAACGTAAACTTCGAAACAAAAAACACTAAATGACCATGGACATGAACCGAATGCACTGAAACTCGAATATTATGACCGGAAGAGCTGTTCCCAAAATGAAATAGTCTTTTTTTCTGAACCTTTCAGTGACGTGAATGCGAGGAGAGCGTATCTAGTTTGTGTCCCGACAAATAGGTCTAAGAATATTGGCAGCGCACAGGATGGCACGATTCCCTTTCCGAAAGTAAGAAACGTCTCTGATGATTTCCGTATGAGCGTGGACTAGAAATGGCGACGGGGGCCGTAAAGAATGCCTCCTCCACTTCCTGCAGTAATTACCTCACCACTGCCAAATGTCCCGCGTTCTATGGACCATCATTGCACATTTAATTCTCAGATGCTTTGGACGCACTCCAAATTTTCTTCGCGAGCCTGGATTCACCTGTTTCTTATGAGAAGAGCCGTTTGCATCTTCGACTCGTGTGTCATCGGTCACGCGGTAACAAGAATATATGCCCAACAAATTAAGATGCTTAATTGAGAAAACCTAGTCGTCCAAATTCAAGACGGAATTATAAATTGCCGGTGTAAATCAACCGCGCGTCGTTACACTTGGATGGCATTAAGCTTGCATAAACGTGTGGTTTCAGGTTGAGATATATGAAGGATATCCTGAGAAAGATTTCCTTCGATAAAAAAATTCTAGTTTCTATCAATTCATTCGCACTTAAAACTTAGGCTCTTTAAGCGTAATGAAATGAGTACTTACCAATTTCAGACAGTATGGACAATGCACACAGCGTTCTGTCGTTGTTAGTGACATACATATTTTAATGAGGAAGGATAATTAGGCGGAACCCACTCTCATGAGTGTTGAGTCCATAAACACAAATGATACGAGGCCAATTTAAATGGCAACTGAAGCTGGATAAGGGATCAACCCACTGATATAAATACGCTCTCCCGCAAAACAGCTTTTACACATCTCACTACTCCATAAAAATAATTATTTAGACTTCAGAAAGAAACAACACTGATACGAGTAAGAGGAACACAATTATTTTCATCCATATCTATTGCAATTACACTAAATAATTGGAACGAAATAATGAGAATATTTTTACTCGGCGACTATACAGAAAAGGAATTTCAGACGTACTGGAACGTAAGGACTATAAAATAATCTCCAGTATTTTAAAAACCATTTGGAAATACGCCTAATTTGCTGCTATTCTTATAAAATCAAACAGCAGTTGGAGTCTCCATCCGCAGTCGATTATCGCACGATGAGCGTGTTCGGGATGTTTAAAATAACTCGTGTGTTCTCGAATACTCTTTATACTCTGAAGAGGAAAGAGACCATGCCCTTCCCTAATCCTTTAGTGATCGGGGGAGTGACAGTCCCCATAGGGGATGCTATAGGGCACTCTTTTCGGCTTTTATTTTTAAACCACCATACCCTTACACAAAAACTCTCACATGCACGAGCACCCAGAGATCCTAAACCCCTGTCTGCACCAGCATCTCTCCTCCCCTTCATCTGCTCCCTCCTGGTCCATAGAGGAAATGAGGGGCGAGATTTGGTTGTCTCTCTTCCTCTCCTAAAACCATTCCTCTAATACGCAGGGAGGAAATTTACAGCTCACTCCTAGTATTAGCAGTCTCTATCACTTCAATAAAGGCACTGTCGATTAAAAGCTGACGGAGAACGAAACTATATTAATGTATAGAAACTGTTTTTGATACCAGCTCTTGGCATCTGACTTTTGTTACTCCTATAATTATATAAGACTCGTATATTTCTATGCTGGATGAATTCTCATTCTAACTACTAGTTAATCTCTCATAGGAAATCTGATTTTCATAAAATAAAGACTGATATCTGATGTTTATACGAATAAGAGAACTTTAATACGTCCGTTGCTTCTTTCTTGAAGACTATAATAAGCTAAGTAATTTTTAATCAACGATAATGAGCGATACGTTGAATAAAAAGTAAATGAAATAATAAAAATCAAAAATACATTAAGAATCAATATATTAATTATAAACCAAAAGCACGCGATCTAAAGACCGAATAAACCTCTTTAAAATACCGCTGATGAAACAGTCACCTTTTACCCTTGGTGGCGTTCTACGATAACGAATCCCTTAGCCATGGCAGTTGATAGGTAAAAACCGTAGGTGACTTACGACAAAAGCATTTCATTTTCCCTTGACCTTCGACGAAATCGCTTTCAAAACCTGGGCCCATAAAATGGCGTCGGAAAAATGTTGGTAAATCGGTCGGAAACGCGTGGCTAGAGATTGGAGGAGGCTATATTTCGCACCATCCCTTGTCTTCCCGTCACCCTCGGCCCTTTCTATTTGTTCCTCCGTGCCCCTATTCCGACCTTCTGGCACCAACACCGCCCCCGCTATCACCATTTACACCACTTGAGTTACAATGAACGTCGGATGCCACCAGACTATAGTGCCCTTTGCATTAGAGAGGGGCGGTAAAGTTTCGAAAATAGAGAAGTTAAAGGCGGCCGAAGGATCAAAATGGAGGAAGCGATTAGGGGACGGGAATAAACTAGAGGAGAAGAAAAGGAATGACATCGGTGAAGTCGAATTAGACCGACGTAAGTCACCCTCTAGTGATATATTCGAGCATTAATTTGAAAGTTAAATGCTAAGGCTCGAATAAAGTACGGTACAAAAGATAATTAGCGAAGTAAATGTGAAGGCAAGAAAAAATTAATTACTATATATTTTAGCGAATGCTACGTAGAAACGAGGCGTGGTGAAGGATGGATACAAAACACTCATAAAATACTGCTTAAGAAGTGAGAGAAGATACCTCATTCCAAATGCAAAGGCAACCAATGACGAGTTAAAAACGCATGGATTTGTGAAGCTACATTTCGTCGAAAACAATAAAGATCCGTCGAGTATTCTTGTATTACGGCGCATAGGCATTCCTTCCGTACGAATGGATATTGTCCACCACTCAGTTAATGACCAGAAAACTCATTCGGATTTAATGTTCCCTCCTAAAGCTTCCTAGACTCCTACAGTTAATTCAGAATAGACTCGCCTCATGCGTAGAGACTGTAATTTCCTACGACGTAACTCAGAAACGTTTTCGCTGCATTCGATCCCATGTGGTGGCCAATGATACCCTTGTAAAAGAACATAACAAGCTTTTATTCGCACGTTGAAGGATGTTTCTCTAAAAGAACACAAATAGGACGGAAATATGCGATAGAAAACGCGATTCACGGAGAAGTTTCACGCCGTTGATTTGCAGATAAACCAGTTAGAAAAGATTGCAATGAAAAACATTTCCGCCATAAAAATCAATGAAATATTAGCTGTTGCCTAAGATTTTAAAATATAACGAGAAATCTATGTTTGCAAAGCTTCAAATATGAAATAGAGTTGAAATACTTTTTTATTCACGAAGTAAATGTTGCTCCTTGACGTAATAATAAAAATTGAATCCGAAATATAAAGAATGTAATACACGCTATGCCATGGGTTATCTGACAGAGATAAAAACCTCTCTTTCCAGGAATTTTCTCGAACTTTTTATACCTTTTCTTCCATCAAATATATTACGTAACTGGTTTTATCTGTTGTTTGGAACGGATACAAAACACCACCTACGAAAAGATATATCTATGATCTAAGTTAAAATGAAATGTGATAATTCTTTTAACTTACAAAAGCTTATTAAAAATTTATTCTAAAGACGCGTAGGTGAAAGAAATAATTTTCAGACCCGTCCGATTGAATTGTTGACTTTTATTTCTTGATATGAGTGAAACTACCAAGTTCCACGGAGTTTACTATTCAATTAATCCATATCATAGTCACTAGATATTATAAATACCGTTATGTATTGAAAATACAAATTAAAAGTGTAACGTCTTTAAAAATATACAGCAAAAGACAATTTATGAATTAAACTTCACGTAATTAATCGCGTGTAACTTCACAAATGTCGTCATTATGCTGGGAGACAAATGCCAAACGATTTCGTAGAGTATACGAGTTCTTCGAAATACCTCACCCAAAAAAAGGCTGAGTTATTTACCAATTTACAGATTACAGTGATCCAAGTGCCTATGCCTGCCCTCGGTCAAAACTATTTCGTATTTGAGAAGAGCCGTCATAAGTTCCTCGAATCCCATTTCCCATCCCTCTACTGGCTTATTCCCAAACTGTAGTCTGAAGCGCCATCGTTACTATAGCTCACCTTTATGATCTCTACTCCCATTCTATCGCAGTAACTCCCCCACGTCCAAGCGCGCCTTCCATGTGCCGACCTTTTAAAAAACTCCCATAACTGTCCCATCTCTTCCACTCTTTTTACCTTTTTCTCTTCAGTTTCTGTCATAATTAACCGGGAGTGGGCAAAGGAATGACGCCCGTAGCCATCGTCACTGTAATTAACAGCAGTTCTACCCACGCCCGAGACATTTTCCTCGAAACTTTTCCTTGTCGAGGGGGTTTAGAGGGGATTTTACCGAAATTTTAATCACGGAAAAGATCTAAAACATGGATGTAAAGGTAAAAAAAAGTTTCGAAACTGCATTCGTGGGATTGTGAAATATTCTACTTGTAAAAATGTGTCTACATAGCAAGCTGTCAGATCTTACCCGTAAACAATTTCTTGATGATTAAGAATTACAGTTTATTGAAAAATTAACACGCATTTTATTATCGGCATTGGCAAGCTTAAATTTTAATAGAATCGTGGCAACCGCGTCTATTAACGATAAGATTATTCTTAAATACGCGACTTGAAATTATTTAATGAAATACGCGACTTAATCTACTGGAACTGGAGTTCCCAAAAGGTTATTTTCACTAATATTCGATCGACTGTATTAACTACACTCACACACTGTTAGTAGAAAAAAGAAAGGAAAATCAGGAACGAATCACTTGCCTGACGCACCTGTTTGAACTGCTCCTCGAAGCTCCAAGTCTGCTGGGAAGAGGACGTCGACGATTCGGAGGAGTGAGACGAAGCGGAGGAGATCGAATTCTGCAGAGCGGCTGCCGCGGCCGCGACCGCCGCCGACGAGGCGGAGGTCGTTGTGGTGAGCGAGGATGGAGAAGAGGTCGGGTACGCCGGCGGAGGCTGATGGCTGTTGCTGTTGTGATGCGACAGCAGGTGGGAGTGATGATGCGAGATGCCGTTGCCGTGCGGCGAGTGGTGCAGGGTGCCTCCTCCGATGGAAGTGCCGTTGCCGAACGTGATGGCCAACGGATGCGGTGCTGCGATCGGGGAGGGTGCGGGCAACGAGAAGCTCATGGCCGGCGCGGAAGTGGATGGCGGCGGGGCGTGCATGGGCATCGGAGGCGGAGGGGGCGGCGGCGGAGTGCGGAGCTGCATGTCCGCCCCCTGAGGGATCGAGGCCCCGGGGGGCATTCCTCCGGTGGCCATCATGGCCTGCTGCGGGGATGAAGAGGCGGAGGATGTGGTCGAAGCGGCGGATGAGGATGAGAGCAAAGAGTGGTGGTTCTGTATCAGCGGGCGATGGTCCACGTTCTGGTGCGGGTGATGATTGCTCTCTTCGTCCTCAAGCTCCTCGTCGTCTTCTTCGTTGCCTCCGACCACGCCGCCCCCTTGCACGCCGGCAGCCGCCCTCCGGAACAGCTCTTGAGTCACTTTGAGTTCCCTCTCAATCTCCTCTCGCTCTTCCCTCTCCTGAAATAGAATATAATGCATTAGATATCGTAATAAAACTCTAATTGATAAAAATAAAAAATACTAATGTATATTTCGCAAAGAATGCTGAAGATTGCATGTTACACATCTACCAATAACTAAATTTAGATAATTATAAATACGCAATAAAAAACTCCAAACAGAAAAAAATGCTATTTTCGCACTTAAAATCGGCACCATTGTCGATATTATTATGGTTATAGTTACGTATTTACATTAATTTATAGTTTCGTTTTAGGAATAAGAACGAACTGCTCGACAATTAAAGAGGCTATTGAGCGAATTTGTTTATTTAGCCATCTACTTCACTACATCATTGCAAAATTTTTACCAAATCCAAGTTTAAATATAATAAATATACTCGCACTTTTTAATTTTCGTCAATTCGTGATTACTTTTCTATTTCTTTAAAAGAATACAAAGTTGTTATTTCGGCAAATCTCCAAATTGGTCTTAAATATTTAATAATATCCATCCAATAACAAACTAATTAAGAAATAACATATGAATCTAACACGAAGTTAACTTAGAGCACCCTAAACGTTGAACTATATTTTCGCCATAAAATTAATACAATATTCTGAATTTCAACTTCAATAATTCGTTTTAAATATATTAATATATCTCTGGTACATACCACCGAAATATAATTAAAAAACAAATTATTTTCATATCTTTAAATAGAAGTATAATAGAAGCTATCGGTCTTTCTTTTTTTGAGATATCAGAATATTTTAGACAAAACGCTAAAATAGTAATAACTTCTATTTTCGCAACAGAACTAAATCCGAGTATCCAGAAATAAATTTTCGATGCCCGCTATGAAGGCGATTCTGCCATTTGCATTTCTTGCACGATTTGGCGCTGGCATCGCAGCGGTAGAGTACCCAATCGGGGGACGCTTATACTCCGCGAGATACCGTTCTATTTCTCGCTCAAATTGTTCGATTTTTTTTTCTTTTCGAGATGCCTTAGAACACATAAATTTCTGTAAGCCTAGGAATGTGTGTTTGAGCAAGTCTTCCTATTGCTACATATCGACCAAGCTACTTATATGGTTTACCTCTGACACTAAGGGAAGGAGAAGCCATTTCGTCCATGTTCCGGGTTAATTTGCGAAAAGCACATGTGGTCCCTATTTCCATAAACAGATTTTTTTATGCTTGCAAATGTTTTTCGAATAAGAGAGTTTAGCCGAGATAAAAGGAAACCCCTTTCGAGCGATGTCCAAATCGAAGTGTTTGGCAGTCTTTTTGTACCGCCGAAAAAGCCTTCGTGCTACCGACTTGCATGCGAAGGCAGGTGCGTGTCTTAATTGCGTCTGCGGGAATAAGATCCACCATTTAATCACCCTCTACTCAATTTGGCCGCGTAGGAAAATAAAATAATATATCTTTTAATCGCCCTCTATTACCTTAAGGCGACTGGCTAGTGAACATTAACTTAGCATTTTACGACCCTTCCAAAGATGCGATCGTCCTTTTTACAATTTACCTTCACGGGTGAAGACAGATTCTGGGAAATCGATGGATAGCGCGATTATACTTAAAAAAATATATTTCGAAATGAGCTGGGAAAAAAATTGATAGTTCTGGGAGTGTAGTCTAAAAATAAGGTATAAATATTATATATATCGAAAAAAATGAAAATCTTTAGGAATACAGATGAATATTTGTTCGATTAAACGAAAAGAGAAATTGATATATGCATGAGAACGAGAACGTACTTTAACATAAAATATTGTCGATGATATCTCATTTTAAGCCACATGTATACTAATCAATATGATTTCAAGATACTATTAAAGTATTGAGCCTGTTAGGAAGGTAAGAAATGGCGTCAGAAAAAATTGCACTAAAAAGACACGAAAACCAGTTTCCTTTCCTGAAAAATTCTTAGAACAGGAATCTGGAATTCCCTATTACTTTAACGGAGCCAAAATGATTGATAAGCACATTGACTGACTACTGCACTTCCTTATAATTTCATAAGAATACAACGCTTATCAAAATCACTATTTCTTAGACCAAAAAGTTTGAATACAAAATACAGACGGAAAGGAAACTGGTTAACGAAAGCCGCACGTGCTTCCTTAAACGTGCATTAGTTCGAATGAATTAGAGGACGTCGAGCGTGATTGATCGAAATCTTTCGCTGCTCGATTAATACACGACCCGTGATAAGAAATACATACACATCCGCAAGTAGATGCGCAATTTTGCTCGCAAGTATCGCTAATCGAATCGTCCCGGTACCAGTTCTTTGAGACCACATCGACCGGCAGCTGATTAATTGCATCCGCCCGATTACCGCCACCTACAGACACTCCGCCAATAGCATTCCTTCTCGATATAAATGAGGATATGACGCAACGCCTGCATTTTTTCTACGGACGGTCATTAATTATTCCGCCAAATTTGGCTAACTATCTGTTGGCTACGGAGAGAATGGAAAATCCACCATTTTGATCGCTTAGATAATGGACACGCTATGGATGAAAGTCTTGCTTTTATAGGAGTAATAATAAACTATTGTCCTTATCACCGAGAATAATTAAAGAAAAGGAGGTAGAGAGAAAGGAATAAATAGCGACGTGAACGGAACTCATACCCATGTTACCCACTTATTAATTATTCAAATTAAATAGTTATTATCATATCACAACAGAAAAGGAATAAAACTCGAAATAAATTTTCAATAATGTTATCCATTATATTGCAGTCAAACTGTTCTAAAGCTAAGGTAACATTCAAATTTCTAAGAAACATTGTCTTTTGATTGATCACGAATTACTGTCAGTTTATCTAAAGGTCGACTGAACGATATCAAAACCTTTTCTCGAGGAAACATTTGTCCTCGTAAGAAGGACGCAAAACGAATTACTTTATGTACTGGACAGGGACACAAAACAGACAAACCTCTCACGATAACAGTATACTGGTATCAATCGTGCTAAATGCCTCAGGTTCATACATATTTACGAGAGATATTCGATCCTGCCAATTTCAAACGAGAAATATCGTTTCTCGGTGTTAATTAACCAAGGCAAGTTCATTCCTCGTTCACGATAAGCTAATGAGGAGTCAAATATCTTGAATTAAGAAGGATATTTTGAGGAAGGGTTGCGGAGTCCATTTTCATTCTAATGTATCCAGTACTAAATGTCAAACGAGTTGTTACTTTGTCGTTACAAGTTGTAACACTTTCATGTCCTTAATGCATGACCAAATTCGTGTCCTGCGACAAAGTCTATGCACTTTGATACATTCTCTGAGCAGGTGTGCAGAGGAACGAATAGTGAACACATCACTCATTAACCGCAAATTACCGCCGCCTAAGCAATTGATTTAGCGTATCATTAATGATCCCGAAATAAGTCTGTTTCCAGTGAAAGCCATTCGCACAATACCGGAACAAAACTAAGAAGCCCTTAAAATATAAATAGATTCATCGAAAGAATAAAATAACATTCCTTACAATAAACTATCAAATATAATATTGGACTAATAAGAGTGAGAGAAAGCCTTGATATGTATTTTAAAAACAATATTGCAAGCAATTTTTGAGAAAACATTGAAAGAAATTACACTTCGCGACGAATGTTAATGAGATTAGAAATCTCTCGAAGAATCGATAATTTTCGATATTTATAAACAGCTCTAATTATGAATTATAAACATGCTTTTTGATGCGAAATTAGCGCCGTTCCTTTTTGCAATCTCTGTGCTAATTATTTAATGCGAAGATTTTCACAACGCTCAATTTCTGCCAATATTTCACAATGAGAAACTCTGTTGGAAACTATACTCACGAGATGGATTGAAACATATTTCGGAAGATAATGGACAGTGAGACTAAATCTCCTAAACTGAATCGCTTCCATTGGAGCTAACAGAATAATCCTTAAAGAACAGAAATTATACATAGATATTAAAGATTCCTACCTGCTTCATCTTTGCTATAGCGTCTGCGTCGTCCATGGTTTCCATGGGCATCCGAGTGAGGCCGTCATCCTCTTCTCCCTCTTCGTGCAGTTCCTCTGCCTCGCTCACCTCCTCCTCATTGTTGGACTGCAACGATATAAAAGACATTGAGATGCTATGGGGACTTTATCAGATTCATATTAAAATGATAAATCTAGGAGAAGCGTCATGCGTACATTAAATTCATGTTTATTTCTGTTTTTTCAAAATGATTGTCTTATTCATGCATTAAAATCACTTTCTTTTGGAATATTTTGAATCACAATAGCTAATTTAACATTGAAAGTCAATATTATGTTTATTTAATCAAGTTTGTTTTCAAATGAGAATGGTTACCAATGGTAAAGGATGCTCTTTTACCTTTATCTTATTATCTATCTCGTTCATATCATTAATAAGTTGACATACAACGACTTTTACGGGTAAACGATATAAATTACCCAAACTTCAAAGATATCCGTAAATAACAAAATAGCCACGTAATTAAGCTCTATGATAAACCCTAACTGAGATAGGAATTAGGCTCTGTAGCTCTTCACCTGCCGAATTCATCGTAAATTTAATCAGGGGAATATTAACCCTAAATGTATCTTCCGTGAAAACAACAATCTTCCTAGAATGATTTTCAAGTGTAATTACATATACATCATTTATTAAACCAAGTATTTCAATCAATTGTCTGATTAGTGAAAACTTGAAAAATTCCGAGCTCAATATATACCCGAGGAAATTTTGCAACTAGAAAAAACAGATAGTTTAGAAGCAAAACATAATAAAACACTGCGCATCGAACTCCCTTCCATACCCTATGTCTACCTAAAAAGCTTTACCCTGCTGATGTCTTCGCTATCGCACGCTTCCAAAATACCAAACAGATAAGGAAAGATTAGAGGTAACTTTGGGCGGAAAACTAGTGAAAGAATGTGGACGAGAGATTCTACATCCACGTCTCCAAACTTGCGCAACAAGGAAGATTTCTCGCCACCGAAAATATATCGCATCCGAAATCCTATTGCAGTCGGATTTATGAAGGCGAACCACGTTAAGGCTTCGTAATCTCCCGCCCTCGTTCGTGACAAACGGAGTACACGAGAATACCTTGCGATCGAATTTTCAGTTTTCCCTAATTCTTCTTGGCATCCTCCCTCTAAAGAAATAGCTCTAAAGAAATATTCGGGGAAAGAGTCCGGGAGTTCTACACCTAATTCCAACCTGTGCACCGAAGCTTGCCTCGGAAAATCGACATACAGATGATCCTTCGAAGTAACAATAATCTTGTCAGGCAAATGCTGTTTACGGCATTTATTGCATTACATTCAGACCTCAAATACGATTTCATCCGATTTCAGCTGTTTGGAGTTTCTAATCCGCTAAAATCGAATCAAGACAACCTGCGACAACGAATAAGAGATATTACACAAAAATTTACAATCGTATCTTAGCTATTCTCATTTTCCAATGCACTCAATGCATCATGAACGTTAATGAAAAACTATCAGGCGTTTTTTGAAGAGGAACTTAATTATTATCACAAGGGAAAGCAAATTATCTTCAAAAGGTAATAAAACGTATTTTATATTGTATCTACCATTTCCGACCATGTTTAGAGAAAACATTATGAAATATGAAACATGAAACTGAAAAACAACGAGTTTAGCTTCTTGCTCCTTATTTTAAATGCCAACAAATTTATATTATAAATCACAGCATCGTTTTCAAAATCGATTCATATTTTTATTGAAAATGTAAATACCACCTCACGGCTGAGTTTCGATGTGTTATTAGCTTTTCTATCTTTTTTTTTCATTTTGAGAATTATTTTAACTTGCAAATGCCTTCTCTGATCAAAAAAACACAAGAAAGGGAAAGGTTGGGTATGGTGGAAAGATTCCATCCCAACCCAATAGTTTCCTGATGCCACAGAGGAAAACGAGAAACGATGAAGTTCCAAAGCGACATGATAATGTGCTGATTCACAACGTTTGAGGAAGGATCGAGGCTAAAGGAATGTGGCAAACGATAGGAAGGAGTGTACGGGCTGAGATGTCACCTCGGGACCGAAACCTTTCTCGGAATTATCCAATATAAACGAGAACCACATCTTTCTTAATATAGATGATGATTTCATATTATTGTAAGAGACACGCGGAAAATTTCTAATCCGAAGTGATCGAATTGAAGTGTAATTTTATAACCTGGACGAAGAATTTACAATTCATTTTGAGTGGATTAATTCGAAACAACATAAATGGATTTAAAAGGCATTTCATTTTGAGTTTACTTATTTTATACCAAGAAACGTCTTTGATAAGTATGACTAAAAGGACTTCTAACACGTTTTAAGCTATTTATGTTAAATATAAGTTCTTCTTGAACTACGTACATCCTGAAATCTAGCGTTCATTTACCAAATGAATGCAATTGTGTGTAACTTAGGGATTAAAGAACTGATATAAACCATAATGAAGCTACAGTTAAGAAATTGATCGAAGCAAAATGACCGATAGACAGCTGATTTTCTCACAATATTTGTATATTTAATAGATTTCGATGAACTTTCAAATAAATCAGCAGGAGAAAGTGACGAGCGATGACAATTTTACGTCACAGAGCAGAATTCTTAGAGATCCAACTCTCGCGTACAACATTGTTTTTCGTTCTCCTTGGAAATCTCTCGCCCCCTAAAGCACGAGAAGGCGACAGTTGGGGCGAATTCCTTCCGAAGGAATTGAGTTTCCCTCCTTACAGCCCCCTGACACCCGTCCCATTATAGCGCCCATGACGAAATAAGAAAACGAAGGAAACTATTTTATAAGCGTCTCTGTAATACTAAAATAGCTAATGATCCGAATAAGAAACGACTTATATTAAAGTTTATATGTATATCATTGAAAATATACGGTAGTTATTACAGGAAGTAACGCCTTGTTCACATGAGATAAAAATAAACTCGCAAAAGGTACGAAATGTTTCTTATATATTTTATAATACGTAATATCGGATAATTAATACGTATACTGAAGCGATTGATCAGAACCATAAGCAAATGGCTATTTGAAATCGAAACAGATCGTAAATCATAAACAAGCATCGCTCTTATTGAGAACGATGAGTAAATATTTAATTCGGGAAACGACCGAACCAACGGAGTAATTTGAAAGGCGAATAAGATTAAAAGAGTGGGAGGGCGAGCTTATTAACGCAGAATACAAAGGGAGACAAATAACGTGTTTTGAATGAGAACCTTTAGCTACTAAAAGGAGATGACTCAGCGCGTTCGTTTGAAACGCGTTTAGGAAATCGAAGAGGGAAGATACCACATCAGAATACGGAAAACAGGTCAAATATTGCACCTTCAGAAAGGTTAAACCCGAAAAGATCATATTTAAAAATAATGCGAGGAAGGAGTTAAATATATCATTTCTATTTAACAAATCAATTGCATTGAAACGCCTGGACTAATCGTTACATAAACTTCCTCGGGGATGTGTATCGAGATAAGCACCGATATCCAAACAAAAAGCCCAGATAACTCTTCACATCGCGCTGTATTAGCATGAGAATCATAACTCATCCCAAGGAAAATACAAGGAACATCGTAGGAAAAAAAATTAAATATTAAAATATCAGCCCCATAAATCATCCGCCTTCCCCCAGAAGTTCTGATATAAAGACCCCCCTCCCTACACCACCAGACGGATTATGACTTGGTACACGAGGTACTTTTTGGAGCCAAGAGGAAACCCATGTCGCACCTCTCCTTCTATCGCATCAAAGGACACGATAGTCGTCCTGCATTGTGATGCTAATGCGGCTGTCCTGCTAAGGGGGGTGGGGGTTGGCAGGTATAAGGAGTCGAGATGGTGGTGGGAAGGGGTTTATTTTGGAGAGGAGCAGCGGAGGGAAGTGTCGTCTTTTGACTTAATCGCCCGGGAGTGTCCCGAAGTGTGTGGATGACGGAAGGGTGGGGCCTCTCACGAACTTTTAATGACGCGTGAAGAATGGATTAAGAAGAAGATAATTGACGACTATTCCACACCTTACTCATCAAACAAAAGAATCTCTTTATACGCTGGGACACCGTCTTCTGTTTTCATCTGATCTTCCGCTCGCTCGATATGGGAAGGGCAGAATCGTTAACGAATGAGGAATTGAATCGGGTCCACTTCCCCCATGGGAGTAAACGAGGTTCCATAAGTATGTTTGCGATTTGTTTTTCGTAATTTAAGTATCAGGGAGACGTGGTCGATTACCGGTAAAATCGAGAGGGCTGAACTATCCTGAGCGACGTTTCCATACACGATTTTTTTGTCGCAGCGATCTGTCACACCCATTCCTCGTCAACCTGTTCAATCTATCCCTTCTCCTCGGAGGCTGACACGAAGCATTGAAACTGCCTAAATGACACAAATGAACGACCGATATTTAAATTGGATGTACCTGCGACATAAGCTGAGCAACCTTTGTAGGAAAAAAACTTAATCCGTCTATTACGAAGCCCTTCCTTGAAAAATATGTATTACGTGCCACTGATCAAAAATCAGAGTTAGCTCTCTAACGAAAAACTGAAAGCATTTTAAAACTTCTATAAATACATCGCGAATTTACTTATTAGCCAGTCTAAATTAATTTTTTTTAATGTAAAATAGTACATTAAAAAAAACAGATTAGGATTCCAAATAATACTTTTCAAAAATATTTAATGACGTATTCTCAATACAAAATATGCAAACAAATAAATGATCATGTTTATTGTAGGATAATAACGCACCGATTCGCTTCGAAACTAAAACCTGAATGAACTAGAACATAGAGCGGTAAGGCATTTTAGAAAATTAAATCGTAATATTTCTAACCATCGTCATTTTGGAGAAGTGTGGCATAAAGAGGCTCAAATGAAAGGGTCGCTACTAAAATAACCTACACTTAACTAGTTCATTCGGACGGACCACTTTTTGTTCGGCCGCCCCTCCTCCGGCCACTGCACAGAAGAAGCTCCCATAAGTTTCCGGGCGTAAAAACCTCTCCGTCCATACCAATTACGAGCCCTCACTTTTCCGTAAATGTCTCGAACTAATTCAATCGCCCACTTTTGCCCACGGGGCACCACGATACTCGGAAATTCCCGTTTTCTCTCGTGCAAGGTTACTCACCAAATACGTTTACCGTTTCCCCATCAATTGAAGGACATGGTGATATCTATTTATACAGAGGCGAATAGATATTTTAGATTCGCTCTCACACTCAAATTGGCCGTAATTTTCGGCTAGTGTCCCATTCGAATCATTCGGACGATAACGGTACTGATTTGACTGCGAGAAAATATTAATAACCACTGAAATATCACCTTGATTTAAATATCGAAAATTCTAGAACTTTAACCTAATGGAACAGCTCGTTATAGATATTACGTACGTGATTGCGTGCACGAATAAGCTAAGAGAATTTATCAAAATATCATCTCTCTCCATAAACGTTAATAAATATATTTAAAATAAAATATTTCCTCAAAAATACCGATAAATTTTATATTTTAAGATTTAAATAAAGATATTTGTTAAGCTAAGAACTGCGTTCACTCATACTTTCACGAAGTAGAAACCTGTATTCGTAATGAAATTGTCGACGGAATTCTAACTTTAGAATTACGTCACGTAGAGAGAGGCACTCGGACGAATCAATCCTCATATCCGCGTCTTCTTGGTGTCGCCAAAGGAGGCTCGTGGGGGTGTTTGGATAGTAGGGGCGGTTAGGGCCCCCTGGGGACGACATGATGGGGCGGATCCCCGATCCAAACGTGGGAATCGCGGCTGGAGACCGCCCCCGCCATGTGAGGGAGCACAGGACCCATTCGACCCACCTCCCAATTCCACAAACCAAACTCAGGTATACGCATATCTCGTAAGGAGATAAGAGACGGAAATGCTAGAACGGTCTCGGCGATTTTTTCCTTCTCTATGTATTTCTAGCGGAGGTTATGAAATACATTTTCCACTGGTCACGTATCTCTTCATTTATAACACCTCATATTCGAGTAAGAAAACTTTTATGAACCGATACGATTCATTGTAATCAAACGGAAGGTGGAAGCGATTTTATGACAGCTGGATACTGGACAACTTATCAGAAGCAGTAAAAACGTTTAATCGCCTAAAATTGCATTACAGCAAATAAAGCATCCAGAGCAAAGCTATCAATAATTGCCATAATACGGAAGGTAAGCCTTCTTGCTAATAGATAAGAAAGAGAAATAATTAAGAAAGTAATTAACCGGAGAAACTAATTATATTCGAGGCGAATGGGTGAAATTTCAAGCCTGCATTATATTTCTCAGTCTGAGCACACACATATCGTAAAATTAGCAAATTTGCAATTATTTCGATTAATTTTTCAAAACTTTTATGATAAAATCTACACCATTTTATTCGTTTCCGATCTTGCATATGGCATTCATTTATTCTTAAAGCGATAATTGTTCGGTCTTTTATGGAGAGATATGAGAATATACCAACCAGCCCTAAAACTTATTTGCTTTAGATATTTCACAAACAGGTTGAAGGTCATGTAACCGTACAAATTATTATCGCTTTCTTATCAGACTGCAAACCCTGTCAAATACAGCAGAAAGTAAAAGTTTTGAACTCTTAAGGTTGGAAGATCTTGGGTGTGTTCCTATGACGCATGAGATGTGAAGAACAAGCAAACGAGAATAAATAAGAGATCCAGTTAAGAGGGAATTTCGATTATGATGTTCAACTTTCGTCTCATTCCGACTAAAATCTCGTTCAATTGCATTAATTTTAAAATTACGCAATTCCCTAATTGCTTAACCAATTTCAACATGGAACATTAAACATAAATGATGCTCTTCGGGAGATCGGAGATTTTCGGTAGCGAAGCGATTTATACAGTGGAAATTCAACACAGAATGATTACAAACAAAATAATAACGAAAAATCAGAGATAGATGTGATTTCTGATTTGATAAAACCGAATATCAATAATGAAAATGACCTCCTCTGCTTAAATGAGCTATTTTTGATCATACTAATATGCTATAAATAATCGTTTATTAGATCATGGTGAAACAACATTTCAATTTCTTCCGATAGCCAAACCCTCTAACAGACCCACGCACTACTCCCCTTCAAAATCAATCCTCTTCAAGTGCCAGATGGGACAATCAGAACAAAGGAAAATCTCGGATCAAACTCCAATCTCTTGGATACGATAATAAACAAACAAGCGAAGATACAAACAAGGTCGAGGGTAAACACAATGCGGTTAAGGGTTATCTCGCAGTCACAGTATCACAATGCTCTAAAATGCTCAATTAACGAAAACGAGGGGACGGATGACGCACCGAATGCTCGGACGGTACGGAAATAAACAGCAGTTCGCGGAAAAAACGGTAGACATCGAGGAAAGCTTCATCGGAGACCATCGGGGGTTCGCCAATACGTGACTTGACGGTGAAATCAGGGAAGACCATAATCGAAAAGAGACATGCTGCCAGCTATGGGTTTCCCATCCAAGTCTTCTTTTCGTTTCTCAATGATTTAATGGGCTCCGACATAAAATTATCTGACCTAATTATGCCGAATTTTTCAGCTGGACTGAAGAAAAGTGTGTCACTGGTTCACTAAAATATGTATTTATAAAATTATGGACTTGCTTATAGAGAAATCGATAAATTAAAATAGCTTCAAAGATTTAATAATTCAGACACCTTTCTCATGCTAAAAATAATTGTAAAAGTAATTCGAGAAAAATATTGGGAAAATTTTCATTAAATTTCTTTTTTTTTATTAAAATAAAAAGTTTTACTTTTCGAGGAAAAAGATTCCAAACATTCCTGAGTGAAACTACGTTACAGAACGGAAATACATTGTCCCTCCGCATAAAAGAACACCTTATGACCCCTATGGTAATTGATTGTAGCTAATGCCAACGTATCCCCGTCAGATTTCAGCAATCGAATGGAAATTTAAGGTGGGAGAACGGTGTGGAGGGTAGCGAAAGAGGGCGGGGCATAACAACGGAGGAAGTCGGGGTAGTGAAGGCGTCGTATCCAAGACGACGCCGACGCCACCCACTCACTGCGCATTCCGCAAAAAGAACATTCGATTTGTTCTGGATGCGACCACTGTCACGACGCCTGCAGTATACGCCCCATTCTCATGAAGCGGGTTATCCAATGCGGTGCGAACCAAGCTTCTATTAGGGCTATTCCTTGAAATATAGCGATCTAAAAACATCGGAGAATTCCAAACGATAAGTGTTTTATAAATTCATAGCTCGATTGCAATCCTCCAATTGTGGTAAACAGGCAAACTGATAAATAAACGTACGTACACACACTCATACTAATACTCGCTTGTGACAGAACACCAAGGGAAAGCTTTCCCTCTCACGACAGTCTTACAAACTTGAGAATCATTCACCTCAAGCACGATCAAATCTAAACCGTATTAACTCGATCTACATTCATTCATTAAGGTTTGTGCGTGTGCATTAATTCCACATAGTCGGGTGAAATCTATACACTCGTTGCTACTAAAAGGAGAAATTCCTCTTTCAAAATCTCTCTCTTTCCGCATCCCGTTCCTCAGCTAACATCCTAGTGATTTAGGCAAGCATCCCTTACAAGGAGGACGTTGCAAAAAGACACTCTGCCAGCATTACGATTTTGGTAAGACTCGAATCAGCTTACGTGTGCGAAGTTGTGATTGAATTTCTAATCGTCTTTGACGAGGAATCCACTTTCTATTTATGCTATTCCTGTCATCATGACGATCTCAGACCAACACGACTTGCGCGAAGCACTTATTTTGAAAAACTTCTGCTCATTAAAGGGTCACGTCCGAAATATCGCTCTAGGCGACAGAAGCGCCATCTTCTCGAAGAGCGGAAAAATATGAAAACTTATTTGCTTAAATGAGCTGCGAAATGATTTCACTTCAACGTCCGTTTTCAGAGGAATTCCTGGTATAAATGGAAAATGAAACTATTAAGATTTCGCAACTGGGGATTCCAACGAAATCAACGAAACCTTGAGCGGTTTGTGAAATTGAGGTCTAAATGAGAGAAAATAATTTGGCAAATATTTTATATATATAGTCAAATAGCTCTGAGAACCTTTATAAGTGAGGGCACTACTTCGAAATGATATTTTTGGAATAATAAGAACAACTAATAAAGTTAATAATCCAAAGAAATATTAATGAATAGTCGTACACTTTTTCTTGTGCACAAATTTAACTACTTTTTCACAAGTCCGTAATATAATCTCCGAAAGGCATAAAAAACATTTTAGATGTTTAGACACTCGTAATGTGAAAGCTTCGTAAGAGCGATTGCAGTTTTAAAAACTCGTACTAAACAAACAATCCCGATTTTCTCGTCATTTAAAAGTAGTGTTCATAGATTACTTTCCATGGGCGCGTGGTAATATTGTGATTAATTTAAGCGAATTCTTAAAATTATCGCTATTCGCATGAATTTTAAAATACTTTACTTCTCTTAAGCTAAGACCTTACGAGTGATTACACAAAATAAAGGTTAAAGGGAACGAGTTTCGTGGCAAACCTGTCTTCGATAAGGTTACTCATTTCCGAGAAATAATGGATAATGAGGAAATCCGAAATAAATTATAACTTTTCGAACTTATTTGTATAAATTTAGACGTAAAAACATACTTTAATTGCGCAAAACAGATTTACGAAACGAATGAGCAAATTTTATTTGCCGAAAAATCGTCAGCAAAATAACGTAGTTACTACATCGACCATGGCAATCAGCATACCTGATTACTATTGACAGCTATATATTGTATTTCCCCTGAGATTGATATTCCTTGAGACCCTTTCAAAACAGATGCTTCTTTAGTGGGTGTTTAAAAAAACCCTGCGGCAGATGAAAGTGATACAAAAGAGTGATTTTTTTCTAGTGAGCACCGAGGTAACTGGTGCAAAGTTTTACTAAAAGGAATGTTACCACATGAGACAAGCCATAATAATGTTGTTGGTGAATGTGCATTCGACACTGGAAGTCGTCTAAACAGAGCACCGTTCAATCAAATGCAGTATTTCTTCTTACCGTTTGCTAGAAACTTCTCGTTCTATGTTCACGCCTTATATGCTAACGTCACGTCTTTTGGTACACGGCGAACAGTTAAATCTATGTTCCAAAGTGAGCCGCAATTATTCCCATCAGTACGGAAAAAATTCTGGATTGAAGAGTTGTAATGAAGAAAGAATTACGATCATTCGATAAACATAAACATTGGTGAGCGTGATTTATACCCAAATCCTATCTAAGAACTACCTATTCGAAGTGAGATAGAAACCTTTTAGTGCAATGGAAGTACAGCACCATGGGTACAGGATTCCAGCACGACCCAACTCTACTAATGTTGTTACTACTACCTTATCCCTTTTGTATGAATTACATCTTGCGATACCTTTCGAACAAATTAGATCCTTTAAAAATAGCGTTCATCAAACTCAACAACAAGATCAACATGGCAACCACCATTGCATTCATTCTTGATTACATGTGTCAACGTAATCTTACGAGATTTATTCCCATTCCTAACGATTAAATTAGAAGAATAATATCAAAAAATTTAAATAAAATTACTATCGGTATATTAATCAAAATCTCTAAAGCGAAATCCACACTAAAATTACCGACAGTAAGTTTTAGTGAACCAAATAATTAGGAAATTTTACATCAAATTCTTGCAACGAGTCTCGTCTTATCTTTCAGTTCACTCCCTCTACATTTCCGCGATAAAAACCAAAAATTTTCCCCATTAAAAAAATAAAGCTTAAACTTTACGAGCATCGAGACTAGTAAATTCCATTTTTAATTATGTTTGGCTCTCTCCTAAAGCACTCCCCACAGAAGAGAAATTAAATTCGGAGATATAAAAGATATATAACCAAAAAATACTTGCATATCTAATGTGTTATTAAGTATATTGAATATTCATGGCATTGATTTCCTGTCCGTCCGGGCTAAACAAGTAATTGCAATTAGATCACGTGTTAGGTTAAATACGGGATGATGTATCTAAACTTTCCAAGAGCAAAAGGTTGAGTAAATAAATTAAACTACTTTGATACTATGTTATCAATGATTTATGATGCACAAAAACGATAATTACTCTACGTTAAAATTAATTCATTTAGGAAAGTTAACCCGGAATATTTTAATGAAACGCTCCGGGAAATATAATGACCCAGGTGAACGACAAGTTATCATTCTATGAGACTGGAAGGAGGAGCAGGGGTAGCTAATGATCTTCACAAGCTACAACTAAACTCCCCACCCTTCGAATAACATGACGGACCAAAAAAAAAACACACTTAGGGTCAGCGTTCCTCCCTTATGAAAATCGGAAGCGGTGGGAAGAAGTAAGGATTATCACGGAGGAATAAAGAACCTGAGGGACGAGGGCGGAGACGTCAATAAGTCCGTGGGATAGACAAATGATCCTCTCTCCTTCCATTCAATCTACCAATAACTTCCCCCTTTCACGCTATCGCTCAAAGCGAACGCATATCCCACCCTTCAACACTTCTCATTCCGAATTCCGTCCCACGGGCCGACATAAGCCACATCGTTTGCCATCCTTTTTTTCCATTCGTGATCCTTACATTCCACTGTCCCACAGCTCCCTTTTTTGTCCGCGATGATGGGAAAGAGCGTAACGCCCCCTCCGCACACACTTCTTAACTAGGTTGATTGATTACACCGGCAAAGTGAAAATGGACTTACGTAGTGTGCGGGGAAAAAAGGGGATTGTTAGTTATGCTTTCTCGGTCTTCTTTGTAGCGTGGGTAAAGGGGTTCGGTTAGATACGCGAGGGATATCCGAACGGCCCTCTAGGAGAATCTATTGCTGTCATCGAAAGAGGCGAAATAAAACCGGTATCATAGCGATAGCGGATTTCCAATTACGCTTCAGATATGAAAGCGATTGCGGTAAGCTTAAACTACTCTAATTTATGGGAGGCGGAACGAAAATGAGGGCTGAATATTTAAATGAACTCTTATTTATTCGCATTAGAATGCCTTAATCACTAAGGTACTGCGCGTGTATTCTACGTACAATAAAATTACGAATTTAACCTTCGCTTCAAAAACAACTTTATAGTTAACCAGACACGGTGTTTCAACGCTATCGCGAGACAGCAGCTATATATCTGTCAATGAAATGTTTTAATATTCCATAAAAGTAATCGTCGGAAATGTTGACTTCCCGATTCTGAAATGAAAACTCGGTTTGAATTAGAAAATTAAATGGGTGAGGTTTAAAGACATCGCTATCATTTCCTAACGTTGACAGAAGCGCTTAGTATTAACGAATATTATTAAACAAATCTGGCGAAAGAGAGATAGACGTAATTAAGTATAACCTTTAACAGTGAGAAGAATGCTGGAAATTTCGTGAGAACCTTCTCGAAAATAGTGCGTAGTTCCTTCGCTGCCTCAACGATCGATTCTTCCAGAGAGCGTTCAAAATAAACTTCTAGAACTTCCAGAGACATTAGGGGAATAATGCCGATGTATCTTCCGACTTCGGGCGCTAATTACATGGATGGAGGAAAGATTAAGCATCCGCTGGATCATGAGAAATAGGATTCCTTACGAGCTTTGAGGTATAAAAAGGGTTTCCAATAGTTCGCGAGTATCTGAGTCGATGAAAAACGAATGAGGCAAGATTGGTCCTTGGAGAGATGTATAGGGGAAAAGGAAGAAGTGGTGAAGAGGGTCTTTGGGGTGCTCGCGAACGAAAGAAAGTTGGATAGAAGGATTAGGGTTGATGGGGTAAAACGAGTTGAGAGAGGAATACAAAGTGGGAGGAGGTTTTAAGGAAGCCGGGAGCACTATGAGTTATTCCGGGAGAGGTTTATTTATATCGCTGATATACAAGGATGGTGTGGGTAAAAAGACAGAGAAAGAGGGCGGTGGCTTTGTGAGGGAATCACGGAAGAGAATCGGTTTGGGAGTGAGAGAGATCAATTCCCGAGATGCGATACAGAGAAATGAAACGATCCCAGATGGCCGCAGTTGGATGACTGAGTGCATGATAAGGACTCATATTTGATAGCAGTTATACTTTCACGAGAGACTATTTGTTTAGTCGGTTCCATAGCGCCGTAAAACGTTTACGCTCCTAAAAGAAAGAAAAAAATAAAAAGCGAAAAGAACCTAATGTGTCGAATTGCCGAATCGAATACCAAAATCGTATAAAGACTATGTAGTCACTTTCTTTAAACAAATATTAATGCTATACGGAGATGAGTTAAGTTCAAAATAAGCTAAAAACGTTATACATTATTATACCCATTTCTATTTAATTCAGGATTTGATTTTTATGACAATTGTAAGGAAGGAAAGTGCGGTCTCGTAATTTTGATGACTTTTGTATTGAATGAAAAAGAATCGGAGATACTATAAAACAACCAATATTACGTAAATTAAACCTTCCGTTGTATTGTAATTTCGTTACGATATCAAATAAAGAGAGAAATGCTGCCGAATCTACACATTACTGTAATTACATTTATAGATAGAAAAATAATAGAAGATGTTGAATACTGTAAGAGCTGTCAAGCTACATATCTCTGTCACCAAAATAAAAGGCTCGCACTCTGAAGTGAGATAAAAGCCATTAATTACAGATCTCTGACTAATCAGAAACATTATTTATGAAGAAGCTCGGGGAAAATCTCGTTCAAAGCAGTCGAAGAAAGATCTCTCATTGGCTCATTTCCAAAGCATTGTACAGTTCGCTTCCGTTGATTCAGCTGTTAATGATGTTCTACTGCTTTTATTTTTGTAGCAATTGTAACGAACATTATCACAGGAATATCTTTCAACTCAAGGACACTTCCGTTTTTACTGTTTTACTTTAAATGACGATTGATATAAACGAAATTTTTTTTATTGGCAAGGGTATTTAAGAAAATAATACATTCTTTTTCCAGCATAGTTCCACAGAAATTTAAAGATAATTATATTCTCAGTAATAAATTTAGCTTTTCTTTAAAAAAAAATCGTGATTTCTTTCCGAAATATACTCGCAACATACAAGGATATCTCATCTCCAATTTACAATAAGCATGATAAGAGAGAGAGAAAATAAAACAGTTCAACCTGTTCTATAAGAGCATGTAAATTTTTCGATTAAATTAAAACATTTTGAATTCGCAACACACTTTCTCAGCCATTGATATGATACGGGCTATCGCTCAAATATCAACGTAATTAAAATTGACCACAGCAGTAATGATTCTCTTTGAGTAAAAAGCCTATTTGGAACAAGTGCTCGATTCCGCTATTCTGTTCAGTCCTATTATTAACACGTTCGCGAATCCCGCGGTCATGCAAGCAGGAAGACAAGTGAAGACTCTTACAAGCAAAGAACAAATCCGTTTTTGCGGACCGCCTTTGGTGTCTCCTCCCTCAACACCACCCCCTTAATAAATTAATGCCACCGTCCCTCTTACACGTGTATAGCAACATCCACAGTGATTCGTCTTCATCAGAGATTTTGGATCGGAGCCCGAGATCAGGTGCCTCTTCCGCGTATAATCGGTGACAAAATCGTAGGAGCGAAAGCGACGATTCTTTGTGCGCATTTCGACCGAAATTCATTTTCTTTGTCAACCACAGAGGCGAGACTTGAAATGTATTCTAAACAATTCAATCCTTTCGCTGCCAACTAAACAACCTATATTAAACTTCGTCTCGAGTTTCATAGATGACAGGAAAAGAGCAAGGGATACATTTTTAACACATATTCATGTATTACATTCCGATATGGGCGTACATTTAAAACCGGTGTATCCTTTAAATCACCACCGTATAGAGTAAGCATATGTCATTGTTGATTCGATACGGTTACAATATGCATTAGTTCGCACACAAAATGACTACTTCCTATATTACTATGAACTACTCACAGAAATGAAATACATAAATACGAAATTGCTTTTCTCTTACTTAGCTGACCATCAATTTCAAGTTCATCAGACCCACAAAAACGACAACAAAGGAAATCCCGTGAGATGAAAAAGGAGTGTAAAATAATATGCTTGAGAGTACGTCTTCCTCGTGAGGTGACAGCGCAAAAAAATACATCCACGTGAACAGTTCTTTGAGGGAATCAATGATATAAAAAGCCGATGCTTTGCCGTGGGTGGTCAATTCCAAGGGGCAGAGGCCAGATGGTAAAATAGAACGATGGGGGGAATGAGAAAATAGAAGGATGAAAGGAGAGAAATGGCAGGGGGTGGCAGAAAAGGGAGTACGCGAGACGTGTCACTCGCTAACGACTGAAAGGACCCAAAAGCCGAGATTCTATTATTGAATTCTTAGGCGATGGCTAAGGAGGGCGATGAAAGAGCGTTCAAATTAATCTCGCTACTCCCTCAAAGGCACTGATCGAAGAAGGCAGTGGTCGTCGAGATGAGGAGGCGATGAAACGTGTCCACTCGTAAATGGTTTCTCTTTCACCTTTTATGGAGGGCCTATGGAGAAGCGACTCGTGAGATTTGAGAAGGCGGGGACACTTGGTAAAAACTGGAACACGGAAGCCGCAAGTGATGCGAAATCTCGAATTGGAGATGAGATCCTTTTGGGTAAGCTGACTGATCCCTATCGAGCATCCTTACATCAACATAATTAGAAGTCGCCAACGGATGGGGGTAATGAAATCCTGAGCCGTACACAGCGTTTAAAAACTGTACCGATGCGTGCTGTACGTATACGGGGAACGAGATTTCCGCTTGATGTACTTGTGGCGTAATATGAGGAAAACGCGTTGACGATGTGCGTCATAGATATCGAGATAGGAAAGTAGATTCGGCCGATAAAAAATATGGAAAAAATCGCACAAGTGAAAGGTAATCCATATGCAAGTACGAAGATTTTTTCATGTCAATGACAGCATAGGACTATGTACTGGTGAAAGATATTTACTCAAACTGAACAAATGAAAGTATATTTTTAAATAAATCTACTATGATCAAGATCAAGTTTTGTGGAAGGGATCCGTGATAATTGAATGAGGATTACTACGACAGAAATGCAAAAATATTACATAAAATCACGCGCTTTGTTCAGAATAAATTTGTGGAATTTATAGTTTTTTCCTCAAACATTTCAACATAAGCAAATAAATAGCGAAAAGATCACACATTTTTTTAGAGAACTGGAGAAAATTTTTCAGAAGTTAAATGTGTTTGAAAGCGTCTGATAAGCATAGCGCACATTTCGTGGAAGTTATATTGACCTTTTACGCAATTTAGATATTAAAGGAGGAGCCATAAAAATAATTGAGCGCACAGAAATCTCCGGAAGGAGCTCGTTAACCAGAGTAAACCATTAATTCCCTCCGTCACTCAAGTGGATTGAAGAGCGCACTGTGAAAGGACTATAATTATCAGTCCATAGCTATTTACGAGAACATATGTATAGATGTATAAACTCGCTATAAATATACTCCGCCCTGAATCACTAATATCTGACTCATCTAGACCATTTATAATGATGAGGTTTTTTCGCCGAGCCTTTTAAAAATACTTTCAAGAAGGTGACGATTTATTTGTGGATGATGATCTGGTTGAAAGATGAAAAGAAATTAAGACTTGATATGAAAACATTCGTAGAAAATCTATTATTAAGTGGACGTGAGTAACGCTTTCTTACATCGAAGTAAAGACAAACAAGCTTAAATCTACCAAAGTGAACTCGGCGATCAATAAAATATCGTGTAATTTAATTTCTATGATTTTACTACAAACCGCAACCTACCATTTCATGAAAAATTTGACTTTGCAGCTCAGTAGTAATTTTAAAAATGATGGAAGCAAATGAACCGCTATATTCCTTCTTTCCATTTAACCATCCCCGTAAATCAAAGTCTTTAATATAAGGCTGCTTTACCTTGCCCCCACCGACAGACTACGAAACGAGAAAACCGTTTACCGAGTTATTTAAATATCTATCGGTGGAAAAAATTCTCGAATATCCACCGGAAACCGTGCAATGATGACATTGCCTATTTCCGTCAATAAGTTATTCGAGCTTTTAGATCCCGCAAGGGTGTTCGCTTTGTTTTCATTGGCTCTAATTTCTCCGGGAGCCATCTTTCGCTTTTGGACGGAGATGAATGGAGTTGCGCAACGGAGTCTAAATCAGTTTTCATTTCATCTCGCAGTCGAAGAAGACGGGAAATATAAAGGCGCGGAAGAGTAATGAATACCACTCACAATGGTTCTTTCATCCTGGAGCCACCGCTCTGAATATTAAAACCGACTCTAAATTCCCCGGAATTGAAAAATACCTCTCCTGATAAAAGCCGTAAACGGAACGCCCGGAGAGAAAAGGTTCTCGTCAATTGGAGCCACTTCTCACGCAGAAACTTTCCCAATGCGGGAATAAGCCACTTTAGGGAGGACTACACGCAGATTCCTACCCCAGAACCCGACCGTTTCCAGGAAAAAATAAAGAGGTCGGGTTGGCACGCCTGGTCATCACATTCACACCCTCTCGAGCAGATTCCCTTGCATCCGCTTCCCGACCTACCCTTAAGAACGCCCCCGCAAAATCCCACCCACCCCTAGACCCTTGGAGGTTAATTTTAGGAGAGGCAATGGTGTCTTGAGGCGTTGGACACCCTAGCGGCGGGGGGCCCTGAGGCGTCAACTTGGCGGCAACCGGAGGGCGGGGGTGGGCCCAAATCCCCTTCTCCTTTTCTTGCCATTCCACACATCTGCGACTTACCCCGCCCTCGAATCCCATCGGGATAAGTTTCCGAAGTGTATGGCCAAGGCGTCGCCGAGGGAGGATGGTTTTAAAAGAATCGAAAGTGCGCGCCCTCGTTTGTCAAAACAATTGGAGATGACGGAGATCGAACGAACGGATTCTGGAGACGGGTCGGGGAGAAAAACCTGCGGCTAATACAAATATTGTCTCTGAGGAAATGTTCGTTTCTCGAAGGCGAGGGCTGAGCTTGATACGAGAGAGGATAATTTGAGGTGATCACGTGCTATGAAGGAACTTGTCCGGCTTCCATACTAAGAATAAACAGCGTTTGAGCGAAAGCTTTGTTTTGGAAAACGCAATGGAGTATTCTCTGACTTTCTGAAACAAAATTATGGCGGCGGTAATCTAAATAAAAATATTGACCAGGAATATCGAGCATGAAGCTTGAGAAAGAATACGCTGAAACATCTTCAGATGACACGGCATTGCAATTCTATTTTACCAGCGGATAAATTGCAGGCATCGACCGAAAAGGCCATGGAATGAGATGTTCCTCTATAGAGCGCAGTCTACGACCGACAAAATAAAGCAACTGCGTTTGCTCCAACGCCACTTTAGCCACGGAGTTGTAAACATTTCATCCCGTCGATTCAATCGGGGCCCCACGCCTTGCGCAGGCCTTATAAAAAGATCGAGTGCTCCATAATCAACGAACTTGTTCCGACGTATTTGGAGAAACGAAAGAGATGCCGCGTGCAGTCCCTCTCCTGGGAAATATCTCGCATCAATACTAATTCCGTTGCCTCAAGGATCTTCCCGTATACGTTCCTCGCCACCTTCTGCCGCTGCTCATCCCCACCCGTGATATATCTGGATGGGATTAGCATTTTTCGACCGTTGATCAAGAATCTCCCACATCCTGTATACCTAAAGAATGATACTGAGTCATTTATATCTCTCGGAGACAGGGTCTGCTACCATTATTTTATTTCCTCGCTTTTCAGCTGCTATTTAATTAACCATACCCTTCCCCGTCACATAACCGATGTAAAAAACGTATACGTAATATAACGTAAGGAAAAAAAGTCGACAAAATAAATGCCATCATCGAAATATTGCCTCGGATTGACATGAAAAACGATAGACTAATCAACCGGCACATTCCAATTCGTCATATTGCAGCAACCCATTCGTACATTTAAATTCAGCAACACGGAAGCCAATTCTATAACTATATCGCGTATAAAATTAAGAACATTAAAGAGCATGGGAGCAAGAATATTACCTAGTTTTCAAAAAGGTCGAGGAATCGAGCTTTTTCTACGCTGTATACTTACAACCTATATTAGAAAGACGATACCCTTCTACGAATGCGTTACCATCTGCGTGAGTTTGAGTCCTTGGCAAGGACGGAAACGGTGAATGTCTAAATGAGCTTTTCGAAGACGAAGACGTTTAATGGGGTTGCGGAGAACAAGTTCGCAAACGGCATTTTCGTATTGTATACATCGGCTCTCCAATTCTACTCACCCAATGTTTTCAATGACTCGAGATATACCTATTTTCCGCCTTCCTAACGCTTACTGAACTGCATAATAGAGACATAGAAGTTAGTTTGATAATTATGTGGAGTAATATACTGATTAAAACTCATCCTCCACGACCAAAAATGAATAATACGAGCATGCGTACGTATACTTTATCAAATACGTTGAGAAAGCTATTCATATAAGAGGTCATAGACTAAATTTGGTTCGACTTTACATAAACATAGGAAATATCCATAACCTATAGTAATTCAAGTATAGGAAACAAATTCCTCATCACGCCATAAGGCTTTTCTGACTATATTTTCATATTATTGACTTACTATTGATTGACTCCTATTTAACTATACATAATACATATAATCAGAAACCTAAACATTGGTTTTATCAATGAATAGAAGGATTTGTTACTTTTATCGAAATTTTAATTAAATTTTGGAACACTTTTCGCATTTAGGAACATAGACACGAAAAACGAGTTCCGAAATTGATATACTTCTAAAATCGTAACTTACAATATGTTTTAGCCGATAGTTGAAGCTGGTTGAGGTAAAAAAAGCGCGTTTCTAAAGCGACCAGCTTTGTTTGAAGAAGGAGGGGGAATGATTACAAATAGAGGGAAAAAGAGTGAGGTAGGACTGAAGAGAGAAAGAAAATGGGCTCCGTTACTCAAACCTCCCTTTTCTTATGGAAGACGATGGATAAAGAATATGAAGTGGAGAAATTTGATACATAGAGAACGATAAATACATGACTTATTAGCACCTTCAATGAATTAGCGTACGTGGAAAAAGAGAAGTTCAAATCAAAAATAATATCAATACGACGAATTAAAGTTTGTTAAGCATATAGATATTAATCATTTTAAAGAACCGATCAAAAGTAATTATATACATTCACTGTTCACATTGTTTATTTACTTAAAAAGCAGAGATTTATAATTTATATTATGCATAATTCTACTCATTCTGTCAATTTAATAAAAAAGTTCTCATTTTATTACAAGGACATAACTAGAGGAAGTTTTCCGGATTCCCAAGCCATATGCATTTGCATAATTAACCAAATTTAATCCTCAATACAACGATGACGCATAATTTGGGTCAATAAAATTAGTGGAAAGGATTTAGATTCGATTACCTTCATTAAAACCCCTTGAGAATAAACCAAAAATATATTCACATCTTCTCCCAAAGAATTCCAAACAATCTTATCTCAAATGATTCATTCTTCGTAAATCCTAAGTCCTGAATGAGACATCACAAAATCTCCGCGATGAATCACCTTGATTTGATAACAGAAAGGTTTGGATGAAAGACACCGCTGGAAGAGCTCCAAATATATATTTAATCTCTATCAGATTAGAAATGAAACAGGAATGGGATAATTACGCAATCTAAACCATCACTCAATGTACAACTCGATTCCGTTATCATATTTATATGAGGCAGAAGAAAAACGCCGCAATCTTGCTTGGTTTTCGGATACTCACCCAATATTAATTTACTTAAAACATTATCTATGTTTGTCTACCATTCCATAACATATCATATGATCGGAAGTAATTCGATTTTGAAACAGTCACTCACTATGACAAAAAGTTGAAAGACTAATTTGATTCGATATCAAATACGTCAATTATAATTTCTATGAGTTTATCGTTCACGGAGAACATGTCTAAAAGATCGAAAATTTCAGCTAAAAACTTCGATATTCTTGTTAGCCAAAGACAAAAAATAAGTGAACTTGTAAATATAAGAGGGATGGGGATTCGACTTCGGCGGGTCACCCTCTCTTCACGACCCATTAGAACCAATTGTCGACCACTCGGTGGGTCGTCAACGAAGCGCGTTTTACGATTCCCTGGTCGGTCTGTTCGGAACCAAACCGCGGTCTCAACAGACGACGATAATGAACATTGACGCACCGTTTCATTAACCTAAGAGGCCTATGTCGCGCTAAAGAAGTGAACGACGGTCATAGAAAAGATGGATGCAGAAGATCGCGGGGGTTAAAACGAAAAGACGGAATAAACCGATCTCCTCGCGGATTTATGCATTTCTGTTCGTCTATTCAACGGCGAGGAGGAACGGAGTTGCCCGAGAGCCATCGAATCAGTAATGCAAATCTTGGACTGGTGGTGCTAATCACGGGTTGCTGGAGTACCGTAAATATGAGAAGAAGTATTCTGGGAGGCGAGAGAATGATGGGAGGACGACCTCGCGTCTCTCATTTCGCTCCCATAAGGAAAAAACGAGGCGCTGGAAGTGGGAAAAAAGGTTGTGAATGAGAGAGACGGGATCGCGAGCTATAAACCCAACACAACGCCTCGAGAACTGGATGCGGGAGAAGGGAGGGGGGTGCCGAAGGTGTCTCTGGTTACCGCGATTCTCCTAACCATGATGTAAACACGTCGCGGGGGAGGAAAGAATGGGGGAGTGAAGCTCCTCCTTTGTGGAGGCAGGTGAGGCAGCCTCCCGAGGGGTGGAAGGTGGTGCCCTCGCGGGAGATGGGTATCACGAGATGTTTTTTGCGCCGAGAGGAATAACCCCCGTGCGTGCAGATATCGATCCCGGTTTTATTCATTTATGCTCCGATAATTGAGACCTTTCTTGGAATCCGAAAGAACTCGAAGGCAGATAACCATCTGGCGACCGGAGGAGGTCCGCAAAGGTCTTCCTCCTTCGATAGCGACTTTAAGGTGTTACGAGATTATCGCTGCATCGGTTGACACGTCCCGCTTACAATCGTGCAAATCTAATCAACTCCGCTTCCTACTTCGTCTTTTTTTTCAGACGGATTTGAGAAACGCTATCCGGTTGTCCCGCTGCGATCTTGAACAAGGCTTAGCGCATCCAAGAAACACGACGAATACCTACAGCTAATATGAGAGCATTTTTCCTTCTAAATACATATGTGCGAGCATCCTTTGCCGTTGACGCGTGACAGTAAGTATCACACATCGAGATGAAAATAAACTTTTTCAAATATGTTATTCAGTGATTTTTGAGGAAAAGGAATGATTCTAATATATGTTAAATGATTCCAAAGATTGCGATAGTTTGACTTTAATTTAAGATTTAAAAGCAGAAGCATTCTTTTTAATGCAAAAAAGCGTACTATGATAAATTAAGTTTAAGAATAAAATACCATAAATACCTTGACATTCCTATAGGAAGGGAAGATCTGGTACTGATAGGCAGTAGCAGTACTTACCTAAAATAAAAGAGCATTTTTAGGAGTGTTAACATGACAATTCGTATTCTACATTAAAATCTTGTTAGAAAAATAGCAGTTCAACTTAAATATACTATTATCATAAGCTATTTGTATTATTAAGCGCCAAGAAATATTAACCGAAATTTCTCCGCATTCGGTAATCGACGGAAAGATGTACACTGGTATACGAGTTGAAAGTAAATATTGAATATTAATAATAAATATATCAAAAGATTTGACGTAAATAATAACTATGGAAACTTTAATATTTATATAATAAGAATTAAACTGAATAATATTCATAATCATTTTTCACCATCGATAAATAACAAACAATTCTATTATTTTCATCCAAAGATGATACTAATGAGAGGAGTTCGTGGAAACCACTTCAACACATGTTCCACTCATCCATGACAAACCAGAATGATCGATTTTTTTAAAAATGCTATTTGGATAAAAGGATGAAAGTGAGATGATTAGAATTGCAGGAGCTGTTAATGAGAAGACGAAGAAGGGGGAGAACTCCTTCGAAGGGAAAACATGAGAGCGAGGTTCGAGAAATATAGACATACGCGGGGCTTCCATGAAGACTGTCAAGACGTTTGTTGTAACAGTATCTCACTGGAATTAAATTCGGAGAGGAAATAAGAAGGGAGAAGGATAAAGAATAAAGGGACGAAGGTTTGGAATGGGAAGAGATATGAGCTTTGACTACGAATTTGAACACGAGAGAATACTAACATTTTCTATGCAAGGGAGTTATAAGGAAAACATGGAATGGATATATTCGTGAAAATTTATCATTGGCGTATAAATAAGGAATCAGTTCTAACGGAAAATTCTTAAAGATACCGTAAATTCTTTACTTAAGAACTTTACTTCTTTAAAAATTAAAAATTCAAGTGATATTCCATATAGCCAGTTTTATTATAAAATTATACTAAATCGGAGATCGGTGTCAACAGTTAAGTGTTGGGATATTCATCCCAGTTAGCTCTGTACTATTATTTTGTATTCAATTACGGCCATATATTTGGAAATAATCCGCACATAATGGGGGAAATGATAATTTTATAGGTACCATAACGATGCCTTGATACATCACCGATTTTAAGATTGTATCGATAAACAGCATTTATCTTCCTAATAGAAACCGAATTTCTATCATGGCTATAGATTCTAATGCCCTGCATTAATGTTTCTCCACACTAAAGAATTTGAGTGAGAATCATCCTTTGGTGGCAATGAGAGTAAAACTGTTTAATGGTAGCGATGACACCCGAGGCGATCTATATTCGATAGACGACCTCGTTTGAATGCGAAGAACGGATTCTAGATACCAAAACGAGGAATCGATGTCAGCTAAGGCGGACGGAGAATACTTCGCTATTACTACTAACACTCCGCGAAGAATTGCTGTTTCTTAAGATCATCCCCCTCTGATGAAATAATAACTGTTCGCGAACCCGTGTGAGGAGCGGACCTTCACCCGAAGAGAGCTCGAGAATTGTCGACGTCAGGTCTGCGAAATAATATTACCCTTTTCGAGGGAAAATACTTAGAGCAATCGATGTGTATTTCCATGCGGACGCGCTGTTGCCAAAGTTATTTTCCAAACTAAGGCTGCATTTGCCAATAAAAAATGAAATAAAGCGAAACCGTAGAAATTTTCATCGTCGAGGGAGTAAACGGCGGGGGGAGTGGACACAAATCCTTCAAAGGAAATGGGAGAGGAATTTTTTTTAAGTGAAAGACGGAGAAGGGAAGAGCGAAATGCGTGAGGGATGTGCGTTCGGGAAGAAGATATGGAAGGAGATGTGAGAGCAGGAGGACAAACACACGGTGATAATTAACGAAAGAGAGGGGATATCGTCTTGCTCTCCAGTGGTAGGAAGAGTAAGGGGTGGTGGGACAAAACGAAAGGATAAGCGTGTTCATCTCGACCACCCCCGCACTTCTGACCCCTTCCCGCTATCTCATCTCCCTCCTACTAACAGCATCGACTTCCAAATACGTTATACAATTTGCGACGTCTTCCTACGGCTTCTGTTACCGTCTTAAGGATCGAAGTTATCTGCCTATATTCTCCGTCATCCCCCGTGCAAGTGACCTCCTAGCATCGCGATAAAATATATTGATGAGGAGTGGGGAAAAGGACATAGAAACGGAAGGCAAAATAGACCAGGAAAAGGACATTTTTTTCCCTTCATATCTTCTCGTCTTCGAGTTGCAGATTTGTAAACTACGATAAAGAATTCGAGCACGTTGAACGTTGAAATATAGTTTCGACCGAACTTTAACCATCTATTTAAAAATGAATAGTTCTGCTAACGATGCAATTCAGAAAAAATCGGGTACGAATATGAAGCTCCATTGGCTCATAAGGCAATTTATTTCCTTCGTGAGCAAAAGGTATGGAGGAAGTGTCCCTCAGGAGCGGCGTCACACTGTAAATAATGGATCAAATCCGAATTCCAGGTAGAAAAGCAACAGCCCAAGGATTCTATCCCTGACTCCACCTTTTCCCTCGCTTTACCCTTTTAAGCCATTGGTTTCGGAATCCCGAAAGAGCAAAAACCTCAAAGAATATTCAAAATTTGGAAAATCCTGCCGCTTCTTTTGCTATACTACACACAACCGCTGTGATACACCTCTAAGTTTTAGGTTCCTCATCCTCTCTTTTACTACCAATTTAATTAGTATTTAGGATATTCTATACTACTGGTTATATTTATAATAGTATACTTTTCCGAGAGGAACGGGAGAAGTCAAAAAATGATGCAAATAAAATGAATAAATATTCAACAAAAGAGGAACGTAGGCGCGAAAGATAAAAAAAAATACTTTCGAAAACTACGACGAAATTCGATTCACGAAAAGAATTAAGAGAAAAGAAATTATTGAATTAAACAAGATAAACGAACGTAAAGCATTTCCAGTTATCGGTTAGAGTGAAATTCCGTTATCGAGTACACCGTTACTTGGAATAATAAGAAAATGTTGGATTATGCCGACAAAGGAAAGAAATCAATTGAACGGTCTTTTGAAGGGACCGCTTCTGACGGAGGCAATTGCAGCACCTGCTTCCGGAGGACAGGCCTTTTCAAATGAATGGCCAAATATGTTTTAGCTAATTTTGTCATAGGCAACGATCTCTGGGAGCCGCTTCCTTACGGATTTAACATTTTGCCAAATAAATGATTGACGGCTATAATATTATACAATGTTCCCTAAACTCTCGTTAATATAAAATAAATGTATTCTACTGGAGAATCCCATTAAATGCCCGACCCAGATTTTCCGTATCATACCTGCAAAAACGAGGCATAAATTATAACTGGTTCAACGAAGATTAAAATTAATTCATAAATGTTTGATATTTCACTTCTCAGTGAAGTTCTCAAAACTTAAATTTAAACACCGTAACTGTATTAAGTATAATACTAAATCACGCTTTAAAGATAGAAAAATTACGAAACTAGAATTATTAAAACAAGGCATAATCTTGTTCTCATATTATTGAAGTTGATAAACTATTTTCCCTAATTCCCACGATGCCAAATTTCGACGATGCAAATATTCCGAGTTCAGAGAATGGTCACAATATACCGTTCTCAGTACAAATGCATTCGCCAATTCCAAATTTTCCGCAGATCCCCTTTCCGAGTAAAGCGGTCCCACACCCGAACCCTTCCGATGTCCCTGATCGGGAAAGAGGTGGCTATAAACCAACCGCTTCTTCGAACTGTCAACGAGAGAAAGCGTGCTTTCACTGCTCCTTGAAGGATCCTTGCCGTACGGAGGTTGTTTTTGACCTGGGATACCGCTATCCCTTCTCCTTCATCGCATAATCCCTTCCCTCGAGGGTTAAAAATGGATTCGAAAATGAGAAGAATGAAAAAGTGAAGAAGGATCTTCGATCTGCAAAATCCGGGGATATTTCGAACCTACTCAATACTATGAAACTTAATAAAACTAGAAATCTATCTCCCTCCTAAGTGACAAATTCAATATAAATAAAAATAATAAAGGATATTCATGAAGAAATTTTTCGTTCATCAATATGCCATAATTATTATGAAATATTTTTGGAACCCGGAAGATGTGGTTGAATCTAAGAACCCATCCTAAGATGCTCGACTATTGGTTGGAGAATGAGCGCATGTTGCCTGTTTTTATCATCGGTGGAGTGATGAGTGAAACACGTTGGTGAGAAGTCGCAAGTTGACTTTTGGGTGTATGCACCCACCGCGACTTAGGAGGGTACAGTATAAGACGCTCAAATTTTCAGCATTTTAGAGTAAACAGAAAGATGGAAGGTCAACTCTACAATAAACAGTTAAACAGGATGTTAACTATTAAGGAGGTGGAGATATGCCAGTTCTTCCTGAATTACTCAGTACAAGTAACAAAATAACTAGTAAGCACAATGAGTTCAAATAATTGAGCTAAGCAAATGGAAAGAATAGCGGAAAATTGAGAAAATACGAAATATATATTTAAAGGTAAACGAATATGTTAAGCAGTCAAAAGTAACAAACGCAAACTTGTAGCATTCCTGTGCAAAATTCCTTTTTTAAACGAGAATCTTCTTCGACCACATACAATCGCCGTAAAACTATAAAGTATACATACTGTAAATGGAGAAACGCACTTCTTATCAATTCCGTAAGAATGGAAACTGAAAAGAATCCCTCAGAATAGAAAATATAAATCAGGTAAAAATGTAGCGATAAAAACGGAGTTTAAACTGAGAGTTATGATCAATTTGAAGGGTATTGAGAAATCTCGAATGACTGAGTGAATATCAGTCTTTACCACTTCACCACGAAGGCAATGCAAATAGATACGACGATGCGAAACCTGTGATCAAGCACGTGTGGTTTTAGCTATATAGAGAATAACAATATAGAAAAATCCGTACGACCAAATTATATAGATAATCACCGAATACCACTGAAACGTTTTTTAATCACATTTGAAAGCTTTGTTACTTCCATTAAGTTCTTCTATAAAGTACGCCCTCAACGAGAATCGAGAAAAGTACGGAGTAAGAAAGATACAGGCTCATTTTTACCTTTCCGTATATGTAAACAAGCCAAGCACTTTTCCTTTGAGCTTCCGCATACCTAGCACTTAGCGGGGAATATCAGAAGCTAGCGAAAAACGTAAAATGACAGCAAAAGATTCGCGAAGGAAGGACAACACTAAGCACTCCTCGGAAATGGAACAAAGTGTTTGCGGAACGTCAATCTTTAGCAGTAACTTCGATACGCTAAATACAATTTATAAGATACTAAAATCATATAGATTACCAAAATTCATAGAAGCGATAACCTGAATCCTCATTAATGAAATATTACGTATTACAATGATCTATCTTTTGTAAATACAAATTAGTTAAAAGATCACATGGAAGGTTAAGGTAGGCGGCAATTGACACGAGAGAACATTTTCACGGCCGATTACATCGCATTAATTGCACTTGTGGAATGATAAACGAAATTTTACCGCCGACGCGAATGGGCCCATCTCAAATTTTTAATTCAGCAAACAAGTCGGTAAATCCTTTTGAGGTTCTCCCCCGACCAACGTTGGATCATGTAGGTAGGAAGACACCTAAGCAAGGATAAAATTGAATTTTTTTTTCTCGGGCAGAAGAATGCAAACATGCAAACAATACGCTCGTCCTTTCTTGCAGAATCATTCTCCGAAAGCCGGAATGATTCCCTAAACACGATTCATCATTTAAAGAATATCAAATAACTTCAGACTCATTTCCTACGAGTTCCAGAGAGATTTTATACGATCTTGGTTGCGCAGAAGTTGCTTTCCGATGCTTAAGTGCGTGGTTCATATCCCAGATAACCTATAAAGTTATCGTGACATACGCGTGAATTATGAGTATGTCTGGGAAGTATCAAAACTTCCTCATTAACAGATGCTCGTAATTGAATATGGAAATAAATAATTTATCAACCTACGCAATGATTATTACGGACAGCGAACTTCTCTCCATTTTGTACGAATTTCGAAATTTAACACCTATAAAATAAATGCTGCACCTATTAATCGAAAAAAATCGTATCTTCAAAAAGCATTAAATGAGATGATCCATAATCTACATAACGATGATATATTATAATTGAAAAAGAAAAACGTGACCATTAGAAAACAAAAGACTTTCCGAGATTTATCATTTAAAAATGCAAAAATGAAGCTGGTATGAGTAGTATATTAAATCTAATCCCATTAGAGAAAAGAAGGCCGACGGATCATTTAATACATCAATGCGTTAAATATTATCTCCTAAAACAAAAACGAAGGCAAACTTGAGCGAAAGCAGACAAATAAATTATTCACGCCTAAAAAAGTTAAACACGATTCCCATGTAGGAAAAAAAATCTTTCCCACGCGCTGTTTGCACGGAGGAACATTTATTTTTATTCCTTAAATTTCATTCTGCACACAAAGGCTCGCCGACGCTGATAAAAAACCTTTGTTCCCGGAAAATAAGACAACTCGGCGCAACGACTCAAAAGACATCCTCTCTCGTATTTTTTTAATAGTCAGTTGACTGTAGGTTAAGAAATCGGGCGGGTCTCACCTCGAGATGACACGCCGTGGAAACGAGGAGAGGTCGCGAAGGGGTGGTGATAACAGATGGAAATATGAAAGGTTGCGGATAGCATTTGGAGGGGAAATATAGGAATCAAGGTAGAGGAGATGAGGAATAAACTCCTTCCTGAATGCTGTTCTCGCTCAGGGGAAGAGATTGAGCAAATAATTGAGCTGGAGAGCGAGCAATGTGGAAAAAAGAGGGATATGCGGAGATGGAGATGAAGAACATACAGAAACAGCTGTTGCGGAAGAGCTATGATGTTTGCCTCCTAAGATTTCCTCACCACCTTGATTAAATAATGCATTATTGCAACGCCATGCATCGCGAGTTTAGATTCCGCGAGATTCGACGCAATACTTCATCGACTATCAAGATCTATTGCTATACTTGAAGGAAGGATCAATATCGACCCAGGAACTAACAAACCTGATCAAGGAATTAAATATAGTAATCGAACAGCTTCAGAAAACAAGATGTAAAGCATACAGTTGAATTTCCGCGAATCGCCATCACATTCCAAAAATTTGTCGACCGAAATATTTTGATGAGTTAATGAAACAAGGTTATGATGTAGGAGGTTAAGTATGAAGAGAGATGAGGATGTACACCTAAGGTAAGGCGGTTCTGTATTCCTTTGTTCTTGCCGACAAATCCCCCACCACAGTGGTGTTCTCATCCCCTTCGTGTTCTCGGGGCGAGCCACAAACCTTTCCCCACTTTCAACAGACTCATCGCTCCATACTTTTCTGTCTCTAAACATCTCCATCTCCTGGATTCGGCAATCGCTCCCTATCATCCCTAGCGTCGTTTGCTGTGAAGAGCATCCATCCCTATTTGCGCTCTCTTTACCACCAAACTCTATATATCTCTTCCAACCCTTTCACCAGAGTCGTTCGCGTAGTGTACACAATGAAATGAGCCGTCTATCCTCGACACCTCGTCCCAACCACGACAAATGGAGACTAAATGTAGGGGAAAGAAGGGTCCATTCGATCGTTGTGCACATTCTCACCAGCGGGTAATTGCTCCGCTACCATTCTTAACCCATAATTCGCTAAATCCAACCTCTTAGATTATTAATTTCGCGAAAAAGAACATTCCTCGACTTCAAAAGATATTCCATCGTCATCCTGAACAACTGTTGTAAAGTAAACGAGCACGCCGACGCAATATGCATTCCAGGAGATTAGAGACAGCTTTTTATTTCGCTTGAATTATGCATCGATCCAAAAGCTCGAATGCGGAATATGATAACTCCACAATTCATTCCACATCCAAACGAAGCGGCAACATAAAACGGAAAGTGAGGGGAATCCTTCCAAAGGATGACGGAAGTTTACAGAGAGCCGTCCGTTGGAACTGAGGGATGGTAGATTCTGGTCTCAAAACACGCCTTTTTGTCTCAAAGTGTACACTTCAAATCCAACTATTCCACTTCTCTTCGAATCCAACTAACCTCGCCCTAGGCACGGTCACCTGAGGTCAAAGACTCTCGCACCTTCAGCATAATAGTGCGATAGGATGGGAAGGGAGAGCCGCATTAAGAAGAATGGCCCGAGAAGTTATTTGATTAGAGAAGGCAAATAAAGTTCCAAAGTGATTTTTGGACGAAAGGGCGATGAACAAACATGGGCGAAATGAGCGACGGAGTTGGACTGATATATGTCCGAAAGTCCCATTAGCACGGCTATTGGGGATTGGATATCTCCGTATTGACGCCGGTGATTTCAACGCCTGAATGGGGAGGCGACCTCATACTCCCGCTTCATCCTCCGATGGATTTTCTCATTGACGGCTGCAGAACTGATAGGAATAGCGGAAGTGAAGAAGGAATGGAACAATTACACTCTAAAAAGGGTGAATGGCCACTGGATGCAAATTAGAACCATTCATTCGTGCCTTCATTTTCAACTCCTTTGAACGAAACGGAGCTGCGATCTTTTTCAATGTATTCCAATAGCAAAGAAATGTTCCCCTTGTCATAGATGCATCTCAAAAGGCTGACCGTGAATGGAATTCGAAAAGAAGAAGAACGAAATTCCGCTCTACGGACATTCAGACAAAAGAAAACTGAACGAGAAATTCGAACGCAGCGAAAAAAAATTGCTAATGAGCCCTAAATACTCATCAGTCACCTTCATCCACCATTGAAGTGCTGACAACATATCGTATTCTACTTTTTCGAAAACCATTGCAACGTTTCCACTAACGTTCAGACACATTCCTGCGAATAACTGAAGTTCGATTTTTAACCGAAAAATCCAAAAGCTGCATTACGAGCATTTTTCCCTTGCTTTACATGTATAAAGGATTAACGGAAACATGTTTCCCAAAAGGGAAGAAACTCCTAATGGTCATTGTCGTTTCCAGACTACCTGCCAAACCCTCATTAAGTATTTCCTGGAAATTCATCGAAGGGGCTTCCTTTGCAATGCTAAGCCACAAACCACTTCTCAATCACAGGAGACAATGTAGCATCACGATACAACCTTCGAGCAAATGGAATTGTTCCGGAAAACCTTGAGATTAAAATATTCAGATGGAGATATTTCTTGGAGCATTGGTTATATTAACAGCAATGAATTAGCATCTTAAGCGTTTACATACGACACACGAATCTGAACGAGATAATGAATGTTGCTGAAAATAATCACCAGCGAAACAAAAGTTAGTACCTATCAGAGCAATATATATTCCAAAAAACAGGCTGTGTAATGAAGTATAATTAAAGTAGTGTGTAAATGTAAGTGCGATTTCTTCTGAATAACGTATCTAAAGAGGGAATATTTAGTCAGAAAAAAATAAAAATATAATCGAATTATTCGATTCTTAATTTCATGATAGCTTCTCAGGTTCCATAAGAAATGCATTTTTCATGGGATTTCAGACTGCTCATGAGTTCGTTGACCTTTGAAAACGACCTATCACCCCCACATTTTGGCCAGATAGACCCTCACTCCTCATTAACTCCCAAGGGTCCATGAAAGAATGGAGGCGACGGTAGGGTAGGAATTAATCGGACAACCATGCCTTCGTAGGTAAGAAGCCAAGCAGGGATACCTGCCAGCGGGATTCCCTGACTTTAAGGCTCACGGTTGCCCCTTATCTTCATAGAAAGAAAGAAAACAATAAAGCTCTTTCCTCAACAAGAAAAACGTACCTTGAAAACTTCTATCCTCAATTCTTCTCGTCCCTTTTGACCCCTCCATATAAATATATCTCATAGTTTGACAAGTAATTTTCTCTATATTTCACTCAGGTTGAAGTTACTGCATACCTTCCGTAGAAACATTCTGAAGAACCCAACCGTAAGCAATATTCCGAACTGATAGACAAAATTAAATAAAACTTGGTGGTGGTAAAAAAAACTTTATAAAGAAAAACAAAAATAAAAAAAATAATTCTAAACATCTTCACCGTCTTAAGAAGCTGTTGATTCGTACTCGTGAGATACTTGGAGTCACAGATATATTCAAACTTGAACTAAGAGGAAGTATAAGGATAAAAGAACTTAGTCACCGATCCACTAACGAAAACAGAGAACGCGAAAATCAACGGAAGTAGATGTCCATTAGAGCACTCCCACCATCTTCATTATATTCATCACGTATTCATTTAATCCGACTTCCACCAGCCATCGTCCCTCTTGTTTGAATAAACTTATACGGCATTGTCAGCCAACAACGATAGCACTCATTAACGTCTCTTTATCCCCATTGTCCCATTCCACTCCCTCGTTTATTTGTCATAGGAATTCCACGCGGGAAGGATTGAAAGCTGGAGTCAAGACGCCTGCTTCTCCTTTACTAATAGGGGGGAATAAAAATCTTGAGACGACCTCTAGCTTAAACTACGAGTATTTGAAAGCATCTAAAGTACGGTTCGAAATGGTTGAGGAATAAAATAATATACCACATTATCTTGAGCGATAAGGGCTGAGTGAAGGAATTGGTAAACAAGTTGGACCTAATAAACAGGTAAAGCAATTAATATTTATTATCCGATAAAATGCGGAAGCTACGTACTTTAAACACTTCAGGTACATTTATGTAATAGTGAAGCTTGTTACATAAGGCTGAAGTACGTATTATCAGAAAAATGATATCGGAAGACACAAAAGAAACTAAATTAAGAATGAGCAAAATAAAATTAAGACAATTTGATAGAGCGCAATGACTTGAAATTAATCGTTCACGTTTTATCATATAATTGAACCGATAGACTTGACACGAGGAAATTATGAGCATGAGTCTGCAAGCCAAAATAATAATTATAATAGACAGATACCAGTTAATAATTAATAATCGATGCAGAGTAAACATGTAGACATTTTATATTTTTATGTACAAAAACATATCTTGAAATAATCACAAATGACAAGGAGGAGAAGAAAAATTCTGAAAAGGTTGTTTCCACAACTCCTCAAAAGCAGACATTGCGAATATATTGTCGAGAATCTTTGTTGACAAAAATTTAAGTTTTCTCCGTATACATCAATATCTATAAAATAACACTTCTACTCCGCATTTTCGCGGCAAAGGAAAACAAATCTGGCGTTGATGGGCAAACATGAGAACATCCCAAACTCATTAGCCTATTCACGAGGTATCCATCCTACCTCATCCGTCGCTTTATTTGACCTAAAATAAAACACCACGCCCCGCCCACCGACACACCCTGCGCGATCAAACCATCACACCCATGCTTCACCACACTATAGTCCACCCTCCTCTGCATACGATACCACTTCCTCTTCCTTTCCCCACCATTCTCCTCGTTCCTTTACTTGCTTTACTTCTTTCTCCGGAGAAAAATAAAGATGTAACTCACTCCCTTTTTTATCGCTATTGTCATACCTATTCCTCTAGAAAGCACCGCCGCTTTCACAACCTCTCATCATTTTCCTTCCAAGACTATTCAAAAGGAAATGCTTTTGAAGTCGAAACGATATCTTGAAAAATATCATTCGTCAATCAGATCACCCCTTTCGGTAGACCGAAGAGGTTACTTGAACCCTCAATCATTTCCAATAAAACATCTTTTTAACTGCGGAATGTTTCCGCAACTATTATTTCTATTAGATATAACTCACTTTAAGCAACACAATTTCTCTGTTCTCGCAAAGTCAATATAAATATAAAGAGGTGAACTAATAAATGAGATGAAAGAAAATAATGATATTAATACATTTTGATAACTGTTAACATTATCGAACTTGCGATATTTTAAACAAAGATGATTCCTTGCAATTATATACGAAACGATAAAAATAAAGGATACAGACGCAATTTACTTTTTCTGATACTCGCGATATCCACACTCAATAACTTTAACTGAAATTACGCTAAATATAAATAATTCATGTATCCGTATTAACAGAACACCCGACCGCGGTCTTATTCCGAATTCCATTAACTAATTACGTTGATTGCAACGGCAATTCAAGCTTCACTCATTAATGCGCGAAATAAAAAATAACGAGAGAGCAAAGAAGAAACTCATAGAGCCGATGGAAATTGCAAACGCACAATGAGGCCGTGGGTGGCCTCTGAGGAAAATGGCATTTCTTAATAGAAAATGAGATAAGGATTGCGTTTTATAGCACCAGCTTTTTTCTTCCGTCGTCGAAGCGGTCAAATACCAACGAGGAGGGACGGCATTCAACCGTGAGACTGCGAATACTGCACCCGAGGAATCTGCCTATTCGCTAATCGTTTGCATCTCATTTGAAGGACTGACCGGCAACGACGGTGAACGTGAAAGGGGAAGAATGCGCGAAAAATGAACAAAACGCTTTCGAGGAGTGTTTTATTGATAAAAGCGCAGCTGTCACGAGCGCGGTCTCGCACACTGATGGACAAGCGCGACCTTGGTTGCATCTCAACGAGGAAAGCCACCAACACGCTCGGGATCAAATGCCTGGATATATATTAAAACGGCAGTAGTATTGATGGCGGTAGTTCGACACCTGAGAGTATCTCGAACACGCATGCAAACTGTCTTTGATGGCCGTGCGGGATTTAACGCATCGCAAGTAAGGAACATCGAAGATTGAGTTGTTCTTTATCTTTACAATTTCAGTATTTACAAAAATGAAGTCGTAGTAAATTATGGAATAGAACATAATTAAATTCGATGATATTACAAGGTGTGTGTACCGGTATGAAATAAATATCTTGATCAGAGGAATAAAAGCATGTAAATAACAAATTCCAAAAAAATATCGATCGGTCGAATTATATCGAAATCAGGCGTTAAATTTGAATTCTTTCGTAAATTACTAACACTAATATTAGTATTCAATCATTATTCCGTGTCCAGATCCACTTTTCGTGAAGCCGCACTTGTTTTCCTACTCGTAAAAGAGCAGAGAAAATGGGAATACATTTCAGGGGTGTTGGAACAACTGAGCATTACTTTCCGCGATACATGCGTACAAACCTTAATGGCCTTCATTCTGCCCGGGACGCTACTACAGCCTACCGTGGTGTGTGTGTGTGCCTTTTATCGCCTAATAAACATGGCAGACAGCGCTTATCTGAGCGGATGAACTATCGCATAAACAAAGCAAGGAACAAAACAAGAGCTACGTGAAATAAGGGTGAATTCAGGGGGGAGATAATGAGAAATTATCTCCGCGGGCAGAGCGATATCCAATAAAAGTTGTAATTTTCTTATAGTGTGTATCACGGAGGGGAAGAAATAATTATGCCGCGCCGAGCGACTCCTACCGGTTATTCCGTTCCCGAAAGTTTTTCTCCGCCGGAAACCAGTTTTTAGAAATAAGGACGACTGTATTCCGAATGATATTTCTCCGCGACCGCCGACAACTCCCGAATAATAAAATCGGGATTATAAACTGCTGTAATTGAAAGTGATTAGCTGTGTATTTATTTTTAATTGCCGGAGTGGAGGCTAAGGTTGACGATGGACGGGTTGAATCTTCTCGAGGATTACGCTGAATGGGAAACTGGAATGAAAGTTATATAATTAGCAGCTTTGCGAGATTACTTTAGTGGACGCCGACCAGACTCAACGTGGGTGGTGGTGTATATATATGTTCGGAAAAGCAGTGCGATCTTAATTGACGAGCACTCGAAAATACCAGCAGAGGGTATGCGAAGCTTATTGCAGATGGAATTCGCCACACTTTTTTCGCAGAGACGTAAAGTAATACATATACACCTGAAGATAACGAGTAGTTAACTGAATTAGTCACCCGATTAAAGCGAATAGCCATGATATTAAAAGCTAGAGAAGATAAATGCGGACCTATAGCAGACTTAAACAAAATTCAAAAAGCGACATTAAATTCGAATCTCACGAGGATGTGAAAAGAAGAATTATTAATGATATTTGTGCTAGTGGAAGGAAATGACTCGAAATATCTCCTTTTCGGAAGCCAAGAAATGTCGGGGATTAAGATAAAATCGACTTTCTAGAATTGATGATGGAGCCCTTTCATTCTTTCCTTAAAACCTGAAATGAAAAATTAATTGATATGAAACCGGAAATTGAGTCGTTTGTCATAGATATGAACTCCCCAATTTCCAACGCCTGAAACATCGAAAATGTATTTAATCCGTCAATTGTCACAATAATTCATTCGCCCGCATTGTTATCCTTCCCTTGATGTTTGTGGGTTTTTGGTTGCGATGATAAGTCGTCGTCCTTGGCTCAAAGACTCCTCTGTCCAACAATCGAAACCATAAGAACGAATAAATAAAATATTTTGATCGTACCGCAAAAACTAAAGAATCGCACGCTATAAAATTGGGGTAAAATTAGATAAATATGCATAAATCTAAACGAGCGTTTAGGCAAACTGAAAGAGTCGCACTGACACTAAAGCAACGGCCAACACTCTTCCATATCTTACCAAACATGACTCACTATGTCCTCTTTCTTCTCATTCCCCCGACATGCCCTTCCATCAACGAGAAGAAGTTCACTCGAGTTCTGCAACCAGAGAAAATTTCAAAGGCGGGACGCCGAACTGCCTTCCGTTCGTCATACGTGTAGCTTATTTTGCAGCAACCGATTCGCGGGTACGGATCATTGCATGGAACGAAGAGGGAACAAGCGATCTTCTGGGGGGACCCGATGATTTTCATAAGTTGACGCAATCAAATGTTTCTTAAGATGAACAACAGTTTTATATGGCGATTTTTAAGATAGATAAATGAAATTACCATCACACTCTTACGTAACGTAAACATTGTTCAATAACTGTCGCTATTTGATCACTAAACCTCAACATTCGTGAAAACCAGGGGGCAATTATTTACTTTAAATTACATGGCATTAATAAGTATTACGGTGGGCTGCGTATTCACAAATCGTGTTTTTTTTAATATATATATAATGAAAGTTAGATCCCCATATAAATGATTTACGTTTCACATATTTAAAAACTACTACTGTCCGAAGTTGATTGATCGTGATAATTAATATTGATAGAATTTATTCCAAAAAATGAATTAATCCTAGAAACTGGCTCCTAACGCAAACGATGTAATTTCTCGATGATTATAACAAATGTTGTAAATGAATGTAGCGACAATAAATTCAACAAAGAACCTTTCCCTTTCTTCATTCGACAAGTCATTCCACTCATCAATAAAACCTCTCCATACACATAATACAGATATGCGAGTATTCGACACGTACCATCACTTTGAGAGTGGAACGTTTACCCGCAAAACATCTCTTATAAATATTTTATGTCGATACTCTTTTCGGCAAATGAGCGACAAAAAGCTCATGTGCGTCAAAGTGGTTTGCATTTTTCCATCGTCCGAAATATTCCGCTACGCGATCGGAATAGCGATAAAGCTTCATGTTCCATTCATACGCCCAAGTGAAATTGGCCGGAAGAGATGGTGATTAGTACTATTAACGTTATAAATTTTTTCACAATCGCTATCGCATGCTAAGTCATAGGCTATTCAAAACCGTTCTTTGTTTTCAATAAGCGAAAAAGGAAAAGGCAGTTTAAGTACGCGTGCACATACAAGCAGATATAAATGAACGGCAGCTTGGTTATTTGCGTTGTAATGCCAAGAGGTACATTATCACTTCTGCGCTAATTTCCCTCCTACAGATGAATTTTTTCGTCGTATTCAAGGGGGACTCGGAGGGGTGGGTGACGGAAAGATAGAGAAATGGAAAAAAGCAAACCGGTCACTGTTAAATCAATGAATACACAAAGTCGGAAATCCCATGCATATGCAAGACGGGGAATAATATTATTCTCAGAGTATGAACTTTTTCAGAACAGATTAGGTGTAATGAAGGAATATTTTTGGCGCCCAAAAAATCGAGAAAATCAACTCCGTGAAACGTTTTGGACGAACGAAAATAATTGAAAGCCCTAATGTATTCCCGATGAAAGGAATAAAATAGACTTTGAATTCATCTTCTTGATTCCTAAAGGAAAACCGGCGCAGTGCGTATGGTGATGACGCTATAAGAACAATCACAAAGACGTCGAAGTTAAACAGGTACGTGGTCAACATATAATAGTACACGTTTTTTATGAAAACCTCAAAGGATGAAGCTCTATTAGTTTGAGTTGTGTAGTATATATGTTTCCTGAAGTAATAAACTTCTCAGCAGCTAAATTCTTTCGATTTCAAGTCGATCCTACATGCGCAGAACCAATAAATCTTTGCTATTATTAACTTTCCATAAGATCCAAGAAAATACAAAGAACCATACGCTAGTTAAATTTATTAATCTCAGTGAATGAAGTCCATAAACCAATAATGCTTCCTTGAAAAAAATCTATAAATGATTACACAGAAGAGGAAACTACGATAATAGTCCAAGAGTCATTACTTAGCGGATAATTTGCGATTTACGCTGGAGCCTATGGATTTACGTTCAAATCCTTAGTTACGGAGTAGATTTTCCATATTCTCGGGCAAAAGTATCTTAGCGAGAAACATCCGTCATGAGGAAAAGGTTTATAGGACACTAAAGGTAAACAAAATATGAAAATCCCAAGAGGCACCGTTTGAGAAATAGCTAAGAGGAAAAGATTTAAAACTGACCATCTAACGGAAAGATATCCTTTTCAAATGGGACGACAGATTATCTTTTGCTTGCCTTTAGAAAATATTTGCATGAACTGGAAAAAAATACAAATTTTTTTAGAAATACTTCCGCCATTAAGCAAATAAATTTTCAAAATTACCTGGGCTAGGCACTTTTAAATACTTTAAGCGTAACATAACATTCTAAGAGCTACATAAATAACTAACGAAAAAGAAGTGGGAAATTAAATATCTGTTGCTAATGAAACATACGCTCAATAAAACCTATGGACTCAGTTTATTGACAGCGTATGATACAGGAATATTTTAACCGTAATAAAGAAATGAAAGAAAATTTTGAATTGCGAGGTTGGAATAAAAATTAAATCTCAGAAACTAATGAATTTGAACGAATTGTTCCATAAAGAAAATAAAATATAAATTTGGCTTAATTGATTTAATCGGTAACCTATTATCTTAACATTTCCTTAAATTTTAGAACATAACGTTTTGTATAGCATTAATCGTATTAAAAATTCTAACGTTCACTCCATGCACTTAAATGCACGATACCTGTTCTGAACTTTCAATTTAGAAAGATATTGAGTGAATGAATCACATCACAATGTGTTCTCAATGGATGCTATATGGATGGTCTGAGCAAAGATAGAAATTCCACCGCAACAATGCCCCAGACGGAGTTCATATTCTCCCGTTCCGACACGGATGGGTTGAGGGAGGTTGAAGGGATATTTCTCTCTTTCAAGACCTAAACCTGGACCTGTAAACTGTGGTTTCGCGGATAAGAAGCGCGGTAGCAAATAAATTGCAACTTGGGTTGCGAATGAGCCACTCTTAACCTCGTGTGTTAGGTATGGTCGGCATGGAAACGCATCGTTTTCTTCAACAGTTCCATTTCATTCACTGCGATGAAGATTCTTTTCGTGATTCCGATATACATTTGCTTAACTACTTATTAATCGATGATTCGAAAGAATGAAACTACCACTACAATCTCTTCCGCTTCAGTATTACTCAACTTTAAACAAATACGTACACTTCTAAATTCTGCGGTATCGTGTATAAACCTTAATAATAACAAGCGCCATTAAATGATACCAAAAAAGAATAATGATTAAAAACATGGTTGTGCAACATGATAATACGGGTGGACGGAGTGTACTGTGATAGCCGCGACAAGCTTCCAACTCTCATCCCATGAAGACATAAAACATATTTAAAACGAATAAAACTGAATTTCTCACATTTATTATCCCACCGACAAATTTTACGTTGATATGCGAGTTGCGAGAATCACAGAACAAGGTGTCGGTGGAATTATGCATTTCAAATCTGAAAAAACGCGAATCACGAGTACAGACACGTATTTCGAAGACATTCCGACTATGAAAGAATTTTCAAGTGAGGACGTGGAATTTTTTCCTTCGACGCAAAACTTGGATCTTCACCGAAGTACTTTTTTTCCGATGTAGCAACAAACAATCGAATCGAAGCAGACGTAATTAAAAATGCAGAGAAGAGATATGCTGGGAATACTCATTTTTGTTTCAATTATATTGGATCCTATTTTCATTTCCGAATGAATACAATAAATAATAATGTTCATAACACAGTAAATTTTGTCGTGAGAGTAGGAATACTCTGCCTCTACTAACAACCGATTAATCTAATTCCAAAAATAAACAGTGAAACTATTGGACTTTAAATCCATATAATAACTATTGAAAAATCTAGTCTTTATTAGCTATAATTAAATCTGATATTTAACTTTATTGTTAAATAAACTCCGCATCAGTTGCAATAAATATTCCCAGAATAGGAAAGTACTCGGTACGCTAATAATCTACCAATAGCTGAATTAAAATTTTACATTATCTCCAAAGGGACAAAAACAACAATGAAAAAGGTACTTTTGGATTAAAAACATTTAAAACCACTCCTCTATTTAAAAATGATTATATTCGCCATCTTTATAGAATCAATAAAGGCTTTCATTGGGAAAACACAATGATACAATAATTAACCCATTCAGAATATTATTCTCCAATTAGTTCAGAATGTAGGTCAATATATTATTTCCCTGAAATCCGCTTCATTCAGAATCTGTCTATGAGTGGAGAGGACGATCCGCTTTCAACCAGAAGGAGAAAGTTCGGTGGTTAATTTTGAGCGATATGTTACATTCCTCCTTCATTTGGGACTTTCTCACCTGCTTGGACACGCTCAGGTGCTAAAAATTCGTTCACAGGGGAGTGGATTCTGTCTACATAATAATTGTGCATTGTGCTACGAAAGAAGAACGGCGTGCTCTATGGCTCGGCGGAAGTGGACATTATATTCTCAAAGTTATCGAGTGAAACATAATGAATAATGTATTCATTATACAGTGAGAAACACGGAAAAAATGGCGGTATCTGAGTTGACAGTTATACATGAGCGATCAATGTTTCAGAACACAATTTCGACGAACCCAAAGACGGTGTACGCTGTAGCGACCAATCAATTCAGCAAAACTTTCGTAGTGTTCCTCTATAAAAAATTGACGAATAAGAAAGTGAGCTCCACTGAAAGTATCGAAGGGAGTTTAAGGGAAGAAATACAAATGACGTAGGATGCAACCTCTGCATTCGAGAAGTATTAGAAGTATTCTCGTATAAGGAGATTCCGATTGTTTACCACATTTTTACGCGATGGAGTATAAAACTGAAGCCTCAAACACTCCACCGATTGGTTTATCTGTCCTATTTTTATGCGCGAGGTCTATATATCTGGATGTCACTACGAATCTAGTGAAACATAAAACCTCTCAATATGGGTGGTTCGTGATCATTATATCAGGAGAAGCATAAAATTTTCAATCGTTTGATTCATTTTAAGTTAAAAAACAGATAGGTTCATACTGAGCTTTCATAAATTAAATTTACTCAATCGTGGCATTAAATTTAATACGAACAAATATTCGAGAAGAAAAGATTTAGATGATTGTATTAGACGAGGAGTATACGGTCTGTTTAACAAGACAAACGCTAATCCAATAACGAATAAAAGCCATAATATTAAAATCCAACGGTGTAAACTGAAGCTGAAGGAGAGAAGAATAAAAATCGAACCACCCGTTTTAAAAGCAAATGCTTAACTTAACAACGGCATGAACTCAAATAGGATGGGAGAGCCTACAAGTAAGGTTGACAAGAAAAGGTCGATCTGCAAGGTGTTACAGAAAATCCAGCGCTAATGTCTTTGCATAAACGAATTAGGGCTGTGGTTATATTGGTCTCGGTAACCAAGCAAGGAAAAAAATCATAAGCTCGATGTATCTTTAGAACCCTCTCGTATTACGAAAGTAAAGACATATATTTCCGATTCGATTTATTTCATGAAGTTTGATAGAATAAAGATATAAGAACTGTACGTGCGAATGAAAATATTAATGTAACTCAATTAAAGTAGAGTCGAAATTTGTGATAAAAATTTTAATACATCTTTAAGAAAGAGAGGAAATATTTATATGATCATAAAAACCAGTTCATTGAATAACAAACTTTCCATACCAAATAATTAAAATATCTTTAATGATATAGATAGAAGAGATCGATTGGCCGAGTTCGAAAACTCCATAAATAATTAATGATCAGACCATATAAAATTCTACGTAACGATTAAGTAGTCACTAAGAACTAACACAAACATCAATCGTTCCAATAAGAACGCTTCGGAAACAATTTGCAAAGATCACCAATACTTCTGTTGATGATGAAGTTGAGGAAAAAGAAGAGGGTGACGAAAAATACGCGAGAGGGAAGACTTGCCAACTAGAACTGTGTCGGAATACGGCAGGCTTCTGATAGCACGTCCTCCCCAGACGTATCTTTATCCGCCTTCCTATAAGGGCAATCCTTAGGAAAAAGGAGTCACGGCGTCTGCGGCTCCTTACTACTCTTTTTTCTATCGTCTCTGATTCTAAACGGAAGTCTTCTACAGGCAAAACAACTTTATGGAGCGATTCCTTTTTAAGGATTTAGAAATCTGCAGGGTAAGGCCGCCCACTCTCAATGATCCTTGAGGTGCTGCTGAGTGAAACATCCACGCGACCGATATTAATGGATAAATAATATAAACGTAAACAGCATTCTTGCTCTTAATAATATCTTCAGCGACTATACTATTAAGACATCGACCGCTATTACGGTACGCACAAGAAAATCGATCGAAAAACTTTCTATCTTTAAATAAATCCCCAAAACACCTGGATAAACCGCGAAATTAGGTTCGTCACTTAGAGAAAACAGGAAGTTTTCAACCAAGCATAGCGGTCGCCTTCCCGCATAAAATTTTGTAATATTTTAGATCAAAAATTAATATCAATGCGGAATTTCGAAATTGCAATAAAGAATTAACCCTATTAAGTACAGAATCCAAATCTGTAAACGAAGTAAGATCAATTAAGTAACACTTACGACATAAAAACTCTACCAAACCAAAACTCTTTCGCAAATCTGATATTTCGATATTAAACGGCGGAATAAGCCAGTTGGAACACGTAGATAAAGAATTACAACTGCTCAAACTTAAAGGAAAACCTTTTTAGGCCGATATTGATTGTATTTGTACGTTCAGGAGAGACTTTGGGTCTTCAACCCTTTGAGATGATCCAGCTTCCCCCAGGTTTCCTCACCCTAAGCCGAGTGCTTCATTATCCGTTTCGGAAGCAAATCGGTGGGGTGTAGAGCACAAGCTATAATCACGCGAGGATGATCACGTGACTGGGTAAGCCATATTGCTGTGGATGACGCACCATAAAAGAGGAAACGACGAGCGCACCCCGTGATTTAAATTTCAACGACCGGCGACGGTGAATTTTATGCGCTTCGTAAAATATAAATTCATAAAAGTGGGCGAATTTCTGAGAATCGGAGAGTAGCTGTTGGGCCTGCAAATTTCGGAAACCCGCAAATGTTCGCACATTTCAGGTTTGATTCGGTCTACGTTTTCGAAATACGAATAACAACATAAAATGCGTAGGAAAACATTTTTAGAAATGGCAAAGATAACTTCCCCTGCGAATTAGTTACAAAATCATTTATCCTTATGCTGCGCTTTAAGATAGAGATCTGAAAATTACAATCCACAACGAGGGTTCGATAAAGATCATACAGTGTAAGGTGGTGAACATTATTTATTAAATCCCTGATTTTAAAAAAAGGATGGTTCGATCAGCACGGAATTGAAAACAAAATTGTACATCAATTATTCACCATGCGACTAGAAAAGCAAGTTGAAGTTTTTCATGAAAAATATTTACTTTCTCCACTTGTAACCCATGTAGGTTCCCTGAAACATTCCTTTTGCAACCTAAGCAAACTATATACGACAGAAACTACTGGAGAGAAATGATATTGTTACTTGCGCATTTATATGAAATTAAAAAGATAAGCAATGGTGGCTCTGCTCAAATCAAATCTTGGGACGTCGAGAAGAGCGCGCGAGAGGGAAGGCCGGGAAGGGCAGCTTCTGCGAAGGGCTTCCGCTATTGCATTCGGCGTTTCTAACGGTTTGACTATTGTCCCGGTTCCGACACCTATTGACCGCGAGCTTAGTGGGAACATTAATGTCATTTTCTAGATATCAACTACTCCGCCATATTGGCCACCTTGCGAATACATCACTCTTCGCGGACTAGAAACTCTCAGTCCTTCCATTTGGTCACCTTCTTAGGTTTGCATACCGTTTTAAAATATACGCGAATTCAGATTGTTACACAATCAGCTTCTCGACAATTGAATCAATATGTGAATACGGTATCCCTATTACGAACAATTATCACAAAAAAATTAATTCTGATAATTTTTAAAATCATACACCAAATATATTAAATATTAAAATAATAAACTAAAGGCGAATCTCTTTATAACTTCGTTAGGTTAATAAATCAATGGAATATACTAAATGGACCTGAAAGCCACGGAATTCGTCATAATAAAACGATCTTACCATCGGAAACACTGGAAAATACTGAATAACACGCGTTAATGTAAATGACTTCATCACTCGATAGCTGAGAAGACCCATAGAGTGAATGGGAAAGCGGAAGTTCTGTGATAGTTGAAAATTTGAAAGGCATAGGTGTCACCATGAACAGAATAATATCTCTGTAAACAAGGCATTTCATCAAACGACCTTAAATCCTTACGGGTACTCAATACATCTCCTCACAAGTACAAACCAACGTCACCAACATCTGCAAACACATTTTATAGATAAATGCTTATCACGTTATAATGGATACTTTCATTGTTCCTAATAGTATGAGTATTAATGCAGAAAACGTGATTTGATGTTTTAATATTTGAGGAGATTTTAGAGCACTAACGAACCTTTCGATAACTTGAATATATAGGTTTTTAAACTTAATCAAAATTTATCTTCGATAACCCTCGCTGAAATTGCAGAGACATTTAAACGAAAATAATAATTATTATGCGAATAACGTGTGAGGAAAAGTAAAACCACTCAACCATTGATATACTACTAATTAAATCCAGGAGTAGAATTAAGACTAAAATGAAAACTGCTTTATAAGCAAATTTAAAGATTCGTCGAGGAATATCAACGTGGGAGAAGATATTGCACTAACATAATTTATCTTTCATCCTTCTTCGCAAATTCCGATCTTGATCCAAACATATTTAGTCTAAACTGTCCCTGCGTTGTTATTCCAGAAGAGAAAGCTATCGTGAAGAATTGCCCTTTTCGATTCTAAATTAGGTGTAAGAGACGACAAACTTCCGATGTCCCAGACATAAATTGTTAATTAGTCACAAATACTGTCCCCCTTCGGGCGATTCAAAAGGTCTTTCTATTTTGGAGCTATCGATCTTTATCTGGATATCATTGCCAATTGATATAATTTCGAAATACGAAGTCGAGAGAACGTCATGAATATCATACGACAGCTATTTGAACTTCTCAGTTTTCGGACACGATAAGAAAGCCATTTCCTACCTAGAATTCGCTTTCCCTTCTTTGAAAAGCAACTGCGCACTTGCTTTTGCACGTTTCCGCCATAATATATCAATGATAAACACGGTTGCTTCGTGAAAATGTGGTACGCATAAGAAAAAAAACTTGATTACGAATTTTACCAGGGGTGTTAGTTGAAATTTGCCGGTTTTTTCGATAAAGAAAACACTTAATTTTCAGAGGAATCTCAAAATTTTTTTATTCAAAGTATTGACCATTGGTTTCTACACATTTCGCCCATCTCTCAGGCAAATTATGGATACCTTCCCAAAAAAACTTTTTCTCTTTCGAGGCAAACCATTCGACGAGCCATTTTTCGACTTCTTCAAAATTAGCGAAGCACTGCTCTGAAAGGGAGTGTCCCATCGATGCGAAAAGGTGATAGTCGGACGGAGCGAGGTCTGGAGAGTACGGCGGGTGCGATAATATTTCCCAATTAAGTGTTTTTAATGTGTCTTTCACCAGTTTAGCGGTATGAGACGGCGCGTTGTCATGTTGCAAGATAACTTTGCCATGTCTTCGGGCCCATTCCGGCCGTTTTTCGATCAACGCATGATTCAAATTGATCATTTGTTGTCGGTAGCGATCCGTGTTCACCGTTTCACCAGGTTTTAACAACTCGTAGTACACCACACCACACTGGTCCCACCAAACACAGAGCATTGTCTTACGGCCAAAGCGATTTGGTCTTGCAGTCGATGGGCCGGCTTCACCAGGTGAAAGCCATGATTTTTTTCGCTTCGGGTTCTCAAAATAAATCCATTTTTCGTCCCCCGTGACAATTCGATGCAGAAAAGATTTCCTTTCGAATCGTTGAAGCAGCATTTCACAAACAGTTTTTCGATTTTCCATTTGTCTATCGTTCAGCTGGTGTGGCACCCATTTTCCATACTTCTGGATCTTTCCCATAGCTTTTAAACGTTGGCAAATTGCTCCTCGAGTCACATTTAGTGTTTTTGCCAATTTTTGTTGCGACTGGGTTTGATCAACATCCAATAACGCCTGCAATTCCTCGTCTTCGAACTTTTTCGCTGCACCAGGATGTTCATTGTCTGTCAAATCGAAATCTCCACTTTTAAATTGACGAAACCATGTCTCACATGTTCTAATCACTGGAGCATGTTCACCATAAGTTTCTACCAGCAACCGGTGAGCTTCAGCTGCTTTTTTCTTTTGATGATATAAGAAAAGCAACGAATGCCGCAAATGCGATTTACTTGGAACGAAACTGGACATATTCACTGAGGTAAACAAATATGACGCTATTATTTTGGCGGAATGTTACTTGCGTATTTTTGTAGGTTAATGTCAATAGAAAAAAATGACATACATGCCAAATCATAGAAATTTATACATATTGCTAGCGACATCTACTAGTAAAACCGGCAAACTTCATCTAACACCCCTGGTATATCCAGCGCGGATAGGAGATAGTAATCCTAATTGAGGAAAGAGGAGATTGAAGCCTAACTCCCGATTTTATATAATCAATTTTAAGAAGGGATCATAGATTCCGAGAACTGTCGAGTTAATGCGGAAACAGATACAGTACAATCAACGAAGTTCCAGGAATTTTCAGCAGTATAAACTTAGTGAAATGATTTCCATGGCAACGTATGATAAATATTTAACGTAAACATACTCCAGCAGTTCAATCTAAATATTTCCACTCTTTCGTTATGAAATATCTATAAACACTTACTTTCAATATTACCAATTTAGAACATTGACATTTAAACCACTTAAGGTCTGAGAAAGACACACGGCCACACTTAGGATGATTTACTGAAACCCCAAACAAATCCAGTGTAGCAAAATGTGGATGTCATTCCAATTAAATTTTGCACTAACGCATGTGAATTTATTTCCCAGATAAGAGTGTGAATACATTGTAAAAAACCACTAGCTTTTCAGCCGTTCTTTGTCGTCTGAGGGTATTTATGAGCTGCTAGGTATTCTCACCAAGGAAAAAATCGCTACTTCTCGCTATCCAAAAGTGGCTCTGGACTCATTGGGCGCGAATTAAATCCTGACAGTTAAGGATCTATAGCGGTAAGCGTTAATAGAAAAGGAAGGTAATTGGAATCCTCATTTGGAAAGTGATTCCTGTTACGTAAACCATCCTTTTTTACGCGGAAATTATTCAGCCTCTCCGCAAAATCATTGTAGAAACGATTCGCGAACGGAATCGATATAAGAACGAATTTCGTTGATACATCTTATGATATTTGACTTTCTCTCTTTGCTTATGAAACGCTCCCGAGATATGTCTCCATAGATACCCGCAATATTTGTATAAAACTAGTAGTATATTAGAAAAATACGTTAATTTACGTAAAATTAACGTTATTTTTAATTGCGTTAGCTTACGTAAAATTTTCATAATTCCTTCGACTTAATATTTCATTAAACATAAATTCTTCATTAGCAAATATTAATTGAAAAATATAAAAATACAAAATCCCACACAATTTATGGACCTTATACTTCATTGACAGCAAAAGGATAATGTCAAATTCTATAAGAGCACACTTCCAAACGGAAGACAGAGCATGATGCTAAACAAGTAAGACTCAAGCAGCTTTAAGAGACTGAATATATTATTAAAAAGCATTAGAAAAGGTAATAGAGTACGAAATAATTTCAAATGAATCCTCAATCCATCCGGCTCTTATCCCAAAATGTCCCACCAAGAGTGACTATCGGATATCATTCTTGAACCCTTCTAAAAGAATCCAAGTGGAAAATTAGATTAAGCTACCAGCTAGAATTTCCTATTTTGCTCGTGATGAATTTTCAAAACCATCGAACGCAGTATTCGAAAAGAAAGAAAGGATTTAATCGTACTTCTTTGCACGTTAAAGCTATTTTTCACTTCTGTTTAACATTGTATTCGATAATATTATAATATAGATCCGTAGAAGAATTTCTGTTTTAAATCCGAAACTGTCAATAATATTCTCAGCTTTATTGAGAGTTGCCCACTCTCACAACGCCCAACATGTTCATATAAAAATACAAAGGAGAGGGAGCAGAGCAGATGAAACTTACATCCCATTTCTATTGTGGATCACTTAAGGATGTCGACGTAAGGACTGTAATATATGTGAAAACACGCTTTTCACAAACCAATCGCCCAAATGGCGCAAAATAATTCCGATTACATGGTGCCCCTGAAACGGGAAATCCCAGATCCCACAAAAAACTCTACAGCCCCCATAAATGCGTCCCATGAACGGAAAATTCCTCGAGGACCCCAATAAAACGGTGAATCCTCCAGCAACCAACTTTCCCTTGAAAAACTTTTAGCATCGAACGCCTTAAGGTCATTGATGCACCCTAAATCCTCCCTCGTGGATAAAATAGAAGCCCCGGACGTCACAATGTCCCCTTGGAAGAGAAAAGGTATACCCCTACCACCGAGGATGGGAGTCGACTGTCCTGAAGAACATTATAAGCCCAAAGAGGAAACCTTCGGCACCCCCTTCCTCCGATTGTAAACAAAAGCTATACCCAAATCCACAATCCATGAGGTGCCACTCCTTAGGGTCTATACCCTCCCTCCACCTTATCTCCGCAGGGGTTGGATATGGGGGTGGAAGGGTCCCTGAAAGGGATGTGCCCCTCCGAGAAAAGAACCCTTCAAAAAGAGAAGAAGCTAAAAATATAATCTTAATTAAATAAGGGACCACCACTCGCTTGGGGACGTTGATTCGGATGTGTCTTCGAATGCTTTCTCCGAGGAAAAAGGCGAATGGATGAAGGAATCTGATGGGAAAACTGCAGGACATCGGCCAAAAGGATTAAGAGTCGAGAGGTTAACGAACTGAAGAAAGGAAAGTAGGGAATATGAGAAAAAATTGCTGAGGATTCGAGAAGAAATTCCAAAGACTTTTAGGGACAACTCCTTGCGAATAAATGATAAAATAAGAAATTACCATCCGCAGACTTCATAACACAGTACGCGTCACAGTCGAACGCGAATATATTTTAGAGAAACGCATGCGATTATCGTCTCATTTGGCGAATTTAGTTTGAAAAGAAGAGCGATAATATTTTTTAAATTGCATACTAACTTGAATATATCGAATGCTAGAAAACGCAAAAAGGAATATACAAGATTTATACGATAAAATTCGCTAAGACGATTCAAAGTTTCGAGTCCAGAATTAAGATTGTTAATTCTCTGAAATAACAAATTACAACCGTAGCTTTGCGTATAAAATAACGATTATTAATTAAACGATTCATTCACAATTATATCCTTCAACAATCCTCAAAATCGATCATTAATAATGTATTAAAGCTCGGATTACAATAATGCCACCAATCTAACTCTTCAACAACATCTTATTTATAGAGCCCAATGACGATAATATGAACCAACTCAGTTTCTCACGCATTCGCGGAAGACAAAGGAATACTGCAAATACGATGGGCTATAATCATGCGTACGAAGGGATTGAAACGAACGGATTTCACAGATGAAGAAAACGCGGCAACTTATGTCATTCGACAAAAGACTGTTAAATTATCAGTAACAATACGGGCGAAGCGGCGCGCTTTGTTTGCGGAAGAGCGCTAAAATCTGTTTCGCACCGCCGCCGCCGCTTCTCGACCAGCGGAAGGCCTTGATTCTCCGCGGAATCTGGTGCCGATTAAAAGTTCATCTGAATGGCATCTCACGAATGTTTACCGCCGAATCACATTCATAAATCATAAAAGAGTACTTGCAATAAGGAATCTGCATTCTGCATCAAATGAATTAATATTTCCTGACGGCAATTTGAATCTACCATTGAAGATTCTATATTTCTAGACCATCGAAGAATAAGACGAAATAGTAGAAGTGCAATTTAATAAGATGGAACTTACAGTAATGTAATTATATTAAATAACATCCCTCTTCACTGATTGAAAATGCTTTACGATAGATTTCGAATGGAATACACACTTTCAATCCACTTCAGTTAGTAATACAGATTTGACTATTTCCTTGACGAATGAAAGCCCGAAATATTTACGTGATATTCTTATCTATATATGAATAATCTATTTCAAGCTTTCCTGCTACAATACACGAAATACATTCCAATAAAGACTACTCGCGGAAAAGATTAATAAATTAATGAAAGGCTCGGATCACTTAGCGCTGTTGTCATTATATTATAAGAGAAAGAGTTTTACTGAAACCCAACTTATTCACTATATCATCTTAAAATAACAACTGAACACCTGAAGAGGTTTCTTAATCAACAATTGTCGACAAAACTGAACCCGAATAATTTGATATGAAGGATATTCTAAATAAATCAGATGAAATATGCATTTATATTATTAATTATCAGTCTTAGATGTTCAAGTGAGTGGTGACAATTATTCGGACTTCGGACGGAGGTATTAAGCAAGAAGTTCATCACTAATTTTCTTCAAGCATAATAACTGTAGGTAATTAAATTATATAAAATAGCAATAATACAAAACTGCTATCTATAAGTTATCATTCATTAGGTATTACCTTAGTAAGTAATGGTTGCTGTGATTTATATAATATGAAAACATAATAAGATAAATAAAATAATAGATATTTTCTTCGCCTTCTTAAAAATGGTAAACTCTAAGGACTGATAATTAGTTAAATTAATCTCAAATAGGATATATAATGCAGTTATAATGTTTAATTTTAATAATTTAACTCTCAGGAAAAATCATTAATAACATGAAATTGAAATATACAAGCATTAAATTACTAGCAAAGCGATTAAAAATTGCTTCAGCAATCATGCTGAGATATTACACACAGATTCAAACTAAATATAAAGCATAGCATTTGAGACACTGGAAAAGAAAGTACTATAATAATTATAGTAAAGCACGATTTTGATTATGGCCCCATTTTACATTGAGCTGAGATCTTTCTTGCTTATCCGTTCCCAGTTCGTCGCGACATAGTTGTTTGTAAATAAATAGAAACGCTGAGCTTTTCTGGATTTTGGCAAAACATTTCGGGAACCACGTGTCTTTAAAATCCAAAACTCGCTTCTCTATACCTGACCTGCCAACAGCCCCCAAAAAAACCTATGGAGGGCTCACGTGCCCTTCCGAGGTAGGACGATAAGGAACGAGCTCAGCGATAGGGACCTGCTGGAGGGCCTCTGAAAGCCGGCCAAGGGTAAAGAAAACAATCCTACGCGCATTGAGATATCGAATCGTGTGGGAAAGATAAGAATTCGGAGAGGAGCCGTGGACGCCTACTAAAATCAACTGTCAAACAATTATCAACTAATCCGAGAACTACGATAGAAATTCACCACGTTGAGGGAAGAAAGACCTTTTCTTAGGAATGCGTATTCACCAAAGGGGCCTCAAGCTCTAACCGACCGATACGCTCGCTTTCCAATCCCACTTCGAAATTCGATGCTACCTTAGAATAGTAACAGTAGAATGGAATAGGATATAATTGAGGCATTGGAATTTCAATTTGGGAACGGAACGTGGAATCGCCCGGCAATAGACGAAGTTCATCGTCGGGGAGGTTGAATTCGAAACGCCCGTGAGTTGGCCGGAACTCCACGCGGCCGAAGACCCAGCGACTCCAGGGCCGTCGAATGCCCGAGCGCGCGCTCTCTTCAAGAACCACATGGCCACAGCGCGTTCTTTTCCGGGAAGACAATGCGTACTATTTGGTCCCGTGTTTTCGGGGGATGCTAGAAAGGTTGTTGTTTCTGTATCTACGCGACATTGTCACAACATAAACAATCGGCTTCGTTCGCCGGCAACCTCATTCTTATCAATGGTAACACGAGCTTGGACGCTTGCTTGAAAGAAAGCTACGCCTGCGACGTAGAAAGATCCCGCCGCGGTTCGTAGCGGACATACGCGAAGCTCCGTCAAAATTTACGAACCTGCAAAGCTTTTGGAATGTACGCGACGTAAACAAAGATCGATCCACGGAAAAAAACTGTTCGCGGGTCTGGAAAAAATACAAGAAACAAAAAAAGACTCACCAGTCCCCCCCCTCCATCCATGTCGTCACTGTCCATCTGGTAGAGGGGAACGGGTTCTCTGTTTTTGACCCGAATTTTGGCTGCTTAGGGTAACACCGAACAAAAAAACCGCGGCACTTCCTCTTACTCTCGCTTGTCGCGGAGTAGCTTCCTCGTGGGCCGCTTTAAGTGGTCGACCCACGGCGCCTCGGGATACGAGATGCAAACAATGTCACGAGGGAAAGTCCGTGTTAACCCTTTTGGTAAAAAAGCACTCGGGAAAGAGATCGCCACTCGATTCTACTGGACGTCTCTCTCGACTCCTCCGAAAGCTTCGTGAAACGACGGGAATGTCACGCACAACTCAGTCTAACTAGACTGAGAGAACTGTCCACGGTCCGGCATATCAAGTATACACTCGAAACAAAACACTAGAGACACCGCGAGAACGAGCCGTCCCACAACGACTGAGAACCGGCGGGCGAACTTTTTTTCCGACGGGCCCCACCTCTCGAGTTCCTTTCACGACACACCAATAACTCCGTGGAAAACGGCCCGTGCTTGAGTGAACTTCCTTCTCCTCCCCACCAGAGTGTATCAATGAGGCAGCACAACCGGCAGGGTGCGAGAGGGTATGGAGGGGCGGAGGGGAAAAGAGGCCCCCGGGGGAAGGCTAGGACGGAAGGGGGGGCAGAGAGAGAGCTCTCCCGCCCTTTCGCGAGAGTACGAGTGTGTTGTGTATTCCCGCCGCAAGGCGCGCTCCAATCAAATCACGACTGGGCGGAGTCAAAGAAGCCAGGCCCCGCCGCGGTGGGGAGAGGCAGCGGTTTTTTTCTTCCGCTTCCTTTTCGAATGCGCCTCGTATCCGTCCAATGGGGAGGAAGATAGAGGGGCGGCAGGAATATCAGGATGGAGGATATCAAATGGGAGAGGGGAGGGGGTGGAGCGGAGGTGGCCAATGGACGGAGGCTGAGGAGGAATAATTAAAAGGGTCTTCGGTGGAGATGCGCTCCGGGAGGGTGAGTGGAGGATTTTTTGTCTCCTCGCTTGAATAATGATGCAGCTTGAAATGCGTTCAGAGGAGAGGGGAAATAGAGGGTTGTGAATATGTAAGAGAAGACGTCTGAATGTTCTGAAGTGATACGAAGATCGAGGATTTTGCGAATTTCTGCTTAGTACATATCGTCTATCTCGTTCCCATTTGACCCCTACTCTAATAACTTAACTCTAATTGGGTTAATGTATGATTTGACCAATATGAATTATCTTAAAAATTCAAGGACATATAGGTTTGGAAAAAAAGCATTTTATCTGACATAGAATGATTCTATTTGATGTTACCAGGTGTGAGAGGGTGGGTTCTTGTATTCATGTCCTATATTTTATGAGGAAAATGTTCTGCGATATAAATGCACTGAACCCATACGTATTCTTACTATGTACTAACATCGAATCGCGTATGATAAGATGAAGTATGTTTTGAATGACTCCAAACTAAATTCCCTCATTTGTTTAATAAATATTAAGAAAATAATTGAAATATTGACTTTGATTAAAACGATGAAGAGCATACTCATTCATAATCACTTCCATTGAAATGCTAAAGCAAATTACTTACGTCTGATTACCCATAACTCAAAGTTGCTACATTCATAGCATAAATATATAATATTTTTGCCATTCCATCGAGATTGAGCAATATTGTCTAAATTGCAAGTAAAATTATTCATGTCCTTAACGCAAAGATTATTCCAAATCTAATTTACTTTCATTTATACTGATAAACCGATTCATCCATTCGTTTTCCACTCCTTAATTACAGAAAATTGTAAAAAATTGATTGCATTTATACTGAACTTACTGGGAATCACTCAAAAGCGAATATTTCAACCACGTTTTCATTCATACTTTTGCAAGAAATGAAGACTTTACTACTGTTTCTTGTAATGTTTATCTTACAGTATCTTTAAGTACTGTTAAAACCACTTTCTATCCTAATCAAAGTTTCGTTAACGTATCAAAGCAAATGTTTGCCAACATATTACTAAAACATTTTAATTACCGATCCTAAATATATTATATAAGTCGTTTTTTAAAGGATTAATTTTATTTAATATCTATTCTTTTGCCCCTTATAAGAATGAGACATGCCTTGCTTTATGCTAAAGGAGAAGATTACTAAGGGAACTGATTGGATTAGTTTTACTCAGAATGTCTATCTCACGAATGCTGCGGAATCTAAATTGATACACAAAAATTATAGCATTAAGATGAAATGAGTTGATAAATGTAGAAACCAATTAATAGGGATGAAAATAAACTAGCAGTTGAGCTAAGCTGTGTTTTATATGTAATAACAGCAATATTTATAGTGAAAATGTATTTAACAGATTTTTGAGATTATTTATCTATTGCCTTAAACTACCATTAGACAATAGAATTTAAAAATATTTGTTGTCATTGTAATTTCTTTGAATTAATAACTAATAATGCTTTCTGTATCTTGAAAACTATAAGAACCTGAGATATTATATTATTTTAGGAGGTAGCAAAAGCCACTATGACTCTGTTTAAAATGGATGTATATTAATAGCACATTTTCACCCATTACCCTGTCAAAGATGTGATTCATCTTGAAAACTGATTCGTTGTTAATGTATTCGATTAGAAAAACTGTTTTATTATTTTTCATCTTTTAGACGTTTACAGATAATTTTATTATATTGACTCTACTTTAAATATATAGTATTCACATAGAAAATTCTACTCAAATTGAAATCACAATGGAAGTAATAGAAAAATAAGGATCTATTAGATTTAGAATGTTTAAATTAGTACAATAGAATGTAAAGATTTATATCCTTGATGAATGGAAGTCATAATTCTAAACGATTTTCAGAAATGATACAATACGAGAAGAGATACAAAATTTGAAAAACATCTCCCACGCTACAAATACCATTTGAGTGAGACAATTTACAAATATATTACGGAATATTACCAAGGAATTCTAGAAATAGGGAAACAATTTACATTTTGACTTCTTTCTATACTTTTAAACTGCTTTGAAAGAATATTTTTTTTTAATTTCAAATGAAAAAAAACCGTAATCTCATTTTCACCTTTGCTGGTTTCCAAGAAACCAATCTCTCAAGGTAAAGGAGTTATTAAGAATATTTCTCTGAAAATACCCGGTTTATTATCATTTCCATACATTCTCCTATACCCCCATACCTTCACATCTTTGCAATTGTCCCCAAGAATAAGTTTACTTCAAATTCCTGATCATAAAGTAACTTGTTAGTTGAAGCTGTTCATACGTTTTTTTATTTATATACGAAAAAGAAGTGTAGTGAGGGTAAGAGTTTCTATGATCTAATACCCTGATTCATAACATTGCACAGTAATATACGGTGATAACGGGAAAGTACAGTAGAAATCTATTTTTTATCAGTTAAAATTAAATTGATCAACTATACAGAAATTCATTATCAATGATCTAAATTAAACATCGCGCACATTTCAAAGTGTTCTAAAAGATATAGATAAAGAAGTAGTATACTAAATACGATGGATCCCGTGGAAAACGGGATTTGGCTGAGTGTATATTTAATGAGTCCATTGTGTCATGAAACTATAATTATCTTGAGTATCATTTTGTAAAAACTTATCACAATGGATGACATATAATTTGCAGCGGTATCCGGAAAACACCATCATTTAAGAAAATAATGAGGGACTTTGATAATTGTAATGCGCTTCATCAATTTTTGTAATTTCATTGTTATCGAAACTCGTCCATGATATATCGCGCTGATGCTACTGCCTTCATATAGAAGTAGAAATGTAGGAGAGAATACTATGGAACCGGTACTGGTCACGTTGATTGTATTCGTGAGATAAAAAGAGCCGGAAAAAAATAAAAATACGATTCGTAAGAGTGAATATTTCTATTGTGTAGTGCTGCATTATCTGATCGGGCGTATGAATGGAAGCGGCTAAAGTACCTGCATGAATTTAAATAGTACACTGCGAAAACCTTAACTTTGAGTTTATAATATTCTCATTTTTAGTAAAAGAAACATTTATATTCTATATTTATATAACATATGTATCTATAAACTATTTTTATTATTAATAGATTCTCTCGTCATAAATACATAATGGTTAAAATGAATGAGAATAATTATTTATCTTCCTTGTCTATTTCTTTTCGTCAATCTTTTTATTTCCTGAAAGTAAATAGGTAATAATATCAAAATTCTATGCCTAGCAATGGATTCAGTTCTATAGTTTGGAACCTACTAACGAACTGACAATGAAGAACATAAGAGATCGCTCAAACCAAACGATCCTTTATTTTAGAACCTAGGTTTCGACATGTCGCATGGTTATTAAAAAATAGAAATAAATATTAAGGATTTTTACAAAATCATATTGTAATCGAATATTGCTACTTTTTAAAAAGTCACCAACTATCGAAAGCATTTTTAGTTTTTATTTAAAAATTTTTCTCTTTCGTGATTAAAATAGAACCATTTCGCATCGCATTGATTCGTTAAACGATGGGTTTCCAGATTTTGCTTAAATGAAATAGTAATCTAATGAAACCATGATTACTTATAATTTGAGCTATACCTCAGAAATAATATTTGATATTTTGCCAATCGACTAACATGAATTAAGTAATAACCGCATTTTGGGTCAAAAATATAAGAAGGGAGCATTTACTTGTCAATTCTGTGACTTATGCATTCGATTATTTTTATATACTTCAGTGAAGATATCAAATTATATCCAAATAAATATTATTTAGAATTTAATTATTTGAGAATGACATGCATGGGATATATACTTCTCTCCTTCCGTCTCTAACACATGTTTCGACCATTGTCCGAATAACAATGGAATCTTTGTTGAGAAAGTCAACCACCTACTTCCTTTCTTCGTTGAATCCACCTTCTCTACTTCTATGGGATATACTCATTGGAGTCATGCTATGAATCGCTATTCAAGGCTTTTCAGATTCACAGGTATCTCTCAGGTATGGTTCTCATTCCTTTCCTTTCTTTAACACCTTATATCAAATCCACGAGTACAAAAAGGCATTTAACTCCAAATAAGAATCTCTCGAAAAAGAAAATTATCAAGCAGCATATGATGGAATTTTTGCTTTATAAATTCTGTCGCATTTCACAACTCATTATGATATTTGCTCCTTGAAGGTGCGTGTAATTATAGTAGTCTTTAAGAGAAGTTCTATACGAGAAATTTTGCACGCTGTCATGTATTGTGCAATTACCAGATTAAGAACGGAAATGAGGAATCGGTACTGCTTTTAAAGAGTACTTTTTCAAAGAACAGATACTAGTGTCATTTGCGGGAATATTATCATCCAATTACACATAATCGAGACGCAAATTTACCTTTCTCTTCCTTTCCAATATGCTCTGTTCGTTTATGTAAAGGACTTTGGAAATCAAACTGTGAGTTCTACCCAATTTCGTATGAATATTTCAAATCCTCGGAACATGAATTTACAAGATATTAATACTGTTAGTTAAAAGTAATAGACGAAGATAAATTAACATATAGTAATAGTAACCAAATAAAAATCCCTTGCTGCGATAAATTGTCTCATTTATAGAACTATATATAAATGAGGCACACAAAATGTGAGAATTTACATTCCCAAACGATGATTTTGTAAAGAGGTTCTTAAGATATTATATATTTAAAATAGATTTAATCGGGACACTATTAAATCGTGCATTTTAGGGTGTTATACTCTAAAAGATGTTAATCTACGATGATGCTTCGACCGTTCGGACGATTTTTCTTTTGAAAATGTATTTAAAGAGGAGACCGAAAAAACAAAGTTATCCCATTTCATATAATTTTTTAAAAACATAAAATATACATCGGAAGTACTTCAAATATAAAGAATTTCCCTTAAGTCCATTTTATGTGTTGCATGGAAAGAAAAGCTGTCATACTCTATGTTAATAATCAGTATTTCTGAAGCGTGAGAATTAAAATGTGAAAGGAAGGAAGTCTGGGTAGATATCTTTCCACCTGTTAGCAATAAGTTGCCATATTTTCATGCACCCGTTAGGGAGTAATATCTGAACTATAAGCTGTCGTGACAAACTCTGGGTCACAGTCAACTACATAAAATTGCATAAGTATTTCGCTATTTAACCTTTTCGCGTGCGTTTTCATTTTGTTTTACCATTACTTTTATAAAAGCCAGAACTCTTCATGTAACATGGCTAATAAAAAGTTTAATTAGATGAACTCAAGTCTGTTGCAATAGATGATGAATTTTAATATAAGAATATATTTACCATACCTATGACTTATGATCAATATTACACGTCATCACCTATGATCAATATTATTCGACAAACTCGATCATCAATATTTATGTTTGAATTCAAATAGATGACTATTTGGATCATAATACGCAGTTTCTGAATTTTGATGGTATAGATGAAATAGCATGATATTAAATTGCACATGATGACTGAAGTAAAAAATTCTTCGCTTGTGAAATGATATACGATATTTGTCTCTAATGTGCTACACATAACATGGAGGAACAAAAGTAACTCGTTGTGTCATTAACGAGAATTATTCTTCATTATTTGGTAATTGTTGAGGAAGATCATTCGGGTATATTTTGTTAACCTAAATCTTGATATGTCTCGAGTCTTGATATGTTTTGCATTTCGTAAGAAATGCTGTATTTCTCAAGAAACAAAAAAGTATTCCAAGCAATAATATTAATTATTTGTCCCTTCACTTCTCTAATTGTTACACTGTCCACAAAACTTTCCATCTACAGTTCATACGAATATTTGGAATCATGTGCTTAAATTATTAATATTCGTACTAAATTGTAGATCATTCAAAATATCATGAGGAATTTTTCATCCAAACCATGAATTTGTTTTATGACTTGAATGACATAAAAATAATTCGTTACTGCTTTGAAATGGTTGATGACTAGTGAAATGACTTATTGACCAGCTGTCAAAACTTCTTGTGATTGTTAAGTCTAATCGTTAAATTGGTTATATCAGACTTATGTATTCCATATCGATAAAATATTTTCTAATTATGACTTGGGGTTGAATGAAAATGAGCTTTTATGGGAATCATAAAATTTTTCCAATAATCCAGATAAGATACAATGAATCATTGGCCAAGATTAACTAGCGGACTATTTATAATATATTTGAGCTATACAGAGAATGAAATAGTTAAATTATAATTTTCTCATTTAATCTATTCAAATCCCGTTTGACCAGAGAAATAACTAGTATTAGATTAAGCCAATATGCGGCCCTCGATTGTGTTTTCAGTAAAGGCAACTTTTCTCAATATTTCTAGGAAACCAAAGCAATTTATTTATCGATTCCATTTTATTGGCCCAAATTCCATAGCTATTAACTCATGCTGCTCTAGATCCGTCTCTGATAAAAACATGATAGAATAGCTTTGTTGAATTCTTTTATTTGCCTGGAATGCGAAGTCATGCTTCTGTAGGATAACCTTTAAGCGCTGATTCATTTATAGCCCAATGAAGCCATTCTAATTCACTGACAAAGAAATCGTGAATCATAGTTTAGTTATCGGATTTTATGCTCGGAAAAGGTATAATTAGAAAGTAAATGCGTAATAACACGGTTTTATTCGAAAGGGGAAACAAAGAAATGAAAATCTTCTTTTTCGGTACGTAAAATTACAGGATTTACGATGTTTACCTTCACATTCTACTTTCAAAATCAAATCAACTATAAAGGCAGATACTATTTCCCGTAAGTTCCCTTCTACAAATTGAACATGGTCGCATTAAATTTATTTCTCCAATAAGGCTGAAAATCATTATATCTCATCTTTTACGATTATTTTCACTATAAGATAAAATAACTTTTTCCAAGTTTTACATGATAGAATATTGAACTTGTATTGATGAAATTGAATCGGTTCGTCTAAAATTCAATACACAATGGATTAACCTTTTTTCCGATATTGAATCATAAAACATCGAAAATAATTATGCAATATCTTTTAATCGACCAATATGACCGCAAATTTAAAAGGGACAGTAATGGTCTAGTTTTTTCTTGTAACGCAGAATGAATGAATGACAGAATTCGATACGAAGCAGAATATTAGATTTTTGTGATAAATCTTCGACGTTCTCATCTTCTAATCTTTGCATTGGCGTGTCCGAAAGCAAATTCCGAAACGAACATCGCCCTTAAAACATCCCCAAAGGATCTCACGTTCATTTTAATGTCCATTATCAAAAAGCGAACATTATGCATAAAATGTGTTTGTGATGCTCGCAGAAGAATAATCATCCTTAATTTGTTAGCCACACCATTTGGGCCGCTCCTTTTGTCTTAAATGGCTAAGCCTTAAGATGTTTTAATTAGTAAGGAGCAAATGATCGCCCGATGAAAGACTTTTTCACTGATGAACCAAAGAGGGCGACTCATTCATTATTAAAAGCATCAACTCGGGAGGCGAGAAAAGCAATGAGGACAACGTCCTTTTCGGTCAACACTTACCATTTTTACTATTGATTTTTAGCTGAAACCGAGATCAATTGAGATTATTCATCACAAAGCGTTCCCGGATGCGTCTCTTCTCACAGATTCCCGTTAAAAGATGGGCTCCATTTAGCCTCTCACCCCATTCAATCGATGAGGGATTCTCGGCCATTGTGCCAGGCCATATATTTGAGAGCACAATTCCCTCCAAAATAGAGAACGCTCTCTCAACAATGGAATTACAACGTAAATAAATGTGGAAACGGGAAAGGCAAACACGAGACGTGGATGTTTCTTTCCATTAGCGCCAGAGGGCGGTGGCGCAATCAACTATAGGAGTATCAACAGAAACTACTCAATCGTAAGGAGAAGAAAGTTCATTTATAATTGCGCCTAATCCCGGGAAGTCACGAGCCTTCCATCTTCATCTGTTTATTTCAACGTAAATTACGAAATCGATTATTTCGAAATGCATGAATTTAAATATATACGACACATATTTCACATTACGTATAGCTGTAAATTATTGTTACTAACAGAACTTGAAATGACTGATTCGTCCAAGATCAATACATGACGCTTTCTACCCTAAGAAAACTTAAATGATAGATTCCTCTTCCGTAAATACCATTATCTATAACATCATTATTTATTTACGACCTTTAAAACATGACAAAATTCGTGGATAATTGGTTAAATAACAATGTTTCTCGGTCAAAATTTTATTTTCCCTCCAAATTATTCCCTATCAAGAATGTATTGTCCAAACTTCCTATCTATCCCACATTACTCGTAAATAAATAGATAATAATTACCGAAAATGAGTGTTATTAAAGCCCCGCACCCAGTTTACTATTTTATTTCTCTTCAAGTATTCCATCTTTCAAGTGCCTAAGGGTCGAGTCTCGGCGCTCATGGTGCTGACATCTTACGGCGTTCTCTCAACTGATGCAGAGATTCTCCGTAACTCAGGAGACATGAGTCACGGGATAAGCAGACAGCAGAAGTAACAGCAGAAAGAAGTTAATACATTGAAGATTGAAAATTAGGAACCGTATGGATGTTTGATTTTCCTGTTTGTATAGGATTGTTGCGTTTCATAACCAGAGAGATTATCATATTTTTGGTTATCGATTTAAAATAGCCTATCAGTTTCAATATCCATTTTCATCTCATAGTATGCAATTTTTGTTTAAACATTCTCCGAGAACACATACAATGTCCATAGTTTATGCTTCTTTTTCGTTACAATCTGATTTATGTACACTATACTGCGCATACTCTATATATATATATTTGAATTTAATTTACGAATAACTAAAACCAAGATCATTCTGCGAAATAAATTAGTAGTTGAGATTAGTACTAAGAAGATCGAATAGAAAACATACTAATATGATTTAGCAAAGATCTAGTAATTATATATGAAAGTTATATTACAGGAACCTTGATATCCTGCACTTTTCACGACAAAATGGCAATATAAAAGTCAAAAGGACATGAGTAGACGCGGAACATTTCTTAATTTACCCTCTTTCTTGGTAAGTAGTTACATCCATTTTGTGGACATATACTAGCAAGAAAACGCGGTATTTGAGAGGAAAACAAACATGTACGAATGGTATACCGTGATTGCTTTAATGATAACGGGACATAAAAGTAAACATAAATCAAGCTCTGAGAAAAATTAGTTACATTATGAATTTATATATAAATTAAAATTTATGTTTGAGTTGATCCGGAGATTCATAAATTCGAACTAACTGTTTTAATATAATTAATGGAATGGAATCAGAATGATATCCGTTGCCTTTCAGTAGATTTGAAGAGGTACACACATTAGTATACGATGCATTCATTAGTATACAAGAACTGGGAAGAGCGGGGAAAACTCATTGACTCTGCGAGAGGATGTATGTTCAATGGTTGAAACGAGCGAATTATGTCAAATAACAGGATTCGAAGGAATTGACTAACGGATATAATACAAGATCGCTGTTTTAAACATATTTGCACAATTACTCCTATATAGCTACGCAGCAAATTCATGACGCTAAATACGAGGCAGATAAATAAAATCGGAGCGAAAATATGTTTCGTTGCCGGGTCTCGAACCATCGACCATCTCGCCTAATTCACGGATCGAAGAAGCTCGTGAACCCTTAGTGTAATATAAAATAAACTTAAGGAACAAGGTATAGGATATTGCACAGGAACGCTGTGCGCCATGGATAATTCTACCTTTAGAAAAAAATAAATTGTTTGTAGATAAGGAAACTTAGAGATAATCGATTCGTAGTTAAATAAATTGTGAATATCTTTGAAGAAAATCGTTTCAAACAATTTAAATTATGCTCGAAATAACCTGATTATAATTTAATTGTTATTTTCGAGCGATTTAAATAATTATCTAAGTATATAAACATTATTTTGGATTAATAAATAATAATAATAATCTCCAAAACAAAAATATGGTCTAATTACCTCACTATGCAATTTAAATCGGATTTGAAAAAAAGATATAATTTCTTATTAAAAGGACTATGATTGCCTCCAACGGATTAAAATGAACTTCAAATTTAAATTGATCGTTTATAACGAATGAGGAAAAGGCAATTATGACGATTATAGAAATAAAGTTATCATTTCTTAAATTGTGCATTAATTACACATACTTAAAATCGATTTGGTCATGAATTTTCTGTGTGGCGTAATTTAAAGAATTACGATTCCTTTTCTTCCTGCCTTCCTTTGTGTGGATATAATTTCAATTCTTACTTCAAAATAACCATAGCGCAGGTTAAAATATATTTGGAAAGCAAATAAACATTTTATATTTTTCACTAATCAATTATTATTTTTATAAATTCTATATTGTACATCAGTCTATGAGAATTCATAAAACTTCACTTCGCATTGAATATACAAGTTTCTAGCGTTCATTATAAATGCTAATACCAATGTTATGAGCATTTACCATGTTTGATGCAATTAATAGAGTGTTCAAATAACTGCTCACTAGAAGGCGGATTATCCCATGACATCAATGACTTTTATAACTCAAGAGGAAGTGAATATTAGCAGAATTTTCAAATGCCCTTCTTCCTTATTTACTTTTCTCTAAGTTTTTCCCCGCAGAGATATTTCCCTTAACCCAAACCGCAATCAAACATCATCGCTCCGCAGATTTCTTCACAGCAGAATCCCTTAGAAGTTACAGCATACATTTTTCAATCTGCTTTCTAACTATAACAACATTGTTTGGGACGAGTTTCAGGATTTATGAAATACTCTATTGTTCTCGCAAAGTTTTAAAAATAGTCGATAACGTGACAACCTCCTGTTCAACTGTAAGCTTATATTAGTACGTAAGAATGCGTTTCACAGAATTAAACGTCGAGAGTACGTGAAAGCCTGAGTGGGCGTCTATACGTTAATAAGCGTTAATTGACTGTGAGATTTCTGAAGGTGTTTCACGGACTCACTGAGCTAGACTCACGAGAGCAAGTTCTGTATTCCGAACTATGAAACATAAAATACCCTTAAAGCAGCTGCCAGCTAACCAAAGTATACGTTTGGTGAAAAGAAACTATAGTATCTGATGTCTCGTACGTGTCATAAAATCTGCTTGAACTTAATTATAAATTCCTATAAAAAAGTAAACTGATTAATTCAAATTCAAATGTTCGATTAATGATACCAGTTTGAGTAATAAGCGCTGGGTATAAATTTCAACTATTCTGAGAACTAGAAGCATTTAGTAGCTATGCATCGTGAATTTAAATTGATATAGATAATTTCATCGATCGTATTAATCATGTCTTTTATAGTCCACGCTCTCAAACTGAGAAGCGGAGCAAGCCATTCCTATCGCACAGTAAGAAACAGCTATGATAGAAATGATCACAAATTGTTATTTTTCACGGAAGAATATGTTATCAAATAAATCTTTATGCAGATGTTTACTGGAAAATATTCTATTATTAATAGACTTGTGAGTGAGCCTGAGTGGGGACTATCTTAAATTATTGCCTCGATGAAAGTTGTAATAATTTAGCCACTCCGTTATCTAAAATAACTCGAAAGTTATGACGGATGTCTGAATTTCCAGTTTCTTATTTTTTTCCTTTATCGCGGAGTTTATTAGGATAATTTCACTAAATTCGACGCGCGCAATAATCTCCTACGTCAGCAAATGCTTTGAATTCAACATAAAAAATTGAGAAACTAAAACGTTATACGGAAACTGTTCTCGTCGTTTACAAGAGCGAGATATATAACGATAAACGGCAGAAAAAGTCCAATCTACTCCATTCTACACCTTGAATTTTATGAGAACCATCCATCATATAAATTCTTCAGTGGATAGCTCCGTCACTTCGGCATTCTACTTCCATACTGATTTCCAAAATCATAGTCTACGAATCGATACATGAAATTGAAATTCTAATGTTCCTCCGTCCATAAGAATATCACCCTCCGTAGAAATGAAACCCTCTAATGTAAAGCGAATGATTTATGGTTGTCGATTCGACGTAATCAGTGATATTGCTGTCTTTAAGAATAACATCCACAAATGATTCTCCTCAGCGACAAATTTAACAAAAATTTTACTTCAGAGTACTGTTTTATGAATAAATTGATACCAAGAAATTTTGATGTTTTTTTCGGGTTGGTTATATCTTGAAAGAATTTAACATCTAAAAATTCTAATGTAACTAATACTGAGTCAAGATGTTTAATTTTTGAGAAAACCTTAATGATACTCTATTCTATTCCGTGATAATGCTACACAATCCGGGGAACTTGTGTGGTACAATGTTCGATTTTATCATCGTCAGTGTATCATCAGTTATTTAGAATGAACAGATGAAAACTTTACTTCCTCGCATCATATCCTCGTGAGAAACCTCGAGTGAAAGGTCTCTTACCGCGATGTATTTTATATTTGCATACATTTATCCGAGCTGTACCACACTCGACTAAGTTCGTCGTTGCTTTTAGAGAAAGGGCAAACATGTACTTAACTCCGCAATGGACACTATATGCGATATGATGAGTGCCCATTGCGACAACAGCTTCGACCGATGAGAGAAAGTGGCACACTAAATGAAAAAGATGCATTTCCGCGTAAAATTCATTTCTCGCAAGAATAGTTTCTCTCTGTTCAATCTTTCATATCTTTCCCATTGATAAGTGTAAATAAATATCTTTCGAAAAAAAATAAAAGGTTTTAAAAGCTGAAACTTTCCAGCTACGATGAAAAATAGGTAAATGCGAGAAATTTTGATGATTCATGTTGCGTATCTGTTGTTATTTGCCTGGCAATTTTGATTCACACCGCAAACGCCATTAGAGTTAAAAGGAAATAATGTGATTCACTGCCTCGTTTCGTCATCTTTATTCTTTTCGTGACGATGAATATTCCCTCTGGCTGTCAATAAGTGATAAAGACGGATTTCAATCCATAGAACGTATTTACGCAAGTTCTTTGAGTAATGTACTTGTTTCTTACGAAATTCCTTTCGATGAATCCAGAATTAATGCAAACGAAGGTAACCTCGAATAAAGGATTTGCTGTCTCACTTCACTTACTTTCAAATACTAATAATTGTCAATAAAAGGTTATTCTTTCGACTAAAAGAAACCGTGAGTTCTATGTTATTCGTATGGTAATCTTCGTAAGTGATATCCATAAAATTGTTAGCTGTTTTTGAAACAAACACTTTTCTAAGGGGAATCACTATAATAGGAGCGGAATGCGATCAATAGCAAAGAAACTGAAACGGATTTCGCAGAAATTCGAGTTTATAATGAAACAGAAGCTGAAGAAGTTGTATGAACGAATGATCATAAATACGATAAACTTCTCAACCCTGATGAAATTCTTCGCTGATTTCCATCATAGTGTTATTACTGATGTGGCTAAAATGTATTGCAAAACATTAAATTGTGCATGATAAAATTTATCGATGTTGAAAGATATATTTATTCGTTTATTAATGTATGTATCTTGGTTTTCAACTTTGCTGTTGATAGAAGAGTCTATAAACTGCTGATTAATGTCAACTAGGAAAACAATATATCACATCGTCTTAATTTTCTTTTTTACGCTTGAGTATCTCAATCACGCTATTTTTTATTTAATCATTATAAATTGAAAGTCATAATTAACATTTAAAGTCTTTTTTTTCCATTAATATCATGTGTTCTCTCGAAGCACACCTCTCACTCATATATTTCTCTCTCTCACCATATCACCCTTTTTCATGAGTTCGCAATGTAATGCAGATATTTCAAATTGCGAAATCGTAACTCAGTGTACATAACACAATCATAGTATTTGATTCGCCAAAGAGATATTGAAATATGGATATAGAAAACGGAGATAAATATTTTTTATGGTAAGAAAACATGTAGATATAATGTTTGGAAACATCACAATAATGATCTTCAATTTAAATTTCCGGAAAATATATCATAGATGACCAATTTATATCTTTTTTTCATTTCATAGCAATGAATTTTCGATTTTATAACCATGAGCATCGGCCTGTAACGGTGTAAAATAAATAATGGAGACTATACCTGTTGTTATTTTGTTTTCGAATGAAATTTTCTTGGTTAGATGTCGAAGAGGTACACGATTCGGAAAAATAAATATTTATACGATTTCAGAAGATTTTTGTAGATTATGATCTTACATTTGAGTATGAACTATGAAAATAATTTCTGAAATAATTGAACGGTAAATTGAAGGATTGAGGATAGACTTTATTAATGGCTGAAAAATAATTTAAATAATAAGAGCTACTAAGTTATAAATTCTTAGGAAAACTTTAACGAACTCTATTCATTATTTTAAATTTTAAACTTAAAACTACTCGATTTTCAATAACGGCGCCGTGGCTTAGTTGGTTAAAGCGCCTGTCTAGTAAACAGGAGATCGTGAGTTCGAATCTCGCCGGTGCCTATAGAAATTTTTTCTCCCTTCAAAATAGTGTAAAATAATACTGGTTTATTATTGTCCGGTGGAGCAATATTTACCATAAATTAATTTTATTCCTAATTGGTAATTATCTACAGTAAAATTATATTATCATTAATAATTTCTTCCGGCAGTCAACTTTCAATAATTTATACGACACTGAAAATTTTCAAAACTTTAAGTAAAATTAAAATGTTAAATTTAACGATAGTTATTGATATTCAACATCCTCATTGTGGTATGGTAGAGTTAAAACTGCACTCACAAGGCTTATAAAGTATGTCAAGATATTAGAAGGAATTAAGTGAAACTTCGTTTCGTATCGACACTTACTGGTCAATCCTTAAGCTATGTCATATCAGTTTAACCTATTTAACTCAAACGACTTTCTCTCGGAGCTCATAACAGAGCAGTGTGCTTAGATACACAAGAGGAAGAATGCCTCTTCGATAGCAAATACTTTCAGAAGAACGATAGGCGTGCATGATTCCTCTTTCAGTAAAATATCACGATGAAATACGATTTCATCTCTCAGCAAAGAACACCATTAGGGTAGGTTATCAACTGCGATGCTCTCTTTAACACCATTCAGCCAATAATTTGATCACCATCATTGATCATATTCGAATCCTTGAAGTTTGATTTTTACCAGCGTATCTACTGCATGGCTTTAATGGTATTCAGTTGCAGGATAGTATTGTATTAATCGCTGTTTAAAATAATAATTCATTTCAATTACAATAATAATTATATTTAAGGCATCAACTCTGCCACTTTTTCCAGCAACTCCCTGAATGATCTGACCTTAATGTACGAGGAAATCCTGTCTCTTTTCCGAAGAATATCAAACAACAGCCAGTTCAATATAGACAAGAATGGAAGGCAAACAAATGAAGCGGAAAGAGAAAAAAAGAACTCGGGATATATGCATAGTGGAATTCGAATTCCTGGGCAAGTCCGCGCTCGGTTAGTCTCGGCAGAGCACCGTAATTGATGATGGTTTGAGCTAGATTATGCAGACTGGCGGGAGAGAGCGACTCCGCTACCGAACGACAACCTCTTGACGTTGATTTGACTGCTTTAAAAGTTCTCTCTCGATGCAGGGTGAGAAAAAACGCTATGGGGAACGAGAATTCCCGGAGAAGAAACAAAACGTGCGCTCTCATCATCAATTCTTGGTGGGCGGGAGCACGTATGAAAATTCCGGGGAAAATCGCGAGGAATGCCGCGTCTATATCCCTCGGCTCCTCGAAGACAGCGGAGGGGAGTTTAATAAAACACCGAGCGAATCGTTAATCTTCCGAGGCACTTGCCGGCCGTAATTACCGGAAATGGTTTCGGAAGAGAAGCTCCCGTAAATTAATTATTCCTCTTGGGAGGGAGCGGGCTGATGGTACTGTCAATGGGGGAGGAGTCAGGGTATTGGAAAAGGAGCCGCAAAAGGGGGTCGGATGCTTCGGAGGGCTAGCGAATGCCACGGACGGAAGAAACTTCCGCCCTCGTCAAGCGTCTCTCCCCATCACTCTCTCCGAGACGATTGGAATTCGCACGCCTCCCAACGGAGGAATCACTGATCTTTGGGTGCCACTAGGCTATTCCACCAAATGGATTATCGATCTTCTATTCCTCTATCTTGGAACTGGAGAACTCCGCCTCGAAGACGTTAATCTTCGCGATTTGACTCGCCCACTCTGTACGCCTTAGAGATGTTTTCGCCAAATCACCATTACTAACGGGAAAGCGTAATGAAAGGATTGTGAAAGGGATTTGTTTATTTCATTTAGATCGGAAGGAGATTAAATACGATATAAACTTATGAAACCTATGGAATATTTGAAATTGAACACTTTTTATACATTTTAAAAACATCGAATTCCAATTTGAATGATGAATTCAAAATTCCAAGATCTCAAAGAACGATGTTGTGTAAATTATTTGATTTCAGATGCGATTTGAGCAGAAAATAAAATCGATCATTGTCTAAAATCTGAAGAGTGAAACAATCGCATAACTATCGATTTGTATGGATAACTCTTGAACAAAATTATTTCCTCTTGTAAGGAATTTAAAAGCGTAAAAAACAATAACGTTGAAATGTACATACCGATATCAAATTCATTGGACTCGATCTTGCAATCTTCTAAATTAATTTCAGTCCTTAATATCATAGCTATTTCCTTAATAACTTCTTTTTTCCGATCAGGTGACCAACATCAACTGCTTAGAGAGTCCTTCCAATGGAAAACGTTTTTTCAATACTTGGATTCCGAAGCGACCGTGGACTCTTCTCTTTGAAAGACACAGAGGAAGTCATGCAGTGAATGTAATGTCAAACATTTTTTGTCATTAAAGCTAACCTTTTGTCTCCCTTAGCAAATTCAAATACACCATAATCGGGTATATCCTTTTGTTTATAGTACGCTGAGTTTTGCGCCATATAATGTCATTTTACTTTTGTCTTCCACAACACCATTTTCAGATTACTCGATAAACAATTTCCCATAATAATCAGTTACTTTTTCAGTCAAATGCCGTTTTATATAATAATAAAATGACCTCTTTCTTGAAAATCTTCATACTCTCAATATTGTAGGCCTCACTTCGTTCGTTTCCCGAGCAACTTTATTACATATTTCCCTCTCGAGTATGTATATAAAATACAATCATCATTCGACATTTTTCTTAAGAAGTTCCATTTGCTCGTAAAGTAAACATCAAAAATTGATTGCAATGCTGCAATCATTTAGCAAAAAAAGTTACGGCTAAGAATACTATTATACAACGACAAAAATAAAAAAACAATAAAGCTATTGTCTACCGCAATAGTAACGAGCAAAACATAGGAGGAAATGCTCTGCCTATCAAGGTATGCGCAATGAACACACCTCGAAACAATCGACGAATACAGATCTTGAGTTTTTCACAGCGTTCACAGCGCTCCGTAAATAACAGAATCGGTTCATTTTCGTAGATCAGTATTCATAATGGTTTATTTTCGCCGAAAATTCAGAAAGTGAGGATCACGAGCACAGAAATTGCATCCATTTCCCGAAATGTTTTTGACCGTTGTCTTCTAAGTAGTTGACTAGGTTACGAATATACTTAAATGCTGCTATCAAATACTTCATCATGCCTCGAAAATAAAGCGGCAGAGATGTTAAGATGATCCTCAACTTTGATCATTGTGACTTCATGAAACGTGAGAGAATTGTGGAAATGTGACGTGAGAATTAGTGGAAAGTACTGGGGAGAAGCCTTAACGTTTCTATGACACATCATTTAAAAGTAAATTGCCATTAGATGAAAACCTCATATTGGCCATTCAAATTTTTATGGATGCCAGGGATACTTTCATGCCTCCAAAGTGGTAAAAAGGAAGGAGAGGAACAGGAAAATTCGTTTTTGTGGGGTATTACAAGGAAAATAAAAAATAAGATTCATTTATTAAATCGACCATTGAATATTTCACATTGATGATGGAGAGTTCACTAGGAAGATATCTTAAGAGATAATACGAAAGTTAACCTACTCTAAGTATTGCTTATTTATTAACGTAATTAAAGGTTAATGATAAAATATAAAATAACATAAAAAATAAGTAATATTAAAAAAATATAATGTTATTGACATCAATGAACAAATTTAGTGAAGTATATAATTATTATTTCCTATTCAATGAGCATAATTGAGGATAAAAAAGATAAAATGTTATTGATATGAACTGGTCTTACCAGATTTGAAACCTTTTTTACATCTAACATACAAGGCTAGCAAGGAAAGAATTTTCAAGAAATATTAATTCCTTCCTTATCTCCTCTATCCTTATACTCCTGTGCTTACATATTAAAGCACAACGGTAATCTACTCACCATTGATTATTATTCTACATTATTATTACATATACTCTTTGTAGTATTTTTAAACATCGATGAACCATTTTTTAAAATATGTAGAATATTATTTTCATAAATGTTTTCTGATGAAAATAACACCATTCACTTTTCCTTAGTCCCTTTAATTTTTGTCAATGTTCTAATGAATTAATGTTAAAAAAATTAAAGCTTATATCAAGACTTTATAATATAAGTAAACATTTAAATGCTTATTTTTACTAACATAAATAGAGATATTTAAAAATGACTGTGATCTCATTTACCCAGCTAAACACCATATTTATGAGATGATTTATATAAATAGGAAATGTATCCTATAATACACTGCAATTGATGATAGTGAAAATGATGCAATTCCATGAAATTACAAAGTTTTTCTTACACTGCAATATTCTATCAGATATTCAACCCATTTCTATAGCTGTTGCATCATCTAGCACAATAACTTACAACCAGGGCTTTCTCTTTATTCAAATCTACAGTGATAATTTCCATTGTAAAAGATTACCATCACTCTCATAGACCTGCTTAGAAAACATTTTCACCAGTAGCCAGCTTTCACATTTGCTAAACAATTACTGAAACCTGGATGAGTTTCTTAAAATTTCTTTAAAAAATTAAACATCCTCATTCATATTCCTCACTCATATCACTGAGAAATTAATCAGTTTTATGATTTAAAATAGTTCCTGATCATGCTTCTTTCAAACTCATTGTATTTCTTTAGCAGTAGTAACTTCAGTCATATCCAAATTTTAACTACTATCAAAGTAAAACTTCAATTTTCCTAGAACTATAAATATTAAATCATACAATCATTAAATTTTTTTTCTAGATATTTAAAGACTTATTCATGTTTTTTGCATAATCACCTTTGCTGTCTAATTTTATAAAATACAAGGCTTATTTTTTACCATTTCCTACCAAATTTCATCCCCCTACTCCCAATCAGTCAAAGCATAATACGGGAAGAATAGGTTATTTAATTAGCATGAGAAAGCTTTTGTCTTAATCACAGAGTGAAACACTGAGTTATTGCATTTTTGATCATTTCAAACTTGTATCAAATTATTTTAAAATTTAAATTAAAAAACATTTATTTCCATTAAATCTATCTTTAAGTATACATTCAAACATCAAAATGTATAATTTTAATTCTTATTCTTTTAACTTTATCCATCTAGTATTTACATATTACTAATACTGTGTGCTCGTTCTACTGATGACAATCAATACTTTCAATGTGCAATGATTTTTTTAATAAAAAACATTCCACAAGCATAATCCATTACAAGGTATCATTGTTTATCATGCTACAATCATGCCCACTGAAATGCTTGCAGGAAAAATGAAACTTTTATTTGACATTTCAAAGCATAACTTTCAGAATCTTCATTATTTTCCTTGAGTGAATGCTACTGTACTATATATTTTAATGGAATAATATTAATCATCTCATTTTATTTCCATTTTACTTTTTTTAATAAATTATTTTATAATAAATAAAGTATTATTAAATTTAATTTTACCAAAGAAATTAATATCTAAAACTCTTTCAATTTCCTAGACATCACAATTTCCCTATTGATAGAAAACTTAAATCTTACATTCATAAAAAGACTCCTAACACTAACCTTACCATCCCATTCTTCCTGGATTTTCTGCTATAAAAATTATAATCAATGGAACTACTCAAATATCCATGTCACCAATCAAATTGTGAAAAGAAATATTAATTATACATTAAATGGCACTTTAAAATGGTCACTGACAAGATTTAATTGACAAAATCCTGAACTGGAAATAATTTTGTCTTCCACAGAAATACTCCTCTCTTCCAAAGCTTACTTAATCCTTCTTCATGAAGGAATATCCCCTTTCCAGGTACCATTGGTACAGATTGGTATATTCCTTCCCAATGATTTCAAAGCCGCATTCTATGTCAGCAGTAACCCGAAATATCAAAGAAAGTCAGATACCTTCAGTGGAATAAACTCAAGTGCTTTGTCACAATTGCCCAGCAAGGTATGTGGGTCAGTCAGGAAGATTAAATAAAGTGAGAGCATATGAACAGAAATACTTCTTCACTGGGGGAAAGGATTCATCCACTTCCTCTACCAAGGCCATACCAGCAATTTTACAACTATACTTCGTCATTATAGAGAATAGGGAAATAAAGGCATCTTATAACCTTATAAATTACTGCCTTTTCTATAACCCTTTAGCTCTCATTTCCTTGCCTTAAACCCTTTTCCATTAAAATATTGGTTTCCCATTATAAAACCCACAAACAACAAGCTATCCTTTCCTCATATATAACGTTGAACATTCTGCTCCTTGACTGCCAGGTGATGATGATTCATAGACAAAACTAGGTACCTTTTTAATACATTTCTAAGGAAGTTAGTTAGTGCTCCCCATATATTCAATAATCACTTTCCACCAAAATAAAGGCTGGAAAGGCTTAATTTTTAACATAATATCTCCATACAAGTATAATATTTACATTTTGCCTTGTTTGATAAGGAACTGAAGTCAATAGGTATAAGTCCTAATAAAATATAAACATTAAAACTTCAAAAAAGATAAAATGAAAGTTTAAACAATAATTAAAAAATGGTTTATGAACATGTAAATTTCTCTCTCATACACTTTCCTTTTATATAGAAAAGTTCTCGACTACTAGTGTACTAGTACTACTCTATTAGCAGAATAAATGTTAACTTATACCAGAACACAAAACAGTTTAGTATAAATAAATTGATTCAAATAAAGAAACATTAAAATGATGATTCCAACTGCTTTCGTTGCTGGGAATCAGTGAGATCATGAGACAATAATGCAAATTGGAGGACCATTTTATCATTTTGGACACCAAAAGAAGCCTCCTCCTCCTGAGTCATTTGATCATCTGATACAGTTTTATTAGGCTGAACCAAAAAACGGCACACTGTCTCTCAAGCTGTGAGTAAGACCAGACAAGGGGCTGCAAGCACTTCTCATATACGAGTTAAACCCAAATAGGGTCTATGACCAAGACTGTCACCCCACAAGAACTTAACAGTGATACTCAAAAGTATACTATCTAAAAGAGTTAATTACTGTGTTCTCGGCCAAATCTTGTGTTGTTCTTTAATGACCAGATGACATGGTTTTGGGAAATGATACCAAATAAAGAAATTTTTAATTCGAAATTACCTATTTTGACTAATCTCCATTTTAAGGACTTCATTTTTGTCCTGTCAGCCTCAAATGATAATTGCATTTAATCTACATAAATTTCACCCAATTATTCCTTATAAATACTCAATAAATTCAGTGATATAATATTCAAGGAAGATTTAAACCATATTAAGAGCCATATTAAGATCCAGGAAATAAAATAAGGAAAGCTAATACAAGAACAAAGATTTAAAAACTCATTTTACCCACGGATGATATGTTTATTGTTAATGGTCATAGTAATAAGATCCCCTTAAGCTAATGAAAAAGTGGCTTGCATGGTATTTAAATGGACATAAAAGCATTATTAAAAAGTTTTCATTGTAATAATAGCATGGAAGTAATAACATAATTGTATGCTATCAACATTTTTCCTATTTTTATAAATGTGATTCAGTTTTCAAATATGTTCATAAATGCATTCTCAGGATTTGTTATAAGTATTATATTGAATGGTTTGGATTTGTGGCAGAATATTTTTCCATTGAATTTCAACAGATAAGTGAACCGCTATGTAAATATGCGTAATTATATGTTTTATATCTTTCTAGTTCATTTAAAATTTCAAAAATTCAGTAATAATATCCATCACCAGTTATTTTTCATATACATGCAGGGAGGAGAAAAAATCACAAATTAAATCAATATTAGGCAAGACTTCTTGGGGAAGCCATAATGAAAAACTCACAAATAGCATGGAAATTTCCTATAGACAATAAGAATAACATATTACACAAGAAAAAATGAGCTTCTCATGTTTCAAAAAAAAGTAATTTCACCAAGGTAATATTGGCAATATAAAATCAAATTATGAACAAGGTCATCCTCCTATAACTCCCAGAAGATTCTAATTGCAGAGTTGTTACAATGATCAATATTTTTACCCTCTTAAAATGCCTTAAATTCTTCTCTTACTATAACCCATCATTTCACTTATTAATAAATCTTTATTTGCATCTTTATTTTATGGAAAATGTAATCTTCTGAGATTATAATCAATTATTTATTAAACAGTAAAGTTTAGGATACTTGTATGTTAGCTGTGAAAGCATAGATGTTGATTCTAAAAATAGCTCTAATGTTGGTAACAAATAAAAATAAACTCACTTGGATATGAAAAGTTTATCATTCAAATTCTCCACAGTTTCAATTCAAATTGGTAATTTTTCTTTTGATAGACATCTTGAGTAAACAGAAAATCTTCAAGACAAGAAGAATTAGTAATCCAAATAGGGAAAGGGTCTGCTAACACTCAATATACATTTATGGGATCGTATGCAGTCTTTATGGGTAGCTAGGGGTCTGTAAAAGAAGTGAAAAAGGGTAATGTTTATAGAATAAATGTTTACATACTTTAGCTCGACAAACAATGATTTAAAGTAACAAATAGTTACATAAAATCTACAATTTATAAAAACAAGGGTTTTGAGTAAGATGGGAGCAAAGTTATAAGCTTTTAAACCCAAGTATATATATAAATAAAAATAAATTGGAAATATAAAATACAAAAATGACAATAAATGTCAAACCTTCATAAAAAGGAAATGGCTTCTGAAATGGAAGAGGGGTTCAGATTATTTTGATTTTTTTACTTTTAATCATTTTATTTAATTTAATTTTGATTTTTAATAGATGTTTCCTTAGATAAAGTTATCTAGGAATTATAAACATCCAGATATAAAACTGTTTGCTGTTTCTATGTGCATTAAAATAACCATTCACTCATCAAAGCACAAACAACAAGCCATTCAGAAAAAGATAATATTTTCATTTCATCTCATGGCTTTATAAATTGCAACTATGTTTCTGTTCCATGTTCAGACAATAACTTCAATGATACAATATTATACAAGTAAAACCCTACCAATTGCTAATGGATCAAAAATTAATTGTGCTGTTAATTTGAAGTATTTGACCCCACCAATTAATGAATATTGTAAGATTTTTTATGCTTTGCTTTTCTATAAAACTAATAGTATATATCCTATGGACACCCGTAGTTTTTAGTCAAATAAGTTATTTCATGAGAAAATATATCCCTATAAAGAATTATTACAATCAAGGCTAATTTTTTTGCCAACCCACTTTCTTTAGAATGACATTACCCACAGAGTTCTTCTCAAGAATCTAGTGCAACAAGGCACAAGCACATATTAGTAAGTAGTACATACAGTAAGATACAGTAAGAAAATGAATACTCTTCAATATATAGAAGTATAAGAGGAACAGAGAATCAACCAAACCCTTCTCAAATTTAATTGATCTCTTTGAGCAAAAAGATCAAATTACATTTGGATTTACGATTCAACCAGAATAAACTCATTGCTCAAACTTCCTTCTTTGAGAGAGTTCCATCAAATTTTGAAACATTTGATGTTGGATTTAATATATGAGTCAACATCATAAACCAAGGAGAAAACCAGAGACCAGAGAGAAACTTAGAATTGAGAGAACTTTAATATCAAGGTACAATAAGCTCTTCAAATAATTCTAAATCTATGACATGCTTGTTAAGAACATAATCCTTTTGTTCAAATAAAGACATTCTCACAAAATAATGTGAAAATTCACAGGTGCTTAACTGAAAAAAACTCATGACCTCCCGATTGTCATCCATTTATTTGCAAGACAATATGACCATACATAAAGACAATATTATAAAGATAATTTACTATTTCAATAAAAGGAAAAGAAAGAATATCAATTTAATCAACAATATTGTTGTGTTTTATTAATCCAAAGAAGGTTTAAGCATCTTTAACTACCTGATGAGAAGATTACCTCCTCAGCTAATTTCAAATTTGACAGATTAAAAAAGTTAAAGAACAAAAATTTCCTTAGGTGTTGCACACACTCTCCCATATTGATACAATCTTAAGATATAACACTTCACAGAGTGACTATGCATTTAGAATAATTTCTCAAAGTAATATTAAATAGTTAATCCTCTGCACGCATATAGAAATCAAGTTAATGGATTGATAAATCAATTCTTGATTTAAATTTTCAACTGGAAATAGAAGAATGATCGGTGAACTACCTACAATATAATGAGGAAAAAAATATTGGATCTAATTCGATCAATCTCTTCCAAATCTACAACCACAAGACTCCAATTTTTGCTATTATTTCCACAGAGTCCATTGATACATTTTGCTTTGCCTACTAATTTTTCACGCAGATGTTAGAAGAGTACAATCCAAAGTATTGAAATCATCAAAGGAAGTATACTGAGGAAGGCAAATTTAATGAACATTTAACACGTGCTTGGTATACAAATGGGGCAGGGAAGTATCGTCACCATGGAGCGGAGAGAGTAAATAGTATTCACAGCCACACTACATGTTTTGGAGATCCACCAACATTTGCAGGGAGTCATCAAATGACAAGGGTTCGCACTTTTGAATTCACGTCTCGAAACCCTCTGAAAATGGATCAATATCATTTATGGAACACCCGCAATTTCACAAACTTTTACACTAACTAAGATTTAATGAGTTGGGACACCAAAATACACAAGACCACACATCCTCACACCAACCTAATCTTCATGTGAGAAAAAAAACATCGTTCTCCTTCTGTGGAATAAAAAAAACATAACTCGAGAAAAGGTTCCTCCGACGAGAAAACAAAGCGGACTAGCTCCTGAGAGCTCATCTGTGTCCACAAGACATTCTCTTAAGCAACTGGCGCACAATTAGCAAACCAAGCTTGTTTTGGGGGCACTATGGTGTAAGTTGACTTGGAAGCGCGGTAAAAAACACGAGCTTGGGGAAAATGGAGAGTTCCATGCACAGAATTCCCTACCACTGCTCTAAACCTCTCATTCCCTTCACTCTCTCCGGCCCATGCCCCTCCCCCGGCCTCCACAGTCCCCTTGTAGTGGCCCATCACGTTTCCCCATTTCCGCTGTCATCCCCATCCTCATAAGATCCCTCGACGGCAGTCCTACTACCGCTCACGACTCCTTTGCTGCCCTCTGCATTTGCCATACCTGCTCCCCCACTTACACTGCCATCATCAGCACAACCACCGCTGTCAAGACCTCCATCATCGTCATCTTCCATATCCGAGTCCTCATCATCATCCAAATCATAGTCATCATCATAGAAGTCTGTCATATCCACAGAATTTTCTGGAGGCTTCACTTTAGTTTTGATGCAATAATCCTCCAAGGTGATTGGAACTACAACATTATCCCTGTCTGCCTCAAGCCGTGATGCTGCTACTTGTTTCCTAAAAGTAATTCAAAAGACATTGTTAGTAACAGTCCAAAAAGCAATATAATAACTACCATACATAGTCAAACCAGGCAAAACAACAATATAATTTCATTTACATACAAAAATATAACTTACCAATATTCAGTGATAATAAAATATTAATATGAAAAGATAAATAGATTAAAATTTCATATCTTCTGGCAAGGAAAAACTTGAAATTTGTATATAAACAGGGAACATGTTCCCTATTTGTTCAGGGATGCAACCTTGAGTGTTTCTGTACCAGAAGATATCATCAAGGTGACAAATCATTCATGACTATTTAATTGCTGTGGAAGTTGCAAAGTATTTTTTTTGCTTGAAGATGTAGACAAAAGCTAGGACTTTTTTAAGTCATTCATAATTAGTAGAAAATGAACCTTTCCATTGAACTATGAATATTTAGAATAGAGTATACAAATAAAAACATCATTATGAAGTTTTCTGGGAAGAGATTTCTTTGTGTTTATTTATTTATTTTAGGATTCTATTTATTTCTATTGGGTGACATACTTCTTGGAAATTTAAATTACTCGAGAACTTTAACTACAAAGAACTTGATTTTAAAATAAATAATTAGACAAAAATGATTCAAATTCTTAGGAATGACAATTGGTACACTTCAGTAAATGAGGGAATGCTAAAATCTAATTAATTTAAGCTATAATTTTAAAGGTTAATCCAAATATATATTGAAGCTTCAATGTATTAACCCCATGATACTGATTGTTACTGATATTTCCTGTAATCCTGTAATCAGTAAAAAATTTCAGAGTACTTATTTTGCTTCCAAATAATAATTTCAAACATGCAAAATCCTAATAAATATTTCCAAACTGTCACGTTACTTAAATAAGCAGTTGGTAAAGAGTCACATTCATATATATTAAACAAGCATGTATAATTCGTTATTTTTGTCATTTTTACAACATTACTTAAATATTTTTTCAAATAGAAAAATATCTTTGGCATCCTTGCTTTAATGAAACTGAAACTGAAGTTGTGATTGGGAAATAACTGATATAAAATATGAAATAAATATAAAGGAGTTTCTACATTCCAAACTGAATCAATGAAATGACAGCCTCACTCACATTTCACCATGTCTAAAAAATGGATAAAGTAAAGCAACAAAAATAATACTGAATTATAAGGTATCCTTTCTGGAAAGAGATTGATTTTTCAGAAGGGTACCAAAATTTATGATTACTTTTTCAAAGAAAACTATCCCCTTCAAAATTATTTAAGATGTGTGGAATTTTTACTTAACACAATTATCATTACCTTTTCTCATCAGTAAATATTTTCATTTGACATTCTATCTATACAATGAAAACCTTGGTAAATTCCACAGGTAAATTCATTATTTATCAGAGGAATTTACAGTTTTTCATTACAGCTTCATTATTATGGCTTTCCACAAAGTCACATCATCCAATACTTATTTCATTCTATCTCAACATCTGAGCCCTTTCTTTTTATAATTCAAATGAATAATTTTAATACTTACGATAAACTATATAACTATATTAAGAAATAACCTATTGGTAAATCTTACCGTATAATATTCTCATACTCCTTGTCCTTATCCATGGCTACTCTCCATCTTCGATACATAACTGATGCATCAACATTGGCAGGACTGAATGTATTAGGCTCATTTAGAAGGGAAATTACTGATAATAGTATCGTTCTGTAAAATATAATAAATATATAATTAGAGTTTTTATGGTATTCATGTTTATTACCATTTACCTAATTTTCTAGATACATTCGATAAAGTAACATCTATTATCATTAAAATGCAAGAGAAAAATGAGAGCAAAGAAAGGCATCTAAATCTTAATAGAATTATGGGAATATAATAAGATTCAGTAAGAACATTCCACAACAAATATAAAGATTTTCATTATTTTACAACTTTTATTTTTGAGCAGGAATTTAGAAATCAAGAGTAATAATTGAATAATGTTTTAAATTAACTTAAGGACAGAAGAATGTGAATATAAATTGAAATTATACCTAAGGTGTAAACATAAACCTTAATACTTCTTTTCTCACCAAGACTGGTTAAAATGTTGGCAGTAAAATCATAATATTAAACTATTAAATGATACATAGCTAATTACTGTTAGAAAGATACATAATATCACAAAATCCTTGATAAAATTGTCATCATTAGCTGTCAATACAAAAATTTACTTAATTTAGAGATTAAGCCAAAATTCAAATATAAAAAGAAGTTCAAAGAATAACATTAAATGAAGTGAGCTGAATTTCAAAGATCTATAAAGAAGCATAACAATCACTAATGATTAAATGGAAACTTAATTCATTACTTTCAAACTATATTGAAGCAATTACATTTGCTACATGCATTTAATTACAACTTTTAGATATAGGAAACAAGTTAGAAAGTAGAAAAACTCAATCATGAAGCAAGGGGCATTAAAGGCAATACAAAAACAGGTCAAGAGTGGTTGCCACCATGATATGACTCATTATGAGAATAACTCATAAGCAGGCATTACTCACCTGACATTTTGAGTTGGATTCCACCTTTCGCAAGGAAGCTCACCGCTCTGAGGGTCATCAACTGGAGGATGGAGGATGGAAATGCATAAATCGCCATTCTGAAAGAAACAAATGAAGCCCTTGGTCATTGATTCAAAACTTTTCAAATGGTATTTCTAAAGAATGAGGGCACTGAAGAAATTTCATTTGAAATATCAGAAAATAAAAACCCAGTGTCTTTGCTATCATGTACAGTTACTAATTAATTACGGCACTTGCAAAAAGCTACAATTATATATATTACAATCATAAAAGCAATTTAAATAAAAATCTCTCGATCCTCAAGAAATGAGATAACTTTAAATGCTAATTATTCGTTAAAATGAAGCAATTGAAATTTTACAAAAAATACAAAAAACAAAATGCTTCTTTAGCATAAAAAATATGAATTAAAATCGAGAAAATACTAACATTTGGAAAAAAAGATCAGGTGTATAAAATGAAGAATATAATTTATGGAACAAATTTCAGTTACATACAGCAGTTCTTCGAGAAATCAATACAGTCTTATGTAAAAGAAACAAATATTCTAAAAATACATGGAAATCAAAATTTTTCAATTTCATTTTACATCAAAATATTAAGTAAATAATCAAATTTTAATTAAGGATCACTCCTCAAACACATATATTTGCTTTAACCCGCGTCTTATATCTGACTTAAGTCGTGTTTTAAGATGATAGACTTTTCAAGTTTGGAATTTATTTACCAACACAATATTTGCTCAGATAGACCTTGGCTCCTTTCCATCTAATTCAAATAAGCAAAAGATTGACATTGGGGTCTCGGCAGAAACCGGAAACTTATCATCGCGGGAGCAGAATCGCCGCGAAAATCAAGACACGCCCACGAGTCCATTATAATAACGCTCATCCAACATGCACATCGTTCTAAGATATACCGACGGAGCTCCTTGGGGCTTTGGAAAGAGGCCAAATCCTCCCATACTCGCGCAGGATCTTTTTTAATTACTCATCCTCACAAATTCTGGGGAAATTTTCAACCCTACATTATAAATAACCTTACGAAAGCGACGGAAAGCTGCATCACACAAAAACAGCATCAGAAAAGTTCAGCTTTTAAATAATCTTGTTTTTATACTCGAGTAAATAAAAATCAGTCTGTCGTTTTCGACTGAGAAAAGCATTCGATTCGAAGGGTAAATATCCCGACACCTAAATTCCCATTTTCTATCGTTCTCCTGCTTTCGCCACTGCTGCACGGAAGCGTAGTAAACACGAACGGATATTTAGCGGAAACATTAAATCCCAGCTATCATCCCCATTAAAGGTCTCAAAACAGATTGGCATGACGGTGCGATCGCAAGGACACTCTACGAAAAGAGATCACAGTGAGTGCCGATCGATAGGGGAGACGTGCAGACAAAAACACGAATAAAGGAAAGGAGAAGTCCGCACGTCGATGACTCTACACCATCGCGAGTTAAAAAGGAAAAATTTCGCCAGGACACCGCATGGTACGGATCGAATTGGATGGAGAATAGCTGAAGCCGCTCCGGATGAGCACTGATTGGAGTTGGTCGGTAGGAAATGCGGCGGAAGAGTTGACCAAACTAGGGGCGAGAGGCAATGAACCTTTTACGCCGCCGCTCTTCTGCATGGCCCCCCTTAAACGCCAAGGCCGCAGTTTCCTCCCATCAGACTATTTGCGTCGCGACCCTTTCCATGCGCGAAAATTGGCAAGGAAGCTCTCGCCCATCTCAAAACACGGCAATGAATGATGCAGGCCGAGATTCGATCCGTGACGCCGGCCAGGGATCCATACATAGGCATAAAAACAATCGGGCAAATTGGAAAGACGGCAGCGTCGAAAATGTATTCTAGTACCGTGATGATGGCGGTCTTTAGCCTTCCTTGAGAGTCGTTAACTGAAGATACCTCGACCTACAATCCGCTCAAGTGCGAAAAAAATTACGAAGTTTAACGAGCAAGGATTATTATATTCCTTTTCGGTTCTCAATATTGAGAAGTAAAAAGATGGACAAACACGAACCACTCTTGCACCTCTCTGCAGTTCATTACGATGCAATTCGATTCAAATCTTTAATTGGGCGTATTTCGTCTCAAATAAACCAGGACTATTTACATTTGAATTCGAAGGAATACTTATACTAAACGTTTAAGCGCCTTTCATGATATTTCATTTCAAACGGATAGAATTTAGAAACGTTACAAAAACCATATACTATTTCCAATCTCTTTCCCACAGCAAAAAAATCACATCCGCTTCAACTTAATAATGCAAATTCTTTTTTACTTTCGTTCCACTTGGCCGTTCATTGGAAAGTTGAGTGAGCGAATACATAAATAAATCTAAAAGTAGATAAACTTTAACGATTCTTAGTCGTAATTGAACGCTTCTTAAATTCTTCAAGTTATAATGTTTACGTTTAGTATTCAACTCTGTACAAAATTTAAATGATAAAGTAAAAAACTGATACAGCTCCGTTATAATATCAAAAAATATATAAAAGCCGTTTCCCGTCAACCGGCAAATTCAACCTACTTAACTCGGAACTGTGTACAAAAATTCCACTTCACAATCTTCCGTCATTTATCTTTCTAGTCCGTTCGAAGAGCGTAAATTGCAATTTACAGTTGGAAGTCACGAAATATAGAGAAGGGAGGTGAACACCACGTGTTCATTAGTTTCGCACTGACTTTCAGCAGAGAAACTTTCGAGTAACAAAAAGGGCTTAAATATTCGCACATGAGAAAAGAAACTTATGGTATATTTTTGTGAATAGTTTTGCTAACCAAAATTCACTACAAATTCACAAACAAAATATTCAGCTATTGATAAAGTGAGAATTAAACACTTCGAAAGCTTTCGCTTCTACTCGTGAATGTTACCATGAACTAATGTTCGTTTCTATTCAAGGTAGACATTGTTGACAATGGATATTCAGAGATGCCTGGTGCTATTAGATATTTACAACGATTTTAAAACACTACAATTCAGAAACATTTTACGGAAAAAGCGAAATGGAAATTTTTTTGTGTTGAACGTAATTTCGTCATACTTGATACTGGTTTCTAGAATAAAAAATCATTTAAATTTATTTAAAATTTAATTTGGAATAAGAACTTATCGCTAGCATGTTTTTAAAGCAATTGAACTTCTTGAAACACATTGCAGAATAAAGAGAAGGAATTCTTAACCAAAAGCAGACTCTATATCGCGATTAAAAACCAATTCAGCCCAAAATAGAAGCCCCAAAGAATGGGAATTTTCAAACAATCACCGCAGAACGTGAACCTGAAAATTATGACTCATAGATAGCAGTTGATATCACCTCGAGTTTCTTGGAAAGCGTCAGTCATTTTCTCATTGCCTTTGCACACAACAATAACACTGCCGCGACTCAAACAGCCATTATTGACTCAAAATAGATACATTTCATTCCTAATTAAATTCCACTAATGTTACCGAAAATTTGTCTTTAACAATTACATTATATATCAAGTTAAATTATCGAAATTGCGTTTACCCGTTTAATTCAATAATCGTACATGTCTTACAAAAGTAAATCACTCTCTTCACTGCTAGATAGTAACATTTTAAAATTAGTTTTTTGTCGCAGAAGATATAAGTGCATAAAGCTGACACTTGAGCGAAGAGGACAGCGAAACCATTTCATTAGGATAGCAGACCATTTAAAAAAAGAAACAATAATATAGTTAAGGACTATAATGTGGAATTTGATATAATACTCTAAAATATTTTTCCCAAAAGAGATTGTGAATGGGGAATGACGATCGAATGTTTTAAAAAGAAACCTTCACAAATTTTACAAAGAAACGCAATGGTTTATATATCACGCAAGTGGGTCCAAAAGAAGAATAATTTTAGAAGAGATTTTCAAACGAGAATAATAAAATCATCCGAAATTGTCAAACGGGAAAGTTATTCATAGTCGGACCAACAGATTGGGCTGATCTGAAATTATACTGCCACCTATGGAACGGCTTCAACCACATTTATACGAGAGATGATTTAAAATTTCGTTATAAACTCTAAGACTTGATTCATTTTGAGTGCTCTACTTATCTAGTCGTGTATGCAACGAAAAAAGTAACTGCTTTCCGAATTGGTGCCAATTGGAGCACGTATTGCCACACCCCCATCGTGGATGAAGAGAATAAGAGTTCAACGGAACATCTTCATGCCAAATTACCACTAAATAAAAATATTTCAACCTCGTAAAATAAGGCTGACTTTAAACCCAAGGACTCCAACTAAAAACTTTCAAGATTTCAGAATTGATATTTTTAACACTTTATTTAAATTGACAATAGAACGAGGAAACAAATCGTCAAGAGAACTTTGAATATCATTGAACTGATCGATTTTCAGTTTCGGTTTGAGATGTTCTAAACACGACCAAGATTGTTCCCATACGAAGCAACTCATCATTGAATTAATAAACGTGGTTTATAATCCGCACAAGGAAAGCGTAATAATCAAACGTCGAAACAGAAACGAACAAGCAAATATGGAAAGCAACGATTCAAATAAAATTCGTAAAAATTGGTGAATATCCAAGCAGCTATTTTTAATATATGAGAAATATAGCAATAGGGAAATAGATGCAGGATTTTACATAAACAGAAAAGATATATATTCTACCTCACTATTCATGGAACCAAGCCATTTCATTTATCGGAAATGAATCGCCAAGTGCTACAAAATATTCCACAAACATTTAAATTTTCCGAGAATGTAATAAGATTCGAAATGTGGATACTAGTCCGTTCTCGGAAATTGCAATGATTTTTTTGGAACCGAACCATTTCACTATCTTTAGTATCATCGATTGCAGGTAAGAGATGTTCACTAAATTGGAACTTGGGGCTCTTTCACCACGAATCGAGATTTCGAGGCGAGTTCCGTATTTCCAATAAAACCGAGGAGAGGAAAACCAGAAAAAGCTGCAGCTGCTACCGCATTGCGAGATGCAGCCAAAGGCGTTTCTTTTCTTAGTTGGAGCCTCGTGTCTATCATAATGCATCGAAATACTTAAAAGGCTGGGTAGAAATGACTCACAGCAGAGGTCCTTCCATTCGCGATAAACTCGAGTGGCTTAAATAAAACTTATCAGACTAAAGGAATAACGGAATTCGATACACTGGAGCGTACTTTCGCTGTAGCGGTTAAAGCGTCACGAGACGAAAAACTTACTTCGCTTTTAAGCGAGAAAGTTGGATGCATTCGAGAATTACCGCATTCCGCATGATGCACCGTTTAGCACACCGTTCGCAAAAGGTACATGATACCAAAACGTGCGTTTTAGGTATCAATTTATTTAAACAAAACCAGAAACGACAGCCACTATGAATGAGGATATACTATAATTCTCATTAACTTTAGGATTCAATAATATATATGCATAAATATATACAAAATTACATAGAAACGAGAGAATCACCTTCCGCAGATAGATTTCGACGAGATATTTATCGACAAAAATAAACGATTTTCCTCATCATCGACGGATTTAAAATCAGTTTTGATAGTGCGATAATTCTTTGAAAGATGCTGTTTTCTCAAAATGAATCCAGCAACTGTCTATCTGCATATACAAGGTTCCCACCAAATGAGCTACTTCCGCATTCGATGCGCTCGATCTAAGACGATAAACATGGAGAGCTAATGCACCTTCTCTGACAAATGCATTCCAACAGACGGAAGTAGAGCCGAATCTGCGAGGAAAATTCTCTTGCCAACAGATTCGACATTCCTTCCGAATCCTTGGCTCCAAAAATTGCGATATCTTATCACGAAGAGCGTGTCATGAGGTGCCGGAAGAAAAGAAGAGATACGCTTTAAAGTTACACTCCTATTTCACCTCAATTCTTCCACGGTATCGCCGTAAATGGTACCACGGAAATCAAAACGATCAATGAACCAGTAATAGGATAGTAGATAGGAATAATATGGTTCACAGGAGTGAACTTCGAATCACGCAGTATCTTTTAATTTCATTGTTACGATTTTACAGTATTGCACTATGTATTGTACGCTATGTGACTGATAATACACCAAAATATTTAAGTGGAGCCAGGAATAATACGCGAGACAATTACTTCAATATTATAGACAATTATCTCACATAAATGTTAGATGTATGAAGAAATCCTCTGAAAACCTTAAATCTTTTCCAAATAAAGAAGCTTTGTGATTATTATTTTTACGTGGGTGATAGATAAAAGTTCTCTTCTTAAGGTTAATCCTTCATTATTATTTGATTTACATTATGATATGCAATTTTAATCATAAAAATTCGTGAATTGAGAACAAGAAAGATCCTTCAATAATTCCTCAATTGTTCTCATAATAGTAGTGTCTACTAACCAGCAATTCTTACACAGAAATCAACAGCCTGAGCATATACGTAACTAAAGGAGCTACTTCAATAGCCAAAGTAACGGAATTCAGCTAAATAGATGCGAATTACATCACTCAAGACTATTCCAAGGCAATATTTATCTTAGAAACAATGGCAAGACAGCGAATTTCTCACAAACGAGCCTGAAATGCGGCATTAATTTAATAGAAAGGGAAATATAATTGCGAAGACTTTCTCGGCATATAAGGAATAAGTGCAGGGGTTCTTGGAAGGGACTGTAGCCGCTAGATGCGTGGTTTCGCCTTTAAGGTCGAATAACGGTAGGATTACACTTTGTAGATGATACGGCTGCACACAAATGTAAGGTCTTTCATTTCCGTCCGATATTTGTACCCGGAGTTTCTTAAAAAGTACGTGAAACATCTAACGCAAAGAAAGGGCTTTTAATTACGGATAAACTGAAAGAGCTGAAGTTAAGGAGTATTTATCCACTTTAAGAAATATTTATCCGCTCGAACGGTGCAAACCTATACTTCGCTGTAACTACCTCAGATAATGCATCAAAGTTTTTCGTAAAGTAGAGAGAAGAGATGAAGTTCGATTCACTTCATAATTATGATATGCGTTTCACGGATTTCAAGCAGGGAATGAATTTATTTCCTATGTTCCAAATATATTATATAAGAGAACAAAGCAAAAATCACTCTTAAAGAACAGGATGGTAAACATCTCAATATTAGAAAAAAATTGTCCCCAAAAATATCAAGAACAATAATCGAAATAGGATTAAATTTAGAATATCGGTCTATCTTTGGCTGCAACGCGGAAACTTGACCTAATTGGTACAAATATAAATAGCATTGACCATGAAATGAAGACGATCAAAATAGGAATAGAATATTTCAAAATATGATGCCCTTCATTCAGCTCTAAACACGAATATTTTCTAAAAAATATAAAAACTTAATCAGATTTGAACAAGAAAGCGTATGTATCCCACCTCGTTGGAAATAAAACTGCATTTCAATGCAGTATGTAAACGATTTTCGAAGAGTTTAATACTTAGGTATTTTAGATTCCAATAATTCTTTTACATAAATTGTTAGAACGAAATTTTCCCATAAATCCCATATAAACTTCGGCACATACAGGAGAACCAGTCTTATTCTCATCCCCAGCTACTATTAAGGGTTTTCGAATGTAAAAATGTAGCTTTAAACGTGGAGAACCGAAGTAGGTTAACTCAGAGCACGAAAAAAGACGGCTTCGTCACTCCTTACTTGCATGATAAGAAGTCCAAGTGATCGAGCATTTCGTAAAATCGATTTCAGAATAAATATTTCGCTTCACTTATAATAAAGATTAAAACAGATACATTCCCCCAAGTTCTCCGTTCGCCGAAGGAAAATTCTCGGTTTTGTAGAATCGATTTTGGATTGTATTAAATCCTCGTGTGCCAAAACTAAAAAAAATCCCCGTTCGAAGAGCCGTGCAAATAGAGGATTTGGGCAAAGCAGGAGAACCAACGCTAGAATACGGTTCGTTTGAATTCGCTCTAGAATTTCTACGGATCTCTTCGAAGATTTCAATTCCTAGTATGAAAAGACTCGAGCGCATTGAACCGAGAAGGGACTGGAAAATGATTATATTGAGCGATTCCTTTCTAAAACTGGGCAAAAGCGATGCGCCGTTCTCGATATTACTCTCCCAACTTGCTCTTCCTCAAAACACCATGCGACGGAGTCTAAAGATAGGATGTGGCAGCCTTTAGCGCTACCTTACGACAAACAGCAGCCTCTACGCCCAATCTCGGTTGGAAGGACCGACTCTTCTGGCAACGAATGCTCCTCTTCCTATCGCACGTCAATGGAAGAAGAGTTACCTCGTGCAAAGAAGGGAATCATGAGCACGCTGACCTACATACGCCTAAAGAAAGGAGATGAATAAATAAATGAAATCATCGAATGCCGCGATTTTACCGCACCACGACTTGGATCCGAGAATTAACGTGACAAATATGCCAACGGGAAACGTTTTAGCGTGTCCATCGGTGGTGTTGGTTTTGTTGATCATTCGCAAGAAAGACTAACAAGAGAAGGCATGCTATGTATCAAAAATTACTCGAGTGCTTAAGCGTGTTTTTTAACCTTGGTTTCCAAAACCGTCTGACCTACATGAATGCGATCCCATGAATTATGAAATACAAACTAGAAGTTATTTTTAGGAGCCTTAAAAGTCGAAAAATCTAAAAATTTTCCGACCATCCCATTTTCTTTCCTTCGTTCTGAAAATAAAAGAAAAAGACTTTGTTCCCGGGAAAATGAACTAGTATTTTAAAGTGAGGAGATGAAACTGGGAATCAATACCTAAGATATTTTACACCAACCAAGTTACTCTCTCTATGCATGTAAATCTCAAGAAAATCTAACCAAAGAGTTGTTTACAGTTCAGTTAAGTTGGCACGAAGATATGACGAGATGAGGTTTGGATGCTATACAGAAGATTGCATTCTGATTCTCACCCGCTGTTAACGGATAAATATACAGCATGATGTAAATATCATATCGAAACCTCTATTCCTATAGCTTATATATTTAAGTGTACATGAAAAGGTGACGAGTCGGGAGAAATTCTTTTAAAAATTTCGATAGCAACATATTAACGCTATCTTGAGAGGATATTGGGGATTTGAGCAATACTCAAACGAAAAAGTAATGACATCTGAAGATTGAAGACGTGGTTACAAGCAAAAGTACATTGAAATTCGTAAGTAACAAAACATTTTTGAGAGGAAAATGTAAAATTAAGCATTAAATACGACGCAAAATATGTACAAACAGAAGGAAATAAATAAACAGCATAAAAATTAATGAAAGACACCAGAACAAAACTAAGTATAGTCTCTCGTTTTTTCAATAAGCCTTCCTTCATTAAATACATATCATTATCGCTGAAATACTTCCACCTGAAGTAATAAAGTATTTCTTAACTAACTAATTTATAAATAATTTTGGCTACAAAAAAGTAAAAAGAATCTTTATTCCAACTGAGAAAAGGAGCAAAACTATACAAAAACGTGATCATGGAGGCCTTCATAAATGAACATTTATTCTAGCGCACGTAAAACTGCAACATTGTATCACACCTTTTCACAGTTAATACAGTCAATATTCTTTTTTTTCTCTCCGCTGCAAAACCAAACAAAGAACAAATGAATGAAGGGAATGATTCAGTAAGAAGTTGGGTGATAAACGTCCTGCGGAATTTTGCACGGAGTTGACAAGTCAACGTTAGCTGCACCGTTACGATGGATGACCTAAAGAGATAACCTACACTCCATCACAATTTACCATCCGAAGAATCCCGACGGTGCAACATTCAACTTTGTACTCAACTAGATCACTCCACTTCACTAAAGATAGACCACCATGTATCACAGATGTTACAAATGAAAGGACGAATCGTTCCACTGTTACTACGTTTCACAAATGATTCAACTGATGCGCTTTTTACGAGTTATGTGAGTTCGAATTTTCTAGGCAAATTTCATGGATATCTTCTAACATAGGGGCATTCAATATTAATAAGGCGGAACAAAAAATATTAATTATACTGCGCCATCTCTATGACCACACAATTCACTTTCACAAGAACTTGACAAACTGTTTCCTTTAAGAGATCAATAAAACTGAGTAGTTTCATACATATTGAAGCCGAAGTTTAATTATCATTAACATTAGATCTAACTAATTAACCCAAAATATTCTCGGTTTTCCTTTCCTACGATTTATTCTCGTTGGTATGCATGCATCAAAGAGAGAGAGAAGAAACATACACTTCGTAATTTCAATTAGACAATTGTATTTCCTCCCTTTTAAGAGCAATTACTATTCGCTAATTGTGAATTGATATTATATAAATATGACTGTATAAATATAAAAGATATAAGGATGATTACGAGCAAAAGATAACTAGAAAGTTCCTCATTCTATTCCACCATTCATAGTTTCGTATTGGGGAGCAAATTTTACGTTACGCAGAAGAGGAGGGTTGCCGGAGCCGAATAAAAAAAATTCGAAGGAACAAAAGCGGTATCAAACGTTGAACCATGAAATAAATCGTATGCATGGTTGAAGCACCTTTTTTACGCGCGCCGAACGCGTCTGGAAACCCAAACGGATTCATCCAGCTTGCCCTCCAAATGGAAGCGCTGTTGGCAGCTGGTCTCGTACGCACGGCTGATCCCTTGCCCTCGTGACCTACCCCCAAAAAACGCCACACTTAATAATCGTCTGCCACCCCCTCACTGATATACGTGCGCCGCTCGGCCCTGGGGAGCGTCGAATTGCGTCGTGTGATGATAGGACGCAAATAGAAAAGAGAGCATCTCGCACGTCAAAGGTCGGCACACGCTAACGGAGGATCCTCCGTGAGGAGATGACTAGAGCAGTAACTCCAGAGATGAGTTTGAGTGAATCCGAAATCCTCGCGTGTTTATCTGGAAAGAGATTCTCCTTACATAAGCTCCGGTAGATTTTTTGCTCATTCGGCGTCCTATTTAATTACTGGGATCGCTCTCGTTAACGGGTGAGCTTGAAAGAAGGTGGAAATCGCGTATTTCATCGTTGAGAAAATGAAGCTGCAGTCGGGTGCCTCTGATGCTATCACTTCAGACCTTCTGCTTTCTGTTAACGTTCCCTTGCTCCGGAATATTTACGGTTATATATACCTTTATGGCCACTACTATAGCGTCTTAACGGCATGACCCGTTTCCTGAAGGATGAAATGCTCGATAAAATTATAAATTAATTACGTAATTCGACTACGACGCCAGAGTTTTCGCTCGGGCCTTTCATTTCATGAGTCTTTAATTTATAATATGGTAATACGTGCTAAAAATAACAAAGTTACCGTTTTATCGAATAAATAAAAATCCCAAAAATATATTTGCAATAATTAGTCCAATTAATCGTAACATACGTTCACAGAGAAATTATTTCGGCAGAAAATTTAGCATTATCTATCAGTAACCAACGTGAAGTCAAGACTACAGCATTTATGAATTATTTAGAAATAACCTTCAAATAAATATAGCATCCATAAGTATCTGGTAACGATACAATAACAGTTCTTAATATAATATTAAACACTGAAAAATTATCAGGATTAAAGAAACTAAAACAAACGGAATTAATTAAAAGAAGGCAGCTTGAATTAAGAAAAGAGGCATTCACCAGACAAGCAATGAGTTTCGCCTTATTTCAATTTAAAGCGGTGAATCAGCAAAGTCCTTTCATTTCTTATAGAATAATTAAAATGTATGCTGAGGACTCTAGATAGCAACGAACTGGCGCTAAAACAACGAGTTTCCAATGTACGAAATTGGAATGAGGTCGCCTTGTCAAGATCACTTCCTTAGAGGAAGAATAAAGGGAAATGTTCTTCACAAGGTTCTCCTTGAATTTACGGCATTCATTTAGCCTCGAGTTTTACATATACGGCGATCGGAACTTCCTCCGGAAGAGAATCGGCTTTTTTTTTGCTTCTGGTCGCTTTAAGAAAGGGTCGAGTTTCAAAATATATTTCATTGCACGTTTCCTTTTATTATTCACGAATATTTTTGCGTTTATAAGGCAAAAAATAACAACCGAGGCCAGATGAGAATTGATTCCTCGGGTTTTCCTTTAACTGCTTTCGTATTTCAGAGTTATCTTTATCTTTTGAATCAAACGCGTTGAGTTTTCTCTCTATAAATAGTATGACGATGTATTTATACGCCATATAATACGCCAAATTCGGAAATCAATTCAAGGTAATTAAACCTGCAATAGATTGCTGAGACTTGCGATTCCAGTATGCGGCATTCTTAGTCTTTGAGGAGTTATTATTAACATTCTATTCTACTTCCAAGTTACATTTTTATACGTCTGAAGAGATATGAAACATCGGTGAAAGGTCTCTTTCCTCTTCATTTCCACGGACATTCTTGATTTCAGTAAATTTGTTTCTTTCGAAGGTAATCCTGCCGATTCTTCTGTTAACTGCCCTTAACCCTTAGTTTTTCTCCTTGCTCCAAACTGAACTTTAAATATCTATTCTGTATAAAAAATTCAAAGGCGTGCCATCAAATTTTAACCTAATTTGAAGATACTGATGACTTAAAGTTAGGTCTCCTCCATTCGTTGTAAGGAGATTAATGTCATGGACAAAACGCAGGTAATGATATGTTCCCCAATTATCTGTATATATTTATGTAAACCTACAAATATAAACAAATACAAAACGCACATATATAAATCAGAAAGCTTTGCGTACGCGATCCAATTCTTCTTCGAACAATCAAACCTTCTATAGAGGAAACATGGAAGAATCCCTCGAAAACAACAGTCATTTCAGAGAATTTACGCGATTTCGTTGAAAATAATGATAAATCGCAACTTCTGAGAAACATCGGCTTTTGATATGCGGGAATCGCTATCTTGAATGCCTGAATAGTTTTCACTGCTATCGTAGACGAGAACTTTTACATTCGATCACAATTCGATAAGAGACGACTGCTTACGTATCTATCATTCAATCTCCCGATGAGCTGTCCGTCGCCTGTGCTTTGGACGCAACCTGAACGAGAGAGGAATTTCCTATCCTCAAGACGTGACGAATGAGATGAGTCAGCGGGGAAAATAAATGCATAATTCCACGTGGATAACAATTTAGAAATATCAAGAGTCAAACACGCACCTCTGAAGCAAATAAGAAAAGAAAGTTAAGCATTCCTGGGAAAAATTAAAAATAACCCAAATAGGGCGTAACTTCAGCTCCTAAATACTGTTTTTATTCCCTTCCCATATACAAACGAATCATATTTTTTTACGCACAGAATAAACTTTTAGAACAATGAAATTGTATATCAGTGTGCCCTATGAAATTTTTTACTTAATTTTTACCGAAGAAATATCAATCTTCTTATTCGATCACCTTAATTCCGACTCTTCTCTTTCATAATAGCCACACGTAAGTTATTAATGAACCAATTCTAACATATTTCTCCTCAACCAGTTTCATTACTTTTAAACTACCACCTTTCTCACTATTTCTTGACCTTCCTAGTTTATTTTTCCATCGATCCAACTTTTTATAGCCATCGTTCAGCCGACTTCTAAGAGGCTTCACATTTTTTAAATCTCTCCTTTGAGTCGTCCGCACAACAAGACACTCCGGACTCAAGATCTTACTTTTTTTTCAAGGCCTTTGCAATCAGTTACCTCATTTTCACATAGATACACGTGGTTATACCTGGTGCACATTCCATACATGATCGGTCTCTTTACTTTTCACGGACTGTGTACAGAATATACAATAATAAATAAGAGCGAAACGTGTTGAAACAATGCTCACTAATACAGATGTGGCCTTGGAAATCATCTCAATGATACATAACGATCCAGAACGATACCGTCTTATCAAATCAAGATAAGAAATAAATTTTATTTCCTAGAACATTGGTTACGAGAAGCATTTCTTATTTCAGTTACCATCAATCTGAGAAAATAAAATGGTAACTGAATTTCGTTTATCTTCTTACTACAGGTTACAATTTGATTTATAGACATTTTACAAGACCAATTAATCTAAATAATAAAACGTCGAGTCTTCCTTCGTTTGATTAGGTACAACAAACATTGCGCTCACTCGATTTTTCTGAGGGATTGGTTACATTTTCACGTAATAAAATGTACATCAAAAGGACCGGCCAAAAATTAAAGTATAGGATACACATTAGAACGATGGCAATATCGAATTTCATTAAGATTTACTCCTAATTGTACCCTAGCCATGATCGGGAAAAAGCATTTCTTATTTTATTCAGACTAGATTTACTCTGTGATAAGTCCATTTCAAAAATTAGATTAGAAAACATATACTTTACTTTAACAGAAAACGAATAAATATTAATTATAATTTAAAAGTAGCATATTTATTCGTAAACATTGAAAAATCAAATTATAAATACTCACCTCATATACGTTAGGATGCCACACTTTAGTTAAAAATCTGATACTTGGAGGAGAATATGGATAGTCTGGAGGGAATTTCATATGAGCCTGCAAAGAAAGAGAAATCTGGATTAGAAGATACAATTATATTTTTAATTAAATAAAAATGCAATACCTTCTTATCTTTAGGCACATTAATTACTGCTTCAAAAATTTAAGAAATTCAACGAGATGTATCTAATCCTTCTTCTCCAATCATTTTCACAATCTCTGGATGAAATATGATTCTAAAATTAACTTTCACCACTAGAAAACGAACCTTAAATTCATTTTCAACGGTGAAAAGTGAAAAACTTATTTCTAATTTCGTCAGCTACCGAGTCCTACCGTAGAGTATCGGGCGAGGAAATTTTTTGCTTCAAGTGAGAGTTTTACTAAAAATAATGAAGGAAAGTCAGAGAAAAACCAGAAAGTAAACTCGCAACTTCTTCTGAGGATATGAGAAAGAGTAGCAAGAATTTCTAGGGAACTCTCCATCGCAGTGATACTCTTACTAGGAAGTATCTTATATAATCCAATACCTTGGCCTCGAGTTTGTGGTAGGTCTCAATCGTTAAGAAAAACGAGAAACGGAAGACTTCTGTCCTCACCGCAGTATTCCACGCTGAAATACTGTGGTTAAGAGATAAAATTCTTTTTCGTCGATCTTTCAAAGGAAATAAGTATTTAACGCGGATTCGGTCAAAACGATGCGCACTGTTATAGATATATCATTACAGGAATGGATAATATAAGAAATCCCAAGACATAAAATACTTTAAAATTGCATACGAACATAACGAGTTCTGAGTTCCGTCCTTGCGTGCTATTGATGCGGTAAAATGGCGAGTGCCTGCGCTTAATTCATTCCCGGCCTTTGGCAAATAAGGTTTATCTAGTCAAGTGAATAAAAAGAGCGGGTTAATTAACCGGCAGCCAGGTCACAGCATCCGGGAAGATAGCCATGATCAAGCGAACCGCTATTTCCACTGAACGTAAACGAACCATTTTTAAATCACGACTGAGAATTACAATAAGCTGATATTAAGTTTACACGATTAACTAAGCGAAGTAGGTTTTTTAGTAAGTAAATTTTTATAATTATAAAATGAATCTTTAAAAGATCTTGAATGTAATTAAAACTAGCAGAAGTCAAAGAAACAGCTTTTTGACTATCAAAAAGTAATTCGTCCACTGCCTTGGTTCCAAAGAACTAATCCTAAATCACTCCTGTTTTCATCATCGGGTTCCCAAATAAAAGCTGTTCTACAAGAATGAATAAATAGTTATAATAAAACAGCACAGTTTCAGAGAAATATTTTGGGATACGAATAGCAGCACATCCTATGCAGACTAACTGTTTTTGGTAGATTTTCACTCCGCATTATTGGTATATTGAAGTTGTGCCAAACCTATTTGATGATTTGGGATAAACATACTCAATCGATACAAGCGAAAGCAATCTCATTTCCGAAAATGAAGAGATACCGAGACGGATAGGGATAATTTTATCGGAAGGATATTAATCTAACTTGTTAAACATGCGAGGGACAAAAACGTCCATAAAAATCAGTTTAAGTAAGACGATATTCACCTTCAAAGAGATTGAAGACATACATGATGCCACCCAATCCTATTCCCAATGCAGTCAAGCAATAGTTAATGAATCATTTTTTGCATGCATACAAAAAAGTTAAAGGCTGTCGATAAAAAAGAATTTCCAGTTATAATTAATTTCCCTTCACATGAAGCGTCTTGAAAAGTTGAATATTTGCCAACAATTTAAGAATAACGCGGCACAAATATAAAAATGCTGTACACTATTATTGCATATTTCATAGCTACAGTGCATATATCTAACTACAGGGGGAGGGAATTTCGTAATTGGATACGATTGAAATACAATTTGAGCGATAATTTGGCTAGAATAAGAACAGTAACGAAAGATTATAGGGAAAATGATAATTAAACAAAAATGTATCTCTTATAACCTACAGAAAACAGCTGACATGTATTCAATTAGTGACGAGTAATTGACGCCAATGAGCATTCTGTCGTTAGCTTAACGCTTCGTTACGAAGTACGATCGTCATTCAGTTCATACAACACGTCAAACGATATTCCGTTAGTCGTCCTGAGAACCTTCTAAAGGACGAGACGATCTCTTGTTGCCTTTCTCTCTTCCACTGACCGTAACAGCCACAAGTACTATCCGCCCTTTCTACATGAATTGCCAGCCATTGTGTATTAATTTCACGAGTCGAGATGGCACACGCAACAAATATTCAAATTATTCGGCCAAAAGCTTCGAATATGAGGTGAACGCATCCCTTTCCTTAAAACGGTGACCATTTAACGCCAAATTTAGGAGGAAAGCGTCAGAGCTGACCTTTCCTGGAAGCACAAGCGGGGTCTGGCATTTGTAGAGAAACGCATTTTATTAAGCGTTCATTAGTTACTTTCACGATGCAGTTTCCGTTAGCGATCTAAAAATAATTTAGGTTTCAGAAAAGTATATTGTTATGCAAGAGAGTTTTGGAATAGTAACCTTTGATGAACTATTTTTCAGGTTCTATAATTCAAAGGATAGAAAAATGTGTTTACATCGCTATGGTTCTAATATAATAGGAATGGTATTAGCAGCATTAATTAGGACCTTATTTTAAGGAATGCTACCTGCGATTCATGAACATGGATTTATTCGCTCGAGCAACTTTAGCAATGTGATGAACTTAAGGGATAGGTACCTCAATCCTAATCATGTCTTATAAGGCTCATTCCTTTTTCCAAGATCTACGCATTTAAAGGTAAAGAAGATGGGATTCCAACCAGCATTCGGGCTGAATACTTAACAGACAGCGGTGGTTAGCAAACGTAATCAGAATTCCAACCAGGCCACTGAAGGAAAAAAAACAATCTCCCATTAACTCCATCGCAATCGTCCAAGGAATTCCTTGATAGTATAAAAATGATACCAAAGAGTATCTCATCCTCCTCTTCCAATGAAGAAGGGCGAAATTATGCTACCCGTGTCAACAGAATAACCGACATCAAAATATGAAGTAAAGGAATTGTATACACCGACACGTCCTGAGTTGGTTACATGCCACATAATATGCTTCAGGGATGAATAAATATGAAAAACTATCAAAATATAAATGATAAAATATCACCGAATGACTCACTCTAGATAAGATAAGAGTTATAATTACAAATTTCTTATAAACGACAAATTATGAGGACCGAATTTATCAACGAATATCTAGATATAAATTAGAGTGAGAGAACTCATTCGATAAACTAAGAGATAAGAGTGACAGCATTGGATTTCCCCAGCTAAAATTCAACGGGGAATAAGACGTATGGCTCTTACTCTCCGGGTACGGACAACCTTGATATAATTAGGCACCCGGGCTTGTTACCATGCTTACAATTACTCTTCTTCCTACGAAACCGAATGAATCACATGTTCTTAACTATTCATAAATGTATACTATGTAAAAACGACGGACAGCCTGAAATATCTTTAACGATTATTTATTCCTTTTGTAAAAATACTAAAAGGAAGCGCATAATGTTATTGAATTTTATTTCAATGTGTATACAGTACTTAATCGAATTAAATCTTTGAATAATTTTATCAATTAAAACTTCTTCTTTGGTAACCTATCCAAACGAATTTTTGTAGCCTGATATTCGAATTTGAAAAGAAAGAAAAAGAATAAATCGGCGATAAACGCGATTTTAAGCAATTCTACCATACGTAAGTCAATATTTCGCTATGATTGACTGAATCAATCAATTATCGAACACGTAAAATTGACGAAAATTCTAGGAAATCCAAGAAAACTCTGCAGTACGTATGAATCATAATGGATTTGATCGAGCTTAAGGTTTAAAATTGAAGGAAGAAATAATACTCTTTTTAAAATAGCAATGAGTATCTAATTTGAACATTGCAATATAATAATCCATCAACATAGATCATACATTAAACTCGTGCTGAGAAGTCGCGGCTGAACCACAGAGAGCAACACCCTGAAGTGACCAAGGCGTCTCAAAAAAGATAACAAGGAATCCACCCACCTTCCGTCAACGTAGAAACGGATAGGTTCAACGTTCTAATTGAAATTCACGAGAGGGACTCTAACTTGATGCAATGCCAACGGAATACTCATCCTAACGAGCTCTATCGCGATGCCTCATCGGTCTTTTCTGAGGAAAGAGTGCGTGTTCTCCCGTTTCTTCCAAATCCATCCACTCACGACCTGAATAAAACGCTCCATAAAACCCCTGAACGCCGAAAAAATATATAGAACGGATATGAAGAAAAGGGCGTCAAAAGAATATGCTGTCATAATGTCAATTCTATCATAGAATTCCGTCGACCCCCAATAACTGCGACTCCGTGCGATGTTAAATGAGGCGTCGAAAGAAAAGTTCAAAGCCACAAAACAAGAAACGAAGATGCGTGTGGCCGAAAGATGCTTTAGGAGCTTTTTGATAAAATTCAGATTAGAAGAAGAACAGGAAAGAACTCCATGGACTATAAGATTTATCTCCTTTAGATTTAGGCCGATAATTTCAACGAACGTTTCACAACTAATTTAGTAGAAGAATTGGTGAAATAAATTTCTATGAACCTCGGATATTTTGTTGATTTGAACGTATAGAAAATTGCAATATGAGTAAATTTTAAATAATAATACAAGTTTAACTATACTCTGACCTAAGTTTGGTGGGCCGAAGTACTGTCGTTTTTCTCGCAAGTATATATACGAAATTTCTCCTTCCTCAAAATAAATTTTGATACGAGGATAATGAATTCGATTAAACACAAAACTTTATCTCATCACCTTCTCTAATCGTGATAGACAGAAATATATGATTTATTACCAAATATGTTTCTTAATACATTGCGTAATCTAAGGAGTTCTACGCTGTTTAGATACGACATAGAAGGCAAGGAAAAACCAAAACATTGATTAGCTCCGCGGAAAATAAATCTAATTGAATAGAAAAAAAATAAACAGAACACTGTGAATGATAATATTATAATTCAACAACAGATTAAGAATTATGTTCGTTAAAAAAGATGGAGTAATCTGCTAGAATTAAAATTTCAATTCGAACGAATATTTGACATAACATATTAACATAACATCATTGAACAGAGTTAATAAAAATAAAATCGAATAAACATGACAAGAGTTCACTGACGCGTCGGCTCAGTTATATCCAGAACCAGGAAATACAAGCCTTTACAATGGATCTTAAAGGAACGAGGAAACGATTCTGAATAACGATAAATGAAGTTAAGTGAATAGTACAGTTACCCCGCCACAAAATAAAATCGTAGACAGATGATAGAGGAAGAATGTCAGATAAGACATCGATTAGAATAGTTCTGAGATATAACCCCATGAAATGTGATTACACCCGAAGATGGTGGGAGGAATACGTCATGGAGATAAGGCGAGAAAAGTTATTTCTCATATGGGATTTATTCATTCGGGCAGTACCTATTCATAGAAAATAGGTAAAATCTCCACTAATGTTAACTGAATGGGGAAGTGAAAACAATTACAATGAAGTAAATGTTGAAAGCGGAAGTCTTGATAGTAAAGCTCGTAAACTGGCACGAGATTTACCTCGAATGGCAAAAATGTGAATTACAGCAAAATATTCAATATCAGATGAGGTTTAAGGTCTAAGAATTATCATGAAGAAAAAAGGCGAACAAAAAGACAAAGTAACTGAGGCTTAACATTTTCTACATACTGCAATTTAACTATAAGATGAGAGACGATACAATTTAATATTGTCTTTAACATTTAAAATAGCACAACAAATATTTAATTTTGATCTATAAAGTATATTTAAATCATACAGAAAGCTTATACACACCAGTTTCTTTCGGGATATACTACCGATGCAGAATAACTTACAACATTAAGTCAACATTAACAACGAGAAATGAAGGTAAACATATCACAATAACTTAAAACCGGGACTGCACCGAATGACTAAAAAGCATGATTACACGAGAAAGCCTTGTCAATAAATCATAGTTTGAACTCCTCGACCCGATTTCTCCTCCATAATAAAGGAAATCTAATGTGATGTACGAGCAGAAATAAAAATATCGCTCCTGCATGACATCGCAAGATCCAAAGGTCAATTACTCCAGAACACGATACAATAATAGAGACTTGGTAGATACAGCGTTTATAGCTTTCCTTTTTTGATTCCAATGATAAAATATACCCAGGATGGGGGAAACGGTTGGCTTGCAGAAAATAAATCACAACTGCCATAATTTGCGAAATGAAAGCAACGTCACGGAATCTGTATCCCAAAAACGTTTGAGTTAGTAAAGAACTGAAAAATTAACAGCCTTTAGAGCCATTTCCGCTTAATAAAAGAATACAACCTTCTTAACACTTTATTATGGTTAGCCAAATGTTTGCATAATGTTTACAAAAATAATCGTTAGTTAATGGTTAACATATTTTTATCTATTTAAAACGGAAAAAGCTGCATATTTTTTTAATGAATAAAATAAAATTTTATTTACTTTTACAACCATCTCAAAATAAATAATACAACTTCCGAGTAAAGAGAGACATCCCATTGTTTTATTATAAATATTAATTATAAATATATTAAAACTATTTATAGTTTTATTATATATTTATCATAACTATTCAGGGAATATCCCTAAGGGTATATTTATAAAAAAACTGACATTAGGTTTCCTTTGAAATTCGGCCAAAGAACTTCTTCAGAGTAGCTAATACAATTTGATGATCACCCTAAAATTATTAATTCCAGGATAGAATTTTCACGGGGATTAATTTATCCCTTTCGCAAATTAACGCTTTCATTCATAGCGGGAACCTTAAATATGGTTAATGAGTACAATCAAGAATCAGAACCGAAAGAATGTAATTTTTATACATCAAAACATAGAACAAATTCTTCAATTTAGGGCTCAGATAAGCGAATTTTCATCTAAGTACCTTCTTGCTCGTACACTTCATTCCCTTAAGCGGCAATAGTTGAAAAAACGCCTAAATGATTGAATTTTCCCAAGTATTACAACTACCTACCGGGAGGTCTGTTCTGTGTGCATGGTTGCAAGAAATTGAACCGGAAACAACTCTAAAGGCATTGGGCGTGCCTAAGACTAACCGGTACAAGTGCGGAGCTGCGGCAAACCTCGTAGCGTGAGAAAAAAGGGAGGAAAGACACGTAGGTTTCAGCCAAGAAAATTTAGTTTCTTTCAAGCAAGATTTTCGGGCAGAAACCTTAGATCTAATAGATGAATACAGAATTTACTCACGAGGGAAGATTGTCGGATAAAAATATATTAAGGACTACTAATAAGATTGGGAAAATGAATTATCTAGAAAATGTCCTTCAGTACAGTCTTGGTGAATTCTAGCATCGAGAAAAAATTCCATGAAACTAATGCGCAACTATCGTCACTTATGAAAGATGAAACGTTGACAATTAAATCAGTTTGCAAGAATTAGATGGATAGGAATAGTTGGAGTGAAAAGAAAAGGATTAGAGGAAATGGAACCAGACGTCGATAATAGGAGTCGACGGATTAAGGGATGTAATGCAGGAAGAATGCGGCGAAGAGAGAGAGAGCACAGCGATATAGGGGTTGGAGACGTAAAAAGGGAAAGGAGATTTGAAGTTACGTCGTGAAGGCACAATGGATTCGTTCGACGCACTTTCCCGATCATCGATTTCCAATTCCTTGGAGATTTAATTTCCGTAGATGCTCCTTTTCAGGGCAATGACACTGTGCATAACCTACGATAGAATGTATAGGAATGTTAATAAGAAAATGGTTAATAAATAAAATTAATACGTTTAAAATAGATAAAATTTAGAAGTTACGAAGTATTACACTGAAGATCATAAGAGTAACACATCATCCGCGGATTCTATCAAATTTAATACTGGGGGCTTACGCTTGCGATCATGGTTAGTATGGGTAGAACCATTATAATACATGAGATCAACACGAAAGCTTAACTTATGTCATTACAAGGAATCGAAATTGAAGCTGGACGAAAGAAATAGATATCACTCCACTCCTTTTCAGTCAAATACATAACGAGAAAGTCTTTTTGCACGCAACGAGATACTATGACCTGGGAATATGATATGAGAAATATAATATTCGATCTAATTTTATGAAACGGTAACCAATAAGAGGCGAGAGTTATTTTAAAAAATGATAAGATCTAATAAAGATGTAAAGCAACAGAAATTTGAGATTTTTAAATTACGTGACCAGTGAAAATACTGGTTAAAATTTCGGTTAAACGAAGCAAAAAGAATTTATTTATTCCGGAGCTAAGCATCGACCACTGCGGTGCTCCCGTCAACACTCGCTTTGAACCGAGTCGCCGAGAGAGATGCGTCAACTGCTTTCCCAACAGTTGAGCAACACTATTCGAAATCAATTTACGCATAAACTGTCACATCCGCGTTCCCGACCGACGAAAAACAAAACACTGCGAAAAATACGGGCGTCACGCTCATCGATAGCAGATCGTACTGATGTTGACACGTTCTGCTTAAAAGCTCGATTACGGATGCCGCGACTCTTTCGGATCCATCGAGGCAATCAATGTGGGGGGCTGACAAATTGTGCTCGCGTCTCCTGCAGACATGAGTCCCATTAAAGGAGAATTTTCGAGTCGGAAAGAGAGGAGGGCGTGGGATGCAGGGTGAGGGGAACCGAAGAGGAGCCATCCTGGGCGGCGGGGGGTCCCTCAGAACGGTAACCTTCCCCTCCCAGTGCGACGGAGAGAGTGTCAGCGAGGAGTAACGAGGCCATGGCCACCACTGAAACATTTTCCGACCGATCATACCCCTTTCCTCCACCCCCTGCAGCGGTGGCCGAGAGATCAATACCACAACCAACCGAGGGCGGGTTCTCTTCTCCTATGGGCCACGACTGCAGTCCGATGAGTTGAGAGCCATCGTTAGTTTTTCCAGTTGAAATGGAGCGGGAAACGAACTTAACCCAGTTCGCTAAGCATCTCACACCTTGCGCCCAGCATCCACGACTTCGAGAATTGGGTGTGCGGTTTCCGTTCGACCTTAAAGCCGCAATGACTCACAGGAGAGCCGCATCGAGCAAGTTACTCATCGTTCGTGCTAACGTCCTATATGATCTATGATCGGATATTATAAATATTATAAAAAGTCATCACCCCCTGCGCGATCGCCCTAAAATTTTATACGAGAAAAACAAACAGTTATTCCTTATTTTAAAGAGAATTAAAGATGAGATGATAAAAAATATCAACCACAAACAAAAAAATCCAGAGGGTACTGATATGGCATTACAAAGGAGGCATGTATGTTTTAAATCTTCACAAGTACAATTTATAAAGGGTTTCTTATTTATTTTTTGAATTTAAACGAGACATTTAACTACTCTGAGGTCTATGATCATTGATGAAGCTGGCGTCACTTAATTCTTTGAAGTCAAATTAAGCTCCGAATCAGTGTAAAGGATCCCTTAAAAACTACTTCAGCCGACAGAATTTTCTCCTTACGTTTACCGATTTCCAACATATTAAAGTATAATGACCATGTTATCGGAAGCTTTCACTAAGTAATTGCTCACGACGGCCTAGAAAGTTAGCTAATCGATGATAAGCCAGGAGATAGCTATCGCGTTGAAAAAGAGATCCTCCACACTTCAAGAAAAAAATTCACTTTCATCTAAAGAAGACCACTTACGTCATCCATTCTCACTCTGATTTGTCCGAAAAGTATAGAACCCTAAGATAAAGGTCGAAATGCGCTAGAAGGTCTTCCCTAGAGCTGATTCAGCTCCCGAGAGAGGTTGAAATCAAAACGTCCACTTGATTTTCCTTGAGCTTAGCGTTTTCCTTGAGTCTTTTTTCGGGTAGAACTGCCGTGACGCACGATCCCAGTCGTCTCGCACACAACCTTCTAGCACTTGGGTGACGTACAGCTGACCGCTAAATACCGGTGAGTCAAGAGCCTGAATAGAAGCGGTGAACCTGATGAAGCGTAGGCTAGCGAGCTGCCTTTTAAGGAATAACTGAGGACAACACAAGGATATGAACACAAACACGATGATAAATCATAAGATTTATTGTCCGATTGAATATACGTTAAAACATAAAAAAATATACAACAAAGCGATGGTGAAGTGTTAGTTTCCGTTTTAATGGAGAAAATTTTCAAAATAGATTGAAGAGTATATTGAAATATTTATTATACTTAAATATAACTTTGAGTTTCACCGAATGCTTATCCCACCTACTTCCGACTTGTAAATGTAAATGGTTATGAGGTTGTGTTATGGATACATCGTGGAAAATCATTCGATAGCAAGCAAAAATGTATAATTTTCAATTGAAAATACCCTTGAATGAGGTAAAACAGAAAAATTTATTTGAATATATACACTACATTTAGTATCAATCTGAGCAATTATAAATTTCCATATTTTTGCTTGAATAACATAAATGCAACATGATCAATGCTACAATCATCTTAATAAGAGTAACACAGTGCGGCTGTGTTCATTAAGAATCACAGCTCAGAGAACTCAATCAAGCAAAATCATTCAGCGCCAATAGAAACGTGAGTTAGCTCTAAATGCGATTACTGGCAGCTATTTTTAAAGTCGCACTCGTGAGCGACAGGAGCAGGCTGGATGAAAAACAAAGCGAGATGAACATGGAAAAGGAAAGCTTACCGATTTACAGTCTAGGAAAAGGATAAAATATTCATTCAACGTGAGTACATACAATAGATAAATTATGGTTAGATTATTAAAATCTCCTTAGCCATCGATAAATTATTTTAAGTTAAAATTTCGTACTAATTTTATTTAATAGTTGATGCTTCATCTACTGTCCCACATTGCCGTTTACAGGCACAGTGATTACAAAATCTTTCCACATAAAGATAGAGTAAGAAGATGTATGTCGCATTTAAAGGGTGAAATTAACGAAAACATTCAAATTTTACGACCTTCATTTGATTTCCATCGATAGATTTTAACAGGAGGAAAGTGTGTCAGGAGACATTTATCAAGTTGCCGATAATCACTTGAGGAGAGCCAATCGAAGTGAATATTTTTCCTTGGAAGACAAGATGGATCTCTAGCGCTGTCATTTGCAACTGGGAAAGTGTCTTTGTTGAAATATAAATTACATGAGATGAAAAAATGTACCTTAATATCTTTGTGAAAATACTGAATAGTTTTTCGGGCTTTTTAAGTACCGCTCTTTCTGCGGGAAACTGCGGAACTTCGAATTGATTTGCAGAATGGGAAATTTTGAGAAAATATTAGTTCGACCCAATTGTATGTATTCCAAGGTAATATACGTATATCCATTCCATATTCTTAGCGTAAATTTTAAAAACGTGCTAATTATTCAGCAATTTTTATTTTCAATAAAGTAAATAGTCCTGATTATCACTTAATATAATAGCGAAAGGGGCACATCTTTGGATTTCTCACCGATGAAAAACGTCCTGACAGATTTTTTCACGGAAACATACGGTTGAGAATATGCGACCTAGTTCCGTTCCAATGTTACATAAAATGATTCCAATGAAACCTCGTAAAACATGAGAAACTCAATATTTTTATGTAAGCAATATAATAGTAGCATTTAAAGTAGACCTTTGGAGATTTCCATAAATTACAGGACGCTTAACTTGTTATCATCGATTGAGATAAAATGCGCATTCCAATAAAAGGACTGCGGTGTTTTTGCGCCAAGCGAGGCCTTTTTGCCATTCCTCAATTCTACAATAAATCCTCATCGACCGATGCTTACCTTAATAATTTGGCAAAAAACTTACATAATGGATTATATGCGTCGGTAACCTCGCTTATCCATAATATTTACGTCAAATTAAACTAATGTAAACAAATACGAACCACATTGCGACACTAATCAATAACAGATCCTTAGAGCAAAAACTGGCAATAGAAATTTGGTCATTTCCGCTCTCCTTTATTGAAATAATGATCATTTAAAAACCCCAAACTTCCTCTACGATCGACGAAATAACATCTCCAAAATGAAGGAATAAGATATGGGAAAATATTCCCCGACCCAGCAACCGTTACCGAATTTGTACACTCAAAATTACCGATACGCATCGGGAGTAGTTTCATTCACTTTCGCTGCGCAACTGTAATTAAAAGGAGGGAGAAGCGCCCGTACGAGAATTACGCTTTAAACGGATCGATATTCGAAATCGCCGCGCGCAATCTACGCACCTTTCAATTGCCCCTTCATCACCTACTCACGACTCGATCACGGGCAAAAAAGCGCAAAAGCGAAATTCTTTGTCGTTGTCCTTTCGTCCGCCACCGAACCTCAAGATGGTAAGGAAGTCGTAGGTTCTCACTTCCTTGGGCGGATAGACAGCTGAGCGAATCAGGGTCACGCTTCAGCTGAGTGCTCGTGGTGAGCGGAAACGAAGCCTCGACACTGGAGGAGACAATGGCAGTAACGGCTTCGTATATGTGAAGCCGCAGTAGACCGACGACACTGCTGCATTTTTAGCTCCGATTCGAACATCTTCGCGCCGATTTACAGCTACACTAGTTATGTTACTGAATGCGATTGTTTTTAATCGAAAGTAAAAGACTTAACACTTTCAGCATTACCTATTGACCATTCTGATATCTAACAAGAGCAGTTACGACGTTTTAAATCGTTGACCGTAGACGATCACAGCTACTTCTGACGATATGTTATTGATGCTCCAATAATTATGACAACATTGAGTGGGCACTTCGTTCATTTTCTACCTGCCAAAGCACTTACGCTAAATCCCCTCGAGTATGGCATTTAGGCCGGTGATGTAAAAGTGAAAAGGCCAATGACAACGAATGCGAGACCTCCGAAGATCCTTTTATGGAGCCAAAGAAAACTCGGCGATGGAAAGATAATCGTGAGCTATAAGGTTAAGGCCCAATAAGGCGAATATTAAATGCGGTATACGAACAAAGATTGGCCCAATAACTGTTGTGGATGAAGTAATTAGGGGTCAAAAAAGGTATAGATTGAATTTTTTCATTTTTCGTACACGTGTGACTTTTTAAAAGAAGATAATTGAGGCGAATGAACTAAATATTAGTAAAGGAATAACGTATGTTGAAGTGAAGGACATAAAGAGATGACGAAACCAACGACTGTGAACATTAACTGAATTGGATTGTGTATGTTGACATTTTGTAGGCACTCATTACACGTTAAATCGTCGATCGAAGAGGAGTTAATTACCACCGTTTAGTTACTTTGTATGCGGAATGGGATGGTACCAATTTCACTTTTCCGTGTTTACGTTTCTCCGAACTCTAATTACACCAATTCAGCGATAGAAAGGTTCAATTCTCATCATGACATTTTAGACAAATGAAAATCACCAACAGAGGCAGATAAAAGGTACCCTCGCAGAAATTAAGGATGAGGAGAAGCAACCTAAAAGTTAAGCAGAATAATCGGAATACTAGAATCAAAATCAATTGGGAAAAATGTTAATTCCGGGGAACGATGGGCAGCGTAAGTTAGAAAGATGATTATTGATTTAATCAATGTTTCCTTACTATTACACGCACAAGAATCAAAATAGTTGTTAACCTATGACTTGAATTATAGTATCACTGCATATAAATACTTATCCTAGCTATCCGATCAAAAGGTACTGACAAATCAGGATGTCTATACCAAAATATCGCAGTGAGGGCTTTTTTATCGTTTCAACTTCCTGCCGCAAGAGGAGAGGATTGAATTCTTTATCGAAGACATGATTAGTAATAACCAATGCTTCAGCTATTTTCAATTAATAGAGATTATACAAAGAGAGAGAGATTATATAAAGATTTTAATTCCTCTTTCATAGGAAATAATACGAAAAACTAATTTCGCTACGCAACCGAAAGAATATCATATCTTTCTCGAATCGTTTTCTTAAGACTATAGCATATCTTGATTCATTTAGCGTGCATAAATACACCGACCCAAAAAGATGGGTATCTTTTCATTCTTCATGCGGTATCCACTCCCTGGAGACGAATCTTGACTGTGCCCCCGATAAACCACATAGGACGCGGAATTTTCTCTCAGTGACGATTTAAAAATCTGAATCGATTGAAGGCTCCAGTTGCCTTTAAAAGAATAATAATATTAATGTTGAGAAATATTGATTCTTAAGTATGTAAATTAGTCAAAAGATCATAATCAAGAGTCTATACTGATGAGCGAGGATTTTTCAGAAATTATATTTTCCGTTGCTTTCCGATTCCAGCAAGGCGGTGTTGCAAGTCTGATCGACTACCAAGACGATAAATTACACCCACAACAAGGACACCGCGCCACTCAACGTGAAGGTTGCATGAAAATCTACGGTGGAAGCCCTTTCCTGAAAAATAATCTTTTTACGGGGTCGCCGATAAAATATTTCCACGGAAGTTGGTCATAATTCGTACAAATTAAAACTTGGATTAAACAAGGACGTTAAACCGAGTGAATGAATTTAGTGCATTATCACGAATTGAAATTTTTACTTGGCATGCCAGTTGTCCTCGTTAAGCGGTTGTTGAATATTCCTGGAAAGGGAAACGACAAAGTATATAATGAGAGTAAAAAGAAAAGCAAAGAGAAAATACGTAATCTTCAGCTACATATACTAAAAAGTCCATTGTCGAAACATACACAACTAAATTAATTAAAACTAGAAATAAAACTCTATCGAGTTAGCAATTGGCGAAGTAAATACTCAAAGAATTTTTACTTTCCTTGGGTTTTCGTCGCGTGAGTTCCTTAAACGCTCCAAAAACTGTTAACGAGAGAAATTTTATCCCGAACTGATTGGATTAAAATATGACGGAAACCTTTATGAAGATTTCTATCTTTGCAACTACAACTTTCTATTATCATTAAAGATAAATTATTTCGAATGAAAAAACGGTCAATGAGCTTTCACGTTTAGAAGAATTAAAGAATGGCAGTATACCCAACAAATAAAGCTTTAAATTATTGAAATTTGTTTCTTTAACAAAGAAGTCAATATCGATACTTGGAGACGGAATTTACTAGGACAGCTAATAAAAGATAAATCCTCAAATACGGACGAGAAGCAACGAAACTTTTCTTCGATTCGATATCCCTCTTCTCCAATAACCCAATTCTTCGCGATAACAGTTTACTTGGAATCTTGAACACGACTACCAGTTTATAGGCGTGAAAATGAGCTTTAACGGGAGCGTAAATGAAGTTAAAATATCAGCTCTGAAAATTTTTACTCTGATACTGTTACTTTCGTAATGGACGGTTACGGGCTAAACATGTGACCTTCCGGAGTGGTATCATTCATTTGCTGCAAGTACGATTCCAACAGCACCTCGTAGGAGAATTTAAATGCTGAAGGATGGCGGTCGGTTGGCGGCGTTAAAGAAATGGACGCACTTGACCTGTTTCCTTAGAGCAGACGTTCAGGGTGGAGTGAGAAAGGACACGTCAGAGAAAGTGCTAAGGAAAAAGAGCGAGGGGGGGAAAAGAAGACTTGTACGCCTCCAACCGCAGTGGCTACCAATCACGCCAGAGAATACCCTTTCGACAAAATGGGACCGAAGGGCTAATTGTGGTACTGTTCCTCTACGAAAATACCAAGAGCGTGATGTAGTTTCTAGAATATCCAAAACTCATAAAACGGAAAACCCTTCGTTCCAAGGTAAAGAGAACACAATTCCAAACGAATGGCTGACGGACCGAGGTACTGAATTTCTATGTTGGAAGAGAGGGAACCTCACCAGGTGCCAACGACCTCTTCGGTGAGCGGGTGGTGCATAGGAGTGAGCGTACAAAATCCGTGGCTCACAACTCTCGAGTTGAATAACCCTCTGAACACAAATATTAGAGGGGACGACTCATAAAAAACGATACTAACATACGTTACCGATAAATACGCTATTGCATGAAAAACATTCTTCACCACTGTTTAATAAATATGCTGTAAAATTATTCAAAATTTCTATTCTTTGAAGAAAATCTCTACGACATTAGGATTTCAATTTGACAATACGTATACAAAACATCAAAAAAGTTCTCGCTTACATAACTGTACCTTATGACGAATCGATATTGAATTTGAAGGGGAATTTTAAGGATTTAGAGGAAGGCACGATAGACATTCGAAAACAGTCTTCACGGATACTGGTGAATATTATGAACTATTAGATGGGTGCAATAATGAATAACACGATCACTGACGATAACGTGTACTATCAAACAACAGAGAATGAAAATAGAAAGGTTAGAACTATTATTAGGATAGGCATGGTTGAGCAAGAAAGGGACAAAAATAACTCTACGGTTTGGGAAATCCGAATAATCAGGGGACACGTGGTTAGTTTTCAGGAGAGGGAAAAATTATTAGTTGAAAATATTGCTTTAAATTTTGGGAGGAAACTCGAAATAGTTTGTACTCTGTGCATTGGATAAGATGACATAGGGGAGTGACAAATGGAATTATTATCAACTGCAGCAGAATCACGTCCCAGAAAATAGAAAGTATAGAGTGGGCCGCAAAGATAAAATTGTGTTCTACAGGTAAAAAAAAGGAAATTCTAGGAAAAATAACGGGCGTGCTGAGAACCAGGGAAAAGAGAAAGTCAACTGTCTATGAAATAATAGTAAAGAGAAGAATGATCACTAGTAATAGAGGATGATGGAAAATATGACATGTCGTCATGCCGTATATAATGGTAGGGAGGAATTGCGTTAAGCTGAGAGAGATTAGGGTTTTATTAGGGTCTGGAAGTCATGGAAAGAGAAACTCGTATTAAACCTTTCCAAGGACGTAATCATCGAAGGATTTCCAGCTAAGGTTGAGAAGGGACGTCGCGAAAACCAATCCTTGCCTTATAAAAAAAACCAAGTATGCATCATAGGATCCATATTCTAAAGTTTACCAATACTTCTAGGTATTGTTTAACCATTATAAGACGATATTCTTCTCACTTTTTGAAACCGAGTTTACTAATGAGAATGAAAAAAATGAATCACGAATCTTCCTAAGACATCCCTAAACATCACGAAGTTAAATTCAGAGTAAAGACAACAACAGGAAGAAGAGACGATTTACAATGCCATGACCTTGGAGTTCCTAAGTGATGCGTGGAGGTGAAGAACGATTAAAACAGCTGTATTGCATCAAGACACTTATTGATAGCCATCGGTCGGCGAGTTGAAAAATAATTCCCGCAGTGAGCAAGTATTTGATAGCATTGCGAGGGAAAGGAACGACACGCGATAGGGATTCGCATGCAGCATAAATAAAGATACACCGATTATTTCCATCTTTTCGTGGCCTTTACACTCTAACCTTCACCTAATCGATCACTGCATTCAAGGAAACTGGGTCGCCAAAGCCGAAAAAGGAACTCAAGGAGTAATCAACTAATGTCCCGATGCTTAAGATAACTGAAGTGGTGGTATTTATAAGATCCTTAGATTTGGCGCAGCTTCGACAGGAAGTATTTTCTAAACCACTGCGATAAATCCTATAATTGTAATTTATTTATTTTAATTCTATATACATCAAATGGAGTATTACTCCCGATTAGTTATGAATAAGTTAGATTTGTAAACAGGCGAGTCAATTTCGAGAGAGGTTTTCCGCTTCTCAACGGCAACGGAATCAGAATTTTATAAAATGCACATTCATCTATTTCAATACCTTCTCGTTATTAAAAAATCGGAGTCAGTCAAAATTTGACAATTTCCCACCTTATAGCGAAAACGATATTTTTCCCAAAAAATCATCCAATCATTTTAAAAAATGAGCTTTTCATTGAATAAATTAAACTGTTACAGAAATCCTAATCACCGCATCACCAGAATCACCTAGGTGATTGATTAGAACAATCCTACGTCATTCATCAAATTCAATACACTAAAACAGCAATTTAAATAACACACGGATGAATAACTTATAGATAGAAATTATCATTTAATGTGAACGGAGAGATACCTATGAAATTAATAAATCTAGAGCTTAGAGTGTTTATAACGGCTTATTTTTCACTATTCAAGAATATTTGGGTGTAGCTGACCTGTGCGACAACTCTAGTTTAACCTTGAGATTCCAGAAATTTCGCTGAGTAGGTAGAATAACATGGCAAGGGACAGAAATACGCTATATATTATATTCCAATGGCTATCAATATCTCTGCAAGTAGGTTTGTGACCGGGTGACATTGTTTAAAACCTTTAAAGATACGTGTACAGAGGGGAACAACAGAAGTCTGTCCAGCACTTGCCCTTGAAGACAGGGAAACCTCTTTCGGATAGTATATAAATATAATACATGAGTGGATTTTTATCTTCATCCAAATCTAATCTATACGCTAAAATTAAGCTTTAAATTGCAAGAAATTATATCGAATCACCTTCACTGAAAGAAATTCGTATATTCTACGGGCGGGATTGAAACCAAGATGTAGCAGAGAGCTTGAATAACCGTTTCCATAAATTTATTCCCACTGATTATTGTAAAACTGACACATGTATGCATGTACTTTTCTGTCCGGAAACACATTTGGTGTAAAAGCTGTGAATCAATGAAAATATATCGAGGTAATCATTCAAAAATGTTATTACTAAGAGGAAAATCAGGATATGGCAGCTGGTTATGAAGAAAACCCTCAAAGCTACAAGGTGGCTTTGTTATCTATGCCTTCCCTGAAGACAATAAAACGCTGATCCTTGAATAGCGCCTGTCCTTGCAACTCTACAAGCGAGCAGTACCGTGTTCAACTGGACTTCCGCCAAAGTGTCTCCGATTGAGATAGGCGAGCTGTGTAATCACAAGGTGGGGACGAAAAACAAGGAGGGGCCTACGGAAACGTCAGCTGTTAAGTCGCGAAGCGAAACTTCTTACGAACTGACCCAAATCCATCCCTGCAACGGAATACGGTCTGCGGTGCTGCACGAATCTCAACGGTTTGGCAAGAGAGCCATACCTTATATTTAGATAACAGCAGAATACATAGTTGTCTGTTATGTGATAACACGACTTTTATGTTAATTAACCATCGTTAACCAAAAAATTAGAGTAACTGGCAACTTTCAGGATGAAAAAAATTACTTAACGACCTGTTAAATAATGAATAATACTACTAAATAACATATTATTCGCCGAAACTATTATATATTTACTGTTGGGTTTGATTAAAAAATATATTATAAACTTACACACTAAGCGACAATTGAGAGTCCCATAAACATTATATCCATTTTCTCCTCATTAAATAGAACGCTTTATACAGAAATTTCATACATATGCAACAGAAATTGAGCACGTATTCACGCACATGAGATGTAAAGTACTCAGGAATAACGTCATGTTTACAGAAAATTAAAATTGGAGAGAGAAAAGATGATTGCTCCTGGAAAAATAATGTGGCAAAGATATAAATGGTACAAATGATCAGAAGTTACTTTGTAGAATGTCATTATAGGTAACACTACGCATATTTAAGAAAAATAGCATAATTTACGCTGGGGAATAGTTGTAACGTTTTTCTTCGTACTGGCGCACTAGGGCAAGGTCAGTATTATAACTTATATCATCTGTTTCTACTGTTCCTGTTTATCAAACGATATCTTAAGGGTGAAAAAGACCAATGAAACATAAATAGAACTACATGGTTTGAACTACGACTGGATACATTTTCAAAAGCAGAAAACGATGACAGTTCTATATATGATGATATCTATGTTACCATGCCTGCCACATTATTAGACCAGGTAGAAGTATGTTTAAAAGGTAACCGAAGGCTTTATGTAAAAAAATGTACGTCCATACAGATTGGTGTACATAGATATGAGACAATCGGAGTGAAATAATTTCATAATAGTTTAAAGATGAATTAAATAGATAGGATTAAGTAAAATGGTAAATTGCTTTCTACACGACTAAGGAAAACAAATCAAGTTACGATATGCGCTCTTGAGCTTGCGCGAGAAAATCAAGAGGGCGAAGCATTTTGCCCTCGTAACGGCACATCCACTCGCGTAGTTAATCCCGAAACGCTATCAATTGAGCAAGGCGAAGCTATCGTTAATTGCGGCTTACAACTCCATCCCCAAAATAAATATTTGGTTCAAAAGATTCTTTAGAGTTGCATAAACGCATTATAAAAAACGTAAAAATAATAATCTATTGATCAAGAAGCGATTTATGAAAACAATATTGAGATCGCAAAAGAAACGCTGAGATTATCTGAATGACAAAGAAGTTATGAATGAAAGAGTTATTTCCTCTAGATATAATTTTATGAAATTGCCTCCAGAGCGCAAGAGAATCTATATATGTATACATATACAATGAGCATTCTAATTATAAAATGTTACTAACTCGTCGATCTTATTTGAAGTCTAAATAACGAGAGGAATGTTTAAAACTGCCAAACAATAACCATTCAACGACTTTCAAACTAACAATTACTGCTAACAAAGAATACCCAAACTATAAAACTAACGAACAAGATTACAAAATAAATAAATGAGTAACCCAAGCGTTATATTTTGAAATATAAAAGGATAGAGAGAATATCAATTCGTTCATCAAAGGATTACTGCATGAAAGTAATATAAGAAGTTATTAAGTTTTAGAAGGACTGTTTAACAACATAGGTTACTCTTTAAATGGCATTAAAATATAAAATGAAACCAAGTCATTCATAAACTTTATTACTTACTATGTACATTAAGTACTTAATCGTCAAGACTGATAATCCGCTCATTCCGTCTCCTCTGTTCCAACAGTACGCACAAACTAAGATTAGTTTCAGCGATATACATCATTGTATAAAGAATCAAAAATTTGAAATTTTGTATGGAGGATCAGATATTAGGAAAGTATAAATTTTAAAACATACCTTGAAATAGCCACCCTGATACAAAGTGTCAGGAGGTCCAAATATTGCCACTTCCCATTCGAAGAGATTGTCATCATTGAGAAGCTTCACTCGGAAACCCTCGACAGGCTCCTCCTGCAAACTTTTGTACTCTAGCGCTAATGCTCTAAGAGCACTGCTTGAGGGTTGTATAGCCATTGGTAAATGTTACACTACACCAAGCAATTTCTCTCTTAACAACCTAAATTGATTCACGGGAAAATGGCCAACTCCACTGAGTCCTCTGACGTCACATACAGTTATTGCAATTTCTAGCTTCTAGTCCTTCGTGGAAGGGCTTCCTGGGTTTTCCAATGTTTAGGATGGAACTGCATACACGCATAAATACCAAATGAAAACTTCAATTTGATCTTCCTTCGTACACCTCCACCTCAAACGCCAGGACCCCTACTACACCTGCTCAGCGAGACCTATGACTTGATACGCTTTTGCTACTTCTTACAGAAGGCGATATTCGAATCGCCAGATGTCAGCACTGTCAATCCAGCGCGAAATTGACTCAAACGTTTAATTTATCTGCTATTATTCTTTGATATCCAAATATTGTTTCTTTAAAGGCAGCTCATTTATAAAAGTTATTGGATTTTTATTTTAAAGGATAATTCTATTATCTAAGAACAACGACATTATTTAGCCCATTCAAAAACGACTATAGAGCAAGAAAAAGAGAAACTAATAGCAGACCAAGATCGGCATTCAGTTTCTAAATGTATATGTTTTTCTGAGCTAACCCTGCTACCTGCAAGAGAGGAAGAGATTTTGAATCGAAAATAATCTCAGTTTTATATTTTTATTATCACTTATATAATGTGTTTAAAATCTACAAATAATAATATGAATATGATATATAGATAATATAAATACATTCGATTTACATGATGATGTGTGATTTTTTACACTCCTTATCCATCTTTTTCCCACATCAAAATGATGCGCATCTGGGTTGGTTGCTTACTCATAATTTGATAAAAATATACATTTTTAAAAAAAGGCTCAGCAGTCACATTCAAATAAAAATATTTCCAGACAATTTTCCTAAAGGGATTCATATGGGATTAGAATAATGTACTGGTGAGGGAAATTTATAATTGTTACAGAGGAAAAAAATTTAGAGGTTCTCATTTTGGTTCAATATTCATTCAATGTATCTCCATATTCATAAGTGATTAGAAATCATTTACATCTTCATGTAAATTTGATGAATAGGATTATACCTTAGGAATTACTTCTAATGCTCTTAGGGCATCTTCTCCTAAAAATTAACCTTGCATTCAGCAATTAATTGAAACATTTTCAATAATGTTAAATTCAATAATATGCACATCAGATTTAGATGTTAATCTGTGCATGTTAGTGATGGATGAAAACATTATTATATTGATACTCCAAATTAAACATGGGTAGAACTATAAAATTAATACAGTGAGAGAGAGAGAAAGTTTGCAAGTTTTGTATGGCCACTCTGTAAATCTATTACAATTCAAGGGTGTGTAAACTTCAAATTCTAAATCACATCCGTCTTTTTTATATTAAATATTAAAAAATTATTTTTACAAAATTGTCTTTATTTTATTAATTCTGGTTACGAATAATTCTTATTAAAGATGAAATACTTTATAAATTAATTTATTTAATGATATACAATTTTTATTTTGTAAATCTATCTAAATTTTTGTTTTCAATTCTATTCTTTAACAGGTGAAATGATATCTATGGTAGAAAATTGCACTCCAACCTTGGAATTGAGCTTTACTGAGGATCATATTCTCCTTGAATGATAGGAATTAGAAACTTAGGTTCTTATTTTCTAGCAGGCAGGCTCGCAGATGATAATTTAATAATCACTCATAGTATTAAATTAAGAATTTTAGCATATTACTACCTACAAGACAGATATAATTATGGGGTGAACTGATATCCTTCTAAAACTAACTGAAATTTTTCGAGAGGGGAGAAACGGATCAAGCATCATAATTACCATTCAATTTTTTAAAACTAGGCAAATATTATTCAACGTCAGAAATAAAATTTGAGTAAAAACTTAACCATGTACAAAAAATATTACAAGGGAAAATCTAAATGGAATACTCAACGTGTCACGACGAACAAAAATTATAATTCATTAATAATATAAAATTTTCAACAAGTTACTTTTTACTCACATTATTTACCACACATTTATTTATTTATTATTAGATATTCCATCAGATATTTGGACCACCAAATTCCTCCGTTGGAATTTTAGCTCTATCCGTAGATAATCCAAGGAAGATATTTTATACGTATGAATTTCTATTTATAACCTTCTATCGTCTGAAAAACATTCTGTTATGACTCTGAAAAATTCAAAAGAAACCATTAAAGTAACAAGGTATAATATATGTCTTGCTAATAGTTAAAACACTGCATCATGTTTTTAAATCTTCCACGCATAAGCCCGATATTAATTATTGATCAGGTGAGATTCATTAGAAGACTATGATCTTCACCAAGGTGTTTGTAAAAGTACAATAGAATGCTCTCCATGAATTAAATTAGTTGATCATTCTTCGATCAATATTTCAAAATACTTCCGTATTGTATCAGCGTTATACTTTCGAAAAATCTGGGTATTTGTTATGTTGACTAGACTTGCTGCTGTTTTTCCTTCTGCTACAACCAATACGCAACCGCTCTCCAGATTTGAATGTGTATACATCTAACGTCTTTTCATTTGGTCGTTGTATGCTAGTGGTATAGACTAGAAGTTTTAGTAATCGTGTAGAATGTTATGAATATTTTTTTTAGGAACAAAGGTTATTAAATCATGGCTAGTGAAGGAGATAACAGGATAAAAGTTGCCATTCGTGTGAGAAGATTGAATAGCAAGGAAAAGGCACGAAACAAAAGTGTGCAATGGAAGTTGTCAGAGAACAAACTATGGCAAGTGGATCCCAAGACAGAGCAGAAAATCGGCCAAATTTATACTTTCGGTATGAATGATGCCTTTAATATTTCAATATGACCGTTTTTTCCTAATTATAATATGTTTATCATCGTGAATTATTCCCTTTTTAGATCACGTATTTGGAATGTCAGCTCAATCAAAAGAGATATATGAAGCATTAGCAAAACCTATTATAGAGTCATGTCTCCAGGGTTTCAATGGTACAATATTCGCTTACGGCCAGACTTCATCAGGTATTTTTAATTGTGATTTTACAAGTATTTAAAAATATATTTTCAGATCGTGATGAATATATTGTTATCTAATTTTAGGCAAAACGTACACCATGATGGGAGAAAAAGAGGAGGAAGGTATCATTCCTTTGTCCGTAAATCATATATTTAAAGTGGTGGAATCCATTCCTACTCGCGAATTCTTAATTCGGTAAGAGTATATACTTAATATGTTTACATTTACTTTATGCAGACACTTAAAATATTAGCGAAAGTAAAGTTAAAACCTTTCAAAGTCACAAGTCTAAAAGTGCAGTTTCTACTTTACTAATGCCTACAAATATCATTACATTACTCTTATTTAATTTTTATTGTTGTTATTATGCTTATGATGATATCAATAATGTTAAAGTTTCTTAAATTGTTTATTTTTCTTTATAATAATCCTCACAGAGTTGCATACATGGAAATTTACAATGAACAAATTCATGATCTACTTGAGCTGAAAAATAACAATCTGAAGATTCATGAAGACTCATCAGGGCAAGCATATGTAACTCTGAAAGAAGAAATAGCCGATACTCCAGAGAAGGTAGCAAAAGATTCAACAGTTTTGTATAGATGTTTTTGAAAATTCGAGCCTAATTTGATTTTCTTTAGGTAATTGCTGTGATGAAGAAGGGAGAGAAAATGAGAAGGTTTGGAGTCACTGATATAAATGAACGTAGTTCAAGATCTCACACTATATTTAGAATTGTAAGTTATGCTATTGTCTTATATTCTTCTTTTGATATCTCTTTTGTCTTTGATTCTGTTGTCTGTTTTATTGAAACATTTTATTTTCTGAGTCTTCTTACTTTCTTTAGCTCTTTCTTATTATTTTATTCATAACTCCTCCAATATTCTATAATTTAACCCTCTAACAAATGAATCTCATACGTATTAGGTATCACTGTAGATGATGATTTTAAAGAATCTTTTTATCTGGAATTTTTTTAATAGTTTCTCTGTTGGAAGTTTCATTTATAATTTAAGCTTAAATATATTTATTTTTCAGAACTTGTAGAAAATTAAATGCCTTTCTGAATGTATTCAGTTTTTCTCACTGAGAATTTAAATGCATGATTTTTTTCATACAATCATTACTTTGTTCAATATATATACATATTTGTTTATACTGTAGAATAGCTCCTTATGTCTCTTTCTATTGAAATATCTATCAATATCTATCTTATACAATTTTCTAAATCTATTGTTGTAAGAGTTTATACTTGAATCTGCACCTTTTGGTAATATTCCTCCCTTCCCTCTATCTACCCAACACCGTGCTTTTAATCCATCTTGTATTTTAAATATATATAAACAATATTAAAATCCTTTTATTATTTTTAGGTGATTGAGAGTCGCAAGAAACAAATAAATGAAATTCTTGATGAGTATGGCGTGGATGATGCTGTTCAAATTTCGGTATTGAACCTTGTAGATTTAGCTGGATCTGAAAGAGTTATGCAGACGAAAGCTACGGGGGATAGATTCAAGGAAGGATGTGCCATTAATAAGTCTCTGTTTTACTTGGGAAATGTCATATCACAGCTAAGTGAAGGGTCTGGGTGAGTAATAAATACTATATTTGATCTTGTTTTAGGTACTCACCTGAGCTAAGTTAAAATCATTCTACAAAAGGTATATTGAAGATGAAAACTAATTGATTTATTTCATCTTTCATCCAGAGTAAACATTATTCTAATCAAATGTTCAGAGTGAAGTTTTCTGAATCATTTATTTTATTAAGATAGACTGAAAATTTGGTGTTCAGCAAGGATTGAAATTTCTAGAAGAATCTCTTGATGATTATAATATTTAATCTTATTTATTAATTTTTCAATCTTCATTTTATATATAGTTTATATTTACCAGTGATTATGAATAATTGCAGCTGAAATTTAATCTGCAGTTGATATTTATTTAAAAATATTTTTATTTGAATGTAGTATTGTGAGTTTTCATTTATTCCTGAGCAAAATTTTCACATTTTATATGAGTATGGGATAAAATTGATGGTTTGAATGAAACATTATAGCCCCAAAAAGCCAGTCTTTTTTAATAGCCAGTAGTCCTAATTTTATTAGACTTAATTTTAGATATATGTAATATCTTTTAGCTAAAATTCATCTCTTCAAATTGGTTTTCATCGCTGGTAATTGTTTTAAAGCATACTATTTTTGTTTTTATAGTTATGTATACAGTTAAGTAATTAAGTTTCAATGAATTTCAGATAGGTTGAATGTCATAAAATAATCATATTTTATTGTCTTGAGGTAAAAACTTGATCTCATTCAAAGTCAATTCAATTCAAAATCAATTTTTACTTAAAGTATACCATAAATATATTGTGGTTTTGTATACAATCAATTAAAAGAATTTAATATATTCTTACATTTTTAGAAAACTCTTCACATGCCAAATCCTGATGAATTTTGTTTGCAGTGTAAAAGCACTGAAGTAGATGAAATTATAGTTAAATAATGTTTACAAAATATGCATTTATTTCTGTTTCAGGCAATATGTAAATTTCAGAGACAGTAAGTTAACTAGAATTTTGCGCACATCTCTGGGTGGAAATGCTCATACTGCCATTATATGTACTATAACACCGGCTAGTATTGAAGAAACAATATCAACACTAAGTTTTGCATCTCGTGCAATATGTATCAAGAATGAACCCCATGTAAATGAAATAATTTCAGATGAAAGCCTCATGAGAGGGCATGCTGCTATGGTAAAGAAACTGGAAATGGAATTGGAGGTAAATATTAATTTTATGTTTTGAAAATGAGTATTTTACTAATATTTCAGTACATTAAACGTATCAATGATATTATGACCTTTTAATTAATAGAAAGCTAGAAGAGAAATAGATTCCTCTAGCATGAAAAGAGAACTCGAACAAAAGGAAAAGATTATTTCTCGTCTCAAAGGCTGGATACAAAGAGATATGGTGCAGGTCAACAGTCCTCAGAATGTAAGTTGAAATAATATTCAGTTTATTCTTTATTCTTGCTCCCAGGTTATTTAATGTATTCTAAATAATATAATTTATTTCTTATATAATTTTAGCTAAATATAATGAAAAGATTTTATTGAATTATGGGTAGTTACTTTTCCAATGATGGATAATTGGAATAAATGAAGTTTTAGAAACTCTTTTAAGTGCATTATCAAAATTTTTATCAAAATGTATCTTTTTATACTTTAGTTTGGGATCTCATGATTAAGAATGAACTAGCAACACAATTATCAATCATTATTTATATTAGAAGTTGATGTTTCTGATAAAAATTTATTCATTATAGTTAGCTAGGTCACAGAGGAGAAAGACATGGGCTGCATCTGATTTCAAGAAGATGGCTAACATCTTCAATACTTTCAAACAAAAAAGCATTGAAGAGGAGCCAAAAGACTCAGGTAAAATATTAATCAATCAAGTTATAGTTATATTTTTCTAATTACTAGCAAACTTTCTAATCTCTACCTATGCTCTAAATCTTATTTGATTCTCATATATCATGGTAATGGCTAAATAAGCTCATTTAGATCAATTACTTCATCAACAAAATTAATTCATCATAGTTTCACTTTTGAGCTATTTTAATGTAATCTTCAATCTAGTGGTACATGATGTAAGTTAAGTGCCTTGGGTAAGACTGCAGTTATTATTTGGTTAGGTCCTTGTTCTGATTTAGAAGTTTTTCTCTGGCTTTACTTCTTGCGGATCTGGGTTTCAAACTATTGGAAGTGATATTCATTAAACTGTGACACAGATATGAAAATTATATGATGAAAAAATATTTATAGATAGATTCACTGTTTTGTAAGATTCTCTAAATGAAAATAGTGTATTTAAACTAATGGTGGGAATGAAGTTTTTATTGTGATAAATCGCACAATTAAATTTTTTATTTACGAGTTAATCTTTCCTTTCCTATCTAACCATTCATTGTAAATTTTTATTTTAAATATTGTTTGATTAATGGAAATTTTAACTAGTACAATACAAAAATCATTTATTTAAACACAGAAGCAATTGAAGGTTACAAAGAAAAGTCTGTTTTACATATAGAAAAGAAGTCTTGGATGCTGTTTTAATAACCAGTTGAGTAGAGAAACCAGTTTGTTCAGGTTACTGGCACTGAGTGATGTACGCCTCTTATTAAGTATGTTCCCAGCAATAGAAAATGACCATTCACAAGTTACTGTACTATTGGGTGATGACAAAACTTGACTGCAAGTGTAGCTATAAGAGGATGTGATACCTTGTGACTTAACCACCATTGAAGTAGACAAATGTCTAGGTCCTCCTCTGGCTCTATTTTCTAGCTTCTTACTGCAACACTGGCATCTATTTCTGTACTTTATGTTTCATCAACTGTGTCTGGTGAGTAATCAAACAGCTTAGCCTCCTTTTTGAAGGTAGGCTCCTGTTGAAAGTTCCTGTTTTAGCTCTACCAAGTTGGTTGCACAATGCTTGAAATGTCCAACAATCCTACAGCACTTGGCCAAGGCAACATCTGCAACAGCTTCAAGGCCTTTGTTAACAGACAATTGTATTGCATGATACAAATACGAAGTTATGATTCAAATGGAATTCACCTCACAGCTATGATCACATCGAAAGCATTATCATTGTCATCACCGTTAGCTGTCATTTTTGCAATCAAATGCCAATCTTCAATCACAGATTTGATGTGCCATGACACAGCTTCTGCAAATTGAAGCTCTTCTATGGCATAGACTCCAATCACAAAAGCATGATAATCTATTATCATATTATCCAGAAAAAGGGTAGTTACTTCGAAGAAACTCTTTTTAGCAACTCTTTTCCAGTAATCACAGGTCAGTCCAACAAGCTGAGCACCATCAAGCAGCAGCTGACCTTATCTGATTCATGTAACATTGCCACTCATTTTTAACTGTTTTACATAATTGCAAAAGACATGTTTCACTGCTATATGCAACATGATTCAATTCTTGCAGTCCATGGTCCTTTACAATCCAATGAACTATTTGCCAGCCTTGTTGACTATGTTTTGCATGCTAATCTTTGAACGTTGAGGTCCTGAGTTCAAATCTGGGATGAGGAGGAAATTTTCCTCTGAGGGTGTGGATGTTTGTGACATCCATTGTTAAGTTTCGAACCATTTATTGCAACACATGTAATTTGGATAACCTGGTTGCGTTAAATAAATTATTATTATTTTATTTGTTTCGTTGTCATACTTAGTTGGTTTCACATATTCATTCACATTGTGTAAGGTTAGCTGATGTTTCTGTGCATGGCATTTGCGATTGCAAGTTTAGACAATGAACCAAACAGTTGATAATTTCTCAGATGATACTGCAGTGTAGACATACTGTGGTAATACTTTTGTTTATTTAGTTTATTACAGAACTTAATGATGACTGTTGTCTTATCAACAAATACTAACTGAAAAGTTTTCTAACAGTCTAACATCCTTGAAAAAATTTGAAATGATAAAATATAAGTAAGACAATGAAATGCTAAAAATATATCTCAATCCATGTGACGAATGAATGTTGCACATATGTGTAGTGCTGGGTAATGATTAAAATCTGTTGCCAACAGGTCGGGATTTAGGTTTACAGAAACTTAATAACCCTGATTAAAATCAGCACAGTTAAGATTAATGTTTTTCAATTCAATTAACATTAAACATAAATTAAAATAATTAACCATTCAAAAATTTAATGCCTTAATTGCGATAATTAATACTAATAATTTGCAGCCGTATTTTATACACTCATGAAATACCTGCAATTAAGTAATTAATGTTTTACAATTATTTCCAGGTTTTGCCATGGAGACAGATTCTGGGTCTAGAGATAGTGTATTCATGGAAGAAAGTACTGCAGCAATACCTGCATCTTGTCACGTTACTTACAGAAGAGGCAGTCATGCAGGCAGATGTTATAGTGATTTCCCTGACAGCCAGCACCGATTTTCTTGGTACTCCCCTCCGAGTGAATATGAGGAGCGCTACAGTTCTGAGTAATTATAATGCTTTTGTTAATATTTTTGTGATGTGTGATACTCACTTTGGAAACTATGAAGCATACCGTATTTGAGGGCATATAAGATGCACTTTCTATCCTAAATTAGTCCTCAAAAAATTTACCCATCTCTAATATGTGAAGGTATTGGTATCAGTGCTTAAAACTATTTGTTTAAAAATATACCCCCAGAAATATGACTAAAGGTAACTAGAGGTTAAGCCCCACCATTCAGTATAAACTAGGAGTGTCAAATTTCCCAAAAGTGCATGTAAACAGTGCAGTTAGTCATTATGTTATTGTGGTACATCATTGTCACATGGGCTATTAAAAATTTTTTTCCTTTTGTGTGGCCTACTGAATGAGGATGTCTTATATGCTGTCAAATACAGAAATTATAATTTTAAAAAATCACTCACTTTAATAAATCACATCCTTTTCAATTTTATTGAGGATTATCAAATAAGGAATATTTTTGAGTAATATTTTAAGAGCAAATAATAGTTTGATAATCTAAATACTTCTTTTAAAGTTGCCTCTAATTATTTTTCTATAACATGTATAGGTGGACATTTTTATCTGGATTTTTACCATTCTTTTAAAGGTTTGAAGCATTGGCAAAAAGGAGGAGATTGGAGATTGATGAAGAGTCTGATGATATTGCTGAATGTAGAAAAAGTTTACAGGAAGCCATTTTAAGACTGCATGGGAATGACATTGATCTCCAACCTTATTCTCTGATAGAACTCATTACTGAGCTTACAAACCTTGCTGAAGAAAAGAAGCCTGTTGTGAGTTTATAGTTTCTTTATTTATCATAAATTATTTTTTGCACTTGGGATAAGGAGGAATCAGTTCCTCACAATAATAATTCACCGTTATTAATTATGGGCAAAATTTAGTCTGTATAGACCACTCTTCCATTTAACCCCTACAAACATTCACAAAAATCTGAAGGCCTTTTGGTCCAAGGCTTCATGTACAAGAAGTGTCAATTCTATACTCAAAGTATTAATTGTGTGTTGCTGGACTTACTGAATTATTATTAAATCTTCACTTCATCTACTGACAAACAAAAGATAAAAATTCATGAATTTGATATTTTCATTCAAAGATTAACTTATAATTTTTATTCAAAGATTAACTTATATCTTTATTATCCTTAAAGTTAATTTAGGAATGTTTAGTGTATTGAGTGCTAGCGCTCAAAGGATATATGCACTGGGATACATGCACTGGATTTTTAAAAATTTACAGCTTTTAATGAGTAGATAAAAGATTTAAATTTCACAAATCTATAGATAAGCCTCATCTATATGTATGACTGTTATTTCTTTATCAAAGAGGGTCATGGGTTCTATTCTAGAGGTCATTTAAATTATCTCCATAAGAAATACATGGGGAAATCAGAACAACTTTTGATGTACTTTCTGAAAGTCTTTTACATTGAAATTTAGAAAATTTTTTAGGAATATATAATTGCAAACAATGAATAAATTAGTTTGATGCCCTTATGGGAAGAATACTGCCCTAAGAAATACATGGGAAATCAAACTTAATGCAAATTACACTGATGAAATATCTTTCAATACCAGTTGTGAAGCGTTTTTTTAGCATTTTAAAACTTTCAGATTAGCTTTCTTCATTCATTATTAGATATATTATCCATTTGCTTGTAGTTTGCAAGCTAACTTTTACTTGTATATTATATGAGTTTTTAATATTTATATTACCTAAAGTAATAACATTTTTAAAGTCTTAATTATTTGTATTTCCTTCATGTATATTTTATATTATTCTTTCTTAAAAAATGCTGTTTTTTATACTTTTGTTCAAAGGTGTTTAAAAAATTGATACTATTAATAGCCTTCATCTCCTTATAGGTTATTGGTCAAGAACCATCACTAGTAGAGCAAAGCAAGGTTTCTTTTCTAGAAGAACTACTTGAGAAAGCAAAATATGAACATGAAGCTCTGAAAACTGAGAAGGATGAAATCGAATCTCTTCTTAAATCCGAGAAAGATAAATTTATGAATGCTGAAAATCAGCTAAGAGAGGCCCTGAAAAAAGTAGAGGTTTTATCAAATCAAACAAACAGGCAAATTCTCTCTTATGAAGAAAATTCAGGTTCATCTACAGTAGTTGAAGCTTCAACTGACAAATTTGTTCATTCTGAAGAAGAAAACTTTAATTTTCCCCTTACTGAGGAGTGTGATGTAAAAGAACTGAAAAGAGAGATAGAGTTCAAAGATTTGCTTTTGACCAAATTGCAAGCAAGAGAAGAAGAATTGAATTCTCTCTTGAGTGAGGAAAGATCAAAAAGAATGGAAGTTGAGCTACAGCTGCAAAAGAAAGTGTTTGTTGATGGAAATATTGTTGTTGAAGAAGAAAATCTAAATATTGCTAGCATCACAAAAGAGGAATCAGAATTAAATGATAAATCAAAAGAAATTTTTATTACCAACACTCAAAACCCTGAGTTATTGGAAAATTTAGCTGCAGAATTTCAAGATACTTCTACTAAATATACAGAGAAATTAGCAAATTTGGAACAGAAATTGGTTGAATTGCAAAGCATATTGAATAAGACTCTTGAAGAAAATTCAAAACTTTCCAAAGAGAAGGAAGCATTGGAATTATTATTTAATTCAAGCGAAGAAAAGTATGAAAAATGTTTTAAGTTAGAAGAGGACTCAATGAAATATATTGATGACTCTGAAGTAGATAAATCTTATTCTCAGGAATGTATTTCTTTACAATGTCAACTGAATGAGAAAGATCAGGAGTTGGAACAGTTATCATGTCAGTTAAAAGAAAAGGAAGTTGAGGTGGAATCACTGAGATTTGGTTTTGAAAGGTTAAATGCTGAATTGACTGAAGAAAAGAAAAAAAATGTTGAGATGGATAGAGAAAGGGAGTCTGATTCTGCCAACCACCTTGATAAAGAATCCTGCCATTTCTCAGATGTAGTGGCTGGTTATGAGCAGAAGATTTCCCAGTTAGAGGCTTATTTATTGAAGAATTGTTCAGCAATGGATAAAATTGTGATAGAAAAGGAAGAATTTGAGTCTCTATTCTCCTCAGGCAAGGAAAAATACAGAATATTACGAGTGCAGTTAGATGAAGCACTGAACAATCTGGGCTCTTCCAGTGAAAAGATATCTGAGTATGAGGAGAAAATAGCTGAGTTACAAGAAAATTTGGCCAATAATCTGTTGGAACTTTCTAATATTACTTTAGAGAAAGAAGAATTCAGATCACTTTTCATGTCTGGTAAAGATAAATACAAAGCATTGTCAAGGAAACTGAGTGAAACCTTATCCAGCCTTGAATGCAGCCAAAAGAAATTAGAGCATGCTGAAGTTTTGAGTGAGATGATTATAAGATTAGAAGATGAGCTTAAGTCAAAGGACACAGATCTAGATTCTATGCATACAAAACTGATGGCAATACATGCAGAACTGCATGAAGAAAGGGCTTTAAAAGCAGAGCTAGAACAGAAGTTAATTGATGAGAGAAATTCTGTATTGCATGGCAGAAATCAAGAAATTGAAGGCTTATTAGTTAAAATTTCAGCGCAAGAGAATGCAATAGCTGAATTACAAGAAGACAGATTACAAAAGGAAGAACTGCAATCAAAAATGTCCTCTCTGGAAAAGTTAGCAGAGGATTGTGAATTCTTATTGAAAGAGGAAAGAAAAAATTCTGAATCTCTTAAAGAAGAAATAAACCACCTCCAGAGTGAATTGATTAGTCTAAAAGGTAATGAGGATCAACATCAACAAATTGAAGATTTATTAGCCAAAGTTGCAGCACAAGACACTCAAATTACTGAATTGGAAGTAAGCAAACTAGAAAAAGAAGAATTAAAATCTCGAATGTTCACTCTGGAAAAGTTAACAGAGGATTATGAAAACTTGTTGGAAGAAGAAAGAAAAAAATCTGAATCTCTAATGGAGGATATCAAACAAATCCAACATGAACTGAAAAATATAAAGGATGAGAGGGATATGTTACTTACATATCAGCATGATGATGATGTAATTTCCAAAGAAATTGAGTCTCTCAAAAGCTCGTTTGAGAATTGTAAATCTGAACTTTTGAATGCAGAGTCAGAAAGGGATGAATTGTTATCTGACTTGGCCTCAAAGGTACAACTGAACGACCAACTTCAGGACCAGCTAAGAGATGTGCAATCAAATGTCGAGCTATTGTCTAAAAAGTTAGCTGATTCCATGTCTGAGTGTGAGAATTTTAAGGAAAAAGAAGCTGAGTTGTCATCCCTTAGAGCTGAGTTAGAACAAGCTAAATTTTCTCTTGAATTTTATGCACAGAGTGAAGAAGAACTGGATAATTTATTAACTGTTGAGAAGAACAAGGTGAAAGATCTACAGAATCAGTTGAACACATTGAAAGAAGAGAATGAGAGATTGACGTATTCAAGGGAGGCAGAAGAGACCCCCAATGAAGAAATCAAAATTCTTCAGATTTCAATTGACAAATATAAAGCTGAATTATCAAGTATTACTCTTGAGAGAAATGATCTAATCTCCAGCTTAGACCTAATCAAGAGCCAGAATTTGGCCCTTGAAAATCATCTGATGAATGCAAAGTCAGATATTGATTCTCTATCTAGGAAACTTGCTGAGGTTGAAAGTCAGTATGAAAGTGTCAAAAACAGAGATAGTGAGTTAGAATCTTTGAAGGCTGAATTGGAAAATGTCAAATTAAAAGTTCATGAAAAAAGTGAAGATGATCTGGACAATTTGCTTAGTATAGAGAAGGCAAAGGTGAGTGATCTACTAATAGAGTTATCTGAAGCATCTACATTGAAGAATGATTTGTTGAACGAGAAGATTAAGTTAACAGAATCTCTGGAAAAGGCTGAGAAAGAGTTGACATCTCTTGTTGATGAGCATATCAAGTGCACTGAAAATGAAATAAAAATGATCGAACTTGAAGAAGCTTTGAAGGAAGCAAACAAAAATATAGAAAATCTAAAGAACGAAAAAGAATTGGTGCTTGAAAGTGAGAGGAAGAAAAGCGAAAAGATGTTATCAGAAAAGGAAGAGTGCATCAATTCCCTGTTAGAGGAGAATAAAAACATGTCTAGAGTCAATGAAGAAAAGTTATCTTCTTTAGAGAAAATTATTGAAACTGAAATTGCAAAATGTAAGGAAAAGACTGAAGAAATAAATTCTATGACCGTTGATAAAAACCTGTTGGAAGAATTGTTGAAAGTAGAGAAAGATAAAGTTTCTGCATTGGAAAGACAGATAAGAATGGAGGAAGAAAAGTTACAGAATTTGAAGGTAGCATTTGATGAGCAAGTTCAGAAATTCCAAATTTTGGAATTAGATTTCCAGAGAAAGCTATCTCAGGAGTCATCAAAGAAGGAAGAGCTAGAAAATAAAAATATTGAGCTTACATGGTCAATGGAGAAAGTAGAGCGTCAGTTTAATTTACTGAATGAAAATCATAGCTCTCTCTTAGAAAAAAATGTTAAATTATGCACAGCTAATGATGAATTATCAGCAGAAGTTGATATTCTACAGGTGAAGTTATCATCTTCTAAATTAGAGGTGGAAAGACTAGAAGCCTCTCTTAATGCCAAACAGGATCTTTTGACAAACATAGAGAAAGAGAAGGAAGAGATTTTTTCATTACATTTAACAAGTAGTAGAAAAGTCAGTACTCTTGAAAGAGAAATTAAAGAAATAAAATATGATCTTCTCGTGAAAACAAATGAACTGAATGATGGAGCTCAAAAGATTGCTGAGTTACAATCTGCATTGGAAGAGGCCCAAGATCAAATTGCTGCCAAGGCTAAAGAAATTTCTCAACTTGAGGAAGCTTTAAAAAATTCAGAGAAAAAACTGAAGGGAATTGATGAGGATGGAATCCAAATGGAGCAAAATCAGACAGTCATTAATGAGATGGAAAAGCAATTAGCTATTTTGAAAGAGGAGAGGAAAGCTGAAGTAGAGAGTTATGAAGAAAAACTTTCCACCCTAGAAAGGCTTCTTTCAATTGAAAATGAAAAGTGCACTTTGAAGACAAATGAGATGCACGTATTACAAATGAACAAAGGTAGACTTGAAGAAATGTTGCAAGCTGAGAAAGATCGAGTATCAGAACTAGAGAACCAAATAGTAAAAGGCGAAGAGAAACTAGCATTTGTAAAAGATGAAATTGAAGAACATAGAATTGAAAATGAAAGACTGAAGGCACTGGAGATAGACCTTAACTCAAAACTTGAACTTGAAAAGCAGAAAAATGTCATAACTGAAAATGAGCTTGGTAAATTGAAGGCTGCTCTTTCTTCTTCAGAGATTAATTTAAATCAGTTAAAGTGCGAGGTGGCATATCTCAATAGGAGATTGACGGAGGAGACATCAAAGGTCTCTCAACTGAAAGTCGAGCTAGAAACCGAGAAGAAAGCATGCTTATCTGCCAAAGAAGCTGAGCAAAGAGCATTGAGTGTTTTCTCTGCTCAAGAGACAGCAAAATCTGTTCTTTCATCCAATGAGAATGTTAGTCACTTGGAATCAAAGATGGAATGTGTTGCAGATGGAGAAAAAGATAAACAGGTGAGAAACATGGAATTTTAAGTAATAACTAAAATTTTATTATACAATTCATTTGCATTAGCCATATTTGTGTCTTAAATTATTTTAGTGATGGATTTTATTAAGTTATCTATGTTTTATCAGAAACAGGTACTATAAAATCTGTTTAAGTGTTAAATGATTATCTATAAAATTCAATGTTTTTGAGCTCATCTTATGCCAGAAAAAAACTTGATTTCATTAAGTTTAGTAGATTTTTTTTTGTATTCAATAAATAAATAAATTTGTTTTATTTTTTTAAACAATGAAGATACAAATTTTTATCATAAGTTCATCTATCATTCAATGATGTTATTGACAAATGAAATTATTATCTATATTAGATCTACTATTATATCAGTAAAATAATTGTTTTTATATTGTTTTAAGATTAAGTTTATTCAAAGTTAATTTTGTTTTTATATTTTAGATAAAAGAACTCATGGAAAAGTTGGAGGATCAAGAAAAATATATTCAATCATTTGATAGAGCAGTTGAGAAAATGGAACGAAGGTACAACCTTACCTTAAACCACCGACTTGAGATCCAAAAGAAAGCCAAAGAGAGAGAGACTGAACTTTTGAATAAAATTAGTGAACTGGAGGAGAAGATTGGTAAAGTCCCTAAAACTGAGGAAGGTATGTGGTTATACATATTCCCTTTATCCATGAAATATTAATGTCATTATGTTGCATCAACAGATATTTTAATTAGATTGACATCAAAACACATTTTTAATTAGAAATTAGTCTAACATTTGTCCAAAATAGTATTAAAAACTTTCCTTGTATAAACCATTTCTAGGACTAAAAAATCCCTTTCATTCAGATCGATCCTCTGTCAATTGTAGACAAATAAAATTCATGAGAAAATGGTCCATAAACTCGATTTAATTTATCTTGTGTTTCAACTTTAGTTTTTAATACAAGGATGGTGTACCAAACTATAAGAACTCCCTTATATCTAATTTTTTACTTATTTTTATTCTGTATGATAAAGTAGGCTCTATGTCAAAAAACTGAAAATATTTAATTAAAAACATAAATTATATTCTGTTTGCTATTATCTCAAGGTCTTCTTATATTCTTTTAAGTTAAGTTTTCATTCATCCATTAGCTATTATTATTATCCTTAGTATTTCTTGTTCATAATTTTATTTATATATTAATAACACATTAATATATAGCATGAGTCCAATGGCAGCTGATGATAATTTATCCTATTATTGTATTTTCAGGAAAACCAAGTATGTTAGAATTAGAGAAAGAAATCCAACATGCTAGGTCAAAAATAGAAGAGACTGAAAAGAAATTACAAGTAGCTCTCACAGAGGCCAAAACATATCATACTCAGGTTAGTCAAATAAATAAACTGTGAAAGTTTGCTTTCCTCTGTGTATACCTGCTATCTCCTCAAAGAATAATAGTTAGGGATTCCTAAAACTACAAGAGTAATTATTATATATACTATTTGCCTATCTCAGGTTTTAAATTCATGTTAATGTCACTTTGCTTGCTTGTTTTTGGATCTCTCGGAAATGTCAATATTCACCCTAAAAAATAAAAGGTTATTGTTAACTTCTCACTTAGATCAAATTTTATTGAAAATTTATATGGTAATGTGAGTGGTAAATTTAAAGATCAATATAAAATAGCATATTGTAAATATTAATGAAAAAGTGATAGCTAAATTACTATATTTGGCATTTTTATTTTTAAATATAAAGTTTCAATTTTTTTCTATATTTCTTAGTTAGCTTATAATAGTTTTGCTTATGGCATTTTTATAATTCCAAAATATGTTTATTAGTCTTTTACTTTAACATGTGATTTTCTTTCCATTATTACTTTTTTCCTATTAGAATAATTTGAATACTTGAAAACATTAATGTGCTTAGGGCACCTTAAAATTTCATCAGACCTAAACCTTTATGATGCAGATGTGGTACTATTTCCTCATCTGAAGTTAGCAACTCAACTGAGGAGGTACCTGATTACCTCCTTACCTTCCCAATAACTGCTCCAGCCATAAAGTGACATATGTCTATGTTATGCTAGCGGCCTATATTGTTTTTTGATTGGAACCAACATTGGGAAGGCAAAGGGAGCTATTTTTACAGACTCAGTAAATGCATAAGTTCAGAGGAGGTAATAGTGCCTAATCTGCATCAAAAGGGTTCTTCCTTCATAGCAATTAGGAACAAGTTTTGATTTCAACTTAATGAATCCTTTACACTTGCTTAAGTTTTTTTATTTGATATCACATCTTTATCATCATAGGCTAATGATTATAAGAGGGAGATTCTACACTGTAAACAATTGCTCCATGCTGGTGTTACAAGAACTGAAGCCAAAGTTGACAGTAGTGTCCAAACAATTCCTGTTGAAGTTCCAGTTGTTGAAGATGTGCGTCCTAGTGGTAGTGGAGTTGTACAGGTAATTAAGCCATCTTATTATTGACACAAATACCTAAATCTTTTATTAACAGTTGTCATCTTCTTGATTCAATTTAAAAAAGTCTATTTATCTTACAAAACCAGCAAAAAATAGGGGTAAGCAATAATTCCAATTCTAAAAGTTATCCTTTGATAATATTGTCAACTTTTTGCTTATCAGAATAAAATATTTTGAAGGAAGGTATGTTAATGCATATTAATTCTTACTGAGCAACTATAGTTAAGGAATGAATGACGATTTTTTCATGCTGATTATTGTTATATGAATACCATTCCTATAAAATTTTAGATAGTCTTTCCCGCTTATAAAAATATGTAAGTTTACTTTGCTTGATGGTTCTCACCAGGTAATTATAAATTTCTTAGTATCAAGGTAGACAGTTTTGCAGCTCCCTTATGAATTTTTGGCTTCTTTCTGCAAAAGGGAAAGAAAAGAAAAATCATTTCTGAAAATGACTTGAGATTTTCAGCTAAGCTTAGACATTCTTGTAGTAACATACATGTTAAATATTTTATGGCACAATCTTCTTAAGTGCTTGCTAGTGTCATCAGGATCTGTTTTATTCTCAGCTTTGGATGCCATATTCATCAAATTCACTTCATCAACTTCTTCTTTCACTAATAAACCTTGAATGTTCTCTATAGCTATATCCACAAAACCTTTGCCAATTGATTTAGTTTGTTCTGACCTACCACCAATTTCATTTTGTGACGATTCATACACATTTTCTATTCTAATAAAAAAGTCTTCTTCTTCCAACATGCATTTAAAATTTATGTTTTAAGTTTTTTCAGTGATAAAGAAATGATTTTAATACAGTGCTCAAATAAAAAGATTTTTAAGGCTTCCATTGCTTTTATTGATTTTGAAATGGTTATTTCTATAATCCAATCTTATGCTCTTCTTATGTTACATGTTTCAAAGTTGTAAATAGTATAAAATGGTGGTACTTGGTGTAAAAATTATATAATGTTGGGATGATTCAAATCTTTTTGTGACATGGAGCATTATCTAGTAGTTATAATGCCTTGACGCTCAAATTTGATAAATTTATGTAACTAACCTTCAATATTTGGCACAAAACAATTTGAAAACCAATTATTAAATGAATTTCTAGTTACCTAAGCTCATGGATTTGCTTTCTAACATGCTGGTAATGTGTTTTATTTATACCTGTAAGTGGACTTGGATTTAAACTTCTAATAACTATCAAGGGTTTTTTGATAAAGTCCCCAAAAGCATTATTCCACCAAAAAAGTGATGATCTTTAGACACCTTAAATCTGGATACAGTTTTTTCTTTTTTTATATTATAAACATTTTTGAGGGTATTGTTTTCCACCAAAAATTTTCATGCTTTTTGTTTTATGATATTACCATGCGATGGAATTTTTTTTTGACAGCAATCATCAATCCAAATGCTGACTGCCTTTTCCATCTTCTCAATTATTGGTATCCGGGGGCAAGCCACAGGTTTCTTGGATGTCAAAAATCCATCAACTGCACTCCTCATGTCATTTTCATTTTTCTTAATAGTCAGGACCATGGCTTCATTCAAATTCAGGCTTTATCCAATGTGAAATGATTTTTTATCATTCAAAAGACTATTTAAGATTTGTATCTTGACTGCTGAAGAAATAAATTTTCTCTTAAACTTTACTTTTTTCCATCTTTATCTGACATGGGACTGAAACTTATGTCTTAAAGACAAAATTGTTATTCATAGACATACTATGCCTTGACCCAGACTACTTACCGGCAGTATGATAGTTTTCAGGCCATGAAAATGAAAAGAAATACTTTCCGCAGCACTGCACCTTTAAGCTGGCAAGCCTTGCCATGGTTGTAGAAGGTTGGTGTTGTACTAAGGTTTTTGAAAGGAAACTGTTTTATAAGATACCATGTTGTATGAAGGCTTCACAATTTTTTAATCGCTTTCTAAAGAAACTGATATAAGATGCTATATGTTAGGAGGGCTACCTGTATATCAGAAAAATGTTAAAATTTATGAAAGTATTTAATTTTTTAGGAATTCTTTTATTTTATGTATATGCAGTTGATAGGGTTGATTTTATAAAATATGATACTTTTCTTGATATTGAAGTATTAAGAGTAAGTAATTGTATCTCTTTATAGCAACTGGTTTTTATACTCAATATAAACTGAAATGTTTAATGTTTTGAGTTTAGATTTTTTTGATATTCCTTGAAAATAGCTTAAAAATTGATAAAATCAATTTATTATCTTATTGCAGTATTTTAAGATTGATTGCCTTGAGAAAAAAGTTAAGAGTTTGGAGAAAGAAAAGAAGTTTCTGATGGACCTATGTAGAAGGAGACATGATCAGCGTGAAGAACTGAAACTTAAATTGGAGGCATTGACTGGTAAAAGAGATGTTTTTGCCCCAAGTAATAAGGAAAATGTTAGTAAGAATGTTTAACTGATTAAGAATAATAAATTGTGTTATTATTCAATGTAATAATTTAATATATTTTTATGTTTTTATCATTTTAAAATTAAACTTTTGAATATATTTAGTTTCAAAATTATGAAAATTAAGAAATTTGATTCCATGGTTTAATCTGTTTGAAAAATCCATAAATAGCTCTGGGCCTTTACAGTGGATTTTAAACAGGTCAAACAATAAAAATATATATGTATAAACAACTGCAAAGATTAATGGATAGATATATTTACATTTATACCAAATCCATTGAACTTTGTTTCCTAATTCACAAATATAGCCAATGATGGCAAACAAGATGATAATTTATTATAAAGAGGATATAATCAATAAATGAATTAACTTTTGTTGAATGATGATCTTGGAATCAGGAGAACAGAAGGATCATTGGGTATGCAAAAAAGATGACATCATTAATTCATTTCCAAAAAAGTTTAAAACATTTCATACAAAATGCTCTTAAAGGGAATTCTTAATTTTGAAGGAATACCACCCAAATTTTTTCCACAAATAAATTTATGGCAGTATCTTGCCAACTATTTTTAGAAGTTAAAATACTAGCTTTATTCTCTATGTATCATAATGTCAATATTTTCTCTTTTATGAATATTTTAATCATTTCTTGTAAAAACTGTCTCCCATTTATGTATATAAGACATTTTTACCTCATTAACATTTTATAAATTTTATATGTTCTGCTTTTTACTTCTCATTCTGTCAGCCTGTACATAATAAATAAAAATAAACTAAATCTTTGATATTTATTGTATTTTATTAATTATAAACTTTCTTACTGTTTTATTTCAGATTTAGACTAATATGATGTATATTTTAATGATGATAGTCACACTTAACTGTCTGGAATGTTATGTAAAAAGTTTATATTTTGGTTGTGTAGGGTTACTATATGAGGAATATGAATTTAAATGAGATTGGTGTTGCAAAATAGTAGAACTGATATATTTATCTTCCTCTGTGCTATAGCATTTGTTATTTGAAAGTGTTTTCAAGGAGTCTTTTTTAACTTTTTAGAGGAAAGCATTTGGTTGCTCTCAAAGCTATAACTCGTGTTGATTTATTTGGTTCAGTGAACAAGTGGCATCCTCATACATCATACTCTTCCATAGCAATTTATCAATTGGTAAGGAATTGGGTTCAGAAGAAGCTGTAAATAGACAAGTTTTCAAGATGAAATTAGACCTATACGTAGTAATAATTTGAACTACAGACTTCCTAAAAGTTGAGTTAATTTTAAAATATAGAGATAGATTTTTCAATGACCAGTGAATTACTCTTAAACCTCTACTCTAACCTATACTTGCTCTTTAATGTGTTTGGTTATTATTATTTATAATCAATATCATTACTTATTTAACTTTATAATTAATATAAATTCATTAACAATCCTAAATTGTTTATTGACATGAAATATTATAAAATAAAATTACCCAATACACTATTGGGAAACTGACCATTGAAGCAGATTAGTATCTGCTTATTCATCTCATTTATTATACAAGGAACACATTTTAAAGATAAATTATCAATGCACCAAGTCAAAATGTGCATTATTGGTGGAAAGAATCTGGCACACTAAAATAGCAGAGAAGTGTCTCGGGAATCATAGAGCATAAAGTAGTAAATAATAATTTTAGAGACTGAGTAATTTTAAGTCTCTCAGATTATTACCATTGATTTTCACGAAGTAATGCTTGTCAATTGCCGACAAAATATCAATTTCAAAGTAGTAGAAATAATTAATACATTAGTTCTTCAAAATTTTGGCATTGTTTATGTAAAAAAATTTCTCAGTCTAAATGTTACTTCAATAGTACCTAAAATTATATTTCTCATGAAATCCCTTTGCCAAAAGCATGAAAATAACGACGTAATACTTTGGGAACAAAAATAAATACAGAAAAAAATATTTTTGATCCGAGAGTAAATATTCCCTTAAAATATTATATATTGTGAATTATTACCAAATTTTTCCTATCTTCATATTTATGACATCCCACAAAGTAACAGCCTAGCACATTCCATTTATAAGACTTGAGAAACCTTGTTTTGAAATTCTCTTACACATATTCAAATGACATAATATAAAACAAAAAATTTTTATTCAATTTACATCAGTGTAATTTCTGCAGCAAATTTCTTTTAAAAATTTTATAGCATCATTTTGTAAAAGGTAATATTGTTAATAGAAAATTCCATAATTATATGTGGCTGTTGCATATATTTAACTCTTTTCACCTTCCGAACGAAGGAAATGTAATTTTCAATATATGGTTGAATCTCGAAACGTATTTTTAAAGATCCGCAAAATTGTCATTACAGGAGAAAAAAAAATTCTTAGGTCCCACCGAGATTTGAACTCGGATCGCTGGATTCAAAGTCCAGAGTGCTAACCATTACACCATGGGACCGTCGATGCTGAGGTGATTCTAAATAGTTAGTCAAAGTTCTTTTATTTCGTTAAATCAGCTCTTGCTTGAATTTCATGGTAAACGGTATTTTTCAAGTAGTATATAAACAAGAAAAATATATAATATAAAAATAAGTAAACCATGGTTTGAAATATACAGCTTGATAAGCATTTAGAATGATTTATATCAGTGCTTAGTTCAATGCTCATTATTCCCATAACGCCTCCTCCAAGGATGAGTGTGATCGTCATGCTATAAATGTTCTAATATGTATTGGACAATATTTAGTTAAAATGCAGCATAAATGTGTGAACACTAGTAATGTGTCAAACGATATATTGTGTAGTTACGTAAAGGTTAATTACCTCCGATATCAAAGTACTTAATAATTGAATTTGATAATTGAAACTTGTGATGAGTGGATATGAATACATGAAAATGTGGTTCAGATAAGTGCTAATTTCTTCTCTTACAGTACCACAATAGGGCAGAGTATTTTTGTATTCAGCAATAGTTCTACGTTGTAACGACATAATAAGTTACTCAAGATATAATATTGGCTTATTATATAAAATTTTAACAGAGGAAGTGAATTAAAACGTTAAAATCATACAGACTTCTAATTTCGATTAGTTTTTTGTAAAGCTAGGTAGGCGCTGTAATAAATCCATTCAGATGGGCAAAATTGTCAGCGGATATATATTTTTCGCGATATTGCGACGAATTTCCTCTAATAATTTTATCAGTTCAGATGGTTAAATAAATAAGCCTTAAGCTTCAAGTAAGCTTTTAGTAAGCCTTGGAGCTTCAATGTAGTGTTTCGTGGTTCTTTACTTTTTTGTCCGGTGAGAACGTATGTATTATGATGTGATCGTATTAATACACATCATAATCGCAGTAAATACTAGGATTTAATAAAATGATGTGGAAGATTGACAACTGACTTCCATTTCACTATGAATTGAACACTTTTAGTTTCACATGCAGCTCGGAGTTTTGGCGTAAATTGAGCAAATTATGCAAGAAATATATATCGGAACCAATACCTTTGGTAACTGAAACTGATAAATTCTATCACCATTGAATATGATAGTGAATTTTCGAAGCATTTCATGCATCTACTGTAGCTGATACATGAATAGCTGGATGCAGATGGCAGCTAAAATACTGTAATGAAAACGTAATTACCAATGCAGTAGAACTATCGATAAATCATGCAAGTCAGCCATATAAAAGTGCTTTAGAAGTGGGGCACACATCATTTTTTTACCCATTGTATTTAACATATATTATTCTGTATGGTAATGTGAAATCAAATACTTTAATTATAATAATTTCTTTTGAAGCTCTCTTACGACATAGTTACTTGCAGCAGTCTCTTCTACCTAGTTCTATTGTTTTTGGGTATTCATTACTTCATACTAAATGACAGGTTACTTTTTTAAAACATCTATGTATATATATAAATTTGAGTAATAAAACCAAGAAACATTTGCATATGTTATGTGAATAATCCAATAATAAATTATATTATTAATGTATTTATTATTGAAAGTTATCTTAAAGATATTATTTCAATTTAATATTAGAGTTATTTTGTGAGTTAACTTGTCAAGTTTTGTTTTCCAAAATTCTTCTAAGTATTAGTCGTGTGATAATTTTGAAAGCTCTGAATTTTAGTAATCTTCCAGTATTAATGTTTCAGTTTACACAAATTTTTGCTACTGGTTGAGTTGACTGCCCTGATCAAAGAACTAATTTTGGCATTGTTAGAGGATGATTTTTACCCGTTTTTATCAATATATACAAACACTGCAATATTAAGCAATAGGAGAACCATCTTTTATTTTATTAGAACTCTCATATTTTAATTATTTAATAGATGTTAATCTCAAATTATCTTAAATATATAAAAAGGCTGAAAAAGACATTCTAATGATATAATTCTAAAGCTTCCCACTGCTATGATCCAACTCAAGAAGCATTGAATTATGTTTTTCTTTGGTATCTGATTATACTTATAACCTTGATTTGAGACTGAGAATCCAGTGCATTTTAGCATATTCAAAGGTTGGTTTAACCAATCTTAAATTTTGCATTTCTTTTTCTGTCTTCCTCCTACTTTTTAATGTTACTTATAACATGATTGTATGTTCTAATGGTGTGGATTCTGGTTTAGATACATTGTTGATTTGAGCACCTCACTGTAATTTTCTATAAGTGGATGTTTGTGGGGAAGAATATATAATCTTATCTGGTTATCTTTTAAATTTGGATTAAGAACCAAATATAATAATTGAAAATACTAATGTCACACATGTAAATGAAGGTATGGATATATAAATAAAAACAAATACAAAATAGAAAGGGAATGATATACATCAACAATTCGATGTGCATGAAAAAAATATATAATGGATATTGTTGTAGCTGTTACATGACTCAAGAAGTTTTGCCTATTACAAGTAAATTAATTTAAACATGTTTACACAACAGTACAAAAGTGAGATCATATGTGAAGGAATATAGGAAACTATATTTAAGATATAGAATAAGGAACAGACATCACATCAAGTTACTTTTCTCAAACATATAGCATATTATTTGCATGTAAGTATATCTTAATTCATCTCGAAAGGAGATGTAATCTTTTACCTAACTTTCAATGTTAATTTTGTCTTTTAAAATTATTTCTTTTTAATAATTTCCTATTTCTCTAGAATAAATCTCTTGTTGTTCAGTCAGTTTCGTTCCTGGAAAGCAAAGTAGTATTATACTCCAAATAAAAACCATTAATCATAAATTCTGACTAACTATATGTTGTCCCTATCTAAGATTGTTGTTTATGATATTATTTTTTATTAGTATTAATTTACTCTCATTCAGAGTTTCAGCTAATTGAATTCATCCTTCTCGTATGGGAATCCAATAAGGGTTTGAAGATAATCTGCCCTCAGGTGAAGCTGTCAATTGTAATATTAAATAATCAATATGAATTATATTTACAATATGATTATCCTGAAACATTCTTTCGCTCTCCATATATGTGCGAATTGCTTTATTCCACCTGTGTCCATAGTATTTAGTTACAATTAGTCAGACACTCAATTTTCCCCTTTTATTCTTTTTTAAATGCCTACCTTGACTATAGTAAAAGAGTCAAACAGCTCCTAGAAACCTAGATATCTCCCTCAAGAGGAAAGAAAAATTGAGTAACTTCAATACTGGCATTTATAGACTAGCCAGGCTATATATACTACATAGTAAGCCAGGCATGCCCTTATATATGTTGATCTTATGTATTCAATATGTGTTTCAGTTCAGATATTGACTGAAAGAGAAGGAATACCTTCTGCCAAAAAAAGATAAATTTAAGAATGAGAATCTTCGTATTGTAAAAATTTTATAATTTTCCATGAAAAAAAGGACAACCAGTTTCAGCATTGCAGTTCCATAATATAATGAAAAAACTTTTTAATTTCCACAGAAAATTTGATTTACTTGCCACCCGTTTCCTAATTTTACATTACATCACAAAAAATTGATAAGTCAACCAGTTTCAGTATTGCAGTTCCATAGTATAATGAAAAAACTTTGTAATTTCCACAAAGTCATGACTTCTAATATTGATTTCATCACAGTTCCTTCTTCAGGTGCCCTGATTAAAACCAAAACCAGTTGTCTTATAAAAATCTATTTGTCTAAAATAGTTAGATTTAGTTAGATTTGATAAAAAGTTTTTTAACATCTACATCACTTTATAATGTATTTCTATAACATCTCAGCTGCCTCCATCGATTAAAAATTAAAATATTTTTAATTTGTACACAGCTCCTTGGCTCTCAACAAGGAAAATCATATCATCCTGGACTTCTTACTCTTTGCAGCATTGGACTTCTCTTTGCTCATGACTGCAAACACCCCTGCCCATAGTGTTCTTGAACAGAGATATCTTTCTTTTTGGCTTCCATTCTGGCACTGAGGAGAATGATTTATTTGGATTTATCGACACAGTAATAATATCCTGGTGTAAGTTTTTAGTGTTTAAAGTTGAATGTTCTTCTCACCAAAGGAGTTTGCCTCCTTTTGGGAAGTTTTCTTTGTCTTTGTTCCTATTTGTACAAATAAGGCTCACAAAGTTACACACTTGATGTACAGGATATTTGGATAGTTGCAGATTACTGAATTGAACTAATTGGTTAAGACCTAATATTTTACCTGATCGTTAAATTTAAATTTATCTCACGATAAGCACTGAGGTATCGATTTGGTTGAATTGTAGTTGAGCCGAAATGCGAATGTCGAAGTTTTTGATCTAGTGGCTGAGATATTAATCGTAACCATCGAGATTGTCAGCATTCGAAACGAAAATAAATTCGAATCACTCGTACTGCTGAGTGCATCAATCGAAGAATTGTGAATCGCTATTTACGATCAGAGCTTAAGATGCGCCATAAATTCGTGCCATGTTTGAAGACCAATCGATTACTACCTGAGCGGAGAGTATCTTGATTATGTGCATCCTAATGCAAAATAAGAGCAATGAATATGAACATTTAAAAGATATGAGCATTATTTCATAATAGAATGTAAATTTTGTTTATAAATCCCCTATGGAAAAAGTTTTGAGAAAATGTTAATGATAGGAACAGAGAAATAGCTTTATTCTCTAAATAATATAGTAAATTCTCCGAGTAAACTATTTTAATTGATTATAAGCCTACGATTAATTAAAAGAGCGAGTCAACTACATATCATTCCAAATTTACGAATACTCGAGGAAATTCAGAAATAGCCGATGTTTTGTTAGTAACTCAGTAAAGAAATGAAGGCTGTTACTTTGATTATTCTTTTCTAGTATTATAAATATTTTTATACGCAAGAAAACGAAAAGTTTTAAACCATATTTAAGTACCCTATACTCTAAAATATAATGGTTTATAAAGAATAAGGACAAAATATCAAAGATATTCGTTATCGGTTATACCTTTGATTTATAGTAAAATTAATTTTATTCTGAAATGCTTTGCTTAGAAATGTCTCAGAAAGACATTGGGCGAAGAAATTAATTTTCTGATGTATTCAACGGAAATTTATCTAATTAACTTCTCATAAGTTTTAGGAATGTACTCCTATTGATGTTGAGTACAGGTAAGGTCCGCTTGTGTTGGATTCTATGTAAAAACTCGATTTAACGAAAAAAATATTTTCATAGTTAATTAATTAAATTTACTGTCAATCAAAGACTCTCGGATTCATAATTGTACAAGAAATTGGTCTTTCTAAACCTATTTTTTTATCCAGTTTACATATTTTGTCACGCTTCGTCCGACATTTAACCGTATAATCCTGAAATTTCCATCACGTATAGAATCACGCTCGTATTTGCTGCTTCTATAGTGAAAAGACGTTTGATTTCCTTCCTACCATATAATCTATCCTTACAAATAAAGAAGTTTTACCCATAATAAATAATGTACAGTAAAATTTATTCTGCAGCGGAATTCTTATTCAAGTTTATAGACAACTAATACATGCACGCACAAAAAATCACTGACCTAAAGAGGTAATTAAAAGCTTCTAGGTATTATGTCCATAGTTAAATCATATCGTTAAATAATTATTTATTTAAAAAAATTAGAAAACTATACAAGAACATCCGAGCTACTCAAAAAATTAAATCCTGTTCTATCAAATGGGTAAAAAGTAAACTTACGCAGATAAATTATATAATTATTTCAATTAATTTTTAAAATAATGATTTGCTTTATCTGTGTACCCATTTGCGAAAAAAATTCGCGAGAAGTATACAAATTGTGAGTTCTAAGAGAATGACAAACATCCTGTATGATGTACTTAACGGGAGGAGAAGGAGCATATCGGTTCTTTCAATAGAAAGGGTGATGAACCTCAACTATTTGCAGACTTTAATTTTATCATCTCGAGAATCTTGCAATATTATTTGGATTATTTGCTGAGTGTGCTGAAAGATTTTTACATCCAGCATCTTGATTCGATATAGTCTCATAATAATGGATGTTTTATAATAAGTGGAGCATTTCGCATCATAGAGTAGGGATGAAATTTTTGATTTCCCATTTGTAATACCACTAAAAGATCGTCTCGAGTTCTGATTTTCAAGTTGTATCTTTGCTGCACGAATTTGGCGAGAAGTCCGGGGCTTTAACCCTCTGGAATGAGGCTCTACCCACTTCGAGGTACGCCCTCAAATAGGACAGAACTTCCCTTCCAAAAAACATGCAGCTACTCGGAATAACTCCTTCCTTTCGCACTAATAACCTCTCGCGATGCACTCTGGGATGCAAAACCGCGACGAGGGGACCTGTTAGGTCTACTTTCTCGAACCTCAAGTAGAACAATGTCCTTATAAAGGAGGAAGGGAGTGGGGTGACGTCACACGGCGGGCCGAGGTCGAACGTAGGCGGAGGATGGCAGTGGGCGTGCTTTTGAGGGGGAGTAAGGAAAGTAACTTGCATCGAGTCCGTAGTCGGAAAAAGGGCGTTGGTAGAGGGACCGTCGGCAGACGCTGCCACGCGTGACTCACGAGGCCGGTTGATGAAATCGCTGATGAAATGCCACCTTCCTTGAATTTTGCGGACTAGCGGAATCTCCCAAGGGCTTAGCAGAAAGAGGGGATGTAGTTAACAGTTCGGATTTTTTTCTTGTTATGATTTCAGTGTCGGTTTCCTCAGAAGAGAGACTTCATCCCACGTATAATGACGGAGCTCATGGATGTTTCTATTTTTGAATGAAAACCAAAAGATTCCAGGGAAATTATAACCTATGGTTTGCAAATGGAGTTAAAACGTGGTAGTTATGTCTACGAGAGTGGAGTTATCCTGGTCTCTTGAGAATGAGTAGCTATTTCTGAAAGTTATTCTGGCATTAATTTATTTCCGTTTTATTACTATTCGGTCATAAATCTAAGAATTGCTATCTTGATCATATATAATGACTAACACGCAATTCTAAAATTTTTACTTTTCATTCGATTAGAACTTTTCACTTACTGTTTCTATTGAAAATACAAATCTGAGAATTTTGTATTTTCATATCTACACCTTAGTGTATTATTTCTGTTTGTTTATAATTCTACGTGGTTACTGAAAGAAGCATTATTATTGGTGATCTCTTTAAAATTTATTATTACTGGACGAGAGATTCGATCTATAGATTAATATAAATTTAAAAAAAGCGAAAATATTAAGATAAAAAGTTGATTGTATCCGCTTGCGCTGAAGTAGTTGCAAGAAACTGAACGCATTTTGTCTTTGTCGACAGAGAGAGGGCAACATGATGGTTGACAGAAGCCAAAGTGGAAGCCATAAAAGATCTATCACATGGAGATATTCGGATAAAGGAATGTTAAGTGTTGTCCACTTGGTACAGAAGGAGCTGGTGTGATGTGTCTTTCATAAGTTAGTTTGGATTTTTTTACGGAGCTATATTATTTTTCCGACCCTTTGGTTGGAATTATGGACGAAGTCGTCGAACATTACGCAGATACTTAATCGGATGGAAACTCGAGAATTCTTAATTACAAAACTGTATTTTTTAAAACGGTTCTAAAAAATTGAGAATTAATTTTTATTTCCTTAAATGAAGATATATTTTGCTGAGACGAGGAATGAATGATAGAAAATAAATCCAACAATCTACGAAACTGCGAGCATCTGGATCAAAAGAACATACTACTGGAAAGTGTTTTGATAGTTCCTTGACTATTGGAGAACATAAAAGGAGATATTCCGGATAATCGAATCTTCCTCATCATTTAATTTCGTTGCTCGAAAGATAGGTCATGGAATGCTAGAACTAGGAGAATTTAACGGAAACTTTAATTCAGTCAATGATAAAAATTTATAATTTTAAACTTAATTATTTTCATCAATAGTTACAATTACACAAGTTAATTACCGATAGTATTACTTACCAAAACTTTTGCAGGTAAATGGAATTCCTGAATATTCTGATATTTTAATAAATATACTTCAACTTTTCCAAAAGAATACGATAGAAAAATATTATAATTGCTTAAAAGACCAAGAAATACTTTTGGAATATTGAAAATGCTTTCATTAACTAATAAAAGGTGATCAATTTTTTGTTACATCTAACGATGAAATATTTTTTATTTGATTTTCTAATACGACACAAGGGATTTTCCATTTAATACACTTTGGTTGTGTGAAACATATTATAATGATGGAATGGGTTGTCCTCAGCTTGAGCATTCTTCATAAAATGTGTTTTGATTTATTCTCCATAGACTCCTTAATCTCCACCTCTTTGTGATTTCAATCAATCAAATTTCTCTCGCAAATCCTAAATTACAGAGAAAAAGCTTGCAATCACTTATTTGGAATGACATTTAGAATTCTTAGAATAAAATATTTAAAAAAATCAATTTGATATATCCTTAGTAATTCATCTACGCGTAATTTTGACAATGATGGATTATAATTATTTCTCGAAATCGCGTTACAGCATATGTTGACATTTTGCTTATGACTGACCCAGATAGAAGCAAAAAAGACGTTTTTTGCTTCTTAATTATGAGGAGAGGTAGCCTTTTTTCGCCAATGCTCCTTTGACGGGACGTTCAATGTATTTTATAACCCTCTACTTGTCCTGCTGGTTACACCGATAATGGGGTCAAACGTTATTAAAGACGCGAATAAAAAAGATGTTGCTTATTCATTCGTCTTATCCCAATCTATCATTCGGTGAGATTAATCGAATGAAAGAGTCACCGCCGATACCTATTTTGGAACTGCCTTGCAACTCCAATCTTTATGGACAGAAGTGACATTCAAATTGCGTAAGATCGAATGAAAAAAAGCCGTGCTTCATATTTTTTTCGTTAATTTCAAAATGAAAAAACTCGAATATATTTAATAAAAGTTGGAAAACATGTTAGTAAATAAGTGGAATGTTGTAACTGACACCTTACGTTCTGTCTCTAATAAATCTCAGGACGCTTTGATTTATTAAAACACTCTTCTTTTTCTGGTTCAGAGAATAATTATGCAATGGTAGTTTAAAAAGCCGCGTATGTTAGCAATGATTATTGTCACAACGAAAAAGTTGTTGATTTAACAGTAATTATATCTCTACTCTTTCTTGAGATTTCTATTATTTTAATTTATAATTTTGATATCTCAATATTATTTAAATTAAGAGAATAAATTCAAATTAAAATATGGTGAATATAATTCTAAGTTATACTATAAGTGGATGCCATACTATTCTATCTCCTTATTTCAAATTTCTTAGTAAATAGAATAGTTTTCAATCTTCGTAGACAAATTCATCCTTTAATTTGAAGCTTAAAAATTTCAATTTTGTCATCAAGTTCGTGAAAAAATAAGAAGAAAATCAATCATATGTTTACGTTAATTTTTGATGGTTAGGTGAACGAAAATCTATTATAAATCGAATTCTTGATATTCTTACATTTTATTTGTCAATAAAAAGTATTTTAATACAAAATAATGATATAAAACTCGTCATTCATAGAATCAGTATTTTAGTCAATTAGAAGAAAGATATTAAAGAAATCTGGTGCTATATTTTATTGGTTTATGTTGAAAGTATGATTAAGAGTTTTGAATAAAACTAAAAATAGCGCAATGCTTAATATTTTCAGGGTAATGCCTTTAAGAACTGCAGATGTAAAAATCAACGAAATCCTTTGGTACTTGAAAAATCACTGAATAGAAATTATCATCTCTCCCAAAACTCCTGGTCCAATTAAAAAGGTAGGTTATAGAGAAAAATTTAGATTTGTTTATCTACTTTAACAATAAGAAATAGCATAGCTATTTCTTATATTCTTGTATATTGATGGTAAAGTGCAATCCTTATTCGTAAATTCTGTCAGATGTTTGAAATGGCGATGAAGATATTTCGCGAATCATTTTTTTATTGTTTCTCTCTCCTTAAACGTACAGAGTGTGTTACGTCCTAAGTTGATTCATTCACAATCTAACGACGATGATTTTAAAAGGCTTTGGGAAAAAGGGAATTCGAATGTGACGACGCTTGAATTAGTGACGTAAGCATATCATGACGAGACGGAGGCGTGGGTTGAGTGGTGGAAGCGGACGTACCGGCTCTTCGAAATTTTTCCTTGTCGAGTAAAGCTATACTATATGAAAACGAAGAATGGAAACTGCTATATAAGAACGCATCGAAAGACTTCTGATAACATACTCCTTTTACAATAAAACTTTCATCTATATGATGATTTTGGGTTAAAATTTATTTGAAATCGATGATAGATGCAGCGAATTAACTATGGTTCAATTATGACTATTGGGAGAAATAGTATTATTATATCTAAATTCTAAACTATATTAAATGAGATCTGAAAAATGCGTCACTGAGATATACACCATGAACGACTTTTTAATATTTCCAATTTACCAATTACTTGGTTATGTCGGATATTCCATTTCATATATCACTAGAACTAACTATTTAAAGAATATTACTATGTGAGTGACTGCTATTCAAGATGTATGTGGTTAAAAATCTTCAATAGTGTTTTGAATTCACTCAAATAGCGAAAAAAAATCTTTCCAAAAATATTAAGAACATACGTCACACCACAGCAACGAGCTAAAATATAAAGTTATTCTCATTTTCGGATACCAATGTAAGCTTAATATACGAGAGTTTTGTAATTTACAAGAAGAAAAACGTAAGGTTTAATTCTTTTGTCGAAGGTAGTATTTTCAATAAGTTCAGTGTGTATTTTTTAAGATCCAGTGATTATTCAGTTAACTCTGAAATAGATATAAATTCAAATTTTTACCAAGAAATAGAAAGTTGGTAAATATTAGTTTTTTAGAGTACCAGCTAATAGGTTCAAATCATGCCTTAGATAAAGAAAACAAAACAACGGTATACATAATTAGGAGGACGATAGCATATGACGTCTCGCATCCTATCGAATGCATTTCCATATTTACTGAAGACATTCACACTTTTGTCGACGACAGAGGCGTGAAATTTTTTCATTAATCTCTGGTCCAGAAACCTCATCTCATTCATAAATAAAATTCTTGTGAAGTAAACTCAGCACAGCGACCTCACAATATTCAAGCGTGCAATAATTTTTAAATCTGCGGAGATAAATCTCCGTTTTGGATGAATCATCTCTTAAAAATATGAATTTCGAAGTTTCATAGATGTATCATTCGAATAATCAAATGGGATATAAATTTTTGATCGAATATGATATACTTGGTTCAATTATAACAATTAGTAGTGAAGGTTTAAAAGAAATTGCGAATTGACTTTCTGGCGTTCTATTCTTCCTTCTAGAAGATGTAGAATAATTACAACTTTTCAATTAAGTCTTGGAAAAATATAGAGCCGGATAGATATCTATGACAATATCGACAAACGATCAAATACAAATTAGCTCATGAATTATGCCTCTGCATTCACGTTATACTTTAATTAAAATTCAATGCTTTAATGAGAAACACAATAATTTCCTACGTCATAAATATAATAATAGAATAATGAAAAAGCTAAGAGTTATCTTAAATTTAATTTGATGATTACGTAATATACATCATTTTGATATTGGGAGGGGTATATATATAAGGTGGATGATGTTAGAAGTAAATATATCGAATACATTATGAAAAAGTCACAAAACTTCTTCAAATGGATCTTATCAGAACCGAGTTTTACCGCGGCTTTTGTTGAGTTTTCTTCCATGAAATAGCGAAGAACTTCATCCCGATTTGAGTTAATCGGAAAGAAGTTACGTAACATTTGCTACGATTGCAATTTTTTTGCGTTGGAGATTCTCGAATCGTCCGGAATACAAAAACAACTTCGGGTACCTCACTCGCAGAGAGGTGCCGTGTTTTCCGCGGAGGATTTAAACCACTCCAAGTGGGGTTTTTTCATCCGTACTGGGCGAGAGCTCCGAGGAGTGGACCCGTCCGCCCACGGCGCCCATACACACGCGGTTGGCGTGCGCCCCCGCTCGTATGTGTCACGGAGGAAGAAAGCGAAAGAAGAGTGCCATCCCCCCTTCTCCTACACCCCTTCTTTCCCCCTCCCCCCACCCTCCTCGATCGCGACCTCGCGAGAACAACTTCGTGAGCTCTGTGATTGGTTGCCTCTCCTCGAGATAGCGAACCCACTCCAATAGGTTCTTCTTGGCGGAGGACAGGAGGTAACATTCTCTCCCCGGCTCTCTCACAGTAAAGAACGTCCAAGTCTCCAGAAGCGCACGAAGAGAAAAAGAGAGGAGGGAGACCCGAGTGCAAACGCGTGATTTTTATATTGTGTATTTTATAGACTTTTTTATACCGAAATAAACCGAGAGGCCGGGAAAAACGTGAGGTGTTAAGTTAAGAGGAGGAGGAGGAGCAAGGAATCTAGAAAGATGACTATAGACAAGAAAGGGGGCCCGAAAGGCAAATCAAGAGTGGAGCCGTCCGGAAGGCCGGCTGCTGGAAAGCCATCTGTGGTAAAGAAGCCTGCGACAGGGTCGCCATCGACTTCGAAGCAAAGCAAAGCGGTGGCCAACGGAGGTCTTGCAACAAACGGAGATATTGCGACCACAAGCAACGGGGTTCATTCCTCCGACGCCGTTCAGACAATAACAGAGGTCGCCGGGTCTTCTTCTGCCGTCCAGGAGTCCTCCAGTAGCACACATGTGTCGGAGGAAAGGCGCGTTTCCACTTCGTCCAGGGTGGTGGAGACGTCCACAAGTTCATCCAGTGAAGAAGTCCTCAAAACAAGCAGCAGCATTATGGAAGGGGGCGGGACCATAATCACTGAGAAGGTTGATGCTTCCGGTAAACCCATCCCTGGTACGAGGGTCGTTACCAAAACAACAATGAAAGGAATTCCACACCAGACTGTGGATAAGAAATACATTACGTCTTCCAAACCGGGAAAGAGCGGTGTCACCACAACCGTGGTGGAAAAGAAAATTTTGCTGCCGCAGCAGATAGTGCAAGTGTCCGAAGAGTCATCTGCGGCAGAAAGTAGCAGTTCCTATGTAGTGTCGGAAGAAATGTCTTCTTCCTCATCGTCTGCCGTACATCAGGAAAAAGTCAGTTCTGAATCAATGGTGCTAGAATCCTCTCAAGTGTCGGAATCAGCGATTTCCGGAGGATCGCAACAACGACAAATAGTTTCCACCGGTGCGACAAGTAAGGGTGTTTCCCAGTTTTCTGATCAACAGGTTGCCATAATGGAGGGTTCGTCCTCAGTTCAGCAGGTCGCATCCTCCTCCTCCTCCATCCGGAAGTCTTCCTCGACTCACCAAGAGAGTCACAGCCACATCGAGGAAGCTTCGTCCAGCAGCATGCTCATGGCATCTTCTTCGGACACGACAATATCAGGCCAAATGATCGAGAGTGGGGGCTCCTCAACAACCTCGATGGTCACATCCGGCGGAAGAAAAAGTTCTCTTCAGAAGCATAAAGCTTCCGAAGTAATGAAATCTTCCTCACAAACTAAAATCTCCGGCCAGAAGACTGAAATTACCGGTGGATCATCGACGACCATGGTGATGTCATCCGATGAAAGGAAAAGATCCTCGCAACAGAAGATGGAGGCTTTCACGTCCTCAGAAACGATGGTGTCGGGCCATCATGTGGAGAAGGTAGCCGGTTCCTCCACCACCACAGCAATAGCATCCTCTCTCGATAGCACAGCTTCCCAGATGGGGTTGCAGGAGATCGTGTCCAGGAACCAGGTTATCGAGAGCTCCTCCCATCAGAAGAAAACATCCGTATCCAAAAGCAGTAGTAGTAGCCAGATGGTGTCTTCCAGCCATGTAGTGGATGGAGCTGTGATCTCTTCTGCCATCGAAGATGGAACGATGGGCTCGATGGTAGTCGAAAATATTTCTAGTTCCTCTGCTTCTCACGCAGCAGAGGCAGCACACATAAGCAAGTCTTCCAGAGTGGTCGAAGAATCTGTATCATCCAGCGTTCAGGAGGAACACAGTTCGGTCGTCGAGCAAGTGGTGCAGGAAAAGATATCCGAAAAGACCACCAGTAAATTGACAGCAAAAGTAATCCAGCCGCCGGGCACGGATAAGAGACAACCCTGCAAGGAGCAGTGTGTCTGCGAAATATGCACTTGCGGGTGAGTCCAATAGAATTTTTCATTACATTTTATCGTAATATATTATTGACCGAGATATTTTCATCTAAATAAGCCGAGCCAACATGATTTGAAATTAATCTATAATCAGAAAGGATGATTCAAAATCAATCTACCCTGTTGTTTTTTCTATTTCACCCCTAAGCAAATTGCGTCGACGTATTAATTACGTTGCTCGAACTATAGTTGTAAAGAGAAAAGTGTGCATGTGTGCCAAGGCAGAGAAATTCCGTTCCCCCAGATAAGGTTTAATTTATGAATATTCTTGACGCAGAGCGAGATACGGGGATATTCGCTCAAGATGAACATCAAAGTTTATTTGAAAACAAGAGATTAGTTGGCAGGACAACCTCAGTGAAAATGAATTACGGACATTTAAAAAGTACCTAAAACTACTAAAAATTTTCCCGTTTAAGTTGTATCAAAATTCTGTCTCTTTGAGTAGAGTAGAGAAATCTTTGTAGCGATGATGACCGAATAATACTTTTAGCTAAAGAATGTGTTTACTTTGTTTCATTGTTGCTTATTATATTTGAACAGAGTTTGCAGTAATAAAAGAGGATTGATTTTCTGTACAAAACTTCCTTCTCGTTAGTCCCCGATATCAGAAGCAACCGTGAAAATAAATTCCTCGAAGGGCTTTCTTTTTTATCTGCTTCTCGAATAGATTTTTAACTCTCCTGATGAACGGGTGTTTCCCTGAAAAAAAGCGATTTCCTTCCTGTACCCGTCAACAATGAATTTGACTGGAACTCATTTCCCTTCACATCTTTTTATGCCTTTCTCCCATGGAGCGATATTTGTTTGGAGAAAATTATGCACTCTCTCTTACATTACTTCATTACCGGTAACTTGTGTCTTCGCGGATATCCGTTCATGAATAATACAATTGGATAATTTCATAATCATCATCGTAAGGAGTGGTTTTACTATATTTATGACACTAATGAACCTTTTTATGCATTTCAAATATTACCGATCACTCTTAAGTTAAAAATGATCAACACCAAAACATATTGTTTACGTAAACTGAAATGTTTTTAGAATTAAAGTCTTTATTCTTGTATTGGTTCTTTAATATTGAATTTGGGGCTATCATAAATTATGCTCGAAGTATGAGGTTAATTCTTGTGTTTACGAAGCAGACGTTTATTCAAATCTATAGCGCCTAATTAAACCTACAGTTCTCACCATTGAAAATTTTTAAAAAGAGCTTCGAATAGGACACGAAGAGAAGCATCCCCAAGAACGGAAGTCAAAAATCGCGTCATTGCAATTCAGCTATTTACCATCGGACTTCTTTAATTTTCAGCGCCATCACAATTGTCTCATGCGAGATTATGAGTGCGTATTCCAAGACCACTTAATTTTTTCTCTCCTCATTCCATGCCTCTTTCGCAAGAGATGGGATCCATTTAAGACTCGGAATGTGCCTGAGTTCATTTGCTTGATTCGGCGTTGAAGACCTTGTATGTCGTTTAACCGTTCAACAGAAAAGAGACCCATAAAGAAGGAGGTCAAACAGTCTCGAAGATGTGCCCTATCATTCGCTCCCTGTGCCGGTAATGTTTCCTTTCGTTGAGAAGCTTCATTTTTCTTGGGGTAGAGGGAAGATTAACAAAGGAAGCGTGAGGTGTTATCAGGTGATAATATTCGCGAGAAGATGGGGTGAAAATTGATTCTTTAAGAATGCCAAACGATCTTCGCACGAAAATGAAGCCGCACCCGAAGCGATATGTAACTCGGAGATGGAATATCCATCGATTAAATTCCCTCTCTTCGCTTAATTATTTATTTAACGTTCCATCATCATCGATTGTTTATGTTTTCATGTACGCTCGCATTTGCACTTTCTCGTGACGGAGATGCACGCTAGGATCGCGTGAGTGATTCCAATATCCTGATCCTAGCGTTATAGATAAAAGGAAAAAGTCTTTCGACGTTTCAAAGAAGTTACTACGTGAACCAGATGTATTCCTTTGGTACAATTTTATGGTTATGTGAAGAATGCTCCTTGGTTCTTAATTAGGATAGGTTACATAATAAAGCTTGCATTTGTTTAAGGGATTATAAAGACAAATTTTGATTTTAGCGAAAAAGAGCAGGATAATACAATTTATATAGGTTAATCGTTATTAGAAACAATTTGCATATGTTCACACAATGACTCATGCAAATAGTTTTATTCTTTTCGGATATATTTGAGCTGTAATATATTATATTAATATAAACCGATGAGTATCTGTATAATCAACTAATACCTTACGAGTGACGATAAAATCAAAGAAATTGGAATTGATATCAATCATGCATTTACATGTAAAACTACAAGTTCATTTTCTTTTGGACATTTAAAGCATTTAAGTCAAAACCCAAGTAATTCTGGGTGCTGTTTCATTCAGTGACGTCATCCATTTTTTAAATGGCAACAACAGATAAAGAGTTCAGTGGAAAATCGTATAATGATTCGTCACCAACTCTTTCGCCCCATTGTCTCCATATTTACACTACGTTTCTTCTCTGTTATCTGTTTCTGAAAGTTATTTTCCTCCCACTCGACATAAATATATGCGTTGCAGACTACTCCCTCCCTTTACTCAGCGTGATTTCTGCTGAGGTTGGAGGGGTTATCGTGAAATGCATTCCTTCTCTTATACACTGAAACAGAGGGACATGAAATCGAACTGTTTTTCGTTGCTAAGAATGTGGATAGATAGATCGAATAGATCACAAGGTGAAGTTGAAAAACTATCGAAATAATTGTAATAAAAATTACAATTATTTTCAACATTATAACATCATAATAATAAAAACAACTTTATAAATTTCCACAGAAAATTGGTATATTCGCGACCGGTTTCGTAATATAAAATTACATCTTTATATTACGAAACCGGTCGCGAATATAACAATTTTCTGTGGAAATTTACAAAGTTGTTTTTATTACTATGGCATTCCACGAAGTCACGCCTTCTCACTTTGATTTCATTATAACATCATTTTTCACGAATCTTCAAGAAGTATCACTTGTTAATTTCTTAAGTAATTCATAAATTTATTGCAGAGATTAAACAATGGGACATTTTTTACATTTTAAAAATGCTGTCTCTTTCAAAGTGACGGATACCAAAAAGAGCGAATGGAAAGAATTACTCACTGTTTATACCCGTGAAAAATATTTTGGGTTCATTATAAAAATAAAATTTAAAAAGATCAAATATCAGTATCAAAGTGTCAAATTAAAGTATCATATCAAAGAAAAGTATATTCGGAAAGATTTGAGTTATATTTTGAGACTTTTATGTAGAAGATTTTAAACTAATCATAAATACACGACTGAACAGCAATGTTACTAATATAACACAACAAGAATTTAGGATTTGAAATAACTGACTCTCATTAAATTGATTTTTTGCTGTAAAGAATAGAGATTGTTGTGTATGAAACGAAATAATAAATAGTTTTCATATAAAAAAACATAAAGTATAACCTCACCAAGTTGATCATTAGCCAGTTACATTAAAATATACAAAATCAACGCGTTATTGCATAAACGACCTACGTTAGCATAATTATTTTATTTATCAGAATCTGTTTTCCTGATGTTGACCTGTTGTTCTGTAGAAGAAAATTATCATCTCATTTTGGCCAAGTTGTTTGGTAACTCTTCGCATGCTAGTTAGAGTTACCCTCAGATGCATATCCTCTCGCGACAGACGCTTTTTTGCCCAAATACGCTCCTGTTTATGCACCAGCAAGAGCAGCGTGTGGGGGCCGAGATGTGGTATTGTCGCGCGTGTGTATCGAGGTGAGAAGTGAATAAAGCACGTGTTGGTCGCGATGGAAGTTGACGGTTCAAGGACAGAGAATGAAAACCGGAGAGGAAATTGCACGGTGATTACCCAGTTAGGACATCGACGCAACGAAGTTTGGCCGTTATTGCGTCGTCCAAACGGATGTGTAGGAGTGTAAATCGTTTGGAATTTCTAGTTTGGTCATCCAATGGAAAGCTTTACTTCATAAGCCGTGATTTCGGAGAGGGATATGATATCACGCACCGAAGTGGTTTCATACGCAAAGAAAAAACTCTGCACTCAAACTTATATAATCAATATCTTGATAGTTATCGTAATTTCTCGATTGAGAGGCAGGGACATGGCTTCAACGTTCATCAAATAAGAATGTCCAGATATGATGTCCCAACCAGTAATATATAATAAAATACGATTAATTTCAAATTCCACAAATTTATTGCCCTCCATATGCGATTCAGTATTTAATGAAGTTTCATCGTGACTTAAGTGACGATGTTGGCGTACGCTACATAATGATCGAAAATGAAATGGATGGTGCATAGAAAAAGAAGAACGTGACAAAATTAATCTGAATCATTTCTGAACACTTAGCATCTTTAATTAACTTAGAATTGGACCAGAGGAAGTGTGATCTTGCGGCAAGGTTTTTTCCTGGTTCATTATTTTCGAAGTATCTCACTTTCCCATTAAATTTTATTGAGATTATATATCGCCAAATTAAGCGTCATTCATAAATCTTAAACATTTTAATATTTATGTTTGAGAAAATTTCGTCTAAAAGTGGAGTTCCAGTATCGAAGTTCCTATTGCATGTAATTATTCTTTTGGGATCCATCCCCGTTTATATTAGCCATTAATTCGCATGAGTCATTAAAATGTTAATTTTTAAGACCTCTTTAAAGTAAATTATATTACTGATTGTACTTCAGCTCTTTCCTTGTTCCTTATACGTACACAGTCATATCTCCAACCTGAAACCGGATTCATTAACAGAATTAGTAATTCTGATCAGAGACGCGAAAGAATTTCTCAGGAAACATAAAAACTCTCGATATCCTCATTTTAAATTCCCTGAAGTGTACCTTTTGACCGCCTTTTTCTTAAAAAGGTGCATTGGGCATGTAGTCCGATCATTAAGAGAGCGAGTACGAATAAATGAAACCGACCCACAAAGAGTACGTATTTCTCCGAATTATTACCACCCCTGTTATCCTTTCGTCCCTCACCCATTTCTCCATATTTAGCGTTCGCAGAGTATAAGGGGATTTAACGACTGTTGACACAAAGCCACGCGTCGTCCTTGTCCTCCAATGCAGCGAATCACAGCGTCTTGAGCCATATGGCTTGACGATGTCGACCTCCCGCATAAGAGGAAAAATTCCCGGGAGCGACACTTTCTCTCAAACTCTACCATTCCATGGAATTTTACTTTAATATGGGTCGCCGCTTCCGCAGTGAAATGTTTCCATTGAAGCGAACGTAATTACGGTTTCCTTCAGAGCGTCCGACTCAAATGAAGACACATTCATGTTTCCGTTTACCAAATTCTGCGGCATTAGTTGTGCAATTCAGAGTATTTCATATGGAAGAGTATATTTCTTCTCTAAGAATTGTAGTTACTCATGGATTCCCTATCCGAGAAGTGTGGGAGGAGGGGGTAAAAGTACAGAAGAACTTACTCCCATAGGAAGAAGGGCTTGATAGAAGTGTACTTATATTATTCAAATCACATTAGAAGTTGATATAATTTATTTGCCATTTATTGAAACTTTGAAGGGATTGTTTTCTTGATACCTGATTTCCAGTGGACAAAAAGATAAAAAATTTCAAACATCATTGAGTTATTCGAAAGATGTTAATCATCAAGAATTTCCTTAATTGAGAGTTGTAAACTATTTCTTTTGGCTATGATATATTATTTAAAATAGTGTAGTGATCCTTTTTCGTAATATGCAATTAATCTTGTTCATTAAGAAAGTAAGGGGCCACATTTATAGTCACTCTATAGTCCTTCTAACATCTTTGTACCTTGAAATCTATTGCGCAGTTGATTAATAATCAATTCCATCGATTCCATAATTTTCGCCTTTCAAGTAGTTTATGCTTCCAAATCCACAGGTGAATTCCTTATAAGGGTGACATAAGCACTCTGGGCATCGTACATCTTCGTTGGGGCATGGTTATCATCAAAGACGTCTCCCATTGTTTACTCCTTCAGTCTCATATCCGAGAACACTGAAAGCAGAGCTCGTGTGTTGTGTAAACTGGAGGCAGGCACGTGGGAGTGCTAATGCTTTTCCCTCGAGAGGGAGGCGTGCGTGAAAGAATAACGAAGCTCACGCACAGATTAACCGAATCAATCGGATCTCGTGCGGCAGAGATAATCGATTCGTATCGAGTCCACTAATCCGTTCGCTTCCTCGTTGATTCGTGCGTTTATATCCGAGCGAAAGTTGATTGAGGTGAAGTGGAAAGCGTTCGCTCGACGGGAAATTTTACAGACCAATCCGTTGATGGAACGCGTGCGTTAATTTTGCGAAATCTGCTGAAATTATGTGGAATTTATGTCACTCAAATAAATCTTGCGTGGCTAGTGGAACATACGCTTTCTTCTCTGATAATGCATCATTTGCATACAAATTTATTTACGGGTTTGTACACTTGATTTGACTTAATGGGAACCATTCCATTATATAATGACCACAGAACATAAATCCTTTTTAATTTATTTGTCTTCCAACTCAAACTTATATTTCAAATACATGCATTCAAAATATCGGCTTTTTATATTATATTGTTAGATGCACGCTTTAGCTGTTAATAATTAAATTGACGGATATCTTGCGTTTTCATTATAAGTTGATAGCGAATTATTTCAAATGGAATCGCGAAACTGATGCCTTACAAAATATGGGTAGTTCCAAGTTGAACTGATTTCCAAGCTGGTTATTGCATTAGGTAGAACATAGTCCCGCGAAAACGTAGTATATATGTGACCCAAAAGAGTTGGATTTAATTTTCGTACTATTTCCGAATACGAACGTCAAAATTATATGTACAGTAAAGATTTCAACAACCATATTATTTTCTCCTACTCGTGAATTCATTCTCTCAATTAAGATTTGGTGTGGTATTTTCGAATTCTTTCAATAAGTGCGAGTAATGATCGAGAGATGATAAATAAAATATAGAGCAAAATACTTCGAAAGAAGATAATGACTCTAATGACTATGAAGTAAGTCAATTTATGAAACTCCGTAATAGCGAAAAGTGCTACAAAATAAGCTGTTAAGCGCAAAAAATGGAGTTTACTTCCCACTCTATCCTCTCTCGCTTGCATTGCTGAAGGGCATTTCTGGTAGAATAACATTCGTGCCGATCAGTTAAGATATGGGCGAAAAATGCCAAACTTAATCTGTTCCTCTAAAGGTATTATTATACCGCCCATCTTTTAGGAATGGGCGGATTCGAAAGTTGTCAACTTCCACAATTACTACTTGGACTCTGGTAGGAAAAGACAGTTACCCTAGAATGGGTCAGTTTACGTTCTCCATAACCTGTTTACTAAAAAATGAATGAGTTGCCGACAACCGTGAAGCAAGACAACTGTAGATGTCGTTTGTACTATCATTGTATCCCTTATATAGCTATTAAACAAATGTTTTTTATTTTTCTGTCTATTCTCCTGAATATTTAGGAATGGGGAGTTGGAAAACTATCTAGCTCGAAACAGGTTAACCTATTTCAATGTTAACGGCATAACTGTAGACACATTATTTATTTCGTTTCCGGAGACATTTTCTCAGATGCCTCAAAAAATTAGTAACAGAATTATTGATTCAAATATTCATTAGTCAAAATTATTCTCTATTACTATTATTATTATGCATGATTAATTCAATATAATCCTCTGTAATTTGACTCAATCAACAATTGTAGATTAACTTGTCGCAAGAAAATACAAGGACTATAGGTAAAATGGTTTTATACTACACAGATATGGATTCAGTTCTTTATACTTATGAATACAGTAACTTAAGCAGCTATTTTAAAGAGTTTAAGATTGATTTAAGCCAAGAAAACCTAAATAATGCAGGTCATTATCTCTGGTTGCCTAGTAACTCGCAGGGTTTTTATGCTTTGCCTTTTATCGCCAGTCATTCATTGTTAAACGCTGGTTCATTATATTCCTAACAGATCTAGATTGCTATCATTGAGATAGTCACAGATTGCGCGATCTTTAACCTTCCCTCCATTCATCATATGTATTTCATCTTTATCGATTCCATCTTACTCATCTTTATCTTCTTCATCTTTGTCTCGAGTTCATCAATGAAGGACGCTGTTTCCTTTCAAAGGACCTTTCAAGTGAACACTCGTACGAGATTCCTTGTCGTGATAATCGGTGATTCCCGAAGTTACGAGGATGGCATAAGGATGTTATACATCCACCCACCTTGATTTTATGTTTTGATCCGTTCCTTCTCAAACTTCTTCTGCCAGTACCTGTATAATTTTTCAACTCGGCTCATGTCGATCGAATTTTTTTCCGTGGGTTTTTCTTTCAATATTTAGCGTATTATTTTTATGAATTAGCGAAGTGAAATTCGGGGATGTGAGATGTGGTCAAAAAAGTGGTGGTTAGCTCGTGAGAAGGTAATTGAATACAAATAGCCATGAAATATAGAGACGAAGGGAACATATTCTGCTTTATTGTTTTCAAAATAATTCGCAATGTATATTCACTGCTGATCTTTTTTATCCAGAATATTTTCGAACTTATAAATCAATATACGTTATCAAAGTGAATATAAATAATAAAATAAAACATACTAGCTTAAGATGCTTTTCTATTCGTTTGTAACTATTTAATGCTAAGAGAAATCCGATCCGGTGATCTAACCGCTGCACGGTGTGGTATTACATTTTCCTCAGCACGAAATTGGGCCAACTTGAGTAATTAAATGGCGCATATGCGATGTGAAAGCCGGTCTTGCGTGAATATATTCAGCGGTGATCTTATAGCTCATTAAATGATCGGGAAAATAATTTACCTTCGAGTCATCACGAACGTTTTGTAATATAATTATATCATGCACTGGAATTACATGAATATTCGGCAATTTAACGGCAAAATTTCGCAAAACTTCGCATCCGATACTTTCATTTTCAGCGGATTATTTTTTCATTTAGTTTCTCATTTGTTACGGGGTAATGTGATTAAAATACGTCGCTATAAACTCGTTCGAGTTGTATCTCTGGGTTCAAAGTTCATTCTCTAAAGGAACGTCTTCTGGAAATCCTCTCTCTACATTTCCAGCACATCCTTTTCTTGTTTTGCCGCAGCATTTTCCCTCTAAGGACGTGAAATTCACCGAAAGCAAGGGATCGACGACCTTAGTGCCGCATGATTTTAAACAGACACCACGGAAAGAAGGAAACAGCAGCATTTTTCTTTCTTAGAGAGATTTTCTCGCTAAGAAGTAATTATTTCCCTTTCGGCCACAAAAAGGAATCTCTTTGCGCAGACGGAATTAAATTGCTGCGTCACCTCAGAGGACTGAATTCCGATTAAAGTGGCAAAAAATACACCACGACCCGACAATATTATCGACGATATCTAAAATCATTTTCGGATGAAAGTTTTAGAAATGGTATGTTTAATGTGAGTGCTGTAAGTTTATTGATATAGCCTTAGGCTAATAAAATATATTAAAGGTATAATTTAGTGATAATATATTTAGGTTTTAATTTTAAAGTAAAAGAGAATAATTTTGGTAATAGCATATTCAACGTACATGATTTTATACCTCCTCCCGTTAGGCGAAGAAAATATAATTTAAAACACGGATGAAATTGGTTTTTCGCAGCGATATTATTGTTTTTGAATGTTAACTAGAAAGGGATTTTTTCATCTAAATATTTCAGCAAATTATGACTTGAAACAAACGAAGATTTTCTCTTCAAAACTGTCCTATTTCTTTTAGCTCGCCTCATAGTTAAGAAATAAATTCACAGTGAAATCTACGAAGAGTAACTCAGCTTGCGGTTGTATAAATCAACTCGAATCATTATGAAACTCAGCTAATAAACACGTATAGAAGGTTGCAACATATTCGATAATTAAATTCCCCGCTACATCTCGACATAATATCAAGTATAAAGACCTTCTGATGTCGCTCTACAAAATATGATACTCTTTTCCGAACAGATGGTTCTCGCAATAAAGTACTTTCCATCCCTTTTACGCTCCTTATGAATTTTTACCGCAGCGTGAAAATCGGTCAATGCTCATAAGACGCGTTTGTCACCCGTGTCTTGACACTCGCTCCATACTCTCCCACACGTAATCCTAGTCACGCCACCCACTGACCTAAACATCGACATTCATTAGCACCCACCCTAGTGCATTGTTGCCTATCCCTTCGTAATCCGTTCGGGTAAACTCCGTGATAGTTGTGCCCTTGGCAGAAATGGCGATAATTGAACTCGTTTGGCCACATCGCCTTTGAAGAATGCGCTACGTTGGCAACGCCGGATTCGAGATGATGCGATCGGAAAACTTAGGAATCCTTTGGCACCTTACGAAGCGAATATGCCTCCGACGTAAGGTGGGGAGCGTCTTCGTGGAAGTCGCTAGCTTTCTCCTTCTGATGATGCTAACTTAATATTCGTTCGGTGCCGAAAAAAACGATAAGCAGTGCGTGAATGCAGATTCGAAGATAACGGTGAAAGTAAACAACGCCGACTTCGGCGGGTGTTTTCATTTCGTTTGGCTTCCGGTTATTAGAGCATGAAGCGGAGTGAATGCTTACGAATGCAGTACGAGAGATCACTTTCGTAAAAGCGCTCGATTTTCTGCGAAACGTGATTCTGAATGGTGAATTATCTCCGCATCACTTGAGTCGCGTGTTTATTCGAGCAGTGACCGTCGATGGGTCAGATAACATTCAGGATGAAGTTGATGACCTACAATGGAAAATGAATAGTTTACGAGAATAGATTATTTTAACGGTTTTGAATTTATTCTAATTTTTCAACGCTTCATTAAAAACTTAAGTAGAATCGAAGGTTTTAAGAATTCCTAACAAATGAAATACGTATTACGTCGCTATTGTATGGTCTTACAAATTTTAAATAGAAAAAGAAAATACTTAGATGATTAACAACCTACCAAAATAATACCTAGCATACTATTTTATACCTAATATATAATTCATTTAAAGTACAAGTTTTTATGTTAGAGTGTTCAAAACGTTATCGAAGTATCGATAAATAATGTAAATAAATAAACGAGCTCTTCTTAAATTACAAAGTGATTTCAAAACGATTCAACTCAATTATTATTCAGTGGATTTATTCTAATCCAGCGCTATTTAATGATCATCCATCACTTTTACAACTACATTTGAATGAAATCGTGTTTGTCATCCATTGGACGTAATGCAATGAATTAAAGCTCAATCACTTAGTCTTTCTTCTTATAAAATAGAATCGTCGTGTTCGAGGGCGCCTTTATTCTTCGATCAAAGTTCTCAATGAAAAGCAAAAAAGCTGCGAAGCCACTCCTATTTTCTACGCCTCGGATTTTTTTCTATACGTCGTCCGTTTTTTTCTCACTTTTGCTCGAAGAAGTAATGACGCGTGCTAAATTGCATTTCAAGGTGCTTAACGGAGAACAAGAAGCCCTATAAAAGGTAACAAGCGACACAAAATGGGGCTTCTCACCGATAAAGGAATCAGTCGAGCTTTAAATAAGGCACGTTTGTTTTTCTCCTCAAACGTTGAGATTCGTGGAAAAAACTATTCGCGAAAAGTAATCTGGAACTATGTGTGGTATTCCTCTGTAAGCTGCGTTAAATTTCTGAATTGCATATATATCATGAAGAGATGCAGAAGTGCATAAATGCTTATTAGTAAGAAAATCCCTAACTTAATAGAAGTAATTAACAAATATACAAATATATGTGTAGATATATATCATAAAGGTCATCGGTGTAAGCAAAAGTTTTCATTGGAATTGTTAAAACATGGAAATAACATTCCAATGTCATCTCCAAGTTTATATTGGATGCATTTCAATAATAATCAATTTCTTAAATCTTCGTTCGAGAGATATATCTTGCATACATTTTGTTCTGCGTTTCCTCGGAAAACTAAGCGGTATTCGTCTCTTGTATGCGAAGGAATGACGTCAGCTTAAGATGAGTCGAAAGATTCGTTTACCGCTGAATCGATGCGCATATTCATCCTTTTCGCATTCCAAAGACTAAAGTGAAAACACGGAATATAGATGCGGAAAGGGAACTAACTTCAGAAGCTAGTTTATTAGTGATTTAGTTGACGTATGTATCTTCTCCAATAATGAATTATAACTTTCTCTCATCATTCATCTATCTTATCTCTCAGCTAAATATCAAATACGCCATATTCGCATAAAAATTCTCGTATTTCAACTCTACTTATTCTCTCAAACTTTCGCAAGAAACGTATTCTTTACCTTCAATTTAGAACATAATGGCGTACGTATTTAAAAACTAAAATTTCGGCGGGATTCCTATTCATTATTAGATCAGAATAAATATTTTTCTTCTTTGTTTAGGTGAGGTTTGCTGATTCTTTTCCGTAGAAATTTGTCATGGGCGAGTCTCCGGTGAGCTAACATTTGAGGAAGCACTTAGCAAAATCAAACTTTCTGAGTAGGAAAGTTCGCGAGAGCAAAAGCCGTCGAAATTCCGTCCGCCTTCTCCAGATAACGGACCTCTTTGGTAATCCTCCGCCCATGAGAGAGCCGCGTCGTTCGGTCACGTCCTCCGGTGTCGCCGGATTGTGTGCCATCAGTACGTGATACATGCGAAAATACGCGTGATGTTGTTTCTGCGATACGTGGCTCGGTAGATCCTCCGTCCATTCCTCTTTTGGAAGAGGTAAATCACCCTCCGACGAATACATAATGCTAGACTTTGTTTCGAATGCTAATGGGGTTTTAACTGAGCCTTTTATTAAGCTATAAAGGCATGCAGGTACATGATAACTCAGATCAGCATTACATATCACTCATATTCTTTTGAGGTTATATTCTTATCACGTTCATTGTATACACGTTATTGATAATTATTCCTTTAGTGATGATGTATTTCGATGGATCCGAAACGATTTTCTGTACGGAAATTAACATGTAATTGCAAACGATAATCATTAAAAAGTTCAATCGTTTAGTTTCGTATATAGATTGCTATTATAAATCCAATGTTATACTTTATTTAGGTAGATGATTTTGAAGCATAAAAGCGGCTGCTATTGATCTATTTTTTAGATTAATCAACAGTCTTTTATTGTGAAAGATTTCGATAATTTCATTTCAGCCGTTCAAATCTCTCGTGGGTTCTTGATATTACCTACATCTCCGCATCAATTAGGGACAACCCACCAAAAGTAACAAGTGTGAAGGTGACAATGAAGTATGCAATTATTGAAACCTATATTTAGTTACTCCCACCTAATGTAAATGATATTAAGTTTTAACCATAATCGAGTCCTTTCAATCAATTACATAATTTTACAATCACGGACGATTACTTAAAATCGATCATCCTATACTATGTAAATGAGCAGTGAAACAGATAAAACGTAATAAAGAAATAACTACGTTTTTAAAAGTCACAAATTTTTCCGTAAGTCCCTGAAAACCCACGCCTACTCTGCACAACGTACGATTCCGTCCACTCAACAATTCATTCGTATTCGTTCGTAGCCTTTAAACGTGTGACTGTTTTAAACAAACAGAGAGTTTTTTAAACCTGAACTTGATCCGTTTTGGATGAAAGGTTCAACGTGAAAGCTTTCCCTATCCAATCGAACGACAAATCTCAGTTGACGCGTTAAACCTGGATTTTAAACTCGACCTTTCCATGGAAAGTATCCCGATCGTGGTGCGTGGGAGGTACACGAGAGGAAAAGAGGTACACCCGGAGAGTGAAAATCGACCGACAGTAAGGGGCGTTGCACTTCAAACTTTATCCATCCGTCACTCTGTTTTATTCGGACATCAAACGTTCCGCGCGTCGAAATCGCCTTTTTCCAACTCATTCGTGGGCGAGGACCAGTCTGTTTACGTCCGGGGGCATATCGACACCATTCCGTCACTCCGCGTGCATCCACGCCCACGAGCGTTCCCTCACATCCGGGCTTCCGGGCGGCAAAAAAGCACGGGCACGCAAAACGAAACGTTCGTGAACGCGTGATTCGCTCGAAGCACGCGCTCCGTCCTGGCACGGGCGATTCTGTTCGAGGAGGGATGCCTCCCACGAAGGAAGGGATATCCTTGTTTACGTTTCTACAAAAGGTATGAGTTATAGTCACGTGTGAACGAGACGGAGTCCCAATATTTGCAGGTTCTATCTTATCTTTTACGTGCGATTTTTAAATTTGTTCTTATGAACAGCTCAAGAAAACTGCATTTTTTCTTGTTCTTTATAGAGATTTGGATCACTTCTAGGAACGACTATTCCGAGAGTTAAATATTACTCGACGAACTTGTCGAGATAGCGTAATAAAATATATAACATGCGAAAGAGTATCACGATCAACGATTTTATTGTTTAATTTAGAGAAATAAAAAGGTAGGAAGCATAGAGTTAGAGATATTTCCTCTCAAATCAGCAATTAGTACAAGAAATTTATTTACTGGACGAAATGAAAGACTTTGATGATAATGTTAGATGTAATAATACAAAATAAAAACTTAAAATCAATATAATTCTTTATTCATTCGGTTGCACTTCAATGAGTGCTTAGGAATAATACTTACTTACAAGAATCTATATTTGATTCTTACTATTGTCTACTCTCGGGAGAGGATAGTTATATTCCCATTGTTATTTTAATCGTGAGTTCTCCTCGTACGATGGAGATCTTGCATTCCAGCGCCTTATTTCGTGGAGTCGAAGGACCGGTTAGACTGCACTGAAACATGTTCCTTCTGGTATTTGAACCAGCGATACCGGTGGCCGAAGGCTAGCGAGTCCTCAAGGGACTGAGTCGAAACATCTCCCGTTTCAGTATGTCAAAAAACATCCCCGATTTCGGTAGTTGGCGTCAAACGCAATCGGCGTGAAACGGAAAATAAATAGAGTAATTTGTGAAAGTGATGTTTTCGAATCCCCGGCATTTCTCTCTCGGTAAGGAGATGGATTTTAATTTGGAAGGAGCCGCGTCTCTTTTTTTCGAACAGGTTCTTTGGAAGGCAAGAGTTTCGGAGTCCATATATGGAGAGAAACTACGCTCAAACTCCGAGTCACTCCCTGTTGCTCTTTAAAGATGAATTGACTCCTGAATCGTGCCGTTTGGCTCGACGAGCGAAGCTGCAACTTTCATGCCGACGCAAAACGAATGCAGCAATTTTTAAAACAAATAAAACAAGCGCTGCGATGATGCATCGTGATGAATAATTAACTCGATAAGTGAACAGAATGCTTCTTGGAGAATCGATGCAAATAACAGGTTGACTGTGCTCGATAATGCATTTTCTTCGTTTCACATCGTAAAGCGTTGGAGAAATTCATAAACCGTTGCAATAATGGATGATAGTTCAAATGAACCCTCTCTATTTGATCGATTCATTACAAAATTTATCTCCTTTCTTAACTCTTTGAATGTTTCTATTCAAATATTATCCAACCTTAAACTAAAATGACACTAAAAATTGATGAAAATGAAGATATATATTCCATTTGTGATTGAATTTTGTTGTAGTGGTACAATAATATGCAATTCGTAGTTTTGTCAGATTTCATTCAATTAATTAATACATTATCAAAATTTAAATATTATTCTTTACTATGTTGCTATAAGGAGTGTTCACGGTTTCTATAAAATAGAAGTAACCAAACTTCATAAAAATCTCTCATAAAGAATCGAAAGGAAGGAGAAGCAAACAATTCTAAAGGTTTACAATGTTTATACTTGTGCTGAATATGTTTTGTAATATTTAATGTTCTTAACTATATTCAGTAATCAAGAATATGCATGCATTGTTTGTGAGAGAGTAGAAAAAGCGTTACCGTAACCATCGCTCCACTTCATGGCTTTATTGGAATCGTAAACACTACGTCCTTCTTATTGAATAGTAGCATTTAACTTATTTGACGGTAGCGAGAATGCCGTGATCACCTCACGCTCGGAAATAAATAGATGACTCATTCAACAGGCAAATAAGGGAACAAATTCGATTCCTTCTCCAGTAAAATTCTTTCCTTTACCGTTCGCAGTCACGGAATCCTTCGGACTGTGAATTTCGGAAAAAACCGGAAAGTGCGCTAACAACGCGTGGGATTTGAGGTCAGTCGTCACATCCGTCGGAGAGATGACGTAATCTCTCTCACCGCGAAAGGGAAACAGTTTGTCTCGTGTCGCATTAGAATGTGTTTATGTGAGTGAGCTCACTTTCGCCCAGTCCGAGATTGTTTGAGGGATGACGTCGAAAAAAGTAGAAGTCTAGGAAAGCGGGTGTATAGATACCAGATTGAAGGGTTACAATGCTCTTTGCAGCTAATTCTGATGACAAACACTATGCATTGAACTATATTTGAACTAGAGGAACTAATTTCCAAATAATCCCTTAAAATGATTTTGCAATTATACTGGCAAATATTGGGTAAGATTCCATCCTCATTATACGATTTAAATAATTTTAAATAATGACCCGAATCAATCAATGAATTAATCAAATACCTCTATCCATAATCATTAACTTTCGTGCAATTTCATTAAATGTACTATAAATTGGGATATTAATTAAATAGGTATTGATATATTATATTAAAAGTTTAGGATAAAAGTGAGTTTTTAATTAGGAAACCCTAATTAATAATATTCGACAAACTACGATGATTTATGAATTTCAATATTGGATTAGACGACTGACGATTGGAGTTTATTAAGTTTATGATTCAGAATTATTAGCTGTAAGATATTCTATAATGAAAATTGTAACAATATTAATATTTGAAAAAAATAATGAATAATTATAAAAAAAACTTCCGTATGAAAATTAAACGACCAAATTCGACCTAAATTTTCCATAAGAATTTCACACAGGAGTATTTATATAATATGTACATGTGTAATATTCTTCTTCTCTAGAAGTGCATAGCAACAGTCAATCTAAGAAGATAAACTCAAATCTTTTCATTCGGCGGATAAAACTAATCAACCAAATTAATGACAGTGATTTACCTTCACCTTAATAGAGAAAACGTGATGATTTATAATAAATGGACTAAATCATTAGAAAGATTAAACGTTATTAATTCTCTTTACCTCCGTAGTATGTGTTTCCTTAAGTGTTCCTCCATAATCAATTCTGTATAAAAGGTTTGATCGCTCGTGCATGAAAGTAGATGAGCTAATTTCTATTTAAAGAACACAGCGAGACCTGTTAGATACTTGTTTACAGTTTCATTTCCATATATGTGAATTTAAAGTTGAGTACAAGCCATTAATTCATGGCTGAGTTGTTATGATCATTGCTTGATATATATTATCGCGTACGCGGAACTTTTATCGGATTCTTTTCAAGCATTGCTTCCTTAGAAGACTTTCAATTATTGCAGAATTTCTATTTATACGAATAACGTAATCGGACGTTGAAACTAGATACGACTCATTACATCTTTACTCGGAAATCGCTCGTTTTCTACTGACCTCAGTAGTAAGTTATGAGATAGAAAAAATTCTGAGAAACTCCTGTTTTTCCATTTAGTTGGCATTGTCACTCTTTCTAATTTTGGAAAATGAGACCGCAAGCTGTGCGTAAGTGTGAAAAAATGTTTGCGGTTTTTAAAAAAAATATCCTCTTCATAAATATATTTTCCTGCATTGCTGAAACCGTCTAGTAAATGAACCGACTGATTAAATGAGTGACTAAGCCTAAGGAAGAGGAGTTTACTTCCAATTAAATACTCGACATACATAACCATTTCTGAGTACGAGAATGCTATTACTCAAACTTTATCCTAGGAAGAATTAAGGTCAATTATCCAAAACGTTCTTTTGACTTTTTATCATCGATTTACGTAATTTACTCAGGTAATTGAGCGAATGACATAAGCAAATATCTGACATCGAGGAAAAATCTTTCCAACTTTGGAATCTACATAATTCGAAATCGAAATGTTTACAGAAATATTTTGGTATTTTTAATGTTTTTTTATATCCATTGACTCCTTAAAAATGATTTTATTCGATTGGAATAAAATTAAATATTTCGCCACGTGAAAATTACTTTTATATAATTTGGTAAAATTCTTTAATTGTTTAGAGTTTATGAATTCTCCCATGCTTCTTAATGCCTGGGTTTTATGCTATACTTAAGGGCTAAATCGGTTAAAACTAAACATCCATAAATTATTTATTGGATGTGTGATCGAATAGATAGATATCATTATATTTAACTTTAATATCAATATATTTACTTTAAGTTTCTGACTAAATAAAGAACTCGCCGTAAAGTACGTGAAACTGATAATTATTCGTAATAACCACAATAAGAATTTCCTATGTTAATTATTTTCTGTCATAAATTTTAACCCCTTAAAAGTACAAATTCAGAGCGTATAATAGTCAAGATTTCAGACCACAATTAGAATATTAGAGGATGAATTATAGCTCCATAAGAACGATGAGGCATTAATACTCATTGAAAACAAGACTATCGTCTTCGCGAAAGATGGAAAGTCCTGGAAGACGTGGAATGAACTCTACTACGGGACAAAAACCGCGAAAAAGAAAGCGACTTCACTTTTTATGAGTAATATAAAACGCATTATCCTCCTTCGGGCGAAGAAATGACGGCTGTTGCCTTAGAAAGCCTAGCAATATCCGCACAATGCGGTTGACGGTGGAAACCGACCTTATGCCACGAATTGAGAAGTAATCTGCTCAAATGAGCGTCGTCTACTAAAGAAGAACGTGCTATTACGGAATTTAGTGCCATTACTCGGTAATTTAATTGAAAATTTTCTGAAATTTCAATTGCGCTGCTATTCCGTGAATGGACAGGAGTCTGCTGGAAAATTGTTTCTGTTTAGAGGCAAAAAAGGAAACTATGAAGATTAAAACTTTGTCTTCCCTTTTACGAACAGTGTGCTTCACCCAGAACAAATGCATGAAGGTTCATTTTTTCATTCGTCAGCGTAATTTCTTCATCATTGGTTGATGATAGTTCCGGAACTTGCGGTCCTTCGGAAAGAATTAGTGGCTGTGTGTGCTTTAATAGGACTCGTAATTTGCCGCGGTCGATAAAATGGGTTAACTGCCCATTTAATTCCGCACGGGTTGCGTTACGCTCTCGGCATAAATCTTTATGAACTACGTGAATTGGTTGTGTCACTTCTTATCTCACTTGATGTAAATACGAGCGTTCATAATTTTATGAATAGAGAATAGAAAATAAAAACGTTATGGGAACATCTCGTTGTTCGGAATATTAAAAATATTTTAATATCGAGCGTTTTTCCATGGCGTGATATAATAAGCGTTAATATTACTTCGTCATTCTCGCGAGAGAGTGAAGGGAACGAAGTCTAAGAACTCCGAGAGCTATATCCATCATCTCCCCGAAAATTATGAATTACCTTGCACTTTATCAAATTTTCTGCACTCGGTACTTTCACTGCAAATTTTTCACGTGCGAAACAATCAGCGAGAAACGGGCATTGTCATGGTGGTAAAATATCACCGTCCCCAGACGCGGTATCGTAAAATATGAGGTTGGATGAGGCACAAAGGTTCAGAAAGGCATTGTGACGATGATAGGCAATAAAAATAACATCGTTCGGAAGAAAGAGGCAGAAGAAGATTGGGGGACATATAGGCTCCAAACACCTAGAAACTCTCCACTATTTCTCCCATGGATCACCGACAAAAAAAGGTCGAGAGTGCTTATTCAAATCGCCTTTCTCCCGAAGGAACGGAGATATTAATCCGATAAGAAATAGGATGTGTTTTCTTGAAAGGAGAAAGTTGGATTCTTTTTTTTCGAAGGAGGAAATGACTTTCGTATCAAGGGCATTAAATGTCTCGTGAAAATGACTTGGTACGAAGGTCATGTAGTTCGTAGGAGACAGACGATCGCAGGTGGCGAAGGAATGAGTGGATCGTTAGCAAAGGGGAGGTCAGGAGTTTGTACGAGGGTATTCGAGGGTGTCTTGGGGGAAGGCGTGGGACGCGACACCGCCCGTGAGGTCGCAACGTAATTGTTTCCGGAGTGCGTGGGAGAGTTTGGGAATGTAAAAATATAAAAAAAGATTCGTGGAAGGTGCGGAGATATCGCCGATTTCGACAGAAAAATCAAGTCCATCGTCCGATTCCTAAAATAGATGGATATCGAATAATCGCAGAGACTAGTCGATTTCGAGGTCTTGGAAAGATTAACAGGAAACTTCCTCAGTGCATTCTTCATCGCGTGGTACTAATTGCGGAAAGAATGCAAGATGTGAAACTCATATCGGACCTTTATGGGTTAAGGACGTTTACTAGAGAGGGGAAACAATTATCTTCAATGGTCGTTTAATGGATTGATCCTAACTTTTTGGGTTACTTTGCCATAGAATTATTTATATTCTGGTTCATTCTATTCATATATTAGAGAAGACAATTATAAAATATAATGTTTATAATAAAATAAATTTTCGTAGATCCATCGTGATATTTATCATGTGTAAGAACGAATTGAATTAAGTCGATGATATTTTTCCGTCATATTTATATTTGGAGATAATTGAAATATTTTCTCTTGAAATTTAGGGTAATTTTTCCATAAATACGCATTCTACTGAAAATTTTCACAATATTAGATGTTCCTGATCACTATCGACCACTATTTTGAATACACAGAAAACCAAAACAGATCCTTTGGAAAAATGCGGTCTCGTTTAATGTTTTGGTACTCCGAACGCTAGCGCCACCTTCAAACGTTGAACAAACTAAAAATATCGACCTGCGTTAAAAACTTTCCTTCGCCTCTTTTGAAGGATCGAAACCCCAATAGCAGAGGCAATCAAACGGTGTCTGTCGCAGGGTCTCGAACATCGATTGGGCTTCATTAATGTTGAGGGACCATCTGTCTTCCCTCCGAATTCTTCCAGTCTCTCGCCGATTCCCTTTTCGTCTCCTTCCGTCCGAAAAGTCCCGTTTCATCTTTATCGATGGCGAAAATGCGAACTAAAGAGTGACTTCCTTACTTTGACAGGACTCCGTTTCTTATCGAAACAGGATTTTGATTGATGAGAAAGGTTGGGAGAGGTGTTGAAAACTTCATTCCCTTGGCATGTCTTTTATTTTAGCACAATTGTTATTCTTGCAACTGCGCAAATATTCACTTTCCTTCGATTCGGAGATTATCCGTTCGATATCGCGATTAATTCGTACTCACGTATATCGCCTCTGATTATTTATTAATCTCCTTGAAAGGTTGTTATGGCGTCCACTAATACCACTCATTTCTCATCGAGGTAATTAAAGCTTTTATGATCGATAATTTACGATCGCCGATGAGTCTGGAACATCTATAATTGAAAAGAGAAGGAATGCTGATTTATCCGTAGACTTTCATTAATTTTCATTTGTTTGAATGCCTTTAGTGTTTCAGTTCCAATGATCATAACCTTTGAATCGGGGAATTTAACTGCAGAGATAGAGATGACTTTAAAAGTAAAATGATATCATCCATCTGAAAAGCCACAATGTATAAAACTATTTATTCTGCGTTCGTTTAAGCTTCACTGAAATGAAGCAGCTGCGGTTAATGTTCTTTGTATTGTAGTGGATATTCTTATCTCTCGATGTTCATGAACAACAAAATTAGAATCTTTTTTATGACGAAAGCTCTTTGATGTTGGGAGTTTTAAATGACCTCTTAGCTGCAGACCTCTTCAGATAACGGTGCCCTTTAATCTTTCTATGACCTCGACTGACCATCCTTCCGTACTCATTCTCTCCTCTTTATATGTTATATATGAGTTATCCGCCCACACTTATATCAAGAATGATGCGATAATAGATATGATTTTATTTCTTATGAGGAAAAGGTAGTGTGAGTAAGGACATACAATTCTGAGGATATTTCGCACTATAGACTGCCTCTTTCATGAAAGTGTGCACAATCCAACCACGATGGTTATCTATATTTTTGGAGATCTAAGAGGTATCTATAAACTGTCACGAGATGAAACCTTCCCAAAGAAGTTATTAATCATAATATTCTTGAATATAGTCTCATAAATATTTCCTTATTCATTACAAGTGCGTTCAATTTCTGTCCATATGATCTACGCAAAATTTCTAACATATAGAAACTGAAATAATTCTTAAATGCTGTGAACTGAAAGGTATCTGTATTGCATTTCCTATCAATCTGTTTCGTAAAACAGAGAATTTCTCATTAAGATATTAATATCCTCATCCTTGTAACACAGAAAATCATACCACACCTACCTAGTACACTCAACATATTGGAACGAATCAGGATTAAATTAATTAGTTCTCTTTCATAAAAAAGAAATTTAAAATAAATCTAATATGTATTTAAATTTCTCTGGCTCATTTTATGCATTATGTCTCTGATAATTCTTACAATATCTGCACTTAAAAGTTACATTTTTGTTTTCCCTGTTAAAATGACTATGAGTCCTTGATGAACAATTAAACTCATTCGAACGAAGAGAACGTGAATTACACGAAGTATAGACATCGTTCATCACAATCACGATATCCGTGAATTGTTTGATTATGAACTTATAAAAGCACTAAATCTTTGCAGTTGTTATTATTACAATTATTTTAATTGACCCAGCCATGTAATTTAACGAAAGGCTATACTACGCGTTTAATTTGAACGAGAGACTACAATGCACGATTATTGATTCCGCTTTTTAACAAACGTTTTAAGATCCAAATATTACCTTACATGCAAATGTTACATCTTGGGCTCCTATACATCCTTGGGTGATAATTTATAAGCAATTTTCTCTAGTTAATTGCTAGTTCTAGTCTCCATTAGGAGCGGAGTGTTTTTTGCACCTCCTGAGTCCCAAACCTAGACAATCCTCGGTCTGTTGCGGACGGACAGAGACGCCCACTCTCCGAAAGCCCAAACGACCGTCCGAATTCCTCTTATTCGTCCAATTACAATAAATCCATGGAGGTCCGTATTGGGACATGGAAAGTCGGCCATTGACCCGAGAGAGTGAGGGCGAGACGCGGAACTTCAGAGCGGCTGTTAGCGTACTACTTTTGCCTAAGAGAGGCCTTCCTACGCCCCTTATAGCGCCTTAGGCGCCGTTGTTAATCTGTTGGGTTGGCAGCTCTGCTCGCGAACATGAATGCGATTACACCCAAGGCGCCTTCGTGAATCCGCAAGGAGTTGAAATTGCCGGTAAAAGAAGGAATATAGCGGCTGAAAGGAAATCAATTTGAAGTTCCCTTCACTTTTGAGAAAGAGGTGTGGAAGCGCTGTAAACGAGCCTTCGGAAGTTATAAGAGAATTGCTAGAAGAGCGGAGGAAAACAACTTTATCGCCTCATTTTGGACGCGTTAGTGATAATGAAACTTATATTAACTCGCCGGTTTTATTCGATCCAATATTTGCCACCGAATATATCTGATTTTCATATAGAATATAGATTCTATATTCCGAAAATATTTTTATCTAATATTATCAAGTACTGTCCAATAGAACGAAGCAAATAAATATACTACGCATCTTATAGGATATTATTCACTCTATTCTTATTTATAACTATTCCTATAATATTCTATAAAATACTTGCTATTGATGTGACAACGGAATGTTGTTATTGTTTCAGTCCAAGGAGAATAACACATTTCTCTGTAAGAAATTTTTCCTCTGATTAAAACAAAGTTATGCATATTGATTATAGACGCTATGTAATACTAAATATATTTTTTTACTTAGATACTTAATTGCTGAAATACTCGCTCACACAAGAAAGTTAGACTATTGGATAATCGATCACATTTAATCAAAAACATCGACCCTAAGATATTATATTTAAACTTACGCATTCGGTTGAACTATTTTTGCTTCCTATATCGAGAAAAATTATTTTGCATTTCCCTAGACAATGTCTTAGTACAAATGTCTTAAGTACAATTCATCAGGGTAAAGAATTTTTAAAAATTTGGATCGATCAAAGAAAAAATAGTTAAAACTCCACTTTAATTGAACTAATGATTCGTATTTAATTTTAGGTAAATTTAAGACCACATTTGAACCGAAGATTCTGAGCTCAGACGACAAAGACAAATTTTAATGCATGTGTGACAATCCTCCTTGAGCTTCTTTGATAAGAAAAAATCGAAATTTCCTATTCAGAATGGAAGAACACTACTCAGCCAATGAGTATGAGAGAGAGTTGTTAGGACTCTCACAGCAGAACAGTAGTGCTTTATCTCTATCCAAACGAAGTCCCTTAACTCTCCATTCCGTCCCTTGCAGCTATCTGTATTCCTCCCACTCTGTGCGAATAATTCCCACGGCGAAGGTGGCTGCACACATCGTGCGTCAGCGGAAAAAAATCGGTGTGACTATAGTGAGGAAGGTGAAGGTTGTGCTATCGTTAGTGTTTTTTCGGCGGTTGACAACGCCGCCGATCGGGCAGACGTGTGCAAGTGAGAGGGAAGAGGAAGGTTTTGAACTTTTTTTAAAAGGGGAAATGAGATGGGAAGAGAAAGGAGAGAGAGAGACAAAAAAAAACAGTCCCCACCCACACCGCCACCGTCACCAGAGTTTTCGAGGACGTAATTGGCGCTGAGAGTCGTTGATGAGTTGGTGAAGGGGATGGAGAAGATACCGATCAATCACGCATTCGTTCTCCGTGCAGCTTTTTTTGCGAAACCGGTAAAGTTTTTAGGGCAAAAGTTCATACGCAGAGATTGATACCCGAGCGAACGCAGTGCGTCCGTGTGGACACAACAGCGCGATTGTACTCCGCATTCGACCGTTCGCCTAGTTACGTTGACCCAGAGCATATTGACCCGAGTTGGTATCGGTATTGAGATGCAGCCATCCCTCATCGTATCGGTTGAATAATATCGTTTTTACTCATTGATTTATCAGTCGCTGCGTGTTAAAAAAATATTGGACCAAGTGTTTTAAAACTATGAAGCATTTGTTTATTGTTCGTACTAAAATCCTTTCGTCTCAATATACAATCTTTGATTTATGGCTATCACAACACAAGTAATTTAAGTGAGCAATGAACCTTTTAAATCATATCACGTCGAATACGACAAAATATACAAATAATATATAATGGTTGACTTTGAATTATGTACATTAAAGAAAGAAATACTCAGATCATTGACAAATATAAAGTAAAAGTTCAGGTAGTGTACTTCCATCCTACTAGTAATTAGTACTAGCTATAAGTACTAACTAATTAACTTCCTGCTATGCAGATTCTTCATAAATGTATTGATTTACGTATGAAATATCAAATATCGTAGAAAGGTAATGTGTTCCCTATTGTATCGGACTTATCAGGCGTGTTATGTGTTGGGTAAACAAACCAGAGGCTGGATATTTTTTTAATGAAGGGAGAATATAATTTCGAAATAGTGGATTTTCACGGATGAGTTAGCTTCAAATATTCATCTGTTACGTCGAGTGATTTTCATTCCGTCCATGTTGTGTTTCATTTCCATTAAAAATCTCCCGATTGCTTCCTGCAACCAACCAGAAAGTTGAAAAATTTAATCCGTAAAAACAGAAATCGATAATCTCCTAACAGAAAGCGGAAATCTGAATTTGCATTTTAATTGAAATTTCGCTTCTTCTCTTAAGAGCATCGAGTTCGCAAATTCCTCATCTCTTACGGAACATGAATTTGACGGAATATGTTCTTTAAAAAGGGAAGATGCGTATTATTTATTACACAATAAGCAATGGAGGTCCTGTTGCAATCTGTATTACGAAAGCTGCTCTCAGAGTCAAGACTGATTGCAAGGAACGGTGAGAGAAGTGCTAATGTACTGCTTTGACAGCGGAAAAACAAAACTCGATGCCTGTCGTATATATAAAGTTACCTCTTTCATCTTTCTTCATCTCATTCCAGCTGAAAAGCCTCAGATTCCCTGGTGTGCTTTCTTTGGTGTTCTTACATCTGCGAAATTACCTAGTGTGCCATACGTACCTGGCTGATTAAAATACCTCTTCAGTTAATAATTTCCTTTTGAAGTAAATTTAGCGCAAGTTTTATCTCACGTGCGTTCATAAAGGATTCCGAGATGATGATGTATTATTTCCTCGAAGCTTTCCTTAAAGCACATTCGTGAACAGAGCGTCTACTTTAATATAAAATGGGTGATTTATGAGCGGAAACCTATACTTTAAAAATATCGACGAAACATTCAACGGATCTTTAGTGCTAGGAGGAAGAATTAAAAAAATGTTTTTTTTTTCGGTAGTAGAAAATTTTCCCCTTAAAATAAATTTCCTATATGATTAAGTTAGATTTTTCAATTTCCCACGGTTGTATATTTTCATAAGTAAAACAAATGGCAATGCACTTTAATGACATTAAAATTGCATTTAATTTCAGAATGTAAGTGGTTGTGTTTTTAATTATAAAGAAGTATTACTTTATTGTATATACTCTAACGAAAAAACAATGCTTCGATTTATAGTGAAGTAACTTTTCCATTTCTTTATGACAGCGATTTTTCTGCACGAGTATTAGTTCGATTTTTCGTGCGGAAAATTTAGCTACAACAACGCATGAATGTTCTGCATCAATAAATCTCCACCTATGATTGTTTGCGTATAATGTAACTCGTAATTTGGTCGGAATACGTGAATAAAGAAGTCGCCTTGGCGTCGAAACCTTACGATATAAGAATTCTATTGATAAGGTCGTAGAGCTACACAGATTTGCGTGTCGTAGGTTAAGAACTATCGTTCGGTGGCGTGGTTAATGGTTCTCACAGCCCAGCGGAATATCTCCCTCGGCTCTTACAATCAGGTGGATTGCAATCCTCAGCGGTCGAAGCAATACTCTCCAAGGAGCGTTCATTCCTTTAAATAGAACGTAGTCGTTCTATATCCTCCGGTTAGATCGCTAGCTGCTCACGAACAGTAATACCGAACGGTAGTCACGTTTCTGATTCGACATCGCACACTATCGCCTCACGACTCCGCACGAGTACTCTTTCGAAAAGGATGAAAAACCAGAGAAGGAGGGCTTTCCGAGGATATCAACAATCGAGAAAAAATATAAAGACGTTTTCCGTCTCGTGCCTTTTTTCTCTTCTTGTTGTCTGGGGACAGAACAGACTGATGGAGTGGAAGCTTCTTGTGCCTTTTAAGCCAATCGAGTTTCGCCAATTGCGGATCGCAAGTAATGGAGCTGAAGAGTGCGTGGGCGAAGGAAGTGGCTTTAGAGGATGTTGATTATTTTTGAGACGGGCATCGCACGGCGGTGTCAAGTGTTGAAGGGGTCCACTTCGTTTATAAGTCGAAATGGGGTACTTAAGATGATTGGATCATGAGGCTCGCCACATACCGGAGGAATTCTTATGCCGAAGCGCAGATACGAGAGACTTTAAACTTTGTGTTTATCTCAAAGTATTCCATTCATTATAAACTTCGGATTTTATGTCGAAAGAAAAATATATTACTCACACCCTTGTAACTTTCCTTCATGACGTAACTGCCTGACTTTACAGCAATTCCTTTCACTCACCACATCCTTGCAAATATTTTAGTATCTACTATTGTTGACTTTTAGCTGATGAAGAATGAAATACCCATTTCTAGTAGAAGTATTTCGGATTGAGCAAAATACAGATGCAATAAAAATAAAATTTCCTCGTATATCAAGATTCAATATTCTGATTCGGACTACTATTCCTTAATTTTCAGCTTGAACTTACAAAATGTTAACCGTTATCCGTCACCAATTGATTGTCGTCTACTGAGCTGCCCATTTTTCTGCACGTCTTTTACAACGTCTTCTGTTTCAAAATATTTTTTATTTCCAATGTATCTGATGCGACTGAATTTACCCTCCGATGGTCTGAAAGGTATTATTACGGAGGCGGCCATTCTTCGTCGGCGCATTGCAAATTGAAGAGGCCAATTGCCCGTTGAGGCAGAAAGCGGTGCACTTCGGAATCGATCATGTTAATATCGTCCGTTTTCCAGGAAAGAAAAGCGTAGGCGGTTTAAATTGTGCAGTGATCTCATCGCGTCGGATTTTATCGCTTCCTACTCTTTCGATCACTTCTTGGGGAGACACGTACGAGTAAGCGACGGTTGTGCAAGGAGACTGTGAAATGAAGGTTATGCCGAGATCTACCAGATGGAATAATCTTCTTAGAGAAACTTTTATGGCTCTTAAATTACGGCTCCTGAGATTTCTCTGAGGGAATAAATTTCCTTAGTTGATTAAGAATAATATCATCACCTTGAAAAGACCTTTGTTTGCTTGAGACCTCCTCATCTCACGGTTATGATTACACAATCGGTATACACATTTTCCCCGAAAGAGAAACTGGAAACAGGATTTGAAGTTTGTTTTCGAAAACACGCAACATATTCTGTTTGATATATTCCGATTTAATATCAGCTAGGTGAAATAATAGTGCAATTGAAGTAGTAGTAGAAGGATAATCGTATAATTAGCGATATTTTAACGAAATAAAATTAGTATCTATGGAAATTAGAGGCGTTTTCTTTGGATTGAGAACCAATTTCTACATTTTTATTAGGTGGATGAGATATTGGATGTAATTTTCTTAAAGATGAGAAGTCTTCGATTTATTGAAGGAGGACAAGATGAATGAACTGGAGCAATATGTTTTATTTTTCTGTTGAAAAAGATGTTTGAAGTTGCCAAATATTTTTAGAACTTTGCAAAAAACATAGTACAGAAGGTCTGAGTGTTCAGCGTTTCTTTATGTATCGTCTGCATTGCGGATTTAACAAAAACCTTTACAAGAAAGTTTATTTCCTACCCTACTTTATCCTGATATAAAATCTATCGATAAGATTGAGACAATTCATTTTATATGCGGAAAAATGATTCACGTTGTTATTCGCTACCGTAAATGGTAATTTGAGTCACAAATGTCTCTCATCTAAATTCTATAGTCGTTGGATTAACGTTGGTTTAGTTTTTCATTCTTGAATAAGTTAAAAGCAGTATTTATTTGACTTCTAAGGGATATTCCTTTTTTCTGTATGGAATTGTTTGTTGAATTTGAATGGATGTTCGCAGATCGCTCATGATTACCAGCGAATTGGTGCTGAAAGTTAGTTTTTTATTATAATGTACTTTTTCGAAAAGCGTTTAGTTTAAGATTTATAGTCGTGAGTCTAACGCAAATTTAATTCCATTTACACTGAATTCTATTAATTATTAGAGGTATGGTGTTTCAGTAGAGGAGAAATGTTGACTAATTCTCTAAATTTATGCATGCGATGAAAAATAAAACAATCAGTAAGGAATAGTGTACGAGGAGCTATTATAAGACTCTCATAAAGACGGTCAAGGTATGAATAAAAGGCGCTAGTAACGCTCCCTATGTTATGGAATAGGCTTTTGAATTCTTTACGGCTAGGGGTTTTAGAAAATATATTCCCTAAATGTTAACATATTTTCGGCCAAAGCGTTTCCCGATTGACCTTTATCTTCTATTTCTCTTCTAGTTCTTCTATTTAAGAAAATTCTCTCGTTAATTAACCACTTCAAGATCTAATAAGGAAATCGTTACATCTACAATACCTCTCAGAAATCTTTGGACTGGATGCAAAGTGCCACTTTCACGTGCTATCCCTTCTTTCTCTTTAATTAACCATATTTGGTAGAATAAAATCAGACCATGTACTTCCAAACGAACATTATGCAGCTGAAATGAGAATTGATAGTCATGTTGCGATCATTCAACTGTAGAGAACTGCACAAGGCTGCATACGCCCGCTTAGCGCATACTCCTTATTTGAAGTATCACCTTGAAGAAGTAGGAGATCATCCAAGGTTCAACTTCTTGAGAGATGAAGGTAAACCGTGTTTCTTGTCATTCGTTTCGAAACAAATCACCATTGAATTAGTGCTCATTATGCCGACCGATTAAAAGGATATAATTTTATGAGAGAGGAAATAAAATTCCACGTGATTAGACAAGTTAAGGGAGAGATTTTCCCTTTCAAAACACAAACACGATTCTTTGAATTTAAATATCCTTTTTGAATTAGGTATTCGAGTTGTGACTCGCCTTATTTACCCGAAAGCCATAAGAACTCTCTGCTTTCCAAAAACGAATGAATAGTTTCGATGATGGAACGTGCTGTGGAAGAAAAGGACTTAATTAAGAGACCAAGGTTAACGTTTACAGAGTTTAGGAATGTATTTTGGCGAAGTGACTAAATCGTGGAAAGATTAGTTGAGCGAAAGAACTTAAAAAGTCACGGACGACGATATATACACGCCATAAATAACTTGTGTTGAGTTTTGGATATCAAAATGGATACTATTCATGAAATTAGTACATTCTATATTCACAAAATTTTAAACTAATAACGAGTCAAACCAAGTCAATTTTAATAGACTGGAATCTTCTTGTTGTTGATAGATATCAAAGCAGCAGCGTATTTTGAACTAGATGATATTTAACTGAAGCAATAGTGTATTCTCATTGGCTATTTTGTTATTTTTAGAAAATTTTCTATGGACTTTGCATTTTGATACATACATTACAATTTAGTTCGCTTTTATTAATATTCCAAATGACATCACAAGTGTATTATTTCAAATTCTGATCGATAATTATTCTTCTTCGTATTCCCCTTCTCCGATAATAATTGTTCTTCTTTATTTTGCAACTGCAAGACCCTTTCTCTTTATTCGAAAGTAAATTACCTCAGAGAAAAAATTCTTTAAAGAGATTTTTGGATTGAATAAAGCAATATTCTACCGCCTTATTTCACATTTCAAAATTTCATGTTACTGCTTTTTGCTATTCCCCAATTTTTCCGTGTTTTTTTCACCTCTTCGGGAATGGAAATCCGGTGGCTTTAGGCCGAATCAGTCTCCGTCGGTCCATGCGGTTTAATTTAAATGCTGCAGAAAGACCCCCGAGCATTCAATCTGCCTCAGCCAAATCGTCTGAAACACGTTTCCTTTAAGCAAAGATTTGATTATAGCCCTCTTCGAAAAATGAGGGTGATGGAGTGGAAAGGAAGTAGCTAAATTGCTCTGGGCTTCTTCTACCTGAACTCTCCGTTAACAGTTTGGCTTCAAACACGCAATGCTCGTAATCGACAAACTTTGGGCCTAAGTGGAAATCAATCCTATTTCTTTCATTCGATGAGTTTCATTTACGGCTTGAAAGATTTTAGATGAACCTTTTATTATTCGCTCAAATCCACTGGTAATTAGCCATCGATTAATTCTTAATTAAGATCATAATCACTCACTCTTCCCCTCGACGAAGTTTCATATTCTCTTAATTACACACTTTTTATTATTACTTATAATATAATAATTCTTGATTCAAAATATTACAATTATCCCTGAAGATCATTAAGATATATATACAGCGCGAAGACTGAAAGATTCCGACTGACAGCTACTTCTCATTCTTTCTGATATCTTTCAAGAAAACAGGATTTCTTTGACCCACATCCCTTCATACATATTGCGGTTATACTGGAGCACAGAATCCCGAGTTCGACTCGGAATAGACTCGACGCTTATTCAAAGACTTTGATGATAAAATGATCGATAAAATGATTGTTAGAAGAGGACATAAGAATATATTGTATTTTTTGATGGATGGCGCATTTGCATATTTTACTGTATGATCCAATCAGTCTTAATTTTATAGTGGGAGTTATATTTAATTTCATTGTAATATAATCACGTAATCCAGTTAAGTCTTATTCGTCGCTTTACATATGCTTCATTTATTCAATTGAATTTAATCTTATGAATTTTGAAATCATATAAAATTTTCCGCAACGATCAAAAGAGTACTTCTAATCCTGCAAAGAGAGGCAATTTTATGTTTTGACTTATTGGTTTACATGAATCCCACTGATGACCCATCCCTTCGCTATGGAAAGAACTTTTAATAATGGCTTTATCAAGAGAGTAATTGAATTTTTATGACCCTTCTGCTTTGATGATATCTATAGTCCTTTTCCATTCTTTTTCATAAAATCATACTGTTGCAATCTATTGAAAATGCCAGCTCATTTTCTATTTGAAGTAGATCACAGCACTTCACAGCAACGTTTTGTCTGTATGCTCTTTTGCGTACAGATTAGGATGGATTTAGAAAGAACTGTAGCTGATCTTTAAAACCTCTAACAATTTTATGTTTTAAATAAAAAATAATAATTTAAGACTAAGAATAAGAATTAATTTTTCAGTATAATGTGTTGAAAATAGTATACATTTCATCTTGAATTTATATAAGAAATATAAGTAAGAATGTCATACAATCATACATCTGTGGACATGGAGCGGAAAAATATTTCTTTATAGAAGGATTCGTTGGCTGGATATCTCTTGCAGAGAGGTATCAGTGTACGATAAGTGACAGGCTTACCCCTCAATTTGAAGCGACGGGATATATCACGTGTCGCATTCCGGCATTGGCTTGAATCGGTCTTGCGAAAGAGACTGCACAAGGGACAGATAAGTGGGAGGGTGGAGAGGGGCGAAAAAGAGTGCATCTTATAAGGAAATTGACCTCAATCCGAGAGGAGATCTTTCTTTAGCCGACGGGGTAAAGCGTCGGCGGTGGAATAGGTAGCGAAAGAGAGAGAAATCATCGTAAGATGCGATTTTCACCTGGAAAATCATTTTCCAGACCGACGGACGGAAATGATCTTCCCACGCCAATTTAGGATGCGAGGTGAGGATTGAATATTGGATTCAGGGTGTGCAGAATTTCATGGGACCTTGAAGGAAGTTAAAGCGGATGGCGGCAAAGGGAGGCTTTTGGTCAACGAAGCGATGTCCTCTTCATCGCATGCTTTCCAATTGCTCACGTGATATTTTTGATTCGAGCAGAATCTCCGGAAAATCAAAAATGTATTTTTTCACATTTATGATCGATCTTTTATAATCTCAGGAAAGAGGGTTTAGGTTAGAATTTGTAAAAAACAAAAATTAGAATTTTAAGGAGTAAAGTCTTATAAGACGGAATTATTTTACGGTTCAAAATACAGAATACATTCGGCCGAAACCTACTTTCAGCGGAAATACGATGGAAATAAAAGGTTGTTTTGAATTCTGAGGGAGTGAAAAGGATTGGGCACCTGCCAAACCTCAATCAAGCGATAAGCATCGATTTGACACTTTAAAAACCACTAAACCATATCGTACGTTGGACAGCAGCCATGTCCCCATGAGTGTTTTCATTCCATCGGCAGCAGAAGTTATGTGTCATCCCGAATCGGTTTCCCACCATATGCTTCATTTGACCGAAATTCACGTCGTGTCGTATACTTTTTGAATCTACCCTTTTGGTGATAGTTACTTTTGGCGGTTAAATTTACATTAAAAGTGATCTGAATCCTTTTAATTCACCAAACTTTTTCTATTACACTCGTTTTTACTTCGTCATAAATTAAATATATATGAAGAAGATTCAAGCTAATAAACTTACCTAATATATAATTCATCATTAAAGCATTCGCGAAACGTAGAGCAGCATTTCAAGTGTGTTGATCTACGATTAAAAATATTTAAAGAGCTTTTTCTGTTGAGATTCAAGATCTCGATCTTTAAATTCCTGCTCTCTCAGAGCATTTGGAGGATAGTGATAAGAGATTAGAGTGTAGTTTTATCACAATTACCGAAAGTAATACCACTCCAATCAGAATTCTTATCTCTCTGCTAGTACAGATAAAAATTGATCTGGAAATTACTGAAAGAGCATATTTGATGAGACCTTAACTAACGGAACATACTATAGTACATTGCATGGATAATATTGACTTTTATTCATAGATTTGACGCGCTTGAATATTTGTCTCTCCAAAGCATATATAACTATGAAACATTGAATGAGATATTATAATTTTAAAAATATAGAAAAAAGATCAAGAAAGATCTATAACGTTTAAGGAGTTTTGTTTAAAATATCGTAAGAGCTATGAAACTATCCTGGAGGACGCATCTCTCTGTGTCATTCCTATGACATAGTACTAATCGATCCAAGGGTTTATACTTTAGTCTTAGCTTTCTCGTGAGCGAACTTGGTCTCCTAGAAAAATGAATTATTAATCGCTACCCCTGAAATATTTCGTATCGCTTCACAAACTTGACCCATCGATCGAATCGACTGTAGAATGAACCTTTATGAATATGAACCTATGAATAGAACCTTTTTGATTTCCACTAAGAGTTATCCTAAAAAATAGGAATTTTCATTTGCATGAACGCGAGAAGACTTAAAGTGAATGACCTCCTCGCCTTTCCTTCAACCACAGCAAACAACCTGTTTCGAAGAAAATCCTTTAACGCAACTCGTAAACCCAGAGCTTCTCATTCTGAAATATAAAGCTTTATGCAAGTCAGCAAGACATTTCCGTGCAAGTTGGCGATTGTTATAGCTTCCCTTATTCGTTGAAAGGGCAACTGAGAGCATCTGAAGTAAGGATATCGCAAGCCATATAATTCCGTAAACACGGTTCACCTCCGCCCAAACAAACAGTGGTCCCAAACACAGACCTAGGTGCACCCAGACTGTACACAGGCTCAGCGTCTATTGCCAGGGCATTCCGGAGGCCTGATTTGCATGGCCTAAGGCGAAGAGGAAAAAACGCGGGAAATGTGAATGTAAAAACGAATGCCCTTTTCGATGGAAACAGAGGGAAGGCGAAGAATAGCTGAGAGGCCGCAATGGGCGGCGAGGAGTTTACTGGAAAGGGTAAATTCTCCTGTAAATCTGGAATGGCGTCCTTTTTGACCTTGAAAAGAGATGTGGTACATACATGCCATGTAAGGATGATCGAGAACATATTCTCACGCGAAACGGTTCGCTACATGGGACGTCATTTGCAGGCCCGATTGTGCGTTGCAACTTTATCAGCCGAGATTTCTTAATTTCGAAGTGCATTCCATTGCGAAAGAGTCTTTTAGAAATACTCATTTCTTTTTATGTAGTGAGATAAAAATTCGATTTGGCAGTTTTAATCGATGAGCAGATAAAACAAAACTCCAAAAATAAACTAAAACACTTTCGAGTACATATATCTCTAAATTTATCTTCGAAAATTACTTTTTCTTGTTTTTCAATTTCCTCCCACTTCATCTGAAAGACCGATAACAATAGGTAACCTTATGATTTTTATCTAGACAAGTCTTTTATCAAGCATTCAAGTGATCGATTTTTATTTCAAGGAGCGTTGTTTTTAACTTATTATCCTCCGCAGGAACGACGTTTCTAACCCTTGAAAGTAACTGAAGCATCGAGTTTGAAAAGACCACAGAGCGAATAATTAAATCTGTTAGATCATCTGTCTCCACATATCTGTGTTGAGATCTTTATATCCATAATGAAAGGGTGATTTTTTCATAAGAAAGAATGTTCCGTAGTATATTAAGGGATCGCATTTATTTAATCTGTGATATATAGAATTAAATAAAGGAGAATACTTACGTCCTGAATACCTTTAATTTTGTTCTTGTTAAAAAAAGAAAATTTCAATCCGAATGTATGAACGATTACAAAATAGTAAACCTCGTAGAACTCGATGATAACGATTTAACCTCCAACGTCGCCTTTTAAATATCGCGAAATTGAAAACGTGAAGAGAATGCTCTTTGTTCATGAACTCTTGTTTACAGATCCCACAGAATTTCTGTTTACAGACGCGAAGTAAATAACGACGATGGAAACTGGTTCGACCCAGCTTATCTTGCTTTATTATTTTCATCCCTCCGTTTTAAAAATTCGGATTTTATTAATTCGCGTCATGCCCCTCCATTAAGATCGACTAAATTCCCTCGCATGCCTTCTGTAACCAGTCTCGAATCACGAGTCGGAAACCCAAGTGACCATAAAAACTCCAACAGACGATCTCATTAAATTTCCACTCGTCCCGCGTAAAATCAAAGAAATCGAGCAACGATTCCATTTGAGGCAGACATGCGTCCACCATAGGGACTTTCTCGGACGCTGCGTGGAGGTGAAACTAAAGTCAAAGTCTGCGGAGGCACCGGCATTTCCCCCCTTCTTTTCCTTTACAGAGATTGCGTCTCGTACGCACGCATTGGGCTCGTAAAAATCCCTTCCTTGTTCACTTTCCTCTTCGAAAGACGCTCCTTGCCGAACGACTATCCTTTCCTATACTTGTAACGTGATCACCCATCCGTACTTTCTACCTAGACGTGGAATCATTACGGGTTAAAAAAAAGATAGTAGATTGCGGAATGAAGACGTGTATTCTGAGAAAGTCACGCGTAGAATTGCTCTGAAGTGAAAGGAATACAAGGAAGACATTCGAGAAACAACGCATATGTCAAGCATTAAAACGTAATGAAACAAATTGGTAACTTCGGCAATTATATCATACTGTCGATTCCGATATTCGACCACTAACAACATTCGATTTATCAATCATTCATTAACTTACTGCTTTTTTATGAATTTACAACCATCTTCCCGAATTTGACAGGTACGTCGACTCAATGGTGACCGCAGTCGATTTATTTGTTTGCCCATTGATTTGAGGTTTTAAATTTTTTTAGTGCGGTTTCAACGGCTTTATTCGATGAGAAAAAACTCGGAAGCATTTCCCTGAAAAGTCTGCATTCCAGCTGACAAATCTTCAAGGCCGTTTCCCGACGAAAATATTTCGAGATCTTTTGTTTTTTCCTTTATTAACCTCGCGCAGTTCCTCGGGCAAGACATGCGCGTTCAAGCTTCGAATTGTTATCAAGTACTTCTTTCTCGACATCCACTCCAATTCGTTTTCTTTTTTGACGCGTCAACCTTCCTCTAGAACTCTCGCTGTGGAGTTTCTTCGAAAACGTTTTTAATTCGTATATTATTACCGTCTTAAAGTGAATTTCATGCCATACCTTTTATCATAATATTTATGTTCACTTCAGTCTACAATCGTGTTAGTTATTGCGAATGTTCAAACCCCACGAATATAATAGCGGAAAATATTTTCGCGAAACGAAACAATCCACCGCATTTTTAAACGTAGCAAGAGTCGAAGAATACCTGTAGATAAGTATCGAGCTTGTTAGCACGGAACGCGCATGCAGTTGACAAGGTCGACATGAATGATGACAAGAAGATACACTCGCATGTTCAGAAAGTTGTTCTTTTGGCGACAAAAAACGTTTCGGAGAGAAAGAAGGTGTGAAGGAAACAGACGTTCGTAAGAGCGCATTATAGCATTCACCTAATTCTAAACGAGAAAATGAGACCCCACGAACACCGAAGGCGGGGTAATCGTGGAAAGATGGTCATTTAAACCGGAGACTGATGGCCTCTTTTTCCCTCCCTCCGTTATCCTTAGAGAAAAAGAAACGTGAAAAAAATACGGATACATTAATTAAGGGCATTCTTCCCATTATCACCGAAAGAACTTACATGAGCGCTAAATTAGTGTAGACAAAAAAGCTCGGAGAGCCTTCAAAGTCATTTAGTTCACGGGGCTTCATCAATGTCATTCAGCTCGAGTCGCGAGGGAACCTCATACGTATCCTTCCGAACGGAGGATTTTAGGGCTGCAGAGCCACTTGTCAACGTGCGTTGGATTTTAGATCGGAAAACTAATAAAGCATACGAATCACGCCTCTGCGTGTCCTCTTTCTCCCTCAGCGTCCTTAAACGCCCACTGGCACACGATGTTTAAGACACCCACTGACATCCATCTCTCCCACCAGTAAATCACTCTGTCATTGTTTTTAAATTTCTCGTGGCCTTATTCGATTTCGATTGTTTCTGCAGCTTCTGGCGAATGGAGCGTAACGCGAGAGAAGTATGTATCTATGGTTTCGTTCCGATGATACAATCTATGTTAAAGTGGTACTGAATTCTAATTTGCATTTTTGGGTGAAATCTGTGAACTCTCGGGTTTGGATTGAGTGGGACGGAGGTTAAAATTCAAACGAGATTTATGAAGGTATACTGCGCCTCGGGCAACCGAGAGCCTTTCCTTTCCATTTATAAAAAGCTGTAATTATCATGTTCATAGCGGAACCTGAAAATATGTAGCGTACTGACGCTATATGTGATCACCAAGTTTGATCCCAAATTAACATAATATATCCATAATTCATAAATAAACCTTCATATCGACTTTTAAATGTTTAAAAAGAAAATCTTAAATAAAATCGTTAAATTTCTTACTTCTTATTTAGAATATAGTATAAAGTTTATGAAGAGGACAATATCATCGCCGCAGAGCACCCTCGACGCATTTCATTTAATTCATTCAGATAAACTAGTTATGAATGCTGCTATAAAATTGCTTCTTTCGTACAATATTCCATTTATGGAATCGCAGATTAGTATCCGACTCGATATATAAGAGTGCTCAGTCCTGCTCTTGTTTTTTACATCGTGTGTTATGACAGCACACGACGTGATGTAATTAGGGATAAGAGAAATCACTGCCGACTCATTTCCATTTGAATGTTTATTTATTCCCACTTATTGCGTTAAACAAGGTCAAGTATCAATCATTAGAGCGATCGTGTAAAAGAGGGAGACCAAGTTTTTCCTTAACTGGTAACGAGCCACTAATGTGTTAAAAGCGTTCAAAGTTTAATCGGTCGGGGTCTTGAACTATAGTGCTTCATGACGAGCGCTAATATCATTCCTTAAATAGCCTTCTGTGTAGGTTTACAGACCATTTGTTTACGTTAATGTGCGTTTATGAGCATAATTTGCTTTGATTCTATAATGCACAACACTCGCATTTACGCTGTGCATTGGCATGGAAAATTGATACGATTATCGTCTCGTAGTCCTGGGATTCATCATAGATAAATCTTTTAATAATTATTCTTTAATGAATTAAAAGATACGGTTCTATGATAACCATTTGTCGTTACATGTGTTTAACAATGAACATTTCTTCTTCTTTGTATTCGTTTGGATATATTTTTCTATAATTTATACGAAGAGAGTTTACGGTCCACTATTAACGATTACATAGCAAGATTTTAAAAATATATCCATGCATTGTGCTCATGGCATAATTTTTCATTCTTAAAATCTGCCAAGAACGTGAATAATATATTCTCGTTTTATTTTATTGTATTATTCTATTTTCGTTAGTCCTTGACTATTTCCTTAACTCGTTTCCTTTCTCTTTCTCATGGAAAAAATTTACTACCGCTGCACATGTATGATGTTCTGGAAGGTCAAAGTGAAGGTATAAAAGCAGGTTTTCCGACCGAAACACCTCAATAATTTTACTCGTCAAAGTTTTTGTCCTATTATGATGCGGTTTTTTGAAGCAAAAGAAGAATTCACTTCCTGCAATAAACGGACTAGGCAAGGTTACATCTTCATTATTACGAAATATGTCAGTTTCATTTTGAACAAAAATATCTTATAAATGGGAAGATAGGTTCACTCCCTAAGCAGATCTTGTCTTTCTGCATATCCGTAGGTTTCCGTAAAAAAGATTAAGTAATTAAACTATTCATAATTGAAGTGTCTAACTATCGTGTATAATTCTTTGGATAATAATTGAAATGGACACTTTTGTTCTATCTCAAGGTGTGTTTGTAATCGATATCACCTCCGCAAAATATTCCCTCCCGAAAAAGAAAGTTGGAGAATAGAAGAAAGGCTTGTCATGTACTCCCACGGTCACGGGCACCTGACATTAACTCACTTTTGAATCAGGATCGGAAAATACGCCGTATGAATGACACCTCGTGCATAATGTATGCGACGCATCACGAGAACGAAGTCCGCTAAGAAAGAATGGGTGGGAATTGAAGACTTATCCATGACGGAGACGAATATTTAGCAGCTAAACCGTAACTAACAATGTCATTGACAATTCTATGAGAGTATGGCTCTCAACTATACATTCTCTTCTTTTATTAAAATGTAAAAGTTTTCGTAAAAGTTTTCTTAATGGGCTATAAAGACTGAATGAATACGAAAGACATTTAAACTAATTTATATGCGTTGGAGCATTTTAAACTGGAGGGTCATGAAATCCACGTTTGGATGGTTTAAATTAGTAGTCCACTCATTTATAATTAACGTAGATTATTAATTCTGACAACTTACTTAAAAATCTTCAACTTCTAATTTGAAAAGCTGCAAAATTTAATGGAACCGAACACTTACAGTTGACAACGATTGGTTGTAATTTTTTCTTCATTCGGAAATAATTTATTATATAGATATTGTATTGCATTTCATTACGTAACCAACGTAACGTCTTACGTAACCAACAAAGAAAAACTCCTCAAAATCTAACATCGTTGCGACCATTAATTTGTTTTCAATTTAATCTCCTGGACACGTTGTTTTTCCTCATTTCCTCTATTCATCGCATTAGCATTGCAATGGACGAGAATGGAAAAATTAAAACCGTCCCTATAAAGTGCTGACGCCAGTAACATTTCCATGTGGAAGACGAATATGAAAGGGCATCAATTGGGACTTCGCTTCGTTCAAATCCCTAACAATGGCGCGTTATACACGGCCTTAATATTCATAGCTCTCTCCATGGCGATCGGCTCCATTGACAGTTCTCTGCGGATTCAAATCGGACGTGGACACCGGCGCGTTTAAATGCTGTAAGCACTGATTGCGATCGATGTCACACAAGGCTTGCTTTCATACGCCGATCTACATTATCCCTTGCAGTTGCGGCGACCGAGCTTTCACCTCCGCATCAAAAGAATGATATCTCGTCCTGCAGACAATGTTCTCTATTCTGTTGTTTTTTTAATTGCGATGCATCCTTTGAAAGCGATCTGTTTTGATCGCCGTGAGTTCTGAGACATTGTAGCTCATTTTGCGGAGAGTTTTGATCATTTCTTTCAGATCTACAATCAGAATGTAGTCTGAGAATTCGTTTAAAAATAAGCAGGCTGTAATGGATTCGTAAAAGAGCCCCATGCGGGCTGATAACCGCTTTATGGGCCCTTTTCGGTAGCCTAAAACTGTCTTGATCTTCCAATTCTCCAGCGATCCAGTTAAACAAGCATTTGAATAAGTCCTCCAAAAAGAATTTAGGTGGGCGTTGACTTAGTCAGGTGGAATCAGAGAGAGAGCGTTCTTGTGTTCTGTATTATAATGCGTCCTCTAGAAACCCCGTGAAGGCCAAACAACAGTCCGTAAATTACGATGAATAATCGAAACAAAGTCATAATTGTATTGATTGTCATTATTTTTTAATCTCAAGGTGTATCGAATGAGCTGTATTAACGTATATATCCGTCGCCCGAACGAGTATTCGTTTACTACGCGGTGCTTTCGAAGTATTCGCGCACCTGCAACGTTACGAATAATGAAAATAAAAGAGCATCAGCACGCAAAAAACTTGCGGTCACGGAGCCTTCGGGAAACCGGAGTTCGCAGTGGAGATCATGATGGCGACAAGCCGAAAATGTAACGAAGCGGACGACGAACCCGACGAGCGGCTATCCGCCTACTTCAAATAAAACAAAAGACTGACCGCAGCGACCACAGAATCCCACACCCGCCCTTACGACAGCCGTGCACCTTGCAATGGACGCGTGGGTCCGTTGTGCGAACAAGAGCGAAGGAAAAAGAACTTTGGATGGGAAGGCGGACGGATCGGAGGCGTTATGACCCGAAAAGAACCGGTTATTCAACACATCTCGGCAAATTATAAGGAAGGATTTGTTTATTTTTTGTTTCGGGACAGGAAGAGGATGAACGAAGCAAAGGTACGGGCAATGGAAAGAGTTTCATGTGCGGAGGAGGTATTTGTCATAGGAGACGATTTTCCTTCTTTGTACTCCAATGTACATGTATTATCTTTTAGCGCTTGAGGTTGGGCGACGACTCTGATATGGAAAGGCATCGATTCTGAAGAATCCACTTCTTCTTATGTTTAGAATATTCACACGAGTCGGGAGTCTATTACTTTATAGAATTAGAATCACTAGAATTACTTAGAGAAGTCACCATGTCTATTAACTTAGCCTTTCTAAATAGTATGTAAAGATATTTTTCTGATCATAACATATCGTTTATTTTTATCTTAAGTCATTATATTGTACACCGTTTTTACGAAAAACTGTGAAAAGCATCACCGGGTTTTGAAATGAAATAGCCGTAAGATCTTTGAGCAATATCAACGTGTCCCAAATTTGTAATGTCTATTTAGCACGAATTAATATGCAAACAAAAATATCCATCATCATAAAATAGACGTGAAATTCAGGGAAAACAATGATGAGAATAGGTGTTAAACTATGCGTTAAAAGCAGCTTGAACCCAAGGAGAGTGGGAGGGGAAAAGTAGTGACACGACTTGTACTAATGGAAGTCTCTACTAATGGACTCTATGAATTCAATGACTAATCATTAAAGGAGATGGATCAGTGAATTTGATTTTATGAGGAAAGAGGCAATAACTTTAAAGTGAGAAAATATAAAAAGAAATTGATGTTTACGGAAATTGCAACAGACTTGTATTTTAGTTTTAAATCGGGTGTTTTGAAAAGCAGTGTATAGCACAGAAATCAACGTCCTTATCACGTAGCAGTTCCCTAAAATTCCTCCGGAGAAAAAGCGAAGAGGCATCCATAAGGAAGAAGAGAAACATGTCACGAAGATCTCTTTGGCCTGAATTTATCAAAGGCACCGCTCGAGATTTTTTTTGTGATCATGTTACCCGAAGCAACACAATGCTCCCGTTGCCACACCGGAATCATCGAATAAAAGACAGTCCGAAGGCGTACGAGACATTGCATGGGACCTAGTTGACGTCATCGTTGGCAAGACTTCTATCCTAATGTTTAACTCATAGAGGAAAGAGCACTTTTATAGTACCGTTAAGCAAACGGCTTAAAGAGTCAAGTGAAACATAAAATCTGCTTTCAGGTTCTCTGTCGAATGATAGCATGGGGAAATGAACAAATAATTTTCTTGTATAGCAACCCGTAGGTACTCCACTTATGTGCCATAGCGGTATCTTGGACCTTTTCTAGGGTCTACTGCCTTATATTATATATGCCTAGATACATTAAAATAGTTAATTTTAAAAATAAAATTTATTTATATGATCGAAAACAAAATATTATAAATATGTAGTAGATGTGAGAGTATGATATATAAAAAGATGAGGAACCTCCTCAACCCTAGAGATGGTTGTATTATTTAGGTCCATATCTCCTGAGCAACGGATACGATATTCTTTTTTTTACCGATACACCCGAATGTATACCATAGCAACATTGGTTAGTCGCTAATCACCATAGCGATCGATCAAGTCCACCTGCTCATATATCAGCCGATCACGTTACGTAAGCTTCCGAAAGTGGTTAATCAAGCAGTGGATTCAGAGAAGATCTCTGTGATACGCAGTTCGCGATGGAGGCAAATGAAGGTAGAGGAGCCGTAGGAATTGTGCACTGGGTTGGGTCGTTCGCTATCCCACGCTTTATCACGTGACGCTCCCTTTCCCCATGGAAGGTCACCCGGTCTTAAGGCGGCTTCGCCTCAACTGTTGCCATGTTTGGTGCGGAAGATGTCACCGCGGAGGAAGCGGAGGCAGCTCACTACTCGCTACGGACCAATCGGACGATAGGGGCCTTTGTAATCTTAACAATGGAAGATCGCGATAAACTTAAACTCGGCAGATTATCCTGATAAGTTGCGTTTAGTTCATCTCCGTCGTGATCAAGAGTTTCGATCATCTACCTCCCGTGTACAGTATGTGGTTGGGACTTGTTATTAAATGACTTGATTTCCATGGATTAAAAACGAAACCATTTCAAATTTTCATTAAATCTAATTGATGTGCATTTTTAACTTATCTGTGGTAGAGTCATAAGATGCCAAACGCACAAAAAAGCAGTAATTTCAATTTACATAATTTTGGATAGAGATCTCTTATAAAATTCTGAAGGAGAGGTGGAGATGAACATATATCCAAATTTCTCTAAAGAATTCATCATACTTAGATTATGTTATAAATCTAAATGATTATCAAAATACTTTCACGTATATATTTTGCTCAGTTTTTGGATTAATAAAAAATCGAAAACTGTAGTAAAATTAGTTTTATTTATGTTATGTAACCGAAAATATTTATATTTAGTGACTCCTATCTGAAATTTTACCTGATATATCAGGAGATGGTGTTGGTATATGCCAGATATTTGGGTGTTGGGGCTCAAGAGTGTACATCGATCTCACTAGGAATAACTTTGAATCTTACTGAACTAATATCTAGAACAGCTATTACTGAATCGTTTTAAGTATTTTTGGCCTAATGAAATTGAACGCTATAGATGTTTTTTTTACATAATCTGTAATCATTAGTAAATGTTTTTATTTCTCACAATATGTGTGATCATTCATACACTCTAAAAGTTCTCCATTACTGTAGACGATTTCTGCATCGTTATAATTTTCGTCATTAATTTTCTATAAATGCCGCTTTATGCAGTAATGCAATAATCCTATTAATTAGAAAACTAATGGATAAGCTATAATCCGAAGGATTTGCAGATAAGTGTAAAATATACAAAAATTTAGGAATAATGTCTATCACATTTATTCTACATTTTATATTATTATTATTTTATTATTTATTCACATTTAAGTACGCTGAATGGTGAATTGTTTGCATATTTTCAAATTTATAATCACATATACAGAGAAATTATAATGTAGTGCTCTTTATTTTTGTTTACTATGGGATTAAATCCCATAAAAAAACTTCTGTCATGACCCAAACATAAACATGTTATCTGAGGAGAAAAGGTCTTCAAATCGATGTTTGCAATCGTTACTTTGAGAAATTTAAGCTAATAAAATAGATATACCAATCTTGGCCTGAAGTCCCCCGGAATTACAGTCGAAATCTGTAGCAACATCTCTTATATAGAGAAGATTACACATTAAGGATGGTTAAACAAATTTTAATTATAAAAAAATAATCAAAAATAATAATTTTACTTACACTGTCAAATTCAATATGAAATATGCACCATCGAAATATCTAACATCGATCTGGAAACCTTTTAATGAAATTATTTCGTTCGTTCTAAATGAATCAATTGTACTCAATCATATTTTCTATGTTTCTGTATTCATAAAAAGCTCTTTCTTGTAATAAACAATCGATTTTACACTACCCTAGTTATTTATTTACCTTTTCAAGTGCTTGGGTTCTTCAGCTGTACTGATTCCATTGAGTCCAAAACAGTTTGGAAAATAATTAGCTGTGATTTACTCATTGAATGACGTAGTCAACTAGTTATTAAAACAAATAAAAAGAGACATGAAAAAAACTTATAGTATCACGAGTAAAAGCTGGCAATCATCAATATAACTTTATAAACCAATGAGTATACAACAATTCGTATTGTATAGTAATTAAACTGCGTACTTTTTTGAGACCAAATTTAGGAAAAAAGTGCGTCAATTACGCCGTAAATATGGTATTGATTATTGGACATATCTATCATTTTCTATCATAAATATTAATTGGACATGTAAACAATATTCTATTTCTTTAAAGCATAAATTGAAATAATTTATGACTAAAATGAGACTTAAGAGCCACCTACCAAACTCTTCTGATATCTTTTTAAAATTTTGAATTTTCCCTCTTCATAATGGCTTCGTTAAAATTACGTAAAAATGATCACGAGATGTCACTCGGCAAGTATTAGCAAAAGATTCACGTTTATTACATTTTTTTTAAATTTCAGGGAAACATTCCTTAATATTTCACCTCCATTTGGATAAATTCGGTAGAGTATTCGGTATTCACCCATTTCCATTATTTCAAATTTAGTTCTGGATTCATAATATCTCAAAATAAAACTCTCGGTACCCTCGTATTGATAGACCTCGCCTTAGCCTCCCATGATTTCTCACATTTACGAGCGGATATCTTTTGGTATATAAGGATACGTACGGGAACCCAATGTTCGGGGGGTCATGGAGGAAATGCTAGACCAACTCAGGTTGGTTTACATTTCCAACATGACTTCCTTTTCCAGATCCCGGAAAACCCCGGGATCAAATTTTGAACGTAAGTTAAGACACCCGCCAAATTTTGAAAATAATTTAAGACACCTGAGGAATAAACCATTTCATCATAATTTTAAAAACGCAAAATCACGAAGAATTTAAAATGGAAAAGAATCTTAGAAAGAATTTTTTTCAAAATAACCGCGAAATGTTATGGAGTCGCCCCACCCTCATGCCCCTAAAGCCTATGGGGGTACGAAATATGTCTACTATTACTCTATTTATGTTACGTTCGATGACTAAAAGATTTAAATTACAGAGACACCTATAGAACTTCTTCTCAGAGCTCTATACATTTCAAATGTTCCCTCTTCAGCACGTACTCATCATACTCACCTTCCAACTATGATTCTGGTCTTGGCCGTTGTGGCGCTGATACTCACCAATTACCACAGGTATCATCTACCATATATCACCTTTGAACTAGGATTCTAGTCATGGCCGTTGTGGCGCTGATACCAACCAAGTACCACATGTATCATCTACCATACATCACCTTTGAACTAGGATTCCGGACTTTGCATTGCTGAGAACCACCATTATCATCTACTTAATTTATTATCCGATAAATTAATATCTCATTCATCCCCTTACTTCTCGCTTTTCTGCATCTCCCTTTTACGGAAGATATTTTCTGCTAAAATACAATTTAATTCCAACCCATTCATTGACAACGTGGGGAGTACTAGGCAAAATAAATAAAACCATATATCATGTTTTAAAACTCTTTAATAATGCAAATTTTACTACGTACATTCCGAGTATTTATATGAGACACATTACACAAATTCACTTACTTTACTATACGTGATTCACAAACCTCTGTTGATTAATTCTAAAAGAAAATTTCAACCTAAAATATGCCAACCCTTCTTACGCACACACACACACATATATATTCATTCTTTTTGGGTCATATTCATCTACTGCAATAAAATGTATTTATTTTTCCATCTCATCCTCCGTCAATCTTCTGTAACCTTTAAATCACTGTGATTCAAATGTTCGTAAAGATCAAGGCATGCATAAGGGTTAAAATTTAAGGACAGGCGGAAATATGTGACATCGAGTGAGATGTAACGATAAACGAGTAAAATGAGAAGGACATAAGATTCCTTACCTCAGAACTGCCCTCCACCTTACCAATCAGTGCACCTATGTAAATAAACATAAGCTTGAAAGAGTAAAAAATGAACTGACACATTAAGGCATGTGAATATACGGGGATCCGAACATTAACCATTCATTCATCACCATCTTACGTCCATTCCAGCGAGCAGTGGCTCTTTAATTCAAGTGGAACAAAGAATGAGTGTATCCCCTCTACATCTCTTTATCAACCTGCTAGAACTTACAAGAAATGTTTCCAAATTCACTGCATCAGCTTTCTTCCTCCTTATCCAGCTATCGAAGCGAGTCCCAAGCACTTTCTTATTATCTAAAATTTATTTAAACTTAAAATTTGACCGTTAACCACTAACATGTATCTTAAATAGTGAAAGGAATGCGAGTTTCTTACGAAGTGGTTCTTCATCGTTAACGATGCTCACGAAGTAATTATTACTGCATGCTGCTACGTTAATAATTTCCGGAAAAGCAAATGATCAAATGATTTTTTGCTTAGATTCTTGCTTTTTCTACGCAATTTAAATGTAAACGAACTTTATCTTCCGATATAAAACAGATTTTGTAGGTTTCTCCCTCTCTCTTTAAGGGTTACTTTCTTTGGCAAAAATTGGAGATGATTTTAATAGTTCTAGAAAGAATATAGGCTAAAAATTAGTATCAATAATTAATTATTAATATTCATAATTTTACATACATATATTAGCTTTATATTAATTACCAATGAATTAAAGTTATTCTTTAATTCATGAATTATTTGGATTCGGATATATAAGATACTACTAAGAAATAAAATCGAACTTTTATGAAGCTTATCATCCATCAAGTGCGAATGAAGAATGCTATTTTATATGAAAGAGTCTGAGCGGGTGGAAAGTTGAAATCGCAAAACCAACAGTTTTTCCTAATGAGATCTGTATCTCTCTTAAATAGGTATTTCTTTAGCGAAGGAAACGACTAATTGACGGGCGGAAAGCGATAAACTATCAAGCTCCCTGATATGGAAAGTTTTGTATATAGGCTCACCATATCTTCCGAAGATGATTTCAGAAAGCGTGGGTCTCCTTGCCGCGTGGGGAGTGCAACGCGTGAACCGCTACTGATGCGTGGGTATGCAAAGCAGTGACTCACGCGTGCATTTCCCCGGCATCCGACTTGGCAAGATGATGGAAGAAGCTGATTGTAGTATTTTACGGGAGTTTCGTGGGCACTAATTAACAGAAGGCCGAAAGTATAAATGGCAGGAGAAAGTCTGGACACAAAAGAATAGTTCCGAGAAGTCAAATTGATCGATAATGTAAATTTTAGGCAGGACCTTTAACAATTCATTCTGCATAGTCCTTATTTGTATCTCAATGTGTTTATAGAATTTTGATATAAATAGAAAGAGTTTTGACATTGACTAATGAACTCTTGCGAGTGAATATGAAACGATAAATTGTTTATTTAATATTTCCTTTTAGAATCACCTTAAGTCTGTCTTTTAAGAATAAAAAATTGATAGCTGAAACGAGAAAAGCCAAATTTCAATATGACTCTTGTGTAGAATATTATCACAATTTAGAGGAGGCTGAATTGGTTTAATTAGAAATTTTTTTAATTTATGAAAATAGCGATCTATCGACATAATCCTCGTTAATATTTCGCAACTTTTTTATATTGTAAACAATTTCTTCGTTATTTCGTTAATAATAATAATACTGAAATTACTAAAATATTAATAGTTTGTGAATAACAGTATTCTGGAAAAATATAGCATACACTTGGAATGAATTCTAGAGTTAGAACATATCAAATTAATATTGATTGAGTAAAACTGATCAATTTCTGACTATATTCTCGACACACAGGGGAATAAACTTGCCCTATCTATATTTATAGCAGAATAGTGTTTATGAGCTCTATGAAAAGCATACCATTCCATGGTCCACATACGTACAGTGTTTTCATTCACTAGTTCATACGCAGGTTCGAAGTCTTTCCAAGAGATTAATGAAAGATAAGAAAGAGGGGATATTTTATGAGGCGTGATCGTGCCGTGTTTTTAGCGTTTCGTGCGCTAATACCCTTTCTGGCCGACCCTTCGATTGCATCGTCGGAGGGAGGGCGTCACGACGGTAGGGGGAACACAGATATAGCGCCGCGACGCCGTATAGAACCTTCAGTCGCTCGAAAACTGCCCTCGACGACTCCCCCACCGCCGTCCCTCTTCTTTGCTACTCGATTCGATAGCCCCTTGTGAGAATTTACTCTGTTGTGCTGTCCTCTCCAACCGCCAAGCTGGTTTGCTACGTGGGAATGGCCTCCCTAGTGGAGTCGCCGGGGATCATATGGCAACTCATACCCCGGTGAGTACAGTGAAACGACGGAAAAATAACACCTGCTCAAAATGAACATTTCTAATTTCATTACCGTTGGCGTAACGAGGTTTCACTGTTATCAACGTCTTAAATATTCGATTCGAATATTTTGTTTACCATGTTTACTGTTTGATACATGACCCTTATTCATTACGGACGATTTTTACGTTAAAAATTTCAATTTCAAGATTTGATGCTTTTTGATGTTAGAATCAGAATTTTTTTAGAGAGATTTTGGAAAAAGTCCGCGATGAATTTATTCAGCGGCAAATTTTGTTGGACTATTTCTTCGGCTGCTAATCTGTTACCTACGTTGACCGGCATGTCGCATCTTTTTCCTGTACGATGGACCATCATGGTTCACGCTCCAATCGATCATCCGAACTTATTTCTTTTTAGGGATGATGACTGTTATCCGCTTTACCTCAAATTTTTTTCATAAATTCCTGGTCGATCCATCGCCTTCAGGTCTTAACCGTGCAAAATTCGATTCGTGATCCAAACACATCGTTACGAGGTAACTTGTGCATGAAATTGCCGATTTTCTCGCGATATACGAAAAGCACGTGGCTGTCTCTCGGAAAGTATAGTGCGCTAAAGTTAGGTCCCTCGATAATTGTGGGTTAAGCATGCATTTTTATCCTGACCTTCGTTTCATGAAACAAAATTTCATTGTTCCTATAAAAAATAATCGCCTAAAATTTTTCCGCTCTTTAAAGAAAAGATAAAAAATATTAAGGGCGTTCGGAATTTTTTCCACAGGTCGTCTTAATTTAGATTTTATTCCATGGGAATAGATTGACCTTCGATAGATGATTTTCGATGATAAGGATTTCTCGGTCAGTCGGTCGTTAGGAGAATAAAGATATCTTAAAGGGGATGGAATATGTTTGAAAATTTCAAACCAGAGCGAGATTACCTTCCATTTGGAAAAATAATCTTTTTTTTTGAAGTTGTCATCACTTAATTCTCTAATTATAATTAGGCTTCTTTCCGTTACGGGGGTAGAGAAAACATATTCCTAAACCATGATAACATTTATCGCTGTCACAATTATATGTTTTCACTACTATCATAGACTTTCCGTGAGAGAATACCCATTTAAAATTCACAACGAAGAGTCATCTATGAAAGTGCTTTTCAGAATGTTTTGATTTTTCCTAATGATCTTGATTTCGAAGTTTTAGCATGAAAATGCATGTTCCAAATCTCGGGGAAGTTTAATAAAATGGCAATCGCATATGTGATTACGTACCTTATACCCCCTGATTCTGGAGCAGACCTAAAGCATACTAACAGGAGATTATCCTATCATGGACAAGGGATGATAGCCGCTCGGGATTATACTCTCCCCTTGTACTCCCAAAGGGGATACACTTGATGCAGGACACCGATCCTCTGATATCTGTGATAAATAGAATCAACTACTCCATAATTCAACAACACTTAGTGACTCGAAATAATATTCGAGTGCGCTTAGAAGACTTTTACAAAAGTTTAATAGTATCGGGGAATAATTTTCAACACCAATTTGAAATCCACCTTTCAATTTCACTTATCTTTCATTAAATCAAAAAAGAAATTTCGTATAACGATCAAGAATAATTGCAATGACTTAAAAAAATTCATACCACTTCATTGAATTGCACAGTGAGTATACTTACGGGTTTTCCATGTCTTCTGTTCAATTATTCTGTTATAAATTTCAATCATTCCTTTTCGTAAGTGAATGGTTAACCAGTATACCCCTTAAAAAAGATTATACGAGATGATACAATTTTAATGAGAGCATCGTCAAATCTTATATAAATTAAAACTGTTATTTTGAGAATTATTCGTTAAATGTTTCATTATGAATCATCCAAAATATTTATTCTAAGTGAACTTTTCTTATGTGAAGGAAACTCTGCTCATAGTTTAATCATACGCTTGAGCTTCTTTAAGGTTTACATTTTCATCTTCAAAACATTTTATGCGATTCCGAATCATTTGAATTAAATATATAATATACATTTTTTTAGAGAAGCGAATGAATCACTTCTCTAAAAACCTCTTTTCTGTATTAGACTTTTTGAATTTGTGATGCGTATTTTTAATTTTTCCGTCATACAATATATTTCATTACGTACATGAATTCTAATTCGTAAATTTTTGATTAATCTAAATGTAAAATATAAAAGGCATGGAAATGAAAAAAATAATTTACCTATCCCATAATACATCCATTGCTGGAATACATTCCTCCATTCTGCTAATGGAAGCAGTCTAAATTGAAATTTTCGAACAACTCCAACCAGGCATTCGAACCTTGACATCACCCCTTTATCCTGTGGTTATAGGCAACGTGCACATCTCAATGAAGACACCGTTGCATAAACTTGCAGGATACTGAAATGAAGATACGGAGATAAATGTCGATCCACAATTTTTATAATTTTCTGTTTAACTTCTGGTTTCTTTCATTACCCATTTAATTTATAATAGAACTAAATCGTCTCATGACTTGCAAATCGTTTAGCTTATCGTAAATTTGAATTTGGTTTACTAATACTTTGAGTCTAGATTTTATAAAATCCCGATCACAATAAATAAATTAATTTTCTAATTCTATTTTAGATAAAATGACATTCGCAATAATCGTTATAAACTTTAGAGATATTTCAAAATTAAAATATATAATTTTTTATATTTAAGTAATTATGATTTTCGAATATAGCTTCATATAGCTACTTCATTTAGTCTTTCATACAGCTATTTTCTATTCGTTAGTCTTCCATCGAATATTTCTGAGGTCTCTACTTCAAAGTCACATTCACCTCATATCCTTCCATCTACATAACAAATTCCTTGCGAGTTCATTTCGAGGCAAGAGGACGAATTGAAAAAATGAACTCGAGAGCTTAACGGTCGCCTTCAAAACAAAAGGAAAAGTTTACCTTATTAGGCGCGCTCTGTTCGGCGCGTCAAAAAATGAAAGAACCCCGCTCTGCGGATATTTTGAAAGTTTCATTCTCGATGATAATAAAGCAAAATTTTTCATCAATGAAAAGAAACTTAAACTGTCTCATCCGATCTACTTCGAACTATTAAAATCCGAGCGCGCGATACTATGCCTCCATTGCGGGAGAGAGGGATCTCCCGAACAAATGAACAGCCTTTTCCGCAGAGGAAAAAATATCGCGGGAGAGGTGAATGAGGGAAGGTGTGATGGAGTGGGAATAAAGGTCACGAGGTATGGGAAGACACGGTTGGATGCGGGTGACTTTCCATCGTGAATGCAAAGGCGTATAAAGGGTGTAGACGATGGAGAATCGAAAGGCGATCGTGGAAAAAGCACAGGAGCGAATCTGTCGCCGAAGGAGTGGACGGAGAACGAATTAAAAGAGAAAAAAATTCACGTTGCACCTACGGTACGGAACGACGGTGGCGCCGCGGCGGGAAATAGATCGATAGACATGCGCCTATGGAGTCGATAGGGCTAGAGTGTGCACGGAAGAGAGCACTTAGCGGCGTGAAAACGAGCGGCAGTGGAATTCGTAGCGAGTAAACTGAGCGAGTGGACCCTAACGAGCGATGTTAAGAAGCTCGATAATTACGAAACAGAAATGCGCCCCGAAATTTGTTTCCCGTCTTAAAAAAATTTACACCCGTTCGGAAGGACTCGGTAGTTCGTGGACCGTCATAATTGCCGAATCCTTAGAATTATTATTTATATCGAGAGTGAATGCTGTCTTTACGCTCTTTTCTGTTGTCCAAAATGGCTTCTGGATCCACTGCTTGAGGTAATTAAAGGAATGAGGGAAGGAGTTTAAATTCGTTGGGAATAAGGTAGATTTTTACCCGAGTGGTATTTTAAATAATTTTCTCCCAAGAATGCATCGTTTAGAGTAACGTTTATACCTTTGCATGATGCTTTGACGTTAGAGCTTGTAGTGGTATCTTTTCTGCCAACAGTTTGCGAACGTAAAACTCTACCTACGATTATCAGAGCTTAGAGTAACGGAAACACTAAGATCACGATTTAATTTTTATCGCGATACTTCTTCCGCGTTCCATTAAAAATTTTCAAATTGCCTTTGATTCGCAGATGGTGTCGATTAAAACATCGATTAGAGTTCTCAAATACAACTCAGTGGTTACAGTAATTCAAATACATTTTTGTTTGCCTAAATTCTAGTTCACACACTCCTATTTAGATTATCAAAAAGAGTGACAAGTGTTCATTTTTTATCACCCAATGTTTTTATCAAGGTTTTTTAAAAATTCAAATTCCCCTCATGAATAGTCAATATCAATCAATCAATATTAAAATCCACAAAAATTCCGAGGCTTATTCAACTTTTACGAAATCTAAATGTACGGCACAATAATAAGACGGATTTTCGTTCGCATTCAGACGTATTTATTACGGGCGTTTTATGCATAACCTCAAAGAGATAACGGGTTAGTCCCTAACCTTCCACTTTTTCTCTCTTTTGTCTTAAGCCCGACATTGCTCTCGCCATAGAAAATAGAAAGGGAAGAAAACAATAGAGGGGTTATTCCGGCTGAAAATTTTACGGAGAGAGGATTTTAAAAGAATGGTAGGAAGGTAAAGTCCATTTATATTAGGGGTAAAATGCTAAAGGAAAAGTTCTGACGATGGGGTCGCAGAAATAGAAAGGGCAAATCGGTCGTGAGTTTTTCGACGGTTCGGCATTCAATCTTCTAGGGAAATAGAAAAGGGGTGGGAGGCAAGAAGAGGAAATATCCTCTCTATCGATATCGCATGTCCTTTAGGAAAGGGAAAGACGGTTTTCGTGCCCTCTCGAAAAAGAAAGGGTGGAGTGGGAAATCATCTTGGGCGGATTGCAAGGAGAAAAGGTGGGGTTAATGTTACCCCTCTCTCATTGCGATTGGAATGGAAAAGGAAACCAGAGACGTGATGAGCTCCGAGGCCATTAAAGCAAAAAAGAGACAGTTTTCGATAAGGGAGCTATAGGCGATGGAATGAGGCGATAAGGATTTTTATGACATTATGATGGCGCCGTTTAGTAATATCATCTCGCATTCTAGTAACTTACCCGCTTCTCTCTATCGATAATCCTGATTTTGTGGTTCTTGAACATCTTATTGTTCACTCCGATGCAGAAACTCCTGGGTCCGGCATTAAAACAATTCCTGGCCTATTTTCTATTGGAAAAGGAAAATAGACAATTAAACGAGGATTTTCTGTTTATGTGTGGGTTAAAGTTTAAAGTTACTGAGCAAGATATAACTTCAATAAATTAGACCCAGAATCTGCAAAAGAATCCAGGAAGTTTTATATGCATATATAACTTCGGTCAATTTTCAAATGTCTTATCAAGGATCTTTTCCCTCGTCCGTGATGAGGCTCATTTCGATAAAACTAGGCTGTTTGCATTTTCTGCTGCAGTCTCTCTGAAATATATTGTCTTGAAAATCGTATTCCTCATCGATGACCCACTTATTGCATTTTACATTGCGTGACTTTCCAAGGCCTTGTATTGTATGTTTTTAGGGTAAGAATCGACCTTGGACTAGCATCTCCCATTTCAAATGAATATAAAAATCGATCACTTGGCCTGAAATTTTAATAGACTCTTCATTTTACAAATAATTTACCTTCCTTAGAAAATGTGGCGTTATCCATTCCGGATGTCAAAGCAGTTCTTCCGAAATTTTATATTTATCATTTTTAAATAAACGAATTTATAAAATTAATAATCTTAAGCAGATTAAATAATGAATAGTTTGAAAATAATTAAATAATTATACCATGTACGTATCATTAATGATAAAGGAAATATTAGATGGATTTTATATGGAAATTATTCATAATTGTAGTTCTGTTACATGCTGATGGGCGAATAATCTTCAGCTAAATAAACAATGCTAATCACTAGTGATAAATAATGTTATTTTTGGTATTTTGGACCTATATTTTGAAAGAATTCAATATTTACCAATGTATTTTTAGTGTCATTTTTTAACACTTGGGGCAATATCTATTTTCACGCCAGCTGACATGAAAGGATCGCATGCAACAGATAAGGAATCTCATCGCCCTCGCAACAAAACATGCGGATCCGTCTCTCACTAGCACCGATTTATTTCCTCCAACCCTGTGAGAACTCTATCTTGCGAATCTATCTTTACCACCTTCCGTAGGACATTAACCTCAAACTGAAACAGTCGAATTTCGAAAGAAACGCTTCTTGTTGTGGTAAATCATATGAAATAGCGCGTACAGTATCCAAAAAAAGTACAAGAGAAATGACATTTGCTGCTAAATCTTCTCTGGAGTGTGAGGCAACAGCTAGTTACATTCAGTGCTTAATAGTGCTTAATTTTTATATTCTCTTATATTATTCCCACTCTCAAACACTTTACTTTTAATATAAATGAAACATTACCCACCCGATAATGATTCTTTTTAAGGGAATGTGAGTGAGAATTCCAGATTGATCCAGATACTTTAGCAAGCAAAGAATTTTGTCATTTCTGATAGGAACATTATTTATCCTCGAGATTGCGTGCTGCTTCTATTTTGACAGATTTTCGTGCCTGACGCTCATGTAAAGAATTATCATTTATTTACAGAAATAATTTTTTTCGCCGCATGTGAACATAATATTTTCAAAAACTTTCGTCGTAAATATTTACAATGCCGATTCCTAATAAAACTATCCTCAGAGTAAAAAAAACTCAAAGTGCGACAAACAAACGTTACGTCACATTCCATACCATCTCTGTCAGATCATTTTAATCCATTCATAAAAATCACACAAGTACCTTTAGAATAACTACCTTGAGGTATTTTATATCATCGTACACCAGAAACGCTTATCTTAGTAAGGTAAATTCATTTTTTTAGATTCCATGGCAATGGAATATGGAACAGTAATTGTTAAAGATAATAATTTGTCTAGGCCCCTCTTTTAGGAAAATTGGAGCACTCCTTCTTTTCCCTATAAGTATATACATTCGTTTTTCATTGTCGTATCTGACGTGTCTCGAGCCCATTTCATCTAGAATTACCCTCAGAAACACATTTCCTCGGCTTAATAGTGAAAAAATGACAGTTCGCTCTTGAGATGGAAAAATATCGATCGATTTTCGGGATTGCAAACTAATTTAAGTCAGTGAATGGAATAAAGGCTTATTTTTGGTTTTGAAGTTTACGATATCCCAGTATGGAAATGAAAAGGCAGAAAAAAATTGATATTGCTCATTTTCTACTAAAAAAGTGGTAAATAAATCATTATTTTTAGAATATATTACATATAAAGCTGACAATTTTAATTGTACTATTTTATTAGTAATTACTTTTTATATAAGTTTCATCTGAAGACCTCTCAAAAGGTAGAAAAAGAACTTAAACCTATTCAATATCACTTTTTATACGTTTGATGTGTTTTCATTCTACTCTAATTTAATTAATATGACCATACTCAAAACACCTTGTTATAATCTTGAGTATCATATTGACTGAAAAGAATGTTGGATCCAGTTGATACCAACAATTTTCATTGAACATATTTTTTATCCGTATTCTGCCCAAAGATCTTAGTTTTAAACAGCAAGTTTCTCGCGTATTGAATAACATGAATAAAATACACGCATCGAATATATTTTGGGTATCTCGAAAAATATGAAGGTTCAGAATCACGATTGATTTTCTCTTTGAAACCCTTCCTTTCGCCTCAACATCTTCTCTTTACTTCGCTCGCTGAGAAAATCACAAAACCAAAATAAATGATTTTCAACGAAGGAAAATCCAAATAGTTCCAAAAACTTTTTTTTGCCGTCAATCCAGCCTTTCAATATCCTTTATTACTGACGTAACTATTTATTACTGTGATAATTGATTTCATTACTACACCTTACAATAGTCTATATTTAAGTGCGATGATTACAAAATATCAGTGCGACACTTGGCGAGAAGTAGGCCAAAGGAAGAGCGTTGAAAAGGGGAAGTGCGGGGCGTCGTGGGAAAAACGAGACTCATTACCTTGAACTCCTTTGTTAGGGAGCGAGGCCAAGTGGCACGCGAGGCACAAGAAAAAATCCACGCTTCGGATTCAGATGTTGCTGATATACGAGCTAATTCCCGCCTTTCGGAAGAGCTTCTGTTTTGACGGTCTTCTCACTCGGGAATAGAAACAAGCCACGAACACGTGTTTCACTCTGAATGCCGTTATCTATCAATCCTGTTGCTTTTTCTATTTTTTCTCACAGACTACTATCCCCGCCGGGGATTGATAATTTTCCTTTCGATGTATCTTTCCCAGATTCGGTCTCTTAAATTTTTATTTTTCGAGAGATATCCTTAATAGGATAAGATATTCGAATACGCTTGTAACACACGAGAAATGATACACATTTTATGAACAAGATTTGTACAAAATTACTACACTTTTCTTAAAACCGATGTACTTAGCGGTAACTCTTTAATCGTAGTGAATTTCCTTCGTCGACTTTAGTTTTTCACCGATATATCGTATCGTTCTTACGACGGTTTCGATAATCGATGGACAATATTTGAACAATATCAAAACTACCTTTCAGACAATAAACCCAACTGATGTTTCAAATTTTAAATTCAAAACTTATTTTATTCTTGCTATTTTAATTGATCATTGGTTTGGTCCAATCTAACCAAAAATGTTCCTATGGACACACAAAATGCATTACTACGTAAATCACTTAAAAGTTAATGTCTGCTTTTAATTGCAGTCGAATCCTAAGTAAATATTTGTGTGATAGCCACAATTTGATTTGACCCTTCTTAACGTCACGAGTCGCTCCAGTAACCTAATTTGAAGGCTGAATATTTTGAAAAGAGGAGGAATTGTTAATACAGAGGGTTGAATCGCTTTATTTAGGATTTATCGCTCTCTTCAACCGACCTCTGGTGTGATAAGGGTCTTAAGGTTTCCGATTCTACCAACCTCGTTTCATTTTTCGACCTTGTGGATACGGCAAATGTATAGCGTGAGCGAATAGCCCTCCTTTAAAAGGGAACGAAAACAAACGAGGTCGAAGAATCATTCCAACCTAACTAAAACTGAATATTTTATCCTTTTGGAATGATCTTATCAAATGAGTTGTCTTGCATATTTCTTGACACAATGAAAATATCTCCGATCTCATTAGAGTACTACCTTGGCTGCGTTTATGTATAATATTGCCTCGGTAGAAACTATTTTCTCACGAACAAGAATATTTTCCGCAAGAGTTAGTGTCCGCTCTCACTTCTTATAAATCTTCTCCATCATCCATCATATGCTAACGATGATCAAAGGCTTAGAAACAATTCGATTTCACTAATAATAATCACTCAGATCTCGGCTCGAAAAGACTTAAGATAAAATAATTTCAAAATTCCAAGCCACAAAACTGAACATTTCGTTATTATGAAACGATTCGCTAATTTATTTTCGGTTTCTGAGATATAGAAGCTTGTTAAATGTTAGCAGGCGAGGTAATTCAGCTTCGATCGATATCAAATTTTTATCGACCTAAGATGTATCAAATTTAATCTAAATAAACGCTACTTTAAAATGTTACTAAGCCCTTCTCTTTATCCTTGGTTGACAGGCGCCACTTTTGCATCCATCGACAGCAGAATCAGTTCCTCACCGATAGCACGCCTCCGTATGCTGTTAGCCCTTCCGAAAGTGGTTCGGCTACGTCTTCCACGCACGCAACTTTTGTCGCATATTCACCAGAGGAAGTGCAACGCCCGAGGCTTCAACGCCTAGACACTCACCTTCATCCAGAAGGAGAACTAGACGCCTCCACGTCCACAACCAAGTGAGTATAGGTTCAGCACAACATGCAGAAATAAGGAGCTCTTGTGGTCTTAAGCAAAACGGGTCTCCTGTAATAAGAGAAAAAGCTATTTAAGATGATTTTCATTTTTGGTTATGTCACGGGTCCTCAATTTATGGTTCGTAAGCGGATAACACAATCCTGTGACAGATTATAACAAGAATGTTAATGGGCCAAACAATTTTTTTACTATAACTTTAAATTTTTATATTTTAAATTAATATTATAAACACTATCAAGAGGCCCACATACTTATACGAAGTCATTCTTTCAATCATGATGTGACCTCCTAAGCTCATATTTATACAAATGTAGGACCCAAATTAATATTATAAACACGTTATAAATGCTTATAATATTCTTTTGATTCCAGTGCTTGATAAGTACGACTTTTCGCATTCATTTTGACAAATAAATAAATGATGATATTGGTACGTTACAAAGGATGCGACAAAGTGTTCATATATTTCTCCTTTTATCACCATAGATCGTACTATGTTCCTCTTCCGCTTTCTGAAAGAGTACATCCAGTACATCCTCCAGAGCCCACTTTGAAACCATTCGAAGGTCATCTGGAAACAACATCGGCCTATAAGGCAGACTTCGACGAAAAGCATGCCGAAAGACAAGCAAGGTAACGTACTAGAAATACACCTTCGTGAAATTAAAAAGAATGATGAGTTTATATTTGGACGCTCGCCTCCATTTAAGTCACCTGCATCCTTAATGTCTACTTTATGAGCTCCTGCTTCGAGTGAAGATAGATTGACTGTAGAAAGCCAGTAATAAATATCTATTAAAAATATTCAATAGTCCCCCGTAATAATTTTCTCAAAATTATCCCCGTAATAATTAAGTACATTAAACTATACTTTAATCCTTGAATCAAATTTTGATCGATTTTATTTTGCTTCTTCAGTTTTTAAAAATTGAAATGCGGACAGATAATCCATTGAAAACTTACGCTCAATGTTTTGCTGCATCACCACTTGATGAGTAACAGCGATATTTTCTCGCTAAAGTATAAAATTGCTGTACATTAACGCAACGTGTTCCTCAAAGGTTCAAATACGAGGACCACCTCCACCTCGAGGGAGAGTTCGAGGGGAGGAGGCGAGATGAGTACACTGCAACGAGAGGAGAGAGGGCAGTGGTGGCGAGACATGAAGATCACCTCCATCCTGAAGGAGCGTTCGAAGGAAGGAGGAGAGATGAGTACACGGCCACCAGAGGAGAGAGGGCTGAGATCAAAAGGCATGAAGATCATCTGAAGCTGGAAGGAGATTTCATTGGGAGGAGGAGAGAAGAATACACGGCTACTAGAGGAGAGAGGGCCGAGATTAAGAGGCAAGAAGACCATCTGAAGATGGAGGGCGAATTCACCGGACAGAGAAGGGTAGAGTACACTGCTACGAAAGGAGAGAGAGCTGTGGTCAAGAGACACGAAGATCATCTCACAGTGGGAGGAGAGTTCCATGGTAAGATAGGGCATTAAACGAACTGCAATTCGTGGGCCGCCATTTCATCGTTAGTATATATATAGAGTATATTAAGAGAGCTTAATCGTTTAAAACCATGGGTATGAGTTTACAAGCATCATTATTATAAGAAGTTAAATGGAAGAAGAGACTTTTCAGTCTCGCCTGAAGACCTGCAATACCTTGCTCACTACTTCCTTTCAAACGTTATGATGCTATTGCACTGCAGAAGACCATCTGAATGTATTCGTATATGAACCCGGAATTTATAACTAGTTAACTCTTTATAATATAGCAAATTTACTTAATAAAGATAAACATAATATTGATGAACATAATACAGAAGAGGACGAAACTGCAGCACAAAATACATTTCATTTCTCAAAGTAATTTGATTCAACCGAATCTAAAAAACAGTGATTTTTTTCAATCTTAAATACAAACCGAATTATTAATTGTTTGAAAAAACATACCTATGAAACTTCAAATTTATAAATACGATATACTATGCATAAGTAATATAAGGACTTAGATAGTGCTGAAATTTTAACTATTGATTGAAATAGTTAATAATCACTTTCATATCTGTTTTCTTATAAATATTTCACTTGTCAACTCCAGGTGAAACAACAACAGCATCTGAGTATCGAGGGGAGATGGGAGTTAGATCAACTCTAATCAGGCGTAAAACCTGGACGAAAGAGGAAGCAGAGGAAGCTGCAAAAGCTGCAGCGGCTGCAGTGCGAAATTTAGCACTCTCAAAATCTCAAAGCACATCTGTGATGCAGCATCAGAAAGCTGCAACAAGTACATCACATACTTCAGTCACTGAAAAGAGGACATCAGTGACTGAAATTAGGGGAGAACAAAAAGTGAGTAATTTTGTGATCGATCTTATTAAAAAAATGCTATTTTAAGATAGTATACGCGCACAGAATCGACGTCGATAAAACTCTAAAACAAGACTTTAGCCTTTATTCTTTAGAATAAAGATAATGACTAGTATTTTAACCTCCTTTTAGGAAACTTCCCGTACCGAACGAAGAGGTGATGTGCAAGAAATCGTGAGCTTGGAGAGTAGAGAAGGAGAACTACAAAATTTACAAGTGGAATATCTGACGTCAGAAACTGACGGTTACACGAAGGAGAGGAGAAGAACTTGGACGAAGGAAGAAACCGAGCAATATCTCAAGTCTCAGCAGTCAGCCTTAGAATCTATAACGGCCACTACAAAAGATACCAGAATTTATGAACGAGTTACGCCTAAAAGACCTCAGGATAACCTAAAACCTGAAGGAGAATTTGAAGGAAGACCACTTAAGAAAGATGAATACAAACCAGTGACTGGAGAAAGAGCTGATGTAAAGAAACCCAAAGATAACCTGAGGCCAGAGGGAGAATTCCAAGGAACTCCCAAAAATAAAGATGATTTTCGACCAACGAGAGGGGAGAGAGCAGATGTGAAAAAACCCAAGGATAATTTAAAAATGGAAGGAGAATTTTCGGGAACTCCGAAGAATAAGGAGGATTACCGGCCAGGAGAACGGGTCAAGGTGAAAAAACCACAGGACAATTTATTCCCAGAGGGAGAATTCACCGATAATAGACCAAGAGATGACTACAAACCCGTGCAAGGGGAACGTCCAGAGATTAAAAAATACAACGATAACCTAAGGCCAGGTCAGGGAGAATTTGGTGGGCCAAGACCTAGGGACGATTATACACCAACAAAAGGTGAACGACCTCAACCTATTAAACAAAAGGACAATTTGAGACCAGAGGGGGAATTTTATCGACCTGAAGAAGAGCGAGTTGGCCCAGGAGAGCGACCAAGACCAATTAAGCCATCCGACAACCTAAAACCAGAAGGTGACTTCTATAAACCAGACAAACAGACACCGGGTCGTGGTGAGAGACCATCACCAATAAGACATCCAGATAACCTGAAACCAGAGGGTGACTTTTACCGTCCTGAAGAGGAGCGAGTTGGCCCAGGAGAGCGACCAAGACCAATTAAGCCATCCGACAACCTCAAACCAGAGGGTGACTTCTATAAACCAGACAAACAGACACCGGGTCGTGGTGAGAGACCATCACCAATAAGACATCCAGATAACTTGAAACCAGAGGGTGACTTTTACCGTCCTGAAGAAGAACGAGTTGGACCTGGAGAGCGGCCGAAGCCTATAAAACCCAGTGACAACCTAAAAATGGAAGGAGATTTTGATCGACCGACAAAAACATCCCCCGGAAGAGGAGAAAGACCAGATATAAAGAAACATCCCGATAACCTAAAGCCAGAGGGAGAATTCTATCGACCCGAAGATAAACCAATGGGCCCAGGAGAGCGATCTAAACCAATAAAGCCCACTGATAACCTAAAAATGGAAGGTGATTTCGATAGACCTGAAAAAAAGAAACCGGGAAGAGCGGAGAGACCTGAAATAAAGAAACATCCGGACAACCTGAAGCCCGAGGGCGACTTCTACCGGCCGGAAGAAGAGCGAGTTGGTCCAGGAGAGCGACCAAGACCCATTAAGCCATCCGACAATCTCAAACCAGAAGGGGACTTCTACAGACCCGAGCAGGGAACTCCCGGCCGCGGCGAGAGACCATCCCCCATCAGGCACCCCGACAATCTGAAGCCGGAGGGTGACTTTTACCGACCCGAGGAGGAACGCGTCGGTCCCGGAGAGCGACCCAAGCCGATCAAACCCAGCGACAACCTACGGATGGAGGGCGACTTCGACAGGCCCGAAAAAACAACACCCGGAAGGGGAGAGAGACCCGAAATCAAGAAACATCCGGATAACCTCCGACCGGAGGGAGAATTCTATCGGCCGAAGGAAGAGCCTCTCGGACCGGGCGAGCGTCCAAAGCCGATCAAGCCCTCCGACAACCTAAGGATGGAAGGAGACTTCGACCGCCCGGAGAAGACCACTCCAGGCCGAGCTGAGAGACCACAGATCACCAAGCATCCGGACAACCTGAGACCCGAAGGCGAATTCATCGATTCCCGCAGTCGAGACGATTTCACCCCCGTGAAAGGAGAGAGACCTAAGCAAATCAGACACCCGGACAACCTCAAACCAGAGGGAGAGTTTGACCGCAGTCCAAGAGACGACTACAAGCCCGTGCGCGGTGAGAGGCATGAAGTAACTAAACATCCCGACAACCTGAAACCAGAAGGCACCTTCGGAGGCCCACGGCCGAGGGACGACTACAAACCCGTTGTTGGAGAGCGGCAAGTTGTCAAAAAGCACGCGGACAATTTGAAAATGGAAGGAGAATTCATTGACCTCACCACCAGAAATGATTACACCGTCGTAAAGGGAGAAAGAGCGGAAGTCGTGAGGCGAAGCGATAATCTTCGTGTCGAGGGCGACTTTACCGACACAAGAACACGCGATGATTACGTCGTTTGCCGTGGCGAAAGAGCAGATATGATTAGGAGAGAAGATAATCTCAAACTCACCGGCGAATACATCGACGTCAAAAGAAAAGATGACTACGGAAGAGTGGTGCGAGTTGAAAGAGTAGAGGTTACCAGACACCCGGACAACCTCAAACCCGAAGGCGAGTTCGGTGGACCGCGGTCGAGAGACGATTTCACTCCCGTTAAGGCAGACAGACCCAAACAAGTACGCCACCCGGATAACCTGAGACCCGAAGGAGAATTCACGGACAACCGCCCGCGGGACGACTTCAAACCCGTTAGGGGTGAAAGACCAGAAATCAAGAAGCACCCGGACAACCTCAAGCCGGAGGGAGAGTTCGGAGGACCCAGGCCTAGAGACGACTTCAGACCGATGAACGCGGAGAGACCCAAGCAGGTTAGGCACCCTGACAACCTGAAGATGGAGGGCGACTTTGATAGGCCCGAGAAAACGACTCCCGGAAGAGGAGAGCGACCTGAAATCAAGAGGCATCCCGACAATCTCAAGCCCGAGGGAGAATTTTACCGACCGGAGGAAGAGCGCGTAGGACCGGGAGAGCGCCCCAGACCTATCAAGCCTTCTGATAACCTGAAAATGGAAGGGGACTTTGACAGGCCGAAGCAGGAGTCTCCAGGACGAGGAGAGAGGCCGTCTCCCATCAGACATCCAGACAACCTGAAGCCCGAGGGCGACTTCTACCGGCCGGAAGAAGAGCGAGTTGGTCCAGGAGAGCGACCAAGACCCATTAAGCCATCCGACAATCTCAAACCAGAAGGGGACTTCTACAGACCCGAGCAGGGAACTCCCGGCCGCGGCGAGAGACCATCCCCCATCAGGCACCCCGACAATCTGAAGCCGGAGGGTGACTTTTACCGACCCGAGGAGGAACGCGTCGGTCCCGGAGAGCGACCCAAGCCGATCAAACCCAGCGACAACCTACGGATGGAGGGCGACTTCGACAGGCCCGAAAAAACAACACCCGGAAGGGGAGAGAGACCCGAAATCAAGAAACATCCGGATAACCTCCGACCGGAGGGAGAATTCTATCGGCCGAAGGAAGAGCCTCTCGGACCGGGCGAGCGTCCAAAGCCGATCAAGCCCTCCGACAACCTAAGGATGGAAGGAGACTTCGACCGCCCGGAGAAGACCACTCCAGGCCGAGCTGAGAGACCACAGATCACCAAGCATCCGGACAACCTGAGACCCGAAGGCGAATTCATCGATTCCCGCAGTCGAGACGATTTCACCCCCGTGAAAGGAGAGAGACCTAAGCAAATCAGACACCCGGACAACCTCAAACCAGAGGGAGAGTTTGACCGCAGTCCAAGAGACGACTACAAGCCCGTGCGCGGTGAGAGGCATGAAGTAACTAAACATCCCGACAACCTGAAACCAGAAGGCACCTTCGGAGGCCCACGGCCGAGGGACGACTACAAACCCGTTGTTGGAGAGCGGCAAGTTGTCAAAAAGCACGCGGACAATTTGAAAATGGAAGGAGAATTCATTGACCTCACCACCAGAAATGATTACACCGTCGTAAAGGGAGAAAGAGCGGAAGTCGTGAGGCGAAGCGATAATCTTCGTGTCGAGGGCGACTTTACCGACACAAGAACACGCGATGATTACGTCGTTTGCCGTGGCGAAAGAGCAGATATGATTAGGAGAGAAGATAATCTCAAACTCACCGGCGAATACATCGACGTCAAAAGAAAAGATGACTACGGAAGAGTGGTGCGAGTTGAAAGAGTAGAGGTTACCAGACACCCGGACAACCTCAAACCCGAAGGCGAGTTCGGTGGACCGCGGTCGAGAGACGATTTCACTCCCGTTAAGGCAGACAGACCCAAACAAGTACGCCACCCGGATAACCTGAGACCCGAAGGAGAATTCACGGACAACCGCCCGCGGGACGACTTCAAACCCGTTAGGGGTGAAAGACCAGAAATCAAGAAGCACCCGGACAACCTCAAGCCGGAGGGAGAGTTCGGAGGACCCAGGCCTAGAGACGACTTCAGACCGATGAACGCGGAGAGACCCAAGCAGGTTAGGCACCCTGACAACCTGAAGATGGAGGGCGACTTTGATAGGCCCGAGAAAACGACTCCCGGAAGAGGAGAGCGACCTGAAATCAAGAGGCATCCCGACAATCTCAAGCCCGAGGGAGAATTTTACCGACCGGAGGAAGAGCGCGTAGGACCGGGAGAGCGCCCCAGACCTATCAAGCCTTCTGATAACCTGAAAATGGAAGGGGACTTTGACAGGCCGAAGCAGGAGTCTCCAGGACGAGGAGAGAGGCCGTCTCCCATCAGACATCCAGACAACCTGAAGCCCGAGGGCGACTTCTACCGGCCGGAAGAAGAGCGAGTTGGTCCAGGAGAGCGACCAAGACCCATTAAGCCATCCGACAATCTCAAACCAGAAGGGGACTTCTACAGACCCGAGCAGGGAACTCCCGGCCGCGGCGAGAGACCATCCCCCATCAGGCACCCCGACAATCTGAAGCCGGAGGGTGACTTTTACCGACCCGAGGAGGAACGCGTCGGTCCCGGAGAGCGACCCAAGCCGATCAAACCCAGCGACAACCTACGGATGGAGGGCGACTTCGACAGGCCCGAAAAAACAACACCCGGAAGGGGAGAGAGACCCGAAATCAAGAAACATCCGGATAACCTCCGACCGGAGGGAGAATTCTATCGGCCGAAGGAAGAGCCTCTCGGACCGGGCGAGCGTCCAAAGCCGATCAAGCCCTCCGACAACCTAAGGATGGAAGGAGACTTCGACCGCCCGGAGAAGACCACTCCAGGCCGAGCTGAGAGACCACAGATCACCAAGCATCCGGACAACCTGAGACCCGAAGGCGAATTCATCGATTCCCGCAGTCGAGACGATTTCACCCCCGTGAAAGGAGAGAGACCTAAGCAAATCAGACACCCGGACAACCTCAAACCAGAGGGAGAGTTTGACCGCAGTCCAAGAGACGACTACAAGCCCGTGCGCGGTGAGAGGCATGAAGTAACTAAACATCCCGACAACCTGAAACCAGAAGGCACCTTCGGAGGCCCACGGCCGAGGGACGACTACAAACCCGTTGTTGGAGAGCGGCAAGTTGTCAAAAAGCACGCGGACAATTTGAAAATGGAAGGAGAATTCATTGACCTCACCACCAGAAATGATTACACCGTCGTAAAGGGAGAAAGAGCGGAAGTCGTGAGGCGAAGCGATAATCTTCGTGTCGAGGGCGACTTTACCGACACAAGAACACGCGATGATTACGTCGTTTGCCGTGGCGAAAGAGCAGATATGATTAGGAGAGAAGATAATCTCAAACTCACCGGCGAATACATCGACGTCAAAAGAAAAGATGACTACGGAAGAGTGGTGCGAGTTGAAAGAGTAGAGGTTACCAGACACCCGGACAACCTCAAACCCGAAGGCGAGTTCGGTGGACCGCGGTCGAGAGACGATTTCACTCCCGTTAAGGCAGACAGACCCAAACAAGTACGCCACCCGGATAACCTGAGACCCGAAGGAGAATTCACGGACAACCGCCCGCGGGACGACTTCAAACCCGTTAGGGGTGAAAGACCAGAAATCAAGAAGCACCCGGACAACCTCAAGCCGGAGGGAGAGTTCGGAGGACCCAGGCCTAGAGACGACTTCAGACCGATGAACGCGGAGAGACCCAAGCAGGTTAGGCACCCTGACAACCTGAAGATGGAGGGCGACTTTGATAGGCCCGAGAAAACGACTCCCGGAAGAGGAGAGCGACCTGAAATCAAGAGGCATCCCGACAATCTCAAGCCCGAGGGAGAATTTTACCGACCGGAGGAAGAGCGCGTAGGACCGGGAGAGCGCCCCAGACCTATCAAGCCTTCTGATAACCTGAAAATGGAAGGGGACTTTGACAGGCCGAAGCAGGAGTCTCCAGGACGAGGAGAGAGGCCGTCTCCCATCAGACATCCAGACAACCTGAAGCCCGAGGGCGACTTCTACCGGCCGGAAGAAGAGCGAGTTGGTCCAGGAGAGCGACCAAGACCCATTAAGCCATCCGACAATCTCAAACCAGAAGGGGACTTCTACAGACCCGAGCAGGGAACTCCCGGCCGCGGCGAGAGACCATCCCCCATCAGGCACCCCGACAATCTGAAGCCGGAGGGTGACTTTTACCGACCCGAGGAGGAACGCGTCGGTCCCGGAGAGCGACCCAAGCCGATCAAACCCAGCGACAACCTACGGATGGAGGGCGACTTCGACAGGCCCGAAAAAACAACACCCGGAAGGGGAGAGAGACCCGAAATCAAGAAACATCCGGATAACCTCCGACCGGAGGGAGAATTCTATCGGCCGAAGGAAGAGCCTCTCGGACCGGGCGAGCGTCCAAAGCCGATCAAGCCCTCCGACAACCTAAGGATGGAAGGAGACTTCGACCGCCCGGAGAAGACCACTCCAGGCCGAGCTGAGAGACCACAGATCACCAAGCATCCGGACAACCTGAGACCCGAAGGCGAATTCATCGATTCCCGCAGTCGAGACGATTTCACCCCCGTGAAAGGAGAGAGACCTAAGCAAATCAGACACCCGGACAACCTCAAACCAGAGGGAGAGTTTGACCGCAGTCCAAGAGACGACTACAAGCCCGTGCGCGGTGAGAGGCATGAAGTAACTAAACATCCCGACAACCTGAAACCAGAAGGCACCTTCGGAGGCCCACGGCCGAGGGACGACTACAAACCCGTTGTTGGAGAGCGGCAAGTTGTCAAAAAGCACGCGGACAATTTGAAAATGGAAGGAGAATTCATTGACCTCACCACCAGAAATGATTACACCGTCGTAAAGGGAGAAAGAGCGGAAGTCGTGAGGCGAAGCGATAATCTTCGTGTCGAGGGCGACTTTACCGACACAAGAACACGCGATGATTACGTCGTTTGCCGTGGCGAAAGAGCAGATATGATTAGGAGAGAAGATAATCTCAAACTCACCGGCGAATACATCGACGTCAAAAGAAAAGATGACTACGGAAGAGTGGTGCGAGTTGAAAGAGTAGAGGTTACCAGACACCCGGACAACCTCAAACCCGAAGGCGAGTTCGGTGGACCGCGGTCGAGAGACGATTTCACTCCCGTTAAGGCAGACAGACCCAAACAAGTACGCCACCCGGATAACCTGAGACCCGAAGGAGAATTCACGGACAACCGCCCGCGGGACGACTTCAAACCCGTTAGGGGTGAAAGACCAGAAATCAAGAAGCACCCGGACAACCTCAAGCCGGAGGGAGAGTTCGGAGGACCCAGGCCTAGAGACGACTTCAGACCGATGAACGCGGAGAGACCCAAGCAGGTTAGGCACCCTGACAACCTGAAGATGGAGGGCGACTTTGATAGGCCCGAGAAAACGACTCCCGGAAGAGGAGAGCGACCTGAAATCAAGAGGCATCCCGACAATCTCAAGCCCGAGGGAGAATTTTACCGACCGGAGGAAGAGCGCGTAGGACCGGGAGAGCGCCCCAGACCTATCAAGCCTTCTGATAACCTGAAAATGGAAGGGGACTTTGACAGGCCGAAGCAGGAGTCTCCAGGACGAGGAGAGAGGCCGTCTCCCATCAGACATCCAGACAACCTGAAGCCCGAGGGCGACTTCTACCGGCCGGAAGAAGAGCGAGTTGGTCCAGGAGAGCGACCAAGACCCATTAAGCCATCCGACAATCTCAAACCAGAAGGGGACTTCTACAGACCCGAGCAGGGAACTCCCGGCCGCGGCGAGAGACCATCCCCCATCAGGCACCCCGACAATCTGAAGCCGGAGGGTGACTTTTACCGACCCGAGGAGGAACGCGTCGGTCCCGGAGAGCGACCCAAGCCGATCAAACCCAGCGACAACCTACGGATGGAGGGCGACTTCGACAGGCCCGAAAAAACAACACCCGGAAGGGGAGAGAGACCCGAAATCAAGAAACATCCGGATAACCTCCGACCGGAGGGAGAATTCTATCGGCCGAAGGAAGAGCCTCTCGGACCGGGCGAGCGTCCAAAGCCGATCAAGCCCTCCGACAACCTAAGGATGGAAGGAGACTTCGACCGCCCGGAGAAGACCACTCCAGGCCGAGCTGAGAGACCACAGATCACCAAGCATCCGGACAACCTGAGACCCGAAGGCGAATTCATCGATTCCCGCAGTCGAGACGATTTCACCCCCGTGAAAGGAGAGAGACCTAAGCAAATCAGACACCCGGACAACCTCAAACCAGAGGGAGAGTTTGACCGCAGTCCAAGAGACGACTACAAGCCCGTGCGCGGTGAGAGGCATGAAGTAACTAAACATCCCGACAACCTGAAACCAGAAGGCACCTTCGGAGGCCCACGGCCGAGGGACGACTACAAACCCGTTGTTGGAGAGCGGCAAGTTGTCAAAAAGCACGCGGACAATTTGAAAATGGAAGGAGAATTCATTGACCTCACCACCAGAAATGATTACACCGTCGTAAAGGGAGAAAGAGCGGAAGTCGTGAGGCGAAGCGATAATCTTCGTGTCGAGGGCGACTTTACCGACACAAGAACACGCGATGATTACGTCGTTTGCCGTGGCGAAAGAGCAGATATGATTAGGAGAGAAGATAATCTCAAACTCACCGGCGAATACATCGACGTCAAAAGAAAAGATGACTACGGAAGAGTGGTGCGAGTTGAAAGAGTAGAGGTTACCAGACACCCGGACAACCTCAAACCCGAAGGCGAGTTCGGTGGACCGCGGTCGAGAGACGATTTCACTCCCGTTAAGGCAGACAGACCCAAACAAGTACGCCACCCGGATAACCTGAGACCCGAAGGAGAATTCACGGACAACCGCCCGCGGGACGACTTCAAACCCGTTAGGGGTGAAAGACCAGAAATCAAGAAGCACCCGGACAACCTCAAGCCGGAGGGAGAGTTCGGAGGACCCAGGCCTAGAGACGACTTCAGACCGATGAACGCGGAGAGACCCAAGCAGGTTAGGCACCCTGACAACCTGAAGATGGAGGGCGACTTTGATAGGCCCGAGAAAACGACTCCCGGAAGAGGAGAGCGACCTGAAATCAAGAGGCATCCCGACAATCTCAAGCCCGAGGGAGAATTTTACCGACCGGAGGAAGAGCGCGTAGGACCGGGAGAGCGCCCCAGACCTATCAAGCCTTCTGATAACCTGAAAATGGAAGGGGACTTTGACAGGCCGAAGCAGGAGTCTCCAGGACGAGGAGAGAGGCCGTCTCCCATCAGACATCCAGACAACCTGAAGCCCGAGGGCGACTTCTACCGGCCGGAAGAAGAGCGAGTTGGTCCAGGAGAGCGACCAAGACCCATTAAGCCATCCGACAATCTCAAACCAGAAGGGGACTTCTACAGACCCGAGCAGGGAACTCCCGGCCGCGGCGAGAGACCATCCCCCATCAGGCACCCCGACAATCTGAAGCCGGAGGGTGACTTTTACCGACCCGAGGAGGAACGCGTCGGTCCCGGAGAGCGACCCAAGCCGATCAAACCCAGCGACAACCTACGGATGGAGGGCGACTTCGACAGGCCCGAAAAAACAACACCCGGAAGGGGAGAGAGACCCGAAATCAAGAAACATCCGGATAACCTCCGACCGGAGGGAGAATTCTATCGGCCGAAGGAAGAGCCTCTCGGACCGGGCGAGCGTCCAAAGCCGATCAAGCCCTCCGACAACCTAAGGATGGAAGGAGACTTCGACCGCCCGGAGAAGACCACTCCAGGCCGAGCTGAGAGACCACAGATCACCAAGCATCCGGACAACCTGAGACCCGAAGGCGAATTCATCGATTCCCGCAGTCGAGACGATTTCACCCCCGTGAAAGGAGAGAGACCTAAGCAAATCAGACACCCGGACAACCTCAAACCAGAGGGAGAGTTTGACCGCAGTCCAAGAGACGACTACAAGCCCGTGCGCGGTGAGAGGCATGAAGTAACTAAACATCCCGACAACCTGAAACCAGAAGGCACCTTCGGAGGCCCACGGCCGAGGGACGACTACAAACCCGTTGTTGGAGAGCGGCAAGTTGTCAAAAAGCACGCGGACAATTTGAAAATGGAAGGAGAATTCATTGACCTCACCACCAGAAATGATTACACCGTCGTAAAGGGAGAAAGAGCGGAAGTCGTGAGGCGAAGCGATAATCTTCGTGTCGAGGGCGACTTTACCGACACAAGAACACGCGATGATTACGTCGTTTGCCGTGGCGAAAGAGCAGATATGATTAGGAGAGAAGATAATCTCAAACTCACCGGCGAATACATCGACGTCAAAAGAAAAGATGACTACGGAAGAGTGGTGCGAGTTGAAAGAGTAGAGGTTACCAGACACCCGGACAACCTCAAACCCGAAGGCGAGTTCGGTGGACCGCGGTCGAGAGACGATTTCACTCCCGTTAAGGCAGACAGACCCAAACAAGTACGCCACCCGGATAACCTGAGACCCGAAGGAGAATTCACGGACAACCGCCCGCGGGACGACTTCAAACCCGTTAGGGGTGAAAGACCAGAAATCAAGAAGCACCCGGACAACCTCAAGCCGGAGGGAGAGTTCGGAGGACCCAGGCCTAGAGACGACTTCAGACCGATGAACGCGGAGAGACCCAAGCAGGTTAGGCACCCTGACAACCTGAAGATGGAGGGCGACTTTGATAGGCCCGAGAAAACGACTCCCGGAAGAGGAGAGCGACCTGAAATCAAGAGGCATCCCGACAATCTCAAGCCCGAGGGAGAATTTTACCGACCGGAGGAAGAGCGCGTAGGACCGGGAGAGCGCCCCAGACCTATCAAGCCTTCTGATAACCTGAAAATGGAAGGGGACTTTGACAGGCCGAAGCAGGAGTCTCCAGGACGAGGAGAGAGGCCGTCTCCCATCAGACATCCAGACAACCTGAAGCCCGAGGGCGACTTCTACCGGCCGGAAGAAGAGCGAGTTGGTCCAGGAGAGCGACCAAGACCCATTAAGCCATCCGACAATCTCAAACCAGAAGGGGACTTCTACAGACCCGAGCAGGGAACTCCCGGCCGCGGCGAGAGACCATCCCCCATCAGGCACCCCGACAATCTGAAGCCGGAGGGTGACTTTTACCGACCCGAGGAGGAACGCGTCGGTCCCGGAGAGCGACCCAAGCCGATCAAACCCAGCGACAACCTACGGATGGAGGGCGACTTCGACAGGCCCGAAAAAACAACACCCGGAAGGGGAGAGAGACCCGAAATCAAGAAACATCCGGATAACCTCCGACCGGAGGGAGAATTCTATCGGCCGAAGGAAGAGCCTCTCGGACCGGGCGAGCGTCCAAAGCCGATCAAGCCCTCCGACAACCTAAGGATGGAAGGAGACTTCGACCGCCCGGAGAAGACCACTCCAGGCCGAGCTGAGAGACCACAGATCACCAAGCATCCGGACAACCTGAGACCCGAAGGCGAATTCATCGATTCCCGCAGTCGAGACGATTTCACCCCCGTGAAAGGAGAGAGACCTAAGCAAATCAGACACCCGGACAACCTCAAACCAGAGGGAGAGTTTATTCGGCCCTCAGAAATTACCGTTTCAAAGGGAGAGCGACCGAAGCCAATCCGTCATCCTGATAATTTGAAAATTGAGGGAGAATTCGAAAGGCCAAAAACAGAAGGTCCTCTCCATGGTGAGAGGCCCTCGCCTGTTAGATATCAGGATAATTTGAAAATGGAGGGTGAATTCGACAGACCTACTCCCCTTACTCCAGGTAAAGGAGAAAGAGTTAAACCTGTTAAGCATCCGGATAATCTTTTTATTGAGGGAGAATTTGATCGTCCAAAGTCTGATAAGCCTTTGAAGGGAGAGCGAGCGACCCCGATTAAGCATCCGGATAATTTGAAAATGGAAGGAGAATTTGATAGGCCACAGAAAAGTTTCCCAGGTGTTCCGGATAGAGCTACACCGGTTAAACATAATGATAATCTCAAATTGGAAGGTGAATTTGATCGTCCTATTAAGGAATCTCCAAAAACTGGAGAGAGAGCTCCAGTTAAGAAACACCGTGATAATTTGAAGCCAGAAGGTGAATTCGGAGGTCCTAGGTCACGTGATGACTTTAAGCCTCAGAGGGGTGAACGTCAAACTCCTGTTAAGCATCCTGATAATTTGAAACCTGAAGGTGACTTTACAGATAATCGACCAAGAGATGATTTTAAGCCCGTGAAGGGTGAACGTGCTATTGTGAAGAGACACGAGGATAATTTGAAAATGGAAGGAGAATTTATTGATCATACATCGAGAAATGATTTCAAGGTAACCAAAGGAGAGAGAATGGAAGTAGTAAAGCACCATGACAATCTTAAAATGGAGGGTAAATTTGATGATCGTAGGTCACGTGATGATTATAATGTAACTCGTGGTGAACGGGCAGAAGTTGTGCGGCGTAATGATAACCTTGTTATTGAAGGGGAATTCGTAGATATACGTAAAAGAGATGAGCAAATTATACTACGTGGAGAAAGGGCTGAAATTGTAAGGCATCAAGATAATCTGAAAGTAGAAGGAGAGTTTCATGAGAAACGATCGAGAGATGATTACACTGTTGTTAGAGGTGAGAGAGCTGATATAGTAAAACGAGAAGATAACCTTAAAGTGGAAGGTAACTTTGAGGAAGTTCGACGTTCAAGAGATGACTATAAGGCAATTACCGTAGTTGAACGAGCTGAAATCACAAAACATGAGGACAATCTAAGGATTGAGGGTAAGTTTGAAGATTGTAGATCTCGGGATGACTATAAAGTTGTTAGGGGCGAGAGAGTGACTCCAGTGAAACATCCCGATAATCTGAAAATAGAAGGAGATTTTGTACGACCCAAAGAGACCACTCCTAGCAAAGGAGAGAGACCAAAACCTATAAGACATCAAGATAACTTAAAAGTGGAGGGTGAATTTGAGAGACCAATTGAAAGAAAACCAGAAAAAGGAGAACGAGCAACGCCAATCAAACATCCAGATAACCTTAAATTAGAGGGTGATCGTTATATACCAAAGCCTACACATCCAGGAAAGGGAGAGAGAGCTACTCCTGTAAAGCATTCAGATAATCTTAAATTAGAAGGAGATTTTGATAGACCAAAAGGAACTGTTCCTGGTAAGGGGGAAAGGCCATCTCCAGTACGGCACCCTGATAACTTAAAAATGGAAGGAGATTTTGAAAGACCAAAAGGACCTACTCCAGGGAGAGGTGAGAGACCATCTCCAATAAGACATCCTGATAATCTCAAACTAGAAGGAGACTTTGAAAGACCTAGAGGATCCACCCCAGGTAAGGGAGAAAGAGCAACTCCAGTGAAACATCCAGATAATCTGAAATTGGAAGGAGATTTTGATAGACCTAAAGGACAATCACCAGGTAAAGGGGAACGGTTTCCACCAATCAAACATCCAGATAATCTTAAGCTTGAAGGAGATTTTGAACGACCAGCAAATGAGAAACCCGGGAAAGGTGAAAGGTTTCCTCCTGTTAAACATCCTGACAATCTCAAAATGGAGGGAGACTTTGATCGTCCCAAGCCTTCAGGGCCAGTTAAAGGAGAGAGGGCTGATGTGAAGAAACATCCTGATAATCTTAGGCCAGAAAAAGGTGAATTTGGTGGGCCAAGACCAAGGGACGATTATGTGCCTACTCGTGGAGAAAGAACAGAGATAGTGAGACATAATGATAACTTGAAAGTTGAGAAGGGAACGTTTGAAGGTAGAAGAACAAGAGATGATTATGGAAAGTATGTGCGAGGTGAAAGAGCTGAAACTGTGAGAAGAGAAGACAATCTCAGAGTTGAAGGGGAATTCCAGGGAACACGTCGCTCAAGAGATGAATTCACCAGTATTCATGGTGAGAGAGCTATTACAAGGCGACCTCAGGATAACCTGACAGTTGCATCTAATGGAGAAGTTATGGATACACATACTACTTCTCGAGACACTTACCGGGTGCAACGTAAATCAGTTACTGATACATCTCAAAATAAATCAGTAGTTAACCGCCGAAGACATATTGAATCACAAATCAGTTTAGGAGATGACAGCACGGTGTCCACAAATGAAAGTAGAATGAAGAGAAATAGAGATACCATAAAAGGAGGAAAAACAAATACTGATGTGGTCACAACAACCGAAACAAAGAAACTGGCTGATGGAAGCATAGTAACAGTAGTTCGTGAGGTAACAACAACTTCAACCAGCAAATCAACATCAGAGAATGCAGCAGTAATGGAAAAATCTTCATCTGCATCTCAAAAACAAAGTCAGCATCAAACAGTAACCAATTCAGTATCAGAGAATACTATCTGCCCTGTGGAAAAACGTGGTTCTGTAACAAGCAATACAGTAATGAAGGCTGATCAAAGTGAAATTAACAAGTCTACTTCTCAAGGCTCAATCACTCAGCAGCGTAAAACATCAGTATCATCTGTTTCACAAGACTCTGCATTGCAGTCCTCAGTGATAAAGAAGTCTTCCAGTTACAATGAAGCATCTGCCAACTCTAGTTCATCTATCACTTCAAGCCAATCATCATCAAATATATTTTCATCATCTGAAGTACAATCAGCTAAAGTATCACAGCAGCAAAGTCAAAGTCATCATAGAAAGAGTGTTATATCAGGGACATCAGCAGATGTCAACAATGCAGTGCTCCACAGACGAGGTGTCTCATCCTCAACAGAAGCTTTGCATGTATCCTCTTCATCAGCTTCAGCTCAGAGGAAAAGTATTGTGAACCTATCTGAATCATCTGGTTTGTTTGTATCAGGACAACATAATCAAGATAGCAATCGTAAATCCATTTCTTCAATGTATCGTCAACAAGCAGACCACCACCATTCTACTCGTGGTAGCAGAGATAACATGTCATCCATAATAGGTGGGGGAACATATTCAACAAATGTTGAGCATAGACAAGAATGTGGATTGCATAAAGCAACCTCATCAGGAACATCACAAAAATGGTCTTCTCAGCAGCAACATTCACAACAGCAGTCTTTACATCAGTCAGAAAGAACTCGTGGAGGAAGTTCCCATGGTAATTCAGCCATTTCTTCCTCATCAGCATCTGCCGAAAGAGTAACAATTGCAAGAAGAGGTCAGGCATCACATATATCTCTTGGAGATTCCAGGTCTTCCTTTGAGACTACAGCAAGAAGTACAGTCTACCGCAAAGAGCTTGTTGCTGTTCCATCTGGACCCTGTCCTGCTACACTTTTAGAGACAAAACATTCTCCATACAAACATACAAAAGATACAAAGAGTCATAGATTCTACACACCTGTTTCATCTAAGTAAAATATCATTGAATCACTAACTGAGGAAATTTCATAGCTATACTGGCATCATAAAGTGCTTGACACAACTTCAAGAAAGACCTCAGTTTTTTTATGCTTCAATGAGGTAAATTGTTTATCCATGTCATGTATTAATTTTAAGAAAATCAAATGAACTGCCAAATTAATTGAACTTGTTTTGGAAAGTTTAGTAATTTTAATACTGAACATAATTTGAATAGGTTTTATTTATAAGGAACACTGAGTATATAAAGGTCAATTATGAAATATTTTAATCATGTATTCTGGTATAATACTGAATAAGTAAATTTGAACTTCATCAGTATAAAAGCAATAGTAACTCTGTTGATGATATCAATATTTCCATGGTAGCTATATACTCTGAACTGACTATAAAACCATTAAGAGAATATCAATTCATAATTCATGGTATTATACTAGCTATCAAGTCATATAAATTATCAGAATTATATAATGCCAACATAGGTGCTTGAATATTTTAATCCTCACCATGGAATATATTATTTTCTGGTAATATTTTAATTTATCTTTTTTAATTTGCAGAAAATGTAATTCAGATTGAGCTGTGATAGATGAAAACCGTCCCTTTCATGATTTTAATGTAATTTTTATATGTTCCTCTGAAAAATGTTGAATAGAAAACAATGTGTACCAATTCATAAGTTAGCCAATTAAATTTAAATGGATTGTGATTGGCTAATACAAATATTGCATAATATTAAATTTTCCAGCTGAAAATATTTTCATATGATATAATATTTAAAAGACAATCATCTCAGTTACTTGCATTTATTTGTATTTGCATATGCAAAAGCTTCATGAGTAATATTGATAATGGGTTAAAAGCATTTGTTTCAGCTTTTTATATTTGCTTAAAAATGTTCAAGGTTTAAAGTATGATTACTGTAATTAATTGTACTTTTATTGCAATTTTAATAAAATTCTTAGTGCCTTACTATGTTTGATGCTCTTGCTTCTAAATATATGAAATAATTGAGGATAAAATCATACCTTAAATGTATAAATCCTTCATTCAATCTTATCTGAAAATGAAAAGGGATTAATTTCAACTGCAATTTTTAAATAAGGCAGAATAACTCCATAAAATTGAAGAAACATAATTCTACATAAGTATTATATTTTTTTAGGAACAGCATCGTAATATTAAGAATGCTTTCCTTTAATATGAGTAATAAAAATGTGAGTCAGATACGTAAATATTATCAAATTTGATATTCAAATTGAGTATACAATTCTTCTTGTTAAGTAAAATCCAAAATTAATAAAATCACTAATTATGTCAATATTTGCTGCATATTATCATTTATTATAGATCTTTTTTTTATTCTATTATGAACTTTTTTAAAACAATGCACAATTAACGATTCAACAGTTTTTGCATAGTTTAGGAGAGCCATAGGTATAATAAATTATAATTATAATATTGTACTGTAAATCTAAAACTATTTCACTTTAGGATTAAGGCAAGATTTAAAAATTTTCCAGAACATCTCTCACTTTTCTGCCTTTCATTTACATCCTTATAGATCAGCATGTAACAAATTTATTTTTTTGCTTTTCACTTTATATATCTTTCGCTCTGAGCTTTTGGAACATTCTCTTATTGTATACAGGAAATCAAGTATCATCTCTCTTGCAAAAGCTATTAGCTCACACATTCCCAAAGATATTCGAATACTAAAACGAAAAATCTTTAAATGTTTACTGCAGAAATCGTACATTTTGAGGATACAAGCTTATTTTATACATAATATTCTTAGACATGAGATCTAACCTTATTCTGGAAGCGTATAAAAAGTTGGAGATTCACAGTAAGAAAATAAAACCCATAGTAGATGGATATTTCTACAACACGGACGTGAGCTTCTGCTTTTGTGAGTGTGCATTCGCACACGTACACCAAACAAATTAATTACGTCCATTGGCTGTTTATTAACATTTATAATATTGGCCAATAAATTGCTATTAATTTAGGAAAGGTTGATACCGCTTACAAGGTTAATCTACGACTGTTACAACTGAGAGTTACGTTCACTGTAAGATCGGTAACATCGCTGTATAAGATACTCAGGCATTTTATCAACGTAAAATTACAATGAATCCAATTAGCCTATCAAATAATTTTTCATTAATTCTAATGCCTAATTACCAAATATTGCTCGTGGTGAATAATATTAACAAGCGTGTGTTACTGTAATGTGTTAATCAAGAAAGACATTTTTAAATATCCCTCGAACGTTTCCTGAAGATTTAAAGAACTTTGCGTAAAACATCGATCTAAAGGAATAATCGTACCCGTAAATATCGATTTTCGTACGAAACTATATTACCAAAAAATTTCTATTTCTTCAATATCGCACTTATAATTAATTCTTAAACTTACGAAGTACGCACTAACACAACAAATTGTCGTTCACCTTACCAAACAGTTAAATTTCATATTTGCTTCACTTGTTGAATCCAAGTGACATCTTTACGACTGTTTCGCTAAGATTATTTCGCTACATGTTTTGAATTAGGACCTTTAAATAGTATTTTTATTTAAAACGTTTTTTGATCACTTGATCGGTCTTCGAAAAAAACTTTTCCCCGAAATTACAAATATTTTTATTCGCTAACAATATGCCCTTGATCGCAATTGAGAACTTTTGTAAGGCAAAGAATAAGTTTCTCATTATATGTAAAGACTTGATTGATACAATAAATTTTCATAGACAACGATGTTGAGTAATTATACGCTTAAAAAAGTGAATACCTCAAACAATTAGGCAAATAATATCGTAGGCTGGTGACAGTAAGTGGTTTTCAAAACAGGAATTTCTTCCGCTATGGCTGAATTGGTATTTCTATGCACTTATTTCAGGCTAAAGGACAATTTGGGACAAATATATAGAGGAAAAATAACCACAATAATTTATAGGTGTCAGATAAATAATATTATTTATTATTATTCCAAACTTCTAAATGTCCTTCCCTATATTGCTTAAATTGACGCGAGATATAGTGAATTGGTGGTAATAAGAAAAATTTGATAATGGTTACATTAGGACATCTCACCAGACAACACACCAAAGAGGTTTGTTTCTTGAACGTAAGGTATAAACAAGAAATGAATAATAAATGTAAGTTTTATGGAATAAAATTTTATTTTTGGCTGAATTTCATTTAGTATAAAATAAATGTTCTTAGTAAAAGGACACAATACAATAAATCTAGGATTTTTTTATAATTTAGATTCTTCAGTAAGAAAATTGTCTGTTGCAATGAAATTTCATAAATATTATTTAGACAAATGTAAGCATGGATAAATACTTAATGAAGAATTAATGAAAAGCACACTTTGCTTGATGGATAAATTCTTTTGAATAGAAAATAATGTATTAAATGTGGAAAACTTTAAGAAAAAAAAATTTTAATTAGTTGAATTTAAAATTACTCCCAAATACATAATCACTGAGAATGATAACAATAGAGTTGTTACAGTGCTTTTACAACAGTTAATGCATTCTCAGAACAAAAATTGAAACCCTGACCTCTATACTTTGAATTAAGACTAACTAAATGAGAAAAGAACTCTTCTTTTTCCACTTGCACAGTTATTTGCCGAAGACCAATTTCTTTGAATAAGGAAGTTACCTGAGAAATAACAAGAATTTTTACATAAAAATGGAAATATAAGGGGAAAAATTAATCAAATGCAAATATTTCATTCACTCAGCTCTATCACACACAATACAACTATAAGCAACAAAATATTACAAAAACATAATTGGCTTAAATGTTTCACTTTCACTAATTTACAAAAGTTTTAGATCAGAAAAGACAGGTTTATAATGGCTGCATTTAAATTTGTAAATGCGAAATAACTCTTCTATTACAGCCCAACTTTTATTTCCAAATAACAATACCATTTTCAAACATAGAGTTTGACCAAAAAAAATTTTAAATACAACAATAATAATCTAAAACCATACACTTACATTTATAGGAATTTTTTGTCCAAGTTAAAATTTTTTAGTGGATAAAAATGTGCTTGAATAAAATATATTTTTTAAACCTTAAAAATCTTACCTGTTGTATAATAAACTGTTCACTGGCTTCAGGCTTTGCTTGTACATGCAAAGTACCAAAGCAAGTATCAGCTGAGTGTTGCCAAAATTGTGAATGACTAACTCCTATAATACCATCAACCACCATGACCTAAAGAAGGGAATACATTATAAACATGACTGGAACGAGTGTTGTTAATCACACATTTGAGTCCAATATCCAAAAACAATAACCAAAAACAGTTTGAAAATCAAACAAAATACCTTTTCAATTGTTGATGAAATTTTCCGATCAGCATCTTTTGGTGTCCGTAGCAGTAACACCAAACAAGAGTGTTTGAGAAATGGAATGACACTCACAAATATTAAAATTGCAATAAAAATGGAACATATAGGATCTGCAATGAACCAACCAAACTGCTCAATAAGAATAGAAGAGGTAATGACACCAATACTTCCTAGCGTATCTGCTAGGATGTGGAGGAATACACCTAATGTAGAGAGTTTCATGAATAATATTAGTATAAATAATATCAGTAATATAATGCTATTTTCTCAATAAAAAACTAATAATTTTAGCTTTAGAAAAAATTTTAAGAGAAAATATGGATGGCAATAAAGCGTTACTTCTTAGTTATTAGATAAAATATATTTCCTAAGTTTTACTGATCAGATACAGTTTAACTGTAAAGAAATAAAATATAACTATTTAATGTATTAAGTTTAAAAGAAAGCAATTTTGATTGAGCAAGATAAAAGCAAAATGAGATAATATCAAATTTTTACTAATACAACTTGTTTAAAAATGATAATTTCACAATGATTTTTGTTTTTATTCACTATTCTTCACTTTCTTCATCCTGTTTAACTGAGATTTTCAATAGTCTGATTTAATATCTGCTTATTTATTAATGATCAAAAGTTTCTATCAACTTCATCTTCACATGTCTATTAATCAGAATAAGTGATTTTAAACTCAATAAAATCTTTCGATGAATATTTAACACTTTAAATATACAGGCTTATGAGTTAAAAGAATTATGCTTTCACTTGGGTAACTGACCTTCCACATTAGCATTATGAGAGTGGCCATGGTGATGATGCTGGTGAGCCTCAGGGGTGGAATGAGAATGTCTTGAGCTAGTAAAATACGGAAAGAAATTTAGGCTGTATGTAAATTCAATGAACAAAAGAAACAAAAAAATGATATTTATTTAATAATTAATGAGGCAAGAAAAAATGATTTCTGGTTTACCATTCATTCACTTAAAAAAACAACAGCAAAGCTATAAATCCTATGCTCATAAATCAGAGTAAAATAAAAATGATACAATAAAGAGAAAGGGAGTATATTCATTAAAGTATGGAATACCTGCCCACCAAGGGGTAGTCAAAACTTTTTTTATATGTTTTGTCAAATACTCTAGTATTGAATGCCCTCTATTGATTGAGTATTGAATTGAGGATTTTCTCATTGGTATGCCAAATATAGATTTTTTCATTTAATTTAATATTATATCTAATAATATTAATAAAAATATCCAATAATAATTTTATAATTAATATAAATATCCTATAATCCAATAATATTAATAAAATGATAATAATAATAATACCTAAATGCAAGAATTCCTAATAAATTGACACATAGGCCTGCTACGGACACAGCCAGCAGTTGCTGAGTTCCAACACTGGGAGGATCCAATAAACGGCCAATAGCTTCCCAAAATACAAATGAGGAAATCACAACCAGGAATAGACCATTGGTAAACCCTGATAAGTCCTCCACTCTCCCATATCTTTGAAATAAATAAATGTGAGAAGCATAAAATTTGTATGAATCCACTGCAAAGCTTTATAAGATTTTTTTTTAATTCTCTACAATTAATGCTACAAAATACCCACCCATAAGAGAAAGTTTTTGATGGCTTCCACCTTGCAACTACTGCTGCAACAAGACCCATAAATAAAGCAGAACAATCAAAGAGCATGTGAAATCCATCAGAGATAAGACCTAAGCTATTGGTCCATATTCCATACAGAAACTCTATGCCTGTGAAGCCTGTAAATAATTCATATTTTATCAAGTGTGAATTCATATAATGGTCAAGAGACAAAAAGAACCTACTTTGGAGAGTAATATGTGCAGCCAGGCATTAAGAACATACTTACTCAGATTGAGACAAAGGAAGTAAAATATTCTACGGCTGTTCTTGTCATGTAATACTTGCTTCAGGGAAGACAGGCAAAGAGCAAATGCAGATTTAATAGAACAAGGAAATCCAGTGTTTCCATTAGCACTACCACTTGCAGTCAAGCTATAGAGAGGAATTCCAGCTTCAGAAAACCCAACCAATGATCCTTTAGCTCCTGACACAGAGTTCGAAGTTAAATTAAGAGACCCTGATAAAAATAAAATACTCGATCTAATTATTATGTTTCAACCATTTTCCATTTTGAAAACTTCCATTACATACAAACATACATAAAAAATACATACATACACCAAAAATGTCAAATTTTGAATAATAATAATAGCATAAATTAAATTATAATCCATTATTTTTTATTTTAATTTCTTTATTAAAAGAACAAACTGAAAAGCTAAGCCATTATATTTTTATTCAATTGAACTTCAACAAGCAAAAGAATTTTGTGTTAAAGAAGCTAATTCCTGCATTTAATATACAATTATAAAATCTGTAAAATGCAAGTACTATTTTTACTAGACAAGAATTCAATACATTTTAAGTAGCAACAGAAATCTCTATAAAATTCATACTCCTGCTCTCTGTCTAGCTTTATGGTAAACACTTTTAATTCTAAAAAGTTAGAATTTACCTATTAATAAAAGGAAACAGGCAACTATGCTTCCACCAGAAATTACATGTTCCTCAACTAGAGGAATAGGAGAAGTGTGAGCATTATTTGGATCCAACTCTAGGGTAGTTCTGCTTGCATCGTTATAACTTGTACCCCAGAAGTAAGCAATTGAAAGAGCACCACTAAGTACAGATAATGAGCCATAACGAGCAGTATGAGGTAATCCTAACCTGCAACGAGGCAAAAGTAAGACATTAACTGAGTCAAGTAATGAGTGAATAAAAGAGAGATATTATTTTATAACCAATTATATTACTTCATAGAGTAATACAGCATATTTATTAACTGATCAAGTAATAACTACTAAAATGAATACATTCAGATTTTTAAAATTTAAAGAAAATCTCCATTTACATATTGGGAATTATCATATTTCTTATTCTTGAATCAGATACACCTCTCTTGAAGTAAAATTTAAGATATAAAAAAATTACATTTCTGCATTCACAATCTGCATTTCTATTTTTATAAGGATCATAATCAAATATCACAAAAAAACAATTGTGATGTAATAATCTGGGTGAAGTAGTAATGATCAAACAAAAAGTTGCTTAAAACTACTCCTTCTATTAGGCCTTAAAATATTTCAGATTCATTAAACATACACTACCTTAATTTTGCCAAGCAACCAACTGGCAGTATTACTTACCTCTGTGCACAGACAGAATCAACATAGAAATCCTGAACAAATACAACCACAGCAATTAAAAATAGAAGAATTGCCATTGTGAACCAAGAACTATATATTTTCACCTAGAAAATATAAGTATATTATATATACAGGATATAATTTGATAGCAGAGTTAAAATTATTTGTTATCTATAAACATGAAATTTAGATTCTACTCTATATTGTAATAAATCTACAGTTTATACTTGCCTCAGAGAACTGAAGAACTATGAAAGATATAGGCATCAAGATAATTCCTTCAAAAAGAGTTGTTAGGGCATGTAACCTTTTTGAAGCACCAACTCCTCCTCCGGAATTAGAAGCTAGACTTCCATTGATGGATACTAGTTTGCTGGCAACACGTTTACCATATGCACAAACACCAAGACGACAGGCCACCAACAAAGTGAGTAAGCAGACTCCTAACTGCCATAATGAAAAGGTTTTCAACAAAGTGAAATACTCACATCAAATGTAAAAAAGGATATGGATGAAGGAAGAAATTAAGCTTCAATCTTAACACAACTCTTGCTTTCTTCAATTATTTAATGTGTAGAATAAACTTGAACTATATACCATTCTATTTATTTACTCTATATTATCTAGTTTGCATTGTTTCAAAGGATTTCTATGACTAAGGCAAGAATTCATTAATTTTAATAATATGTAGCAAAAATTACACTTTTTTAGATTCAAATTCAATTAATTTATATAAATATATATACACACACACTTATAGGTAGGAGATCAAATCTTCTCAGACTCAATATAGTACAGAATTTTTCCAACATATTTATGAATAAAGATAAAATTTCTAGAGGAACTCTACGTTTATAATACCTTATGATCCGAAAGTCCAAGCCATGATAATGGGTTATAAATTGTATGTATATCCTCCGACTGAAGTATTCTGTTATCATCATGGTCAAATAATAATAATGTAATAATACCAAAAGCATAGAATGCTGTTCCCCTTACTGTGCTGTGGCCTCCAACACCTGAAAAAGAAAGTAGAATGTTGGCAAAAACCTCTCATTAAAACATTATCATTGATTACATAAACCAACAAGTGTATTGTAAATTGAAAATATTTCTTGACTGCTATACTTTCAACTTAAATCCATTCATTTAAGCTCAAAGAGCTGGAAAATACTATCTTAATGGCACAATAGATAATGAAGAAACTATAATCCTGTATATAACAGAAAAAGTGTAACAATTCAAAATTAGGGAATCTATGACAGATTTTGGGAAAACTATACTTGAAAAAAGAATTTAAAAGTTCAATTTTGCACAAAATTAACTTTATCCATACCTAAGAGAGATGATTTAAAAGAACAGGTAAACCAGCATTAGCAACAGCATAATACAAATTAATTTTTACTATTACAGGTCTGAATCACTTGTATTTCAGCATCTATTCTATAATTCCATATTTTTATGCAACATAGTTAATAATGTGTTGAAAGAATGTACTGCACCACATTTTTAATGAATGACAATGACAAAAAATTTTCCCTAGGATAACTCCTTATTGAACTTTACAGAAAGACAATTAAATTACACTTTAGCACGTACACTTTACAGAATGCTTTTTCGTTTGGCATAGTTATTGGAAGGTTGTAGGAAAATAAAGACTATACTGTACATCATTTCCTTTTTTATAAGATACCAAGAAATAAGATATGGACAACATTTACACATATATTGATGGATTTTCTCAAAATATATTCTTATTATTCATATTGTTTGTTCATGATATCAAAATTTTGCCATGCTAGGATGATAAAAGCCTTTCAGGGGAAAGCATCTTTTCACAAAGATTCCATTACAGGAAACCTGCTTAGGTAAACAAAACATATTTCATCCATGTTACTTATGTTAGGTGAAGTGAAATCAAAGAGATAACAAACTTCATTCAGTTATTTTAATATTCCACAGTTAATATCCAGAGTACATTCCTCAGAAGAGACTACATGAAATTATACCCAAGATGATTATGTGAATGACAAAGCATTATTTCCCTAAATGACATCAATAACAAGAATAGTCTGTTTTTTTCATCAACATTGGTCAGGATTATTTATAAAAAACAAATCCTTGGCTAAATACAAAGCTTAATTTCCAAGCTTAACCTGATAATATAATAAATATTTCCATATTCACAGCACTAAGCAATTATTTCAATCACTTGATATTACTGAGTAAAATATAATCAACTTAACATTCATAAACGTGAGTCTTCAGATAATGCAAGTTTTTTCAATTTCAAGAAAATACATATTCATGTTAATCATACTTGGATGCTTGAGAAACAATTCTTGGAATCAGGAATTGAAGGATTCATAGGATTATTCCAGATTTTCTTAGCTTATTGAAACAGCTATAGATTTTCCCTCACAATGAATAAATATAGCATCATCATCTTCAGACAGATGATGGGTATTGAAATAATAACTTTCAGGACAATTTTGGAATGTTAAATCTTATAAAACATCTATAGGACTTTACTTCCATCTATCTCACTGTAACCACAATTAACTGATATTTAAATATTATATTAATTTCTATAATACAACATTAAATTTTTAATATATGTAAGGATTTAATGTGAGTTTCAAAAAGATATACATGTTTTGTACAATAGAATGTTATTTGCAAAAATTATCCTTTGGTGAAGGATGAATTTTAAACAATAAAAAAAATTTTCAAGGGAACTGTTTCATAAGAAACCATTCATCTTTCTTTTTAAATTTCATTCATAAGGATTAAATGAATTAGATAGACTTTTGTTAATTAGTGATCCATAAAAATAATCTAGGGCAGAACTTGCAAAATAAATACATACGTATTTTTGGAGAGATATTAGTTTTTTCCACCAGCGATAGGAACTTGCAGTACCCAACTACAGTAAGACAGATACTCTACATTTTCTTCAATTTAAGTCCTACATACGTACATAATAGTTACTTTCTCAGCAACAAAATACCCCAAACATTTTTTTTGGAAAATTATCTATAAAACTTCTCCATTTTTAGAGCGTTTACCTTAGATCTTCAAAAAATCTATTTCTACTTAATTATTTGAAAAATCAAACAAAATTTAATCAACATTTTCCAGAGTTCCATAAAAAAACTTCTCTAGGTATGATTTTTTACTAAGAAAAAATTTTTAATGTTAAATTTTAATTTAATGTAATCAGTCATTACTTGGACAGCAACATATTCTAACTTTGACAAAAGTTATTTTAAAATTTTCTAGCCACAACCTGTATTAATTGTCAGAAAATTATCCCTAAGAGATTATGCATAATAAATTTTTGTATTTTGTTCCATCAGAACTGATACTTGCATATATTCAATGAAGATTAGAATTTTAATTAGACTAAATTTTGAATCTACAGTTTGCCGGCCTCGTTGGCGGTATGGTTAGCATGCTAATCTTCTAATGCTGAGGTCCCGGGGTCAAATCCCGGCTGAGGAGGAAATTTTACCCTCAGGGTCTGGACGTCCATTGTCGAGTTTAAACCACACTTTAATTGTCCCGAAAGAGGATGTTTGTGCAGTCTTTGTTAATAAATAAAGGCTTAAAAAAGTTTAAATATAACTCTCTCGATATTATATATAATTACAATATAATATATTTCATGAATATCTGACACAGCTCGGATAATCCCGTTTATAACAGATCTGAAAAGTTTTGAGGTTGCTCTAGCCATTGAGATATCTCGCCAGAACATTTAGACATGTCTTAAGCTCTTAAAAGATACTTTGCAGGCATGGGGATATTAGGTTTGTCCATCTTTGTAGTAACCACTACTTCCACAGCCTCTTAGAGGCACCAGCCATACAAAGACAAAGAGTTATTAATGGGAACCCATTTTAGGAAACTCAAGAAAAGGTTGTAGGTAATTTTGCATTGAAAGCTCAAGCAGCAATAGTTATTTTTTAAACAGACATGATAAACCTGGGATTCAGATAATGACACCTACAACTACAAATGTAAGCAAGTTTCCCCAAGTACTTTGCAATAATATTCTAAAATTAGAACAACGGAGAAGTTTTCATCACCATTTTGATTTCATTTACTGAAAGAAGTGTTAAAATTTATTCCTGAATGAATTCAAATCTAAGGATTCGATTTGTATTTCAAATAATTAATAGTGAGGATGTGATGAAAATGAGTGCTTTTGGCTTTTTTGATACATATAATTAACATAACTGATGTTAGGACTATTTAAGAACTGTAGCCCCTTTCATTAAATATTAAAAGTAGTCATTATATGCATCATTTTTGTACCAATTACACAAACAGAAGACCTAATTTAAGTGTAATTATTGAGTAATTTCATGAAAATATATTCTCAGTTACCCACAAAACCTAACTTCCAGAATGAATTGATGAACATCATAATATATTGGCATTTATGTATCCTTCTATCACACTATTAATGAGTTCTGTAACTTAGAAAGATTTTTAAATCAACCATTGAAAAATGGCCACAACACAAATGTCAAGTCATTTAAAATAATACCAGCAAATTTCAGTTTCATTATCAATAAAATAAATCAGCATCAATATAACTTAATTCTTACCTGCAAAAAGGGTGCCAATCAAAGTTACAGCAACAAAATCATATTGCTCATAAACAAGGATGGTTCTGAATGGACCGCAGAGAAATAAACCATACGCCCATAGAATGGACAACAATGCCCTTAAGGCAGCATATTGTCCTACTTGACACCAATGTGACTCAGACAGCTTCTTACCAGATGTAAAAGGTTTTTGTATTAATACAAATACTGTTCCTGACCTGAAATAAAGTCCACCCTCTTTTAAAACTATCTACTTTGACCTGTATTTAAAATATGCACCTAATAGATATATAAAGAATTACAAGGATATATAGCAATGTTCTTTCTTACTTTCATCAAAGCAATTAAATAACAATTTTTTTTAATTGTGAAAATAAAAACTGAAAGGCCACCATTTCATTCACACTAGGATAAAGTAGACTCTTGCATTCCACAAACAATACTTCAAACTGAATTAGGTTCATGGTAAGCAATAAGTCATTTTTTGTAATTTAATAACTTTAATCGTGCAATAAAAGAAATTTTTGTTTCACAAAATCTTTGTTTGTATATTTCAGTTATTCCAAAAAAACACAACTAAAGATAACAAACGTCAATCACACACATATTCAACTTATTTATTTGTATGTATTAAACGATTAAAACATAAATCATTCAAACTAAAGAGTGTTGAGGCACAATGCATAATAGCACCACATCTGAATGAACAGAATGAATGCTTTTATTATGACATTTCAAAATATTCAATTACTGATTTAGTATGAATGAGCACACCAGAATTTGGCTTAATATATTCAACTTCAAATTTCATACTTATAATAATGGCGAGTGATATTTAACTCATACTGGGTCAGGATTTGTCTATGAATAGAAAGATTTTATTTACAATCTAATAGGAAGATTAAATCCAACTCCCCAATTTTATGCTTCTTAAATCTTAGAGTTCTTTTACATTTCTACATAATACAAAATTATCCACTCCTTTCAGTAGCTTTGTTTATAATTTACATTTCACATACAAAGCATTTCTAACCATAAAACTAAACCTACAGGTGGTTAGTTAAGTAGATGAAAACAGTCTTTTTTTACAAAAAGGACACTCAAAAAGCATTTTAACACAATTTTAATAAAAATGCCTGAAATTCAATATTTTCTTTAACAAAAATTATAAATACTTCTAACATTTTGAAAGTTATTCTTCTAACATAATTTTGAGACCTATAAAACAAACTGCTGATTACCTAAACAAATTATTATATTTTTAAGGGCAATGAGACAGTTGATTCTTTAGTTTTCATGTCTCTTTTGGAATGTCTCCTGAGGCAGCAGCTGATTCTCCCATTCCAGGTCTTTGGGTATCGTCTTTAGCAGCATCAAGTAATGCTTCTATTAGAGTCTGTACAGCTTGATTTGCATCATTTGAGGGTCCCCTCCCATGTAATGCACCTTCCTCATCCCCTTTCAACACTATACTTATGACTTTTGGAGGGGAACCCTTTTCATCCAAAGTGTGTTCATCTAGTTTGTGTACCACTCCCTCAACCACTTGACACTTACTTTCATTTCCTGTTTCTACTTCTTCACTGACCCTAACTTCCACAACATTGCTTTCTTCCATATTATCCCTCTTCCCTTCTGATGTCACTAACTCACCTTCTTGAACATAGTCTTGTGCATCTATTACCACTGGATGCTGTCCCTCACCATCTTCAACTAAATCAGCCACTCCTGATGTATATACATGGATTAAATTTCCATTCCTACCTTCCTCATCCTCCCTGACCTCTTCAGCATTTGTAACTATATGATGACGTGGGACAGAGTGCCTATCTTCAATGATTCCTCCATCTTCATCAAATCTTATCACCACTGCCTCAATGCCATTATGATCCTGATCTTGCAACACAAATTCATTTGTCCCTTTAATGTCTCCTCCAGTTGTTCTAGCTGTCATTTGAACCAAGTCAGCCATACTGACAACACGACGAATTAAGCCTTTTTGAGAATTTGAAGAGGCCAGGTCACCAACATTAAGTTTCACAATATGTTGCTGGTTATTTCTTGGGTTTCCCTTGCTAGTGATCATGGTCACTCCTTTGATCTTTCCATGTTCATCAACCTCATGCTGCTCATAACTTTCTTCTTCAATCTCCATCCCATCAGCCATGGAAAAACTAGCCACCCTAATGTTGCTGACAGCAGCAGCCTGTTCCTCTTCTTCATTATCACCACCCAATGGATCATCTACCTCACCTTCATCCTCTCCAATTATGACACCAATCCTTCCATGTGCCAGCTGTGTCCTCCCTCCTTCTACAACCTCTTCATCTTCTTCAACACCATCTTCACCCACAAGTCCAGCAACATCCAACTGAACAGGATGAATGAACCTCACATGGTTTTCCCAATACTCTCTCTTACCAAATTTAAAACCACACACTTCACACACATAGAACAGTTTCTTATCATGATTCATCAAGTGCCAACGAAGGTTTTTCTTATCACCAAATGCTCTCTGACACCTACAGCACTTAAATGGCTTTTGTTTGTGATGTACTATACGGACATGCCTTTCCACATCACCTTTGCGAGTGAATCTTGCTTCACAGACTTCACAACCAAATGGTTTAATCCCTGTATGAGTACGAAGATGTTGCCGAAACGATGATGGTTTCAGGAGCTTATGACATTCATTGCACTCTATTTTATCTTCTGGATTTAACTGACTGAGTCTTGCTATAGTTGCATGGCTCAGTCTAGGCCTCTTGTACTTCCTCCTTTGCCTTGGAAGAGTTGATGACTTCACAATCATTTCCTCTAAGTCAGGATCTTCCCCTTCATCCATCTCACCTTCATCATCCAAATGATTACTAGGAGTAAGTTTGACAATCATTTCTTCAGCATCTGAGCCGGTCTGTATGATTACACTTTCCTCAACCACAACCTGAGGCTGGTTCTCCTTTTCTCCATCTCTCTCATGATCATCTGACACAGCTACAGTCATTGGCACAACTTCTTCCACAAGCATGTGATCCTCCCTTATTTCCCTTTCCATTTTTATGTTCTCAAACTTGACTCTGTGGATATCCTCCTCGAGTGAATCCTTTTCTGATTCCTGTCTTTCTTCTGGCACACACTCGACCACAACAGTCTCTGCAATACTATCAGGATACTGCTCCTCACTTTCAACCTCTTCGTTCTGGACCAAAGGCTTTGGTTTTGGAAGTTTTTTTACTTTATACTCTTCTACTTTTGGTGGGGAAGAGTAAATGTGTGTAGGTGATGAAATTGTCATTACTTCTTCTTCGTGAGCTCTTTTCCTTGGTCTTCCTCTGGGCTTTCTAGGGGATGAAATCATTTCTTCAGCTCTCTGTTTCTCTCTGTGATAAGCAGGAGAAGCATCTTTGGCAACAACAGCCAATTCTTCAGGAAATTTAGATTCACGCGGCTGTTTCACTGGTTTAGGAGGAGTTGCACTTGGAAGTGGTACATTTACTTTAGAGAAGTAGTACTCAAAATCATCATCCAGTTTTTTCTTAGCTGCTTTTTTACGGAGACCATAGCCACCACTTGATCTTTTCTGTCTGGAACTCATTGTATAATGGCTGGGTCCTCAAATCTCAAAGTGTTTCAGAACCTACAAATAGAGAAGGAGAGTTGATTCATTACCCATAAATTGAGATGTACACTATCTTCAAAGCATAACATTATAATAATTAGTGGGAGTGTCCAAGGGCAAGGAAAACTTTCTTTCTTTCATAGTAAGTGAGTAACTTAGTGATATAACAACTGGAATGACCAAATAAGTCAGGAACATAGAGTTCTATGATAAAGTGTACCCCAAATAATTTCTTTGATAAAAATCAGCCTACCAACACCATGAGAGATTTAAGAAACAAGAACAAAAACAGGAATTTTTTTAGAATTCATAAAAAAAATTCTAAAAAAATGTATGCTCCAAATTCTCAAGACAAAGGTACAAAGTGAGATTAGAACATACAACAATTTGTATCTATCATTCACTTTCAGCTTAATCAATTTGTATCAAACGATCTGAGAAGTGAATTAGTTTAAAAATCAAATTTAATTGATTTCCATCTACATGAGATGACTAAAATGATATTTAAACTAAACATTCAACTTTTTATATAGCTAAATAGAAATATGATGAGTGTTCTTCCTTACAGGAGATATTAAGTACTCAAACTACACAATTTATGTCTATGAATCAACTCCCTTTCCTACGATATGACATTCAAAATCTAAACTTACATAAATCATAGAACTGACCAAATTATTTACTGCTGAAGAATATGAGAAAGAGGAATGTTTACATACATACAATAACAATATATTAAGGAAGTTATCATGCTCCAGACGAGCTATTGGAATGTATTATCTCTATACAATAAATTCACTTCATACGAAAATAATTAAAATTCATAATTTCCAGCATAAAGGCACTGAAAGAAAATTATTTCTTACAGTTTTGTATGGGTTATACATGAAGTAAATTATAATTTAGAAAGTACAGAAATTAATGTTTAAGTACAATATCTGTATTTTCCATTTCAAACAAAGAAAATAGGCAAATATTATGTACCTGATATGAATACAAAATTGTACAACTAATACTACTCAGTCATTGTCGCTCGAGTGACATACACATTTTAATTTTACAACTGACTAACACAAATCACTAATAAAATTTTAAATCGATTCACTAGCTTTCTCGTTATTTACACCTACACAGTTGGAACATTAAATTCCAACTGTGTTTCACGAAACTATTAGATTCTAACACTAGAAGATAAAAGTATAAAAAATGACTTCTTTTCAGTAAAAATTCATCAGTAACAAAAATAATTTTCACGGTTCAATAATTTCATTGTAACTCCAAAATTAAATACACAGATTAATTCCTATATATACTTACAATAATTTCAAAATGCCAACCAGAGGTATCACGCCGAGATTTCTCAGGAAATCATTTGCAGAATATACTCCAAAGCAGAGAAGGATTTTGCTCGCAATCAAAATGCTAATGTACCAAGTCGGTTTGCTAGATGGATAAATTGCTCGAGAAGGTGAGACGTCCACGCAATATCTTCCAGGGATGCCTTTCATAATACAGTCAGCTTAGCAGTCTTATCAGCAAATTACGCCGAAATTGTCCTATTAAAGAAAATAAGAGCTTGATCACACCACGCAAGCACAAGAGGAATTCAATGACGAAATATAAGTAAAGTTGAAAATAAGTTGTGGAAAGTGTGGTGGAATCAAATGTATATCTGATACGATAAAAATGTCTAAAATCATTAATTCGCAACACATTTATACAGTTAACGTTGGTTTCAAATTTTACCGGGTGTATACGCTCATTACAGCTCTACTTTCGTGTACTTGACATTTTTTGATGCTCACCAAGCCAAAGCCGATGAAGAAGCACTTTAACAATTCAATAAAGCAAAAAATATTGCAAAGTTCCGTAAACTAACTATTGAAAATGAAATTCAGACAGACGACAACATAATTTTGCAACAAAACACGCTATTATTACCTTCTTTTGCTTCTACTATAACTTCGCTTCTATTCACGCGTACACGCCATATTTTAAGTATTCAACAAATATGGAGTGCGCGCGAACATTGCTATGCTAGTTTCTGAATGCGCATTTTCCGAAAAATGTTATCGACTCTGAATACAATCCTGATTAGTGTCGCTAACGGTCTACTTATATTTTCACTAACCTCTGGATGATATTTAAAGGTTAATAAATGGCAGGTAACGATGGAGGTTACAAATAACTTAGGGATTATTTTCTAAAAGATAGTGCTTGTTACTAAAGCATAGCATATATCAATTGAGTTTCCGAAAGTTTTCATTTGAAAATTATTTTAACTTGTATTTTGTTCTAATAATTTTATTTCATTGTAAGGAAGCAATTATTATTCAATCAAGCTATTAAAATGTGACGACTTAATTTATGATTTTCTTGAAATCCCGATGCTCATTTTTTATTTTTTTACAGTGACTGTTATGGACGAAGTACATGTGAGAATGGAATGAGTGATGTCAACGAATATTCTGGTTGACAAGGTTTTTCATGTATGAGCTCAAAGTGAATGAATAATTGTAGAAATGATAGAATCTTGTTCCAAAAGACGTATGTTATTGGCTGTTACGTTTCTTGGAGGGTAAATTTGTTTCTTATATGTTGAGTCCTACTTAATAGTATGTTTCTTTAGTCTGCATATATTTTTCCTAGTTTAACGTTGTTGGTTTTGGTGGTTGAAAGTCACTGGACTAGTGGAAATAGGAAGAGTCACCAAGAAAATAATATAAGGAGTAACTCTTCATCTACAGCTTGTTGGATAAAGGAAGATTATGAGATAATAGAGCCCTGTCATCTTTGCAATGGTATGATTTTTCTATGATTCACAATTATAAGATTTTAAAGTATTTTTTATTGTTATCATATGTATATCATATCTTGTAGCATTCGAAATCAACAGCGTAAGCGTCCCTGCTTGTCTACCAACACATTATAAGGAAGTTATTCATTGTAACATCTCGGGTAAAGTTCAGAGAAGGTAATCTTATTGGTCGTAAGGTTCATTTGGAAAGATTAATATTTTTCACGATAAAATATCTAATAATAACCCTTCAACTCACTTTTCAGCTGTGATCGAGTGGCGTGGATTGAAGAACGGAACTTTTGGACTTTTGAAGCATTAATGTTAGTGTTTGGTAGTATCTCGATTACAGCTGTTTATACGAGACAAAAAGTTCTGGATCATCGTGTACTTCGACGAATTCAAAGACAATTAGCTAGTGGAGTGTAATGATTTATGGTTAACGGAAACCTTCCAATCACTGTTTTCTTAAAGAAAATAAAGTGCTTTGGAGGGAAGTTTGATAAAACGTTGATTGCAGTGTGATATTTAAAGACAATCTGGGATTTCCGTAATATTCTTAGTCCCGAGGTAATTAAGATGGATGAGTTATTCCTTGAAATTGCTATCGATCCTGAAGTAGGATCAGATACTTTAGATGTTTCCTTAGAAACCTTGATAGCATTTTTCACGATTTCATATTTGAACTGCTCCTGCCTTTCAGTCAAATTAGTCGTAAAACCGGAGATTACGGTTCCATTTACAATTAAAATTTCTGATGTAAACTACACAATTATAGAAAATTCTAGACTTCCTTCTGCTGTAAAAGACTGCGTTTTGCCAGCGATCAGAGTTCAGAGCTCTTCTGGTTTCGTATGTGTCGCTGGTTTGTCTGCAGTTCTTCGTCAAATAGTCAAAAATAGCTTAATTGTTAACCCTCAAACTCATTCTCTCCTGGGATTTAGAGATGCATGCTTAGCTACCTGCGCTGAAACATCATTATGGACCAGGTTTTGCGAAGTTGATGTCCCAATAGCTACCAAGAATTTCGTTTCTAAATTTAAGTTCAGTGACTCAAACTGCCTTTCATTGCCAAAGGATCTAGCGCGTTTTGAGCGGCATATGGAGCAGCCTCTCAAAATTCACAATATTCATAAGAGGCGGCAAGATCATGTTAAACAATTGAAAAATATTGATAGTGACGAGATTACATCTTTGAGTGGCGATCTAGCTAGCTTAGAAACAAAGGATGAAGATAGGGAATTCGGCCATAGGTTTGCTGAAGGACATTTGTTAACCCTTGCAGATGTAATGTTGTTTCCTTGTTTCTATATTGTGTTTAAGTCAGTAGGTTTTGATCTTATCAAAGATCATATACCATTGGTTAGTAAATGGTTCAGGAGAATGTTAAACCAAAGAGAGATACAAGATAATGTGAAAATGATAGTTGTGAGGGACATGCAACTTAAAATTTCATCATGCTCTTTGCCTCATGTTCCTAATCAAAGTCTTTATAAGAGTGATCCACGGCGATACAAGCCTCGTGCTAGGTTGTTTACCCGTCAAGAAGAAATAGATTCTTCCCTTAAAATCATCTCACAAATGGGATTGGATATTGATTGGTCAACTTTACCATTAGGAGCAGATTTAGAATTTGACTGGAGTAAGGTACCGGTCGATGCCCACCCACTTGGTGGTAATCTTCCTGAATCTCGACTCCAACGGAAAGTACAGCAGTTAGAGAATTTAGCCAAAGCAGTTCTCAAAATAGCTAAATCTGGAAATATGATTGTGGATTTTTGTTCTGGAAGTGGACATCTAGGTATTCTCCTTGCCTATTTCCTACCTAATTGTCATATTGTCTTACTGGACAACAAGGATGAATCACTAAAGCGAGCTAGAGATCGTGTTGATCGTCTTTCACTTCAGAACATAACCATATTTCAATGTAATCTTGATTATTATATTGGAAAGTTTGACATTGGCGTTTCCCTTCATGCCTGTGGCGTGGCAACTGATCTAGTAATTCAGAGATGTTTGGAACATAAGGCAGTATTTATTTGCTGTCCCTGTTGTTATGGAGGTGTTCAAAGTAATCACACTGTCTCATATCCAAGAAGCAAATTTTTTCAAGATTCTGATATCACTATGAGAGATTATCTAGTTCTTGGACACTCAGCTGATCAAACACATGACGAGGCAAACAAAAAGACAGATCAAGGCAAACTGTGCATGGGAATAATTGACACTGATCGATGTATTCAAGCTAGAGAGCATGGCTATAAGGTTTTTTTATCCAAGTTGATTCCCGAAACATGCACACCAAAAAATAATCTTCTTGTTGGACTTCCAGAGAGATTTTGTTCAAGAGAAATGTGATAATTTTGTCAAGTGAATACCAATATGTCAAACAAGATGAATAATTTCTTGTATTTATGATCTTTAATGAGGTTATGTCTAATAATGGTTGTCAGAATATTATCAGTATTTAAAGCAACAGTTTTATTTTTTACTTTGAATGTTGAGTAATGCTTGCTTTGTCATTGATTTTATGATTTACTTTGTGTTACTTTTTTAAAAAGTTATCATGTGCATCAGTAAATGAATGTAATAAGTGTAAATTTTATTGCTAAATTTCAACTTCAGTTGCTTCGAGTTGCATGAAGTAATGATTCATCTGAACTCCTTATCCCATCTTTTTGTCTGAAAATTTTTTCTCTTGAAAATCCTAATTTTTCAATCATAAAAAGTAAATATATTTGTATTATTTACTGGTACAACTTTTCATTAGTTACCATTCTAGTTATTAATGAAAGCAGTTCTACATTTTTGATCTTAAATTTCTTTTAAATTAAGGAATTTTGATATGTCACAGGGAGCTAATCTTTAATTTTAAGGACTTCCATCAATCATAAGTGATGCTATGGCTTTTGTCTAGGCTTTGCCTTATATTATCATCTTACCAAACATCAGCCTTTGCACCGCTGCTGGTTCAGCTCTTGCCTGCTTCATTCAGCTTGGTGTTCCTTGTAAGCCTCTGCTGGATACCCATTTTATTTCATCATTGTTTTTTCTGCAAATGAGCAGTCTTTACAATTACCATCAAAGATGCTACCTCTAATTAATATCAGATGGTAGAAATTCATCTTGCAGGTCTTTTTACACTTTTCATGTCTTAGTATTTTCTGTTTTGACATTGAATGAAAATTCATGTTATTTTTTGAGGCAAAGATTAACAGAGACCTAATCAAGAGATGATTTTATTAAGAACAAGTAACAGTCAAACATTAGACCCAAAATTGAAAGATAGGTAAGAGTAAACAGTTGATCTAAATAATTTATTTCCCTGTTGTCAACTGTTGGGAGATACCATATTCATTACTTTAGATATGAATAAATTCTTGTTCTTTGATCATAATATGAAAATGAAAGACTTAAATATTCTCTAATGTGGAGAAAGGAAGTCTGCTATCATTACTATGTATTTACAAAAACACACGTTTAATGTCCATTTTTAATACTATCATAAAATTATTAGTTATATTTAATTCCCAAACAAGGAAATCATCCATAAAATATACTATGAGCAACACTGCACAGAGGTGGTTAAATCGACTTACAAAGGGATCAAAAGGGCAGTGGCATGGGATTTGTAATAAACAGGTATAGGTATGTTCACCACTTATAATCAGAAAATTATAGATGCCGACACCTCCAAGTTTCCTGGTAATTTGTCTCAAAATCGAAAAATATGGCTCTTATTAAATTCCAGTCTCCACTTTCTATCAAGCAAATAGCGGCATAGTAGTATAGTGCTGTATTAGTAACATAAGGATGTATAGTTCAGCCTGCTTTGAATTTTTCATTTTTTTCCATTGTTAGCTTTCTTTTCCTCTGGTCAAGAGTTACATTAATTTAGGTGCTACCTCAGGAAATACTATTTTATTTTATATGTTTCATAAAACTTTAAATTATAGAATGTCTTTCCACAAGAATAGTTATTCACAAAGTCTACGCTCCTGTGTGAAATCATTTCTCTATTAGATCATTGAACATGATTTAAAATGTTTATGGTACACTAAGAACATGACATGGGGGGGGGGGAATTCTTAAGAACAAAAACTTTCATTTTGAAAATAATTTCAAACCAATAAAACCCTTCTTGAAATCAAGTCGATATATTCTTATTTTTAAGATAACAGGACATTAAAGGTTACTTATCAGTTAATTTTTTTCATAAAATCTTAAATGCTAACATGTTTAGGTTGATGTTTGAAATACAATTTTTTTAAGCATATAAGGTTTAGAGACCATGACCATCATTCCTTAAAACTTTTTGATTTGTACCCACATTTAAATTTTATGACATTCCCAGAAGCAAACTTGAAAAACATTTCATAAGCTGACATTCTGGTACACATTTTACTGAATCACCAAACATATCATTAAATGTTGGAGCAGAAAGTTGGTGATGCCCTAATAAAACATGAAAGACATCTTCATATTTTCCATGGAAATGCCTCTTTAGGATTTTGATTTAATTCTTCTGCTTGTAATAAATATGTTTCTATGAAGCACAAAAGTAAAATACGGTTTTCCCAAAGGTAGAATTTAAATTGATTTAATGTTTGCTCAAGGAAAAGAAAGTAAATAATTAAGGTATCTAAGCTACAGCAGGTATTGACAGTCTGTTGATAATAGAGGCCTACCAATGAGTACATAGTTAGAGGCATTTAACGATAGGTATTCCAAGATTTTCCTTTTTAATCAACACATTCACTCCTACATTAATACTAATATAACTATTTATCACAATTATAACAAATCAGCAATTGATGGTAGCAACAGTTTTTAGAAAAATATACAGAATGACTGTTGAATAGCAATCCGATGAAATAAGAGGTTCTTTTGCATGTCCCTGACATTGAAACATATTGCTTCCACAAAAATTATAAGGAGCAATTTACTTGAAATTAAATATTATTAACTTAAATAAATAAAGAATTAATTGCCTCATAAAAAATACATCATAGAATCTTATGATAAGTAGTAATGTTTCTTGCTACTAAGTAATCAAAAAGTTTGATTTTATCCTTAAAAAATAACCTATTCTAATCAAGTCTGTAGAATTTTCAAAACTTTTATTGAAAATTTGACTTAATACAATTTGAAACACTGATACTAAAGTAACTGATCACAAACAAGATGCGACTGACTTGTCTACAGCAACTGACTCTACAAAACATTATAATACAAATTTCAGGAATAGAGGATATTATACATCTGAAATAAGGTGGAGGAGACAGTTCTTCTAAACAACTGGAAAACTAACAACAAAAATACTGGTATGCAATAAGAATGGTGAATGGCAATAAAGGATTAAATATTGCAAGAACGGACATAGTAAAACAAAGGCACTTTCCTAATATATTCTGCAATTTTTGGCAATTATTAGTAAACAAAAGATCATAAATTATACCTCCAATATCCTTTAGAAAACATCCATTACATCTTCATTACCTCCCAAATCAAGATAGTCATCATAAGATGTGAGTTGTCTCTCATGGTCAGAAACAACACATCCATTTTCTCTTCCATCAGTAGCAGGAGATGGTGGAGGATTACTAACAACATTTTCTTCAGGGACATCTTCCTGATCTAAATCTCTCATAGGGTCTTGCTTTTCTGCCAGTTCCTTCCGCGTTTGCAAGGGTGGTAGTCCATCTGTTGAGCATTGAAAATATTAAGAATGAAAAATAATTAAAAATTAAAAAATAAATGCCAAAACTGGAGCATACTCTCACAAAATGCTAATAAAATATTAAATTATAAGAATAAAACTTACACCTAATGATGAAATACACTTATTACAAAAAATATAAAAATAATAGAAAATAAATTATTTCATCACACAATTTGTATATATGTAAGGAAAAAACGTCTCTAAAAATTAATAGCATTCCTTCTGTTGACCTCGCAACTAGAATACATCACCTAAACCAGTGATTCCCAAAGTGGTCTATATTGACCCGTATGGGTCTATGACAAACTGTAAGGGGTCTACGTCAGCAAGAAAAAAATTCAGATTGTTAATTTGAGTAGTTTTAATTTAAATTCAATTAATAAATATATAAAACTTAACATATGTTTTTACTATGTTTTTTACACTAAACTTTCCTACAGTTAGAAATTTACAAAACTTCAGGTAAGGGGGTACCCAAAATGGATAAACGTGGCAAGGGGTCTACGACGCAAAAAAGTTTGGAAACTTCTGACCTAAACCTTACTATGATAATGACCAAGACAATATTGAAGAAAGTAATGAAAAAAGTTTCTTTTTCAAATGAAAGTCTAACCTGCAGCTGCAAGATTTCTTCTGAGTTCTTCAGATCTCAGCTTCCTCAGTCGAGCAGCAGCTGCTTTTTTTTCTTGGAGCATAGCTTTTCGATCATCAGCAAATATCAGCTGCTTGTCTTTATGGCTAATATTATGGGACTGCTTCAAGATGAATAAGAAAATTCCTCCCGGTGTTCGACGTCTGCTCCCTTGCTTTGATTTGAGAGTTTAATGAAAGTTCAAAGACAAAATTATGCAGAAAATATATATTGTACATATCTGATAAATCTACTTCGTTCTTAAAGAAATCTGGCGCAAAAACTGAACTGTGCAAGTGTAATCTAGATTTCAAAATTAATAATGATAAGCGGATCCATCTATCTGTATGGACGTATCTCATGTTCAAAGTAAATGCACCAAATGCAAGAAAATTTTGATGTCATTTTATATGTAATAATTAAGAGTAAAGAATCATAAAATAACTAAACATACTTACCAAAGTAGACATACCACCATCCTCTTCAATTTTCTTAGTCCTATCGAAGAGATCAATTGATGTTTCCTTTCCAAGAATTCTAACAACTTTCACTAAGAGATATAATACATTATAATTACAACGATGATAAGTTTTTAATTGTTTTTATAACTTTGCAACTTATGTACATACAAAATTAAATACTTATCAATATTTATTATTATGGAAAGCAAGAAACTAATAACAATATACAGTAGGTTAAATAGGTTTTATTCAAAAAGTACAAACGATGAAGTAGATTCTTCAAGTAGATAACTGAAATAAACTTACCGATCAAATCTTCTTTCTCTTCATTCAGCTTGGCAGCAATGTCTTTCGCGATATCTTCCTCGCTGTCATTAACTGTTGTGGACAAAGGTTCCAAAATTTTTGGCTCTGGCTTATAAGAGGGATCACCAATACCTCCTCTATTTCCATAATGTCGATTACGTCTTCCTCCATGGTCGAAAGAACCATAACGACGTTTCAAACTGAATTCACGAGAATTTGAAGATGCTCTACCATTCCGAGAGCTAATTTCAGAACTATCACAATGTGATTCTCCGTCTTCTGATGGAGGATGGTAATTTTCAGCAGCCAGTTTATATGCTAAACTGAAATCATAGGATTCTACATCTCGAGTCCTCCGAAAATTTCTTTCCACCTCACAACTAGTAATAAGTTCATCAGTGAGTACATCTTCCTGCAATCCAGCACTCCAAACACCAAACTTTTTCTTCTTGCTATCTTCACATGGCTCAACCATAGGCTTCAATTTAGTTTTTTTTCGTTTCTTTTTCGTAGTGGGGCCATATGATCCAGAGGAATCGCTATCTTCAGTGGAGGACGTTTCACTTTTATCATCCATTATTTTCTCAATTCTAAACCGTGTGTTCGAGAACGATGGTCTTTCAAGAGGAGTGTAATCTGCTAGCTGCAAGTATTCCAAACAAATTATAAACTTCTGCATTACTTTCCACTAAGTTAGTTAATGAGAACACCGATTAAAAGCAATTAACTTCAAATAATTAACATTATAGGAATATTTAATTTACCTGTTCGTCAACAGGACCAAAGTCTTCCTCCATCTTCGATATCAATATTTCACTTTTATGTTAAAGTCAATAAAAATGTTAGCGCATTACATCCCATCGACAAAACTTTGTCAAAAATTAGTTATAACTTAGAAAGAAAGCCCAACCCCAACCTAAGTTAGGTTTCCCGTCCCTAAAACGCGGGACGGTAATTGCTTTTCCGCTTGATAGATGGCAGAGTGATAGCTCTATAAATTTAAAGGGCTGAAGTAGATAGGGCGGACTGTTCCTAGCAAATTAATAGACAACAAGTGTGTGCTTCTGCTTAGCGAAATTATATGAAATAGACTCATCATTAACTCGAGAATTCATTAAAGACTCTTAAGTTGTGTAATCCCAATAATTTATATTTGTGATTTTTTAAACAAAAAAGTTACCCCTCAAGTATATTATATTTTTTCCACTATTCATTGTTGTATTTTACCAGAACGTACGACTTAAGTATATTCTCATTCTCCTGAATTATTCCATAAATTAGAAATCGCTTGAATAGATCTAGACTCAATGGGATAATGAAGAACTTCCTTAAGATGAAAATCCTGAGAAATTATTATGTTGTAATTGTCTATTATTAACGCATCTTCCGCACTCTACCGGTTTTAAAGGGAAATTTCATTAAGAATGCGGTAATCGAAGAGGGATAAGGTAGGAATTGGAGAATAATCTTAGTAATTGTGCAATTCCTTAATATCAAACACCTGTTAATCTCTAAGCATTGTTTACTTGCTACCATTTAAGTGACTTAAGGAACTTAATTTCAATTGCGTGGAACAGGAAATTTTTAACCCTTGTGAATTTCGGTTGAATAAGATGATTTTAACTATCCTTGAATAAAGATTATAAATTCTTATGGAACACATGAAAAATGTTAAGTGATAATTTTAGCAGTGCTCCTCCATTTTGATATTTTTATTTCATCTATTTAAGCTTTCACTCAGAAATCGGCTATCAAAGCCTGGTTTTATCAAGAGATTCTGCGAGGTATCATAAATAGTTTTGATACATGTAATTAATACATACATTAATTAACAATGAAAATTTCTTTTAAACTTCACATAATATGAGATTTATTCTGAGGTTCATAGGTGACTATACTTTGTGAGCTAATAAATACAATTTTAATAAATAAATGAAACATTAAGATAGGGCACATTAATATTCTCTAAATGACTACAAATTTAAATAAGCAAGTTACAGTAACATACCTTAGCATACTTACCAGTTTAATTTTTTAAGGGATGAGAAAATTCTACCCTTATTTTAATGTTTTCAACTGTCTTGCTCAGCACCCCTCCACAGAACTTTTGAGGCAAAACATGCTTCCTAAGTTAGTTTGCATCCATCCATCTTCAACAGCACTCAATTATCATTACAATAGGGTATGTATGCTTTCTGAGAACATAACTAATGATACTCTCTTAAAATATTTTTTTTCACTTAGTTGACCCGAAGCAAAAAATAGCAATATGACTGAGATTTGCTTGCAAGGCATCAACTAAAAAAAGAAGAATTGGTTCTTCATAATGATAGAGAGGTAAGTGGGAGGAGATATAGGTTTGTGCCTCAGTCATGTAACTATTTTTCACTTGTTTAACTTTTTGACAAAACTCTAACTTCTTCATGTGAAGCATATAAACCTATCTTCTTTTCCTAATGTTTGTTTACCTTAACAAACTTTTTGGAAAGTGAATGCAGAATGGTAACTTTGATAATTTATCAAACTGTATAAGCAATTGGTTTTGAAAGCAGACTTACATCTTCCAGCCTGTTTTACTAGCTCTTTCAGCCACAAGAAAATTTTTATTAAATAGTAAAACTAATGGAGAGGAGTAGAATTACATTATTGTATTACCTGACCTGATGCAGTTATAGATTTAAACAAAAATAGATCAAAGCTCTTCAAAGACTTAAAGATAAATTCCATAATAATAGCAATAAAAACCCCATTTTTCATTGAGACAAATTCAAACACAACAAAATGATCAATTTATGTTGGTACTTCCTTTCCTAGAATTAAAAAATTTCAAACTTCATGGAAGAATAATTATCTTGCATAAATGTTCAAAAATTGTTATAAATTGATTCATAAAATTAATATAGATAAAAATGTGGCTTAATTGGTTACCCCAACTTAACAATATAATTATAAGAATATTGTGATAATTGATGTAACTAAAATACACTATAATTAAATGAGCAAAATGATAAAAAATTGTATTAAACATATTATTTATTTAAAGCAAATTTATCATAAGTGGAATATTAATAAGATCTTATGCCAAATAAAAAATTAACTTTTCTGTTTCTCTTTCTTGGCTGCTTCAGCCTCAGCTTCTGATTTTTCATAATCTGCTATTAACTTTTCAACCTCACTAGCTGGAAGGATTCTTATCTTTGTTTTTCCATTTTCACGAGATAAAGTTGCCATTTCCACTGTGGATTATAAATAATTTAATAAGGATTGATTAATAACAATTCATTAATAATGAGATACATAATGAAAATACAATTTTCAATGATAATGTTTGGAATACACTCACATTTTTCTGCAGTCAACTTGGTCATATCCAAGGTCTTACTTAATACTTTGATAGCTAAACTTTGGGCATCCTTTAAAGTTGTTTCACCTTCCTTGTACTCTTGTTTCAGATTGGAAACTGCAGCCTGGAATTCAAAAGATATATATAATAACGGCAAAAATATTATAATAACTTATAATACCAGCAACCTTTCTGATGATGAATTTAGTTGAAATATATAATAGCATAATATCAGGCAAAGAAAGAGTTCAATTAACTTCAATATATCGTGAATTGAAAGCCAAAATCATAACCAGTAAACTTATGCAATGCCACAGTCATGGAAAATGTCACTTTGATTATTCAGAGTTATACTAGTTTGCTTGAATGAGAAGAGAGGAAATCAAATAAAAACCTTACAGCACTATTATTTCCAATGCATGTAGCTTTCCATCCTCCATAATTGCCACTGGGGTCTGATTGATAGAGTTGGTATCCATAATGCTTGTCCCATCCCATATATAAGATAGAAACTCCAAATGGTCTTTTCCCTATGAATTGGAAGATAAATTATATAAATACTAGGAAAAATTTTATTATAAAATAATATTTTTCAGGATCTATTCCTTATCATTAAATTACTACCTCCATATTGGGTATATGCTTGCTTAACATCACACAGCCAAGATACAAGTTGCTCACAAGGAATAGACTCTCCATATTGAATCAGATACCTTTGAGCAATAAGTCTCAGTTCATTGGTAAGGACATTAGCATCAGATGTAATACCAGCAACACTGCATACCATGTCACTGTAAATAAAAGATTTGTTTGAATTGTGCATAACAAAAAATTCACCGAAGCAAAAAAGATTTCACCATTCTGATACAATCAACAAGGAAGAAAATGGATTAGTTTGTTTACAATGAGAAATTTAGAAAAATGGCCAGTTTATTCAACACCACTCTACAAAAATCTTGTTCTCCAGTTTCAAGGATAGTAGTTTTGATAAAGATACAGGTTTTATTACCAATAACCTTGAATTCTAATTAGTATTAAATTCAAGGAGAAAATCATGGAAAATTTAGCAATTAATTGGATATAGACTAAACTAAAGAATACAGGAAAAATGTCAATTTTTTGTATGATTTTCTTTCTCCTTTACTTGTTAAAGTGTTACACCCAACAGTATTTTATCTTACCACATTCTTTCATTTGATTTAGAATAAGTAATGATCATCTTTTAAAATGTATTTATATGAATAATTTGGTTATTAGGTTTGAATAGTATATTTTATTAAACTTAACATTATTAAATATTTTTCAAGTAATACGATTTTATTTACTGTTTGATTTTTAAATTAAGTGGTTATCTGTAAGAGAGGATCATCCGGGACGAATCCAGCCAAAGAAAGGATCTGATTACAATAATAACATTTGATTTGACATTTCATTGCTCATATGTTTCAATATGGGAAAGAGTAGTATAACTTTACTATGTTAAAGTGTAACTTGGTGGAATGGACACAACCATACTTTATGGCCTACACATATACCATATTTTCTTCCACAAAATTTTGGGGAAGATTTGAAGTAATCCTCTTTTCTTAGAAAGAGTAGCAACTCTTTACACGTATAAATTAATCAAGAATAATAATAAGTAATAACATGTATAACACAAGTAGAATTGATTGAACATGCACTATGCAATGCATTATAGATCTGTCTTGCAGCAGCTGTTTTTCATATTTCTAATTTTATTTTCACTGTGTGTACTGTTTAAAGGATAAGGATGTATCTGTATGAAAATTTGAATAGGTCAAACAAAATCAAAGAGATTATTATGCAAGATATAATTTTAAAACTATACATTATAATTATTATATTATATATAATCAATTTTCATTGAAGTTTTGGAAATAATAAAGGTCATGAAAAAAACATGAAATCAAGCATTTTGATTTTAAAAATAGAGAATGATTTTACTGTTTTGTTAAAATACTCTAAATTATATGATAAAAAAAATCTTTCAGAGATGGAATGATCATTCTTCAGTCATTCGTGGATTCCTTTTCACTTGCGATCAAGGAATTGAGACACTTCTAATCATTTGGAATAAAATGAATAAGCTAAGTAAAATGAAAAAAACTAATTTGCAAGAATCAAATTTCATTAAACATAAACAGTGGAATCTAAATTCAACATCATTCTTCATTTAAAAGTTAATTGTAATCCAATTCTAATAGTTGCCAAATCTTAACAAACAAAATTTTTCCTAAATTTTCGAAAATAGATTAAAATAATAATTTTGATAACATACTTTCAAGAGATAATAGCTACTGCATGAATAAAAATAGAAGTATATGAAAAATATTACATACTCGTTGAGCTTGTATATCTTCTCAGAAAAAAATACTTCATCTAGAAGCTTATTTGTGTTTCTTCGCTCAGCAGCCAAAAGTATGCCATCATTGGCTAAAATCCCAAGACAGGTTCCTGCATGACTGATTGCCTCCATAGCATACTCCACCTGATAGAGGCGACCTACCAACAAAAAAAAACATGTTGGAATTGAGAGTTACAATGACATATATAGCATATTAATCATTTAATCTTCCCCGCCCATACCTGTCATACCTTCCGACACACACAATAGCAACAAAGTAAATCCACCAACTAATAAAGTTAACATATAATAATATACTGAATTAATGTATCTTCATTCGTTTGAAGTAACCTCGATAAGCTAACAAACTACATAATTATGCTTAAGGCTAAGAAAAGTCGAGAGTGAAGAGAATATGCCGGTAATGACTTTAAGCATAATTTTGAGTCTTGAAAGAAGATTAAAATTAAAGAAAGCAAATAAACTTACCCTCCGGTGAGAATATCGTGGTTCTCGTATCATATCTTCTAGCCTGTAAATGTACAAATCATGTACAAATTTCTTAAGCAAGGATACATAAGAAATCTACCGTAAGAATACGAAGATCTAAAGAACAATCACGAGGCCACGCGCACATTCATGAAATCATAATAAATGTAAAGAGTAAGTATTTACCATTTTTAACTAGTAAAGCAGGATCAAAGCACAATTATTCTTAATCCGGAGCAAACGATGATAGGCTAAAGTCGAACCTGGTGCATCAATCGATGTCGAGTTCGATAGTCACAGAATGGCAGAAAAGACTTTATGCAATGCTATTTTATCAATTTATTATAAAAGTTTTGAAATGAAATGATTAAAGAATATTATTATACATAAATAATTAATGAATGTATTATAATATATATAATATTTTTCCGATTAAAAAACATTTATGATAATATCAACACGATATCACTGAATCGAAGAGCGATTGTATTTTGCATACGAATTTCATAAGTCAACTGTTCCTGTCGTCAGCGTAATAGTGTTCCGCCACTTAATATCAATTTCTACTTATTTCCAATATTCAAGTGAAATGTTCGTGTAGACTTGGATACGCGGTAATAGAGCCTTGACGCCCCTTTGCCTGTTAGAATAATTGAATATACATGTTTATTTTCCTTACATTCAAGGTTTACATCACAATTTTGATTCGCTGTCAATCAGATATCCTGAAGATTTTCCTTGATCGTTATAATGACTGAAAAGTGGTTGATCAAATTGGAAGAAAATCCCTCCACAGCATATTTAAGCATAACTTCTGTATTAATTAAAATACTAGACAATATTATCAAACACCCCTTGAATGAAAACTATCGCCGAATAAATTTGTCAGATGACCAGGCTAATACCTTGCTAACTGGAATAGGTGCTATGGACTGTCTTTTTGACATTGGATTTATTGAGGTAAAACATAAATTACTGTAATTAAATAAATATATCATGAATCTATTGACATTCTTCTCTGAATTAGGGGGATGATTGCTTTGTACTACCTGGCGATTCGGACCTTGTCAAACTCGAGGGTCTTCGTAACGAAATTGCTCAAAGGAGGAAGTGGTACATAGATAAAAATTCTAATAGTGATATCTCACCTCAACGAAGCTCAGAGGTATTTTCTTACCGAGAGATAATGAAATTTACGTAACTATTGCTGAAACATTCTAAGAAAACATTTTTCAGGTACGATTGGACGTCCAAGAATTATTTCGTCGCTATGAATCAGTTCTGAGATATGAAAATCCAGATTTACAAAATTTAGCTCGAGCCTGTATTCCTGTTGATAGTTTAGAAATAGCTGCGGAGAAAAGAATGAGGGATGTACAGTTACATATGAAAATGAACCAAAGTGCTGAAGAAGTGAATATTCAAGAACTGTTCTTGATGGAATTAGTTTCTTGGTTTAAAAGTTCATTTTTTACTTGGATAAATCCAAAATGCGCTCAATGTAATGGATCTGTCAATTTTTCAAAGACAGTTCAATTTGAATCTCATAGAACTGAGCTTTATGAATGTGTGAGGTGCAATGGATTCATTACTCCAGTTCATCGATACGATGATGTAAAAAAGCTTTTAGAAACTAGAACAGGACGTTGTGGAGAATGGGCCAATTGTTTTACACTCATGTGCAGAACTCTGGGGTTTGATGCCCGTTTGGTGTTGGACGTAACTGACCATGTGTGGACTGAGGTGTATATGATCTCAACTAATCCCCGTTGGGTCCACGTTGATCCTTGTGAAGGAGTCATTGATGCCCCTTTAATGTATGAATGTGGATGGAAAAAAAAGTTGAGTCTTATTCTTGCATTCTCGGTTGAAGGTGTGCAAGATATCACATGGAGATACACTTTGTTACCCCCGAAAGATTTATTAAAGAGACGAAAGCTCTGTGGATTGTCAGAAGAAGATTTGTTAAATGCTATTTTAGCATTAAGGAGAAAAAGCTACCATGGCTTTTCTGTTGCCAAGCAAAAATATCTTATTCGTCGAACTGCTCTTGAACTGGCAGACTTTATATGGATGCCAGGAAAAAGCCTTTCCCAAGTAAAAGAAGAAGAAAAAAAGGGCAGGACCTCAGGGTCATTAGCATGGCGACTAGCCCGTGGTGAAATAGGGAGCAGCATGGAGACATTTAAACCACACATTTGGCAATTAACTGAGAAAGAACAGAATGCCAGTACCTTTACAGTAAAGTATTCTTGTGCATTGGACAAGTATGTAAAGATTGTGGGAAGTGATATATCTGAAATTGAAGGTTGGAAAAATGGACTCTTTGAAATGGATTCAATTTTCAGAAAGCAAGAAGATGATTGGAAAATGGTATATTTGGCCCGAACAGGTCAGTAACATCAATACATTTTTACAAGGTATCGTGTAATTTTTCCTTAAAGATACTTTTTATCAAATGTTATGAAAACCTAATGTTGTCCATTTTATTCCTATTCAGAAAATGCAGAGCAAGGTAGTATAAAATTAAAATTTGATATCTCATCCAGCAAATTGGTTGTCAGATCAATTTCTGTATGTTTAAAATCAACAGTCTTTGAGAATGGGAGAGTAGTGTGTATGCTATGTGGTGCTGATATTTGTACAAAAATTCCTACAGGTAATTATGGCGTTTAGTAACTTCACCTTTACTTAATCCAATGATAAATATTCTTGTTCTTGAATAATCCCCTTAGAATTCTTCCAACTTCTCATTCCTATCTACTTGTTTACTATTTTCTTACTTCTTTTTCCCTTACTACCACTTTTCTGAGACACGTAAGCTTAAGCCAAAAACAATTCTCACCATCATTTTGTATATTTTAGTAATTTAGATAAATTGTCATTTTGTATCTTCAGTAATCTTTGCAATCTTGGTTGAATATATTGTTCCTAGCTACTGATAAAATATTTTCAAACACTTTTCATGGGAGAACTTAGATTTTACATTATTGTTTTATTTATTACACTTTCATAGCAAATATTTTCTTTCCACCATGCATCTCTCATGTTTCACTCTTCATTCAAGACTTATTGAAACTAGTTGAGTCATATTACACTAGGTTACAATTAGAAAAAAATTGTTCTGACAAAACTAGTAAAGGAATGATTTATGGAAATGAGGTGAATGTGGAGGTAGTGGACTAGCCCAAATATGCTGTATATCTGAGATCATATTATTATTCCTTTTATTTCTTATAAATTATATAGAAAATTATTAAAATTTGTATGCTCTCTATGATGAAATGTAAAATGCAGTTGGGAAGGAATATTCAATTGCAGTATAACGGGCAAAGATTTGAAGTAGGCACAAATATTAACTAGCCTCACCTACAATTTTTTTGTATATTGTACTCATCATAATTTTTAGATTCTTTTTGGCTATACAAGTATCATCCTCTATAACCTATTCACGTAATGAAATTTTTTTTCAACATGACTGATTACCAAGATACTATAACTCCACTTTATATTAGCTACTCTCACAATATTTTTTATATGCTTAATACAAGAAAAAATGTGTGAATCTGAAATGGAAAATTTTTAATCGCCTAATTCGCAAGGTTCATTACAATTCATCACTTACATGGCATTAATGATCAAGATTATTTGACCAAGTCATTCTTTGACTCAGAAAATATATTTTTAAAGGAAAGTTTGTAAAAGAAAAAATTATACTTTCATTTGACTCTAAATATTAGTTAATTGAAAGGTGGTGCAGACAAACTGCTTTGAAGCAGCAAATAATTTACTGTGGAGAAGAGTTCGGCTGCTTAGTATATCTTGGGCACCAATTAATCAAATCAATTTATCTAGTAGCCTAATGTATGCATCACTTTGTAAATGGTAAGCTAACCGTTCTTTAACTGTTGCAGGTGAAAATAAAACCACTTTTACAACTAGCAACTTAGAAGGAGTCAAAGTATTCACTTTGGAAGCTAAACTTCTTGGAGGAAATGGTGATGTTGCATGGCAACATGCGCAACTTTTTCGCCAGTCACTTTCAGATAATGATCTATTTCCTCTTGAAATAAAAATAGAGTTGAAAAAATTATAGCCCTTTCAAAGTTTATGTTTTGGAAATTTCTTTTATTAGTGCAAGATCAAATATATGAATTAATTAAATGAAAGATTTATTTACAAGCAAATTCATTCCATCTATATCTATGTACATTTAAAAATATGAAACAAGAAAAATCCAGTTGTTATTTTATTTTATCATTAAACATTTTGTACATTTATTTTAATCTAGGAAGACAAATGCAATACATTCAGGGTGAGACTTCAATAAATGCATTTTGTTACTGGTACCTTTTCACAAAGGTCACACATTTAAAAAGGCTAATGATGAAATTAGTTTATAGTAACATTTCCAATGTAAGGAAAGGTTTTATTTCCTACTTGTTCACATGAACTAACCTTGCAATTAAACTATATGTTGTAAAATGTTTTATAAATCATTTAGTGAATTTATAATTGCAGTGTATTGGACCAAACAAATTTACTGTATTCACATCAATTATACTGGAAATGATAATCAGTGTAAGCGTTGGTCCCTTCATTTACACCCAACAAAGATCCCTTCTACTGCTTTCGAAATAAAGTCATAGAACTTTAAAATTTACAATATAGCTCATCTATGAAGCACACTCATGAGATAATTTCTGCTAATTGGTGTTACAGATATTATACTGTACAGATTTTAACTTCTAAGCTGTGCCTTGTGTTGAAAGTGCTTCAAATTTTCTCAAACTGGCATTAAATCTTCATTTTAATGTATAATGAAATTAAACATTCTTATCTTTTTCTCAAACCCGTATTTGCCATTCAACAGTCTTATAGAATTTGAGCTATTTCACTCCACCCACTACTACAAGGTGACATAATGGAAATTTCAAGTAAAGTATTAACACAAAAACATACCTGATATCACAGCCAGTATGGTTCACGATAAGTTGCTTGTTACTATATCTTGGAAGTTGCATTTACATTCTATTAAGGCTTAGTTATACTCTTAACTATTATAAATAAGTTATTTTTCATTAGTCTGAAAGAAGACTTCGTTGTTTTATCAATGAGTGTACCTAGTAAAATGTGTATTTGATACGAATTACATGTCATATACCACTATTTTGAGATGTTAGTAAGATGTTTCTTGTTTGGCAAGCCAAGCTTAAATACTGCTATTCTATAATATTTGATTGGGGCATTGATCATTAAGTGAATTTCTTTTGCAGTCATGAGACAATTGTTTGAATAAAGTTTGAAAAGAAAAGTTTATGTATATAATCATTTTTATGTATAGACCAACTCCATTATGTTGAAAATCATACTTCCAAACAATCATGAATTCCATGAAAATACTTTTCAAAGCTAATTTTTATCAGAATTATTAATTTAAATTTAAAGGAAATGAAACTGTCCTTCCAATTCCTGCATAACCATAATTTTATGGTCTAGGTTATGATAGGGATTTTGTGAATCCATTGTGTTTATATTTATTCTTGAATGATGTTTTTCAGTAATCATATTCATTCAGTCTTAGGTCACAAATAGGATTTATGCCAGCACTTAAAGTACAATAACAAACTAACATAATTTTGCACATTTTGTCAATATATCCTCACATTGACAACAATTTTAAGAATTTTAACAAAAATATTTAACTTTTACTAGTGACATTATAAATGATTTGCTTGGGTAAGCAAACTATATTTACTATGTTAGATTATATTGATATTCATGTTATGATAACTATGAATGAATTATTGCAATTATGATAGGTATGATAACTTGAACAGTCGGAGTTGCTCCATATCATCTGGAGAGTCATTGAAGCATATAAGCATTAAAAAATATCTCCTTTGTGACTTCTCATAAGCTTGTGACTAGATAATTAAAAAATGCTATCCCCACTTTTACTGTCTCTACTCTGTGAAGTGGGTATTGATTGATTGTCATGAATACTTCTGAATTGAATCATGTAAAGATGGTTATGCCCAAACAAATCTATTGTGATTGGGGTATCATGAGCAAAATTGACAAAAATACCCTTTGAACTAGCTTCATGAATAATTCAAGTAACACTGTCTTAAGAATTTGAATTCAAGGGAATACAATTAGAAATCCCATTAAATTTTAACTGAAAGACAAATTTTTGCTGTGAAGTTATACCATTAATAATATCTTTTGATCTTTCAAAAAATACTTTCAAATTTTTAACTCATTTCTATCCAAATATGGAAAATTTTATGGATTTTTACAAAAATACTGAAGTCATGTCATGTTTCAAAGTGAAGCTGCTAAAATGAAAAAGGTCTTTGCAGGAAAAAATTACGCATCATGTAAAATGATACAGTTATTCTAGCTTAGGAGGGGTCATGGCACAAAAAATAAAATTGATTATCTAAAAAGCAATGTTTTGAGAGCTTGGATTTAAAGACTTGCCATTAAAAATGCTAAATGCAATAGTAAAATCAGAATTATGCTTTTGCTTTATATTCCTCAATCACTAAAATATTTGAGATTATCCACTTAATTTTATATAAAATATAGCATCATTTTATTATAAAACTGCACATTGGTAGATCATGTACAAGTTACATTTCGTTGCTGACCATGTTATGAGGAAAACATTAATTTCATTCTATGCTGTATTCTTGTTCCTTCTGTTCTTAGAGATGGAACAGTTATTCAATTTAAAAATCCTGGATGAATTAGAAATGAACACACTTTACTTTCACAGCTAGGAGGCTAATAATTTTTTTAACAAATCAACTGGTCTATTTAGAATTGTCTCTGCAATGAAGCTAAGAAACAATTAACTCACAGCATGTAGTTTTAATGAAATCAGTTCTGCCTGTACAGACAGTGCATGCATAGAGATTGCCCACAAACTTTTGGAATTCAGCAGCTCCTTTGAACACAACAAGAGTATGGATCTAAAAGGTACCAACAACAAAGCTGCTTCTTTTACCAAGGCAAATTGGGGTACAGCTATCTCATATACATATGTGGGTCCTTTACGTTCAACCACATTCCACTAAAACTGGAATGAGTGGTTCTTTAGCCTAAGGTGTGAGCCAATCAAAATTAATCACTTGCTTGTATTTATAAAAAAATCACATTTCTCTAAAATTTGAAAAACATTAAAAATACACAAGGAGCATAAGTTTTGCCAACAGCCAGTCCAAACTAGACTTGGACATAAATGCTTGTCTTTTTACACTATTTACAATTAATATGGTTGTATGGTTTCCATAATGCAACACATCCAGTCATGAGACCCAAAAGTAAATGAAGGCTTGAACACTTGTCAGCGCCATATAGTGAGATAATAAGGTTTCAAGGGATTTTTATGCTCTGGAATGGTTCAAAATGGTGTGAGCCCTCACCTTGTGGTAATACTATACTACATCACTGTCTGCCATGTAGACAACAAGAGTCCAAAAGGAAAAAGAGATCACCTTTTATCTCACATGAATTACTCTAACACAATAGAAATGTTTTTGTTTCTGCATCTCTTATTTATCCTCCTGCACTTCCCTGGAGATCTTGGCCCCATTTTTTTACTATCACTTCAACACTTTACCAGTAACATGGGAACACAATTCCTTCAGAGACAACAATTAAATTTTCACCAATAAGCCTCCATAGTATCTGCAATCTAATAAAGTCTTGCAGAAAACTCCAAATCAAGGAAATTCAAGTCCTTCAAAGAGAGGTCTAACTTGATGGCTGGAATTCAGAAACAAATTTCACATATGATCAAAGTATGCTGGTCACCCTTCATTTTAAGTGCTCTTTCTAGAGTCCTGCACTGAAGGATGTGACTTCCACATTTCTTTCATCTTTTTTAGTCAGTTTCCATGAGGCACTCATGAACTCTCATAGCACAAACAATGCTCGCACATTCACACTTTCTATGAGTAGAGAGAGAATACCACGAGTGAGAGGCCATCACTGCTTTTGACTTCACTTTGGTGGATATGGATTGATGACTGTTGCCGCCACCGCAGCAGCTTGCTGGCTAGCGAGCACAGCTGCAAGGAAGAAACACTCACATTAATGCCCTCATTTGCCCTTTCTCTCCTTAAGGAGGGTCATTATCAACGCATTAATATTTCTTTTCAGTCATTCTTCATTATCTGGTGAGAAGTCATCCTGAAGTCAAACATGATGCTTTTGGCATAAGCTGCACTCACCAAAAATTAAACTATCTTGCTTCTTTACAACAGTTTAATATCTCCAGTAAAGATATGGCTATGTGTGTGCGTTTCATGCTTTCAATTTTTTAACAACAGTAAACAGAAACAATAGGCAGAATAATATGAGGTACAAAATGGTTTTCCTATACTAAAAACAGAGAGATTCAGCACACAAGAAGAATTTACACTCATTCACTTTGTCAAACCTACAAGGACACCTATCATACTTTAAACGCATATGAACATAAAACACTGTGGCAATTCGGGACATTAAATGGAGATATCCCCAAGTCACACCCACATAACACAGGACATACCGTCCCAAGCGCCACAGATGATATCACAGGCTATTGGAAAAAATAAAGGGATGTCGCATGAAAAATTGGTCCAATGTCTCATTTGTAAATAATAACATTTACTTAGCGACACCTCAACTACACTTTCCCTTTTCAGAATCCTGCTCCGATCCCTTTACGATCTTGTCTAAAACTGACATACTGACAGCTACCCACCCCTAGATAGGACTCAAAATGGGAGTGCTAGTAAAGTCAATTTAGGAGAAGGAAAAGAATGGGAGCCACCCGAAGAAACTACGACTCGCGCCGGGCTGGCCCCACACCACCCCGTCAGGGCCCAACCAGGGGCTTACCTCCATATGGTGCAGCGGGGCCATACTGCCCTGCAAGGAGGGGATAGCCCAATCCCACATGTGTGTGATGATGTGTGTGAACATGGCGCTGTGGAGGTGGGGAGCGTAGTCCCCCTCCCCCACCACTTCCAGGTCCTACTTCCTTCCCGTCGCTGGTTGGTCCTACTCCCCCTCCTGGTCCTCCTGCACTCACGGCAACTGGGGGTGGAGGAGGCTGTTGTGATTTGGGCATTGAGGATGGAGATGGGCCTGTGGATGGGACTGAGCCTGAGGGAGGTTGGGAGCAAGTAGTCGAGGAACTTCCTGATACAGAACCTGATGGTGATGGTGCAGTTTTAGGAGTCGGAGACTTTAGAGCCCTCTCTTGCAACTCATGGATTTTGTGAGAAGAGTAGTACTGACTGGCATGGTGCTGAAGGATATCCAATGCCTTAGTTGGTCCAGAAACAGCCGCTGCTGCTGCAGCTGCTGCAGCAGCAGCAACACCAGGTCGTGAGAGATCTTCTGGGGCATGATAACGCATTTGGGGATGTAGATATGGACCCGTTGTGTAAGGCCCAGGCACAAGCATAGGATTAAGACCACGGTAAACAGGATGGGATGGATCAAACGGTAGTGCACCATAATGAGGAGATTGCATATATCCAGGATGAATGTAAGCATATGATGAAGTGGGAGGAGGAGGTCCTTGAGTTTCCATAGTTGGCTTCACACCTTCTTGCTTGGTATTGCCCTTATCAGGTCCTGGAGGCTCTTTTTTATCATCACTTGATCCATTCCCACATTTTTCATTCCTCTGATGATCTCTGGAACTTGGTTTAGGACTTGCTAAGGCAGTTGAAGCTATAGATTTAGGTGGAGGTGGTACAGAAATGTTAGATTTACTTTCCTGTGGTGAAGACTTTGATCCTCCAACTGTAGCATCAAGAGGACCACCAGATTCCTTTCGTCTTTGTTCAGGAGGATACAAATAATAACGCCTCAATTCTTCTTGCTGCCTCTGAAACAAATAAGGTCCACTCTCATAGGGCGATGAAGTTGGGGGAACTGATCCACTTCCATACTTGACTTTTCCATCATTCATTTGATTTTTCATCTCAATGCTTTCTTTCAGAATTTGATGATTTTCATTTTGTTTTTCCTTTAGTCCTACCTCAATTTTAATTGCTCTATCTTTTTGTGAATTGTGAATGCCTGTAGAAGATCCTTTACAACTGTTGCTCATTTCATTACTTGAAGCACGAGGAATCTTTTCTTCAGCCTTCTCTTTCTCAGCTACAGCAGCTGCTGCGGCTGCTTCTGCAGCATACTTGTCTGCCATAACAGACACCTGATAGGGGGATTCAAGTCCATAGGGATAACCAGGAACATAACCATATGGATAGTAATGCTGTTGCTGTTGCTGCTGTTGATGCTGCATCAATTTATGCTGGAATTCGGAGACAGATGGGCTATTTGTACTTGTAGGAGGTAATGTTGTAGTTGATCCTGTAGAAGATGGAGTGGTTGAGGATGACGAAACGCTGGATGCTGAAGAAGGTGGAGGAGCAGGAGTACCTTCTTTCTTCTCCTTCTCAGTTACCCGATCAGCTATCACCTTAGAATCCATACTAATAGGCTTTTCTGATGGCGCAGTAACAACTGTGCCCTCTTTTTGTAATTTTGAATCAGATGTTGATGTTGGTGTAACGGATGAGACCAGATAAGGAGGTTGGCCATAGAAAGGATACATTCCATAATGAGCTAAATGTTGAGCAGCTGTGTTCGTGGATGAAGATCCCTGTCCTGAAGGGGGATTAGGGACCTCAACTTTCTTCTCCCCACTTTTACCACCTTGTGTAGTAACATTTCCTCCTTGAACATTAGATGCAACAGAAGCAGGCACTGCTTGTCCCCCTCTTCCTTTCTCTCCCACTTCAGACTCTAAAACAGGTGCAGAATCATCAGATATGTCAGAATAAGCAGGACTTTGAACATCCTCTCGTCCTTCAGTACCTCCTACAGGAGATGACATGGAAGCAGAAGAATCATGTAACGCTGGATTAAATTGCAAGCCTTGTTGATCAGGCTGTGGGCTTCCAGCAGGGGATTTACGATTCTTCTTTTTATGTGACAATGAAGGCATTGGAGAATGCTGCTGACCAGGTTGCACCTTGCTGCTCTTTTCTTTTTTATCCTGACCTTCTCCCACAAGACTTACAGGCTTCGGCACAGAGGGAATTTGCTGTGGAGATTGCATAACAGAGAGAGATTGCTGCTGCTGAGATGTGATAGATTTTATTGAGGGTTGCTGAAGCCCAACAACTGGTCTAGCAGGAGAAGAACCAGACGTTACAGGAGATCCCTTAATTTTGAATTTCTCTCCCAATTTAGTAGTATCCTGTGGGTGTTGCATATGCTGTGGGGTGGACGGGACCTGTGACTGCAACGATGTCTTGACATGAGGGGGAGATGAGGTGAGTGCAGGCATCCCTACGACCCGAATGCTCCCCACAACACTGGAATGTCCAGAGGCAATAGGTGAAGCAGGGGTTGATGATTTTCCTCCATACATGCTTCCTTCATTGGCACTGGATGAATATTGTTCATCAGGTGCACTTGGACCAAACCTCAATACACCTGGCTTGACCGAAGGGACTGCTTTAGGATCTGGTGATGCATCTGACAAATTTTGGGTGCGTGGGGTGGGAGGAGTAGAGGCCCTGTCAGCCGATTGTTGTCTTGAAGGGGTAGTAGGGCACCCTCTTTGACGCTGACTCCCTTGAACATTTCCATCTGTCTTGGGACTTGGTGCGGTCTCTACAGGACTTTCTTCAGCTTCAGAGAGGCTGGCTGCCTCTTTTGTGTCATCCTCTTCACCGGCAACAATACCAGCTGCTCCATGAGCATGTGACTGGTGGTATTTGAGACCATTTATGTGCTTATACTTCTTTGAGCAGTTAGGTTCTGGGCATTCTAATAAAACAGGAGATGAGGGTGGGCTCGTAGGAGGCCCACGTGAGGCTGATCTGCTTCTCTTTCCACCAACGCCACCGTTGGCCATGACACCTACGCCATCTTCACCAAGCTCATTACTTCTGACCTTCCTTTTGTTTCCAGGCTCCAGTCGGGGAGGAATGAATCCTGTCACACCTGTGTTCCCAGCTGCACCACCTGTACCAGACACTGCAACACTACCTACAGCAACCACTGTACTTGTTCCATTACCACGTCTTCCCTTTCCACCACCATTCCTTAATTTGCTATGCACTGATGATCTAGTCTCTGTAAAATTGCTCAGATCACTGGATGGAGATGATGCAGCTGCTGCTGCAGCTGCCCTTCCTCGCTTTCCTCGTCCTTTTGCAGTTCTGGCATCTAAGTCACTAGTGGGTGAATCGCAAAACCTGAGAAAAGAAATTTAAAAATTAAAAAGAACATCACCAGCATATTGTTCTTCTAAATTTTATTCTGTTTTAATGATGAAGATATTTGGGAATATTATAATTTACATTAGTATACAAAAGGTAAACAAATATCATTCATCAGAATATTATCATTTTGGCATCATTTTTTCTATTTAAAACTGAGATTAATGATATTTTAAATTTTAATACATCACTCTTTGTCGTATTATAAAACAAAATTTAAATATCAATTTTTTAAAACAGAAAAAATAAAACTACTCTGAGAATAAAAAAATTCTAATTCCAAGATAATTAGGAATTTAATCATAATGGATAAGGCTGTACAAATGTAAAACATACCTTGGTGGTGCCCAGTCATGTTTTGTACAGTCTAACAGTGTTCCAACATAAGTTTTTCCTCTCCACGTTACGTTCACCACTAGCACACCTGTAAAAAAAAGTCAACCAATTATAGCATTAGCAGAGATAATATTTCTAATAAAAAATATAGAAGTTTGAAAAACTAACATTGTTTGTTTGAAAAAGAAAATTGTATAACTTTACATAAAGATTCATAATTATATTAATAAAATGGATCATTGACATTTACTTCTTTCTACAAAGAATAAATAAATCCATTTCTTTCTTAAATTTAAATAATGACTTTTTGGACAAGAATTGAAAGAAATCACCAAGGTGTCATTAAAAATTTTAAACCAAAGTGAGAAAACTGACATGACTGGGGCTTAAACTCAAGTCCCCAATCATAAATGTTCTATTAGAACCCATTTTCACTTTTGCTTAAGGCTCCTGTAAATCGCACAAATATTTTTCAAAGTAAAATCTTCACATTTTCCTAATGCTATCACTTAGAAAATTTGCTAAATTTGAAAATTGACTTAATTGTCCAGAATAAATCTTTTATTTAATTCATCTTGACAGTATTCAATGAAATTCAGGTAAAATTGATTTATATTGATCTATCACACAGAAAATCCATAAAACACGGAAACTGCTTTTATTATCATTCTTGTTGGTACAAACAGTAAAAGAATCAGGAATACAAACAAACAGGAAAAGAATCTTTCAGCATTTATTGAAACCATTTTCTTGGGTGAAAATAATTAAATAAATTGAATGATATAACAGTCATCCTACTCATTCATGCTATTTCAACAGAACAAACAGATGGATCCAATTTCATTCTTCAAGGTTACAGTTAAGTAGGTTAAGGAAAGTAACTACTGTATATTCATGATATAATTGCCTATACAAAGGGCTTCTTTATTTCCTAGTTATATGAACCTCAAATAAAATAGAATAACAATAAATATTTGATTATTGAGCTTAAAAATACTGTTTTTGTTTCTGTTAACAGGGATATTTTAACCTGAACAAGAGAGACATAAACCATCTCGAAAGTAAAAAAAAAAACGAAATTACCTTTCTCAATATTTTGATCTCGATAAGAAAACAAGTACGATAGAAAGTTGCTTTAATCTTGGAGTGAAAAGGAGGCAGGGAGACAAGAAATTAAAAAAATTAAAACCCTTTCCCATTCTCATTCATCCGATGTATTTTTAATTTCGAAGACTCAGGAATCTCCGGCCATATTCCCACATCAGCTTTTTTTTTCATAAAAGCACTTCTATTCACTCCCTACACCCACACATGCAGAGCCCCTTGAAAAAAGATTGGATGGATGTAGTAAAAAAGGAAAACGACGGGAGGGTAGGAGCAATGAAAAGAGAGGTGGATCTGAATGGCTGAGGGGAGAGAGGCGACGTTGAAAGGAGTCCGATAGAGGGAGAGAAGGATGCTTGGAGGGGACTTGAAGCAGTAGAGAACGGAGCTGACTGTGGAGGAGAAGTGGGGGAACGCGAGGCAGGAGGTTTTAAAAGAGGGAAAGGCCCTGAGGGTCGATCGGGGAGTTGGTGGAGGGGAGGACCATCAGAAAGGTAGGAAACAGATGGAGTGAGTGGTAGAAGGGTGGAGGCCCATGGGATGGGGATAGGAGGAGTCAAAATGAGGATAGAGAGGTTATAAATGGGCAGGGATGCGAGGTGGGTAGACAAGATTTAATGAAGAGAGGAAGCAGAAGGGGGGATGTGTGAAAGGGGGAGAGGGCGTTCGTCGTGGGAGGAACATAAAGCCCCGAGGGTGAAGGTCTGAGGGTGAAGCATTTGCGGCAAAACCCCGTGATGATCGACGTAATGGCCATCTACCACGCACACGCCCATTCCTACCCTTCGCGCGTATCTCCGTGATCTACGCACAATTCCCACTGCACGGATATTATTTCCTCTCGTCCTTTTTTTCTCTCGTTTCGGCGAGGTCTCTTTGTGTCCCCGCACTAGGAGGAGGCTCATTTCTCGGGTAATTTATCCTGTCGAGTCAAAACAGCTCACGGTACCCCCGGAGCTGTGTCACGAGCATTAATTGCCCCGCGATGAACTGGTAGTGAGCCTCCCTTCCAGATACTATTGTACTCATTACTCTCGCGATGGAGGGAGAAAGAGAAAGGGCTGTGTGGGAAGAGAGAAAAGTTGCGCGGGGTAAACAACACTACTTCCCTTCTTCCGCCCCCTCGACGCTCTCCGAGACTCTGAAGGTCAACCGAGTGAGGGAACGTTCACCTCTAAGTGCGCAACTGATGCAGAACGAATCTCGAGAAACAAAAGGTAAAGAGAGGAGAAGAGTCTGAAATGCGCCGAGATTAAAAGAGAAACCGATTCGAAAAGCCTTTCCACGTTTTCACGAGCTTTGCTCAGTTTGCTTTTTTTTCGCGTCTAGGGAAATGGGATAATTAAGAGGCTTTTGAAGAGGTTGTCGGGAACTTTTCAAAACGCTGCGCACTCACCTCCTTCAGTCTCATGCCATACGATGCCTTCCAAGGTGACACTAGTACCTGGCTCGCAGGGGCCTAGGCAGTCGGGTTCCGTGATTGTGCCGACACTAGTGCCCACGCACACGTCCAGCATGTCCTGCGGAATAGAGGAGACGAAGGTTAATGCAAGGGAAAATAACATAAATTGATACTATAGATAAAACTTAAGACTATACCCTTTAAAAGAATGAAATAATGTTTAGAGATGATAGCGAGAATATGATCTGCGAGAGAGCTTACCACGAAACGGTTCGTAAATGATAACTACGTGAATATCATTCGACCGTATCTTATCTAAGCTGTTGAAATTATCGCAAATAGGTAAAATGTTCTTAACTGGTTGACTGTAAGATATGAACAGCAAAAAACAAAAATGAATAGTTGTTAAACACGATTGCAGTTTCCAGAGTGGACTTAAACCGATAGAAATGAATATACGTTGCAATAAATATTGATGTACATAGCAACACTAAAACGCATTCAAATACTTCTCATAACGAAAATATGAGGGCGTTATACGAGCTTTATTACCTATGAAAATAATGAATATCCTTGATTGCTAACTAATCCGGGAACGATCGACGTATCATATCGGATTCAAATGTAGTCACGCTCTAAATTACAGTTAATTAGCAATAATAACTCGTCGAAAAACCTATCGCTACGGAATGAGTAAAACAATTGTTGGTATTTTAATTCAATTAAAATTTCCTTCATGAATGTAGTTACTATAAAAATCATCAATCAAATTCAGTTTAATAGTTATTCATATAACCAACAAGAATTAAATTCTACCATTAAAACATTCTTCTTTTTGGGTGATATCAATTTGAGAGATTAAAAAATTTCTTCAATCGATAAATATGTAACGTTTTGACTCAATTTGTATTTATTTCAAAATATCAATTTCGTTAAGCGATAATTAATACCTTGCATGTACAACATATCACTCTAGTTTCTGAATGGAACACATGATAATGCCAATTGATTACTACGAATGCAACCAATTGCCAACAAATTCCATTCATCGGAGATTAAGATATAAAATTCTATAGGGGCATTTGTGAATTAAAAATTTTTAAGTGATGAGTTATAGCATTCTTCCAATTTTCACTCTGAAAAGAAACATTCAACTAATCCAAGGCTGAATGCACTATAAAGAAATTTGATTGTTATTAATTTGTAAGGATGTTTAATTAATTCAAAAGATTAAAATCAGTACACGGCACAATTTGAACTGGACCCGGATCCAACAATAAATAAAAAATCGTACTAATTAAGCTATTCTGCCCAAAATGACAGAAATATTACTGACAACGGATTTCAAAAATCTAATAAACACGTGAATTCATTGATGAAAATCCACAAAATATTCATCGAATCTGTAGATGATGGAATGTTCAATAAAGATAGCCGACTTTTGAAATAACGTTTCACGTATAGTTTCAATCACAAAAGAAACAGAGACGTAAAAAAGAAACATAGCAACTACTAACTAGATTCTACAAATAACGAAAGCACGATCTTCAAGATTACCGATTCAATCCGCAAACCTACAGATATCACTAACGTAAGTTCGCATATTGGTTATAAAATGATCGAAGGGCAGATATTCTTAATTCGATCATTTTTTGAAGAAAACATCATAAAACTTATTAGCGGATACTTCGACCTTAACGACTTTCTGATCCACTATGAATTACAGTTAAAACTTTACATGGAAGAAAGCTAAAACGTAAAGAAAATCAATAAACGAGTGCTAAAACGATCACAACACAATACTGAGTGAGAAGAGAATGAAGGAATTGCTTTCCGGCTTTACAAACACTCTCAAAGATAATATTAACTCTCTCGTAAATATGGAGAGTAAACAAAAATAAAGTGCACACTCTACGTGCGGTTTATCTCTTTCATTTGCTGCCTAATGTGTACATACTCTTTATGAGCTTGCCAAAGTACTAAAATTTAATTTGAACGCTTCTTCAAGTTATTGAATAGTGCACTTTGAAAGGAAGGGCTTTCATTAATAATTTTCTATACAGTTACAGCATCATAACGCAAAAATTTCTTAGGTTAAAACCAATTTGAAGACGAAAGTTTATCTTTTAATTTAGGTGGAACAAAAAGCATGGAAGATGAAGTGCTTATCTTTTACAATCGAAATAATTTTTACATAGCACAGAATAAGATAAAAACGGTGACTTTTTCTAGAAACGAAACAGCGCGAAATAAACGAATGCTTGTTCTTGGCAAATTAAAACCATATGAGATACTCTCAGTCAAACCCCTAGTACTAGTCAAGCATGGGAGCTGGCCTTAAACACTACAATCTTCATTTGAAAGAAGAGATTTTACGGTGAAACAATGAAAAGAATTTAAATCCTTATTGAATAATTTACAATGAAAAGAGAATAAAATGGAGGGAGAGTGTAGTAAAGATATTCAAGGACACTTACAGATTTCCAGGTAACACACCAAACCTTACTCAACAGATACTTTGAACAAATGGAATCTTACGATAGCCTTAATTCCTTCTAAGACGTCGTTCTTAGTTTTTCTAGAAGTGAAGATATCCAGCATTAATTTTCTATACCTCTTTTAATCAGGGGTTTACGACTTAACAAATTTGAAAACCACAATTTCATTATAGTTCGCTGACAATAAAAAAAGAATTTTTCATAGCTGACAAGGAAAATAATTCTGATGAATAAAGGAACATGGTTACTCACGACCTAGTCAAAGAAAACGCCACGTTTCACAAATCTAGCCCCTCGAGAGTATACATTCAAAATAAGTACACACACAGACTGAAATCTTCGAAAGTTTAACTGAAAAGGGCCATACGATGAAATTTAGATACAATAAGCAACACGACCGAAATTAGACATAATTACTCATTTCCAGGAAACCTCGCTAAGCTCATCAGATTTAACGGAAACAAACAGACCAAACTGCTTTTTCTCCGAGCGGCGACTTTCGACGGAGAGGTCGAATGATTACTTAGATCGATTTTGTATGCAGAAGGCGAGATAATTCGATGGAATGGGTGTCGAGAGGACGCCAAAGCTCATTTCAACGTGTTTTTCAGCCACGTCACGGTGGTTATAACTCGAAACTTAATCACTGCCTTTGGATAAGAGAGGTTTCTCGCTAACCCAACCTTACCCCACACAAATACAGCTGCAATTAAAGACGCCCTTCTGAGTGGGAAGCCACGCTAATTCTGTCACTTAAAATACCTCACTTCAATTTTCGAAGCCCTCTAGACGAAATATGAATTAAAACTATGCGGAGTTCAGTATAATTAAGAAAAAACGCCTGGAACTGCAACATAAGGAAAAAGCGTGACGTGAAAGAGAATTTTCCACAGAATGGCGGGTATATCAAAGGAGCCCACGCTAGATATTTACATAGAAAATTATCGGCGTAAACGTGGCGAAAGGAATACGCTATCCGCAGAATAAAGATATCAAGTATCGCTGTCGATGCTGTAACTAATTAAGGAGAAATGGACGATAAAGATATAATGGCACTGTTAGCGCTTATCTGAAAACAACTTAAAAAATGAGATAATGGAATCGGAATTTTATCCTCTCTTCATAATCCACGGTGTACATTTTCTCAATTATACTAATTACTTTCAAAGTTTATAAATAAAAGTGAAAATTCAAACACGACGGTAAAATATCTAACAATGATAACGGAAAGTCGTTTTCATGCACTTTACAGCCTTTACACTTTAATAGAGCGTGAATCAAGATAGGATTGAATTACACCCAAATGTATTAGAGACAGCATGGCATTTTCTCATTTGATAAACGATTCAGCATGAAATAGAATGGAAACATAAACGGTATCATAATTCATCGGTAATGAATAAGAGTTTATTTTACTGATGAAATTGAATGGATTTAAGATAACAAGCTTCATATTCAGAATAATTGTGAAGAAAAATTTTTCATGTAAGTAACCTCATAAAAACCATTCAGTCAAAAGGTAACGACAATTAGACGAACAAAGATTCTACGTAGTCTAAAATTTTCAAAAGCAGAATCATCAGAAGTATGTAAAAGAGATAGGCAACTTTATCATATTTGGATACACCATTTCAATCCATAGAGATCCCGTTGAGTGTAATCAAGAAAAAAATACCAAAAGATAACAATCGGGGAATCTTGACCTAATTTATATCTTTCGAGACAATTGTGAAAAAGAATTTTGATTGGAGATAACCTCTTCTGTTATAATAAAATACTCAAATCTTTTCTGTATCGATCGGTAAATTCCCTACGGATCAAAACGCTTTTAAACATAAACAGAATCGGCAGGGCAAAGGATATTCATAAGTGCAAAACAACTTGCTGAGGGAAAATAGTTGACAGCCAATTTGCCGATACCTTTGGAAAAAAAAACGAAGGGGCCCTTTCGGTCACTAGAATAAGAGAGGAGAAAAGCGGCATCCACGTCGTTCTTGGTCATCCTCGAATTTTCAACGCGCACATGCGCGAGGATACAGTAAAGCACCAGTGACGCGTATCCGCATTTGCTAGCTGAATCCGCAAAGCAGAGATAAAATCATCGTATAAGGAAAAAAAGGCATTCGAGTTTCACGTTCGATTATGTATCCGGAAAACAGAGTTGAGAGATTTGGAGTGAATGCAAATATCTCGCGATATCATGACCTGAGAACGTTATGCGCCGCGCTAAAACATGATGGCGGAAACCATCCCAGTAAATGGAGAAGTAAAAAGCGTGACCGGTGGAACCGACCGAAGCAGCGTGTTAACTTCGACAGGAAAAAAATCGCGAGAATGGAAAAAAAAATTCATGAAGCGAAAGAATGCCGAGTAAATAAAATACGACAGCGGGGACCGTGCGGATGATTCTGCTCGAGTATCGAGCGAAACGCAAGAGCCATTCTCAACGACTAAATCTATCGGTAAATCAATCTATACCGACACCCAATATCGCGGCTTTCCAATCTCCGACGCTTCCGTGTACCTTATCTCTTACAGAATTAGAGTAACTTCACAGATTCCAAACATCTTACTCTTAAAAACTTTTACGAATAGTCATCGCGTTAAACGATCTGATAACAATGGAAGCGCGATGATGAATGATAAGGACGCTTTCGATACAACTTTTTAACTCCTTTTCGAAACGACGAGATAAAGAGTAATTACGAGGAAAGCGCATCCTTCCTCATGTTGATGGATTTAATTGCAGCTTCCGATTTTTAATTGAATTTTTATCTAAGACCTAATTATTACGTTTAAAACACCAAGATTTCGATCAGGGGCTTTATTGTATATATTAGGAATATGTAACTATGAAGGTTTTTGAGAGCTTACTATCATTAGAGGCACTAGAAGCAATGCGTCCGCTGAACAAAAATTATCCATAAAAGCTTCCGCTGGAATCCTCATTACTGCTATAAAGTGATATGCTATAAATAGTGAGTAACTGAATAAGAAAAGACCAGGCATAAATTAAGGTTTTACAGTACGAAAATTATAAATATCTCTTTAATACGATCGACGCCATTTCGTAAATAGTCTTTACGGAAATAAAAACTTGTTTCCGACTAGTTCATTCCGTTATCTCGTTGGAACATAACGTTTTTAAAATTCTTGACAATTGATACGACGTTTAGCAAAAATTCCTTTTTTTTCCGCTTGAAAACAGAAATATTGCAAACCTTCCTTTATAATAGATATGCTCATTCGGAGAGCTCCAATACGAACATATTTTTGACGTGAGGTACATCAAACGTACGAGGAAAGTTGTATGTGAAGCGCATGTGAAAGATTTCAAAGAAAAAATTGACTCTTATAACCCCGGGCTGGGAACCCACGCTGCGTGGGATGAAGATTTTGACACATATCACTCCACATCTGAAAATGTATATGGAAGCCACGGAAGGCCAGAGAAAAATACGAAATTTCTTTCCCTCGCTCCCTTTCCCCTGTATTTGCCCTCGTTCGGAAGTTCTACGAATCGTCGCCCTGCAACAGTGGGCGTCCCCCCCTTATCACACACACCACACTCGAAAATCGATACTCAGCCGTAAGAGGCTTGTAATAGCATTAACTAGAGCTTCGTATACGGAACAAAAAGAGGAACCACGGTAAAAGGATTATTATTACGCGAACGGTTGGATCGTGAATTTTCCATTGAGTGAGGTAATGCTTGGGTTAACTGAGGGAGAAAAGAAATTATCGTACGATGAATGATATAGCCAAACATGTACTTACAGTGAAACTGGAATACTTTGAAGTTGGGGTTCAACTGAGATTTTAGCAAATTGTGTGTGATACGCAATTACACACCTATTTCATTTCATTCCAATCGCTACACATGTTTTGAATCCTTTCACTGAAACGAGAATTTTCGATTTGTTGGATCGATAACAACAAATTTTCCTTTATATTAGGACGTTAAGATTTTACTTCAGAGTATTAACGCCGTGATATATTAGAAGAGGACTGCTACTTTAATAAAAAGTAAAATTCGATACACTTGAACGAATCCAATTTACTGAGATGCTTCCAAAAGAGAAATGAGAATGTATCCAATCAGACGCAAATACCAAAGCTTTGATTGCGTTAACTGAATAAAATAGTTGAACATCTTATTTCCTCTCTCGACACGGAGTTCTTTAAAGACCCCCTCCCACCGAACGCATCCAAGAACATTCATCCAAGAATAACTACCCTCTTTGAACGCTCACCACCTGGTGAGGAGGAGAATTTATACGAGGAGAAAGAATGGAACGAAGGAGCTGAAATTAAATGGATAAATCACAATTGACGTCTGATACAACTTACGGAAAGCCCGCTTCGAAACCAGTTATCGCCGAGAGAAAAGAATCTAGTAACTCGTGAACGTGATGGAGCAGCTGCAATTCGAGCTAAGATTCGGACGTAATGCGAAGTATTGAAAATGCTCTCTCGGGAAATCTCGAGTTCTACTCCGACGCAATCATTCTCCATTGAAGGCGAACAAATAAACACGATCGGGATTGATAGAGTGATCGACGCGATTTCTTTTGGAAGAGTATTTCGACCGAGACACGCAACGGCCTGAATTACGAAAGACCTCAAGGTGGACGGGATGAAATTCCGTTGACAATCCCTCCGATGTTTCTGAAAACACTTGACGCATTTCCTTACTCAATGAAGATGTTTATATGATTTATGACTGTATAAAAGGGAGAAACCTTGAGTCTGCGAACATGAGTTTATTTGCTCCGAAGCAGAGGAAACGGCATGCGCAATCCGGCGAAATTAATCGAGGTGCTTCGGACATGAAGCAAAAATAATAAACGTAATACATCGACGATGATTGATGCTCCTTTAACGCTGAATGGAAAGCGTTTTTGCTTCGAAAACAAACACCGATTTCAATTTCAGCCTGTTTGTGTATCTTAATGGTATTTACTCTGGAACTCGATAAAATGCTAATGCTCCGTCTTCGAGTGGATGAAGTCGAAAGAAACTAAGAATGCAGCAGAATGAGATGAGCGTATATCCGACCGCATAAGAAGAAATCAATCGTTTTCTCATTTTCGCCATCGTATTTGCGGTGTGGGAATGATGAAATCCATTTATGATACGAGAGAACTTCCCCTTTACTGGATCCATCTTCTTCGGCGATCATTCCCTCCACTTAGCCCGTTCGGGGGCAACCGGAGAGTAATGGCCTCAGGTTCGAACAGTTGTCATTATAGTGCTTACGGAAGCGCAGCCGAGGAGGAAAAAAACCAGTAGGGTAACACGGAGGAGGCGACAGGCAAAGAAGGAGTGATTATAGGAGGAACGACTTGAAGTGGGTAAAGAAAAAAACTTCCAGGCGATCAACAAACCGACCTGTTTCCCATCCCACGGACATCGTGAGGGAAGGGAGGGTAAATGCGCACTGAAAGAGGACATCGGGGCAAAGCGCGAGGGAGAAATCGCCTCGATCAATCTTACTCAAACTTCCAGTTTCCGCTGCTCGTTTTATTCGGCCCTAAAGAGCTGTTTGCTCCGAGCCGCTCTCTAGCTTCCGCCGAGAGATAATCGCCCGGGATTTTCGCAATGAATACTTTCGTAATCCCGTTTCGGATGCATCTGTTTCGTCCGCTGATCGACCGTTTCTCGTTCAGTTGTTCTATCGATCGGGAATGGCCATCGAGGGTATCCGACATCGATAAACGACTTTTTGCCGTGTTATTTCGCAGGTGAAACCTTGGGTCTGCAAAAGTTGATCCTTCGGGCCTCACTCGACTGAAGAATCGCATTCCTTATGATGGCATCACATCTAAAGGGCTCCGAGATGGAGAAATTTCTTTCGCTCATAAACCAAATCGCATTCCATCGCTACATTTAACATACCAGCCCATCGTATTTCGATTGATACAAAACAAGTCTTCATCGAACATTGATTCGAACGATAGAGTCTGCTACAGATTAGCAATGCACCTCTCGTAAATCAACGCGTTTGCAATTACTTCCTGCTATCTGACATTTAGTATCGATGGAGTCGTGAATTAAACCGAGAGGTTGAATACGAGAAATAAAAGTATGCGCTACTGCACATAAATAACTCTCGCGAGAACGGCTCCGTTATTTTCTAAAGCGTAGTCGGCCGCGAGCAATTAGTAACGGAGTAAATCGAAGCGAAAGAGATGTTGGTCTGCCCTTCGATACGTCAATGCCTCGCATTTCAACGATTCATGAACTCTTAAATGTACACGGGAACAATGGGTCTATTACCGATCTCGGCCACGGTTGTCGTGGGAAGATATTGAGGGCATGTAACGCGACGCCCCCAAGTAACCGATCCATCTTTCTCGCGAAACTTGGCAGACTCATACGCCATTTTCGACGCGCTAGGGAACAATGTGTCCATTATGGAACTCAGCAGAGGTTCGGTCATTGGGGGCACACAGATCTCCGTGAAAAACCATCCATCTTTTTTGGGGAAATTTACGAGGAATTCTTTGTCCACATTTGGCATTCACAACAGATGCCACGCTTTATTCTAAGAATAGATCTTTCATGCTCAATGGAATAATTCCTAGCTTGTACGTTCTATGAGATAAGATAAGATTTAATCATAACAAAGTCTTATTTAAACATAGATTAATGCAGAAGAGAAAACATTACATTAACGGCCTTAGTGGTTCATAAACTGCAATGACGTAAGTTGTAGATTATTACGTAAATTCCTGAGCAAACCACACATTACGTAAGAGACTATTTCAGTCATTCCCAGTTCGAAAGAATAAAATAGAAGTATCAACGTATTAGATACGGGAAACCGCACCGTTGGGGACTCCAAAATTAAATGCACGATTAATACCATCCCATTTACACGCTTTATCTCATCGTGACGAACAGATTATTTCAGCAACAAGATTAATACAGTGGGGAGATGTGAATGAGGAAATCCTGACGTTTTAAACAGTCATCAGCGCGGCTTTGGGGCGCCTCACGGTTTCCTCTTCGATGATGCATCATTCTCCTAATGCTTCTTTCGAAAACCACGAGGCTCTCGATCGAAATATATTTCATCGCGCCGACCATAATTAAAGCTTTATGGAGTCGAGGTAATTTGCGGCTGTCATGATAAACGGCCATAAAACCGGTCTTTATTTACCATTAGGATAATAAAATTGGTTTACAACCGGTGCCTTGCTAGGATGACGTGGAGGCATTCGTGGAGAGACCTTCCGCGCTGACCCGAGGTGAAAAAGGAAGACGTTTCTCGACTGAAGAGACTCGCGGAGTGCTCTCCATCGGAAAATCAATACCCTCGCGCCAAAGCCCCGAATTCCGGCAAAAACGCGAGTTTCCTACGAGGGAAACGTGAGTCCGTCACGGACCAAACTGTTAAGATCCTAACGCCTTTCCTTCCCATTTAACGTGCAGATTGGCGGGAATTGGCTAAATCGCTCACGAATCGGTACAGATGCGAGTCATTCTGGATCCATTTCCTCTACCATTGGCCGGATGACCTTGGGCCACTGCTTGATTGACACTTTCGGCGTTTCTTTCCTTCTCCCCATCCCCCGCCCACGGAGGAATTCGGTCTCCGAGAGCCGGTTGGAGCGGTCGAAGGGACCTTTGCTTCCAGACCTCACCTGACGCTGCTCTTTTGTCTTCCATTCGAAGAAATGCGTGCGGAAAGCCCCTGTCTGCACTGCCAGGGCGTCTAGTGGACCGTACGAATACGGACGGGACTTTAAAAGGCCAATTATTCGGAATCAGAACAACAGATGCCACGACTTTCTTTCCCGATTTCCCCAGACGAGAGGTTCTACCCCAGCACCATATACGTAGATGGCGCTCTTGTGGTTTTTTTGAAACGTTGGTTTTTCATATTAAAACACTCGACTAGACGATCTGCAAATTGGAATTAAACACCCGTCTTTCAACTCGCCAAAAATGTCCTAACGTATTAAAACACTCAAAGAAAAGAATAAAGAAATATAATACGTAGGTTATTCCAATATGGTAAAAAAATAGTCGAAATATAGTTTTCAAATTAGAATTACTTTCATTTTATTTCAATTACTGCGAAATAGTCATCAAAGAACAGATCAGGTAAGTCAAACGTGTATTGTGCAAAAATGACCCGTCGACAGTTCTATCAAAGCGGAATGATAATATTAAACACAATAAGCAAACTGAGAGTAAAAGGAAAGATACTGCTGCTTCCCCATAAACGATCCCTTCCACTTAAACTGATATTGCACTATTCAATCCTTTTCTGTGATTATAAGATAAAGCCTATAAACGGAATTAACCACGCCCTCGCTACCACGCGTCTGAGCGTTACACGCTACCTCGGCACCAGCTGCAACTAATCCTTCCCACGCGAATTGCTAACGTTTTACTAAAAAACCGGTGTTGAAATCGTACAAACGACGGTAACTTTATGTGCTCACAAAGTATAAGAAGAATAAACAGCAGCGTAGCTCTCGGAATGCTGCGCTACTTCTCAGAAAACAATCGAGCTCTTGTACAAACGTATGATAACCTCTTTGGAGCGCATACCTGAGAAATGGGACGTTAATTCGGAACCTCTTAATTTTCCGCGCATCAACATGTTGTCAGGGAAGGGGGACATAAATTATCAACCGCCGTGGGCGTTTCTTTTACCCCCGTTTGGGATTCTGCCACCTAATCCCGGTAGAACAACTTCGGCGTTGAAAAGCAGGAAGCCACATTATAAATATGAGGCGTTACGTAACGCCGTAATCCCTAAAACCAGTTGCAGCGGAGGACGCGACGAGTTTGCCGGATTTATGGAAGCCTGTTTGTCACTTAAATACGTGAAAACTCGGAAAACATAGAACCTCTTCCTCGTGACGATACATAAATCGGGGGGAGGGTCGATACATTATTCAACGTTCTCCTTTTTCTATGGAAACCGCAGCGTGGCACAAATGCCGAGCAAAAAGTGAGGCAGGACAGCAAAACGCAAGGACAAAACGCTTATGCGCGACATCACGTGGCCTAAATCGCGAGAAACGATGAGGTTATTCCAAGAAAGCGTTTCTTATCGTGTTACGCAAGACATGTATGTGACTCGAGTCATCATCATTACGCCTGAATATCCTGTCGCTCGGATGTTCCCGGCAAATCACGGAAGGGAGCAATAAATAGCTTCTGAGACAATAAAAGCACATTTCTAGCGAACACAAGTTCTTTAACGAGCTTCTTTGCCGGCGCACAATCGGACAAGATAAACGATCGCTCTGCACGACTACGATTCAAGTGGAAACTGTCGATAGAGATCTCTCGCTTTCAATGCGATCGGCAGACCGTAAAACTTGGGAGGGAATGAAAATGAGATCGGAAAAAAAATTAATGGAGCTACTTTCTTATAAGGTCGCGCGATGACTTTTATTTATTCACGCGAGTTTTCAATGTATCGAAATAAAAAAATTCCGCTATCTCGAACTTAGAAATTGAAGAGCTACCAGATGATTAACATAGCTACAAAATGAACTGGTTTTTTGAGTCGACTCTCGTGGGAGAGGTAATTGCCCAAGTCTTCGATTAAAGCTTTAAAAGAAACGAGTTGAAATTAATTGAATACAACTTCGAATTAAAAAAGAAGTATACGACACTACACGGACAAAAAATATCTTGATAAATATCGACAATTAATTCTCGAAATTTTAAAACATTCCACGCCGTAGGGAGAGACAAAATGGAGATGATATCTAAGAGGTTGAAATACATTTATATACATATGTACGCATGACGTGCATGATGCATTAAGCCACATTCTTGGAAAATATGGTTTTGTATCGCGTTCATCTTTACGCTATAGGAATACAGTTTCCGCAGAGTAACGAGCGAATAAATTTGAACTTTCTTGAAATAAGGTTCACTATAACGCGCAGTTCGACTTACATTTCTCTTTTATGGTATAAATCCACTCTCAAGAGGGGTCGCATGTTCCTATAACGAATAATAAACATCAATAATTACTTTTAATCAACATTGGTTTCTTTTAAGAGAACTTATAAAACTCATTCTTTTCACCACTGCAAGTTGTAAACCAGATTATTCTGTTAGAAAAAACCATACATTTCTAACGTTTGTTTCTCATCTCTAGAAAAGAACTTAACATTAATTGTTCACGCAGTTTATACTTGGGATACTTGAAATTAAGTATACAAAGCCACCTCATCCATATTTCCAAACACGCACGATCGATGGAGGCCTTCTAACCTTCGCATAAAATGTAATAGGAAATATTGTCCGAGAAATAGCAGACAGTCGTTACATAATGAAACGGGGTCATTGCGACAGAAAGACAAATCGATCATAGACTTCGAATGTATACTTTCCTGGAGAAGGACATTTACCGGAGGAACGAGAACTGAAAATCATTCGAGAGCGTACCTCATCCATTTACCTTCTCGATAATGAACAACGAGACATCGGAAGAATACATGGACGCGGTATCGTGAAAACTTAACGGCCTTCCTGGTAAATATCCCATACGGGGAACGAGCTCGCTCGGATAGAACCATCCTTCCCCACGCCTCGTACACACGCATCTGCGTCACGAATTGATGATCTGGTTCTGGTCACACCTACGCGACCGTTTACGAGCCCTCGACGCATTTGCCCCGCCACCCGGATCTCCTGGGCCGCCGACAATACGGACAGATGCGCCCCGAATAGAAAAGTAAATTACTCCGCCCCTTCCACCGTGACACCCTTAACGAACTCCGACGTTTTTCCGAGATATTGGATTTGCGACGGCGATGCGTCACGAACGGTTATGACATGGAGAGCGAATGAAGTCCCCTAAAATCCCCTTCGGCGTAATGGCCTCAACCTGTCGCCGACTTTAGATCGATGGCTGCTTCGTTTTTTTTCCGGCCCAAAGGAGCAACGCGGGAGAGCGGAAAAGGGAATCGGCATGAGAAGCCGGATGCGGCCGACGGCTGCAAAAAAATATACACCCTCCGCATGGGAATAGGGAGGTAAAAGAATATTCGCGATGGTGAAAGGAAAAAGACCGACGTTTTTCCAGCTTGGAAGACGGTTCTGAATCGAGTGAAAGGGTCTTTTAGAGATCTCGAGAGCATTTCACCGAAGAGGATGAAAAAACGGCGATGGAGTGTTATTAGCATTTAACCTTCGCTCTGCGAACAATGGGATGCCTCCGGAAAAGTAGACGAACACTATTACTTCTCCTATTCTTTCGTTTTGACGGAAGGATGCGTAACACTTGGTATTGCGACGAAGAAAAGGGGGAAAATTCCTCTCTGGTCATTACCTCTACATCATCCGTAACGAGACTTTCACTCCCACCATCGCTTCACTAGCCGTTTTAGAACTTTCACGACCGCCCTAATGAGTTTCCACCTCGGATATAATAGACGGAATACGGTGTTTTTGATTTGTCAAAAGAAAGTGGCTGAGGATTAATCGAGCGTAACTAATTTAAGAGGAGGGAATCGCCTTCCCTCGCTGCTATACTACTGTTGGCGAACGATGAAGATCTCGGAAATGTATAGGAGGAGAACTTTGATGTCATAACATTAGATGGATGAAATGAGTGTGAGAACCGGTTTCTCACGAGTGAAAATTCACCTTCTCGGCACTGAAAAATAATGGGAATCTCCTTCGGATGTCTGATGCGCTGATAATGTCATCGCAGAAATTTATGTAATTCATTAAAAACCCACCGATTCATCATTAAGTAATTCTAAGTCTAAAAAGGGTCACTGTTTCGATTACTACCTAAAAACATCAATAACATCACGATCAAATCAATAACATAGCCGAGACGTGATTCATACACCCACGTAACAGAGAAAGGCATCGATGATCAAATTATTATGTTTAAGTTAGTGAAAGTTCAGTTTTGTATGATGATAGTGATCTACAGTAAATCCTTTATTGAGAATGTTGAGTTATACAAATTGATACTCCGTAGATAAATCTAGCGTACAAATTAATGTACGCAATTCTAAAACATTTATACAATGTAGTTATGCATTAAACGTACTTTATAAAACGCTTCCTACGATTACATAACTTACCTGAATACCCTATAAAGCGTTAAAAACACACAAGAAAAGCATATAAAAGACTACGTATTTATGCAGACCGTGAATGCCACATTGTATTTTTACAGTAATGCTGAGAATATTTTACTCTCGAATATAAATTTCTTGACGGGAACGGTTTTTATTAGCTAACGTAGAGCGTAAAAAATGGATTGAATTATGGAAGATATTTTTGAAAATCACGAACAGAATCATTTTTCTTGTAACATTTCATGAGCCTACAATCTAAACGCCTATAAATCACGAAATGTATATCAAGTCGCATTAAACAATGAGAAAAAGGATAAAAAAGGAACTCGACGGATTGCATGGTTCAAATAAAAATCTCTAAAGATCTTACGATACTACTTCAGTAACTCACGCGAAGTATGAAAGTTAAAAAGAAGACAAAAAACACTTTTACGGCTCACTGATGCGTAGATTGTAGTGAACGAGGATCGCCCTCGTAAATAACCAGATAAAATTTATTATGGACAAATATAACTCCCTTTCACCAAATTATAGGAAATCTCACGTAAAGGGAAAATCGATAGGGAAAGGGCGATAAGAAATGCACATTCGAAATTCTTCCGAGAATTTTATTTTCTTCTGCTAACCCATTCGAGGCAATTTCAAATTCTAGAGTAAATCGAGCTGTCTGAACTAACAAGCCATTTTATAGGAAAAAAATCAAAACTCAATTTTCCGCTCGATGGTGCATAAACTTAGATTTGCCAAGCTCTTGGTCCAGCCTTTTTCTTTCTTCGTAATGTTTCGTAATGATAAAAGTAGAATGGGATGAATCAGCCTTTAGAACTATAATTAACGGATATAAAAATTTGAGGACGCCGTTTCCGGCCTCGGAAAAGATCTCCGATTTCTCGAACACGGAAAACTCTGGATAAACGATTCAATTACCAAGAAAGGGATAACTTCCCCATTTCCTTAATTGCATTCCTTGTTTCTGAAGTATTTAATACCTTAGCGGTCCTTCCACGAAATAAATTTCAGTCAAACCTCCAGCTTCTGCCGTCTAAAAAAGCTTAATGGGCCATTTAAAGAGATAACGAAGAAATCCGAACGAGCCACCGAAGATTTGCCATCGATTAAGAGCCCCTCCGGGATTGAGAATGACTCGCGGTGGGATATAAACCCGAAACACTATTATTACGAATCTCAAAACTTGTATGCATAATTGCGACGAGCGCCTCTCCTCCTCTAGTGAAACGAAATGCGAAATATACGCGAGGGATAATCCATTTAACGCAAACATGAAAAACAAGGGACGAGATTAGATTTTAATGACGGGCCGCGGGCCATCCGATGGCATAAAAGAAGAGAGTTATCACCCGTCGTCTTGGAAGAATGAGAACTCCCTCCCTCCTTCCCAACGGTTAATTACTCTTTATAGCGAGAGAAACTTTCCGCTCCTCGTTACCATGGGAGAACGCAAAGGAAAAAACGGGGCTGCCGAGGGAACGCCACGATTCTCCGCCAGGAATATTCTTGCATCTCGGTCGACCAACAAAGGAAGAATTAGACTGCCGGTAATCGGTCCGGAAATAATTTCTCCCGGCCAGCGCCCGAGTCTCTTCCGGCGAAAAATTGCAGCCGTTCCGGAGTCGACGGAGAGAGGGAGGCAAATAGCCGGCAAACCGCGGAAATTACGTACCTCTTCCCACTTTCGGACGAAAAAAAAGACACGCAAACCCACGATCCGATTGGCTTGATTGATATGCGAATCGTTCCCCTCGCCGCGAAGGTGACGCCCGCCGATATCGAAAAAATATTAATAACGACCTTTCGAAACGTATTACGTGCGGAAACCGATCCAATTAAGAGAATTGAAAATGTCACGAGTGGGCGATGCATATTCCCCGGGGATGTATTCGCAATTACGATCCGTCATTCGAAACGAAAGCATAAACTCATTAGCGTTCCGCCGGATTAAAAGAATGAGATATATCAATCCTTTAGATGAATTGGGTCGATTAGACTTTCACCACTTTTGTACGATGCTCTCGATTGAATTTTTAGAGGAAGCGCTGCACCGAAAATACACTCAATGGAGGACTGAAATAAACCGATTCCCGGAAAATAGAGAAAAGTGGGGTACTACGCCTTTCCTGGAAATGTACCGATGTGACCTCGATATTTTACACGGCTTTTCTGGGAATTCCTCCGCAATTTCGCGGAGCTTACTCTACGCTCCGTATTCCTGGAACATAAAATGAAGTGCCGCTCTGTTGATAGACGAGTTAAATCACGACTGGGAGAGGAGGTGGGGGCGCTCTCCAATTACGTATGTATCAATGGGCGGGCAGAGATGAAAAAAAAATATATTCGCCGTTCTTCGAAACAGATCCATTGACTTGATTAATTAGGATTGTTAACTGGAGCGAAAACATCTCCGAATCGAGGCATTCTAATTCTTTACCTGAGAAATACAGGAGAGCAGACGAGCCATAAAGGTCAAAGAAACGATCTAAAAAAGTGAATTCCGATGTGAATGATATTCCGAAAGAACGTGAGGCGATACAGAAAAAGCGTGAATGCGATCGCAAACTGTTTCTCTAAAACATAAATAAAGATACTTATCTTTGACGGATGAGATCGCAGATAGATATTCCGTCTCAAAAGCCTAAAGAATACATCCTTTGGAAAACCTTTCGTTAAAAGAGATGAATCATCACCGGACAAAAATAACGAGATCGTTCCAATAAAGTTTCACTTTCCCGAACGAACGGTGTAATTATCCAATTAAAAGAGATAATGGAGGAAATCCTTTATAACTTACGACATAAATTATATCCCAGCGGGCATTAGGCATATAAACGCGAAACATTAGTCGACTGCGTCATGCGACCTTAATCTTTAATTTATATGATTGAAACGATTGATGGAGGGACTCTTACAAATACGCGATATATGTTTTCTCTTTGAAGGTAAGTAATTTGCCAGCTTTTTGCTCGCTGTGGCGAAATCTTTGACATGTGCGCAGTCGATAGAGCCATTGAGAAAGGTAGTTAAAACGGGTGCCAAAGATAGAGTATGATCTATCAACCGACAGTTAAGAATTAAAATAAATAACATAATTGCAATGAAAAAAGGGACGATAAAAAACGTGAAATCTTAGAAAGCAGCGATGTCTCGAAGATTTGTGAGAAAATGGATGTCATGCAGAATATCATTTACGAATTAAATTGTTTATTCATGACGTCTTAAGTCGCTCTGCGGAAATTATTTCGTCCGACACGAGCTTAAAAAGAAACACGGAGAGATAACTGGAAACTACGGGCCGCGTCGAGATGCTCGACGCAGATAGGACACGAAATTTCTGGAGGCAATTAAGACTCGCATTACAATTTCATATCTTAAACTCGTAATTAGCGAGAGTCAAAACCTTGGAATTTCAAAACGCGCCACTTTCCTCGCATTATCTAGAGCCCATTAAGTTTGCAAATGCGAATATGCTAAACATTGCCCACGATCCTTCACTGCGGAAAGAGGAGCTCCGTTTCAACGAGAGAAATGAAAACCGTCCCTCTCGAGAGCGATCAAAAACGCGAAAAGAATAACGCACGACGGACAAAAACTCCCCACCGCTCGCACATTTCAAAGGATTCATTTGCATTCAATTCGTAGCTCAGACGGGGGTTCGTTTAAGAGGAGGAGAAAGAATGGAGGCTGAATTTCCGTTGCATACCGCCGCACCAAAGCAGATAACACCCTAATTGCTCTCGGAGTGTTTCAAAACTCGTGACTCGGGGGGGGAGATGTTGAAGACGGGGAGATTGAACGGAGGGTATCTTTTAATTTGAAAAGAGGCGTAATGGTTTCGGAGGAGGACGTGGGGGAAAGCTCATCGAGATCCACGCCGACGCAGTGCTGGAAGAACACGGAGGAGTGGAGGAAACGGGTGGCATTGGGGGGAGAAATATACACACAGAACGTATAGGTATGACGACGGGGGTTGGCGACGCGGGGAGGAGGTGGGCATGCAGTCGCGGCTTCCAGTTCGGCTCTGACATGAGCGGTAGGCCGCAGTGGGTGGAAATGAAAAGGTCTGTTGCTCCTAGCTTCCCACCGACCACCCCGGTCTTACCGTGAGGGTGAGAAGGAAACGGGTGGGGGCGGATGATGTGGGCGGGGGGCGGCGTCGGGTGGGGTGGGCGAACGTGTGTCGGGGGTGTGGGGAGGTCACGTGATACCGGCAATCAATACTGCGGTTACTTCCCCAGAGACGCCACTGGTGCGCCCCGCCTATTTGCGTGGTGGGAGTGGAAGAGTCGCGGTGGGAGGGAATGCATGGGGAGATGAAAAAAATCCGTTCTCGCATTACGGAGATTAAGGAGCCCGTCTCCGTGAACGACTCCGAGGCGTGTGAAGATTCCATCGCAGCGAAGAATGAACCGGAGAGAGAGTCTCGGACCTCTAATTTCTCCTCGGGACCCTTTTTTTAACGGTCAATCGATTCCCCTACGGATGCTTGTTCCGCGCTGACAGTTAGTGGTACGTTAGATTGATCGCGTGGGAGTGGGGGGGAGCAGTGGGTGAGAGGGGGGTTTAAAGAACCGAATTGATGATTTAACCGAACCTATTCTGCGGGGAGAAGGGCCACCGTAGCAGATTACACGCGGCCGAGATAAAGGGCGCGAGGTTTATCCGAATTTATGGAGGAAAATATGGCCACGGAAACTCTCGCCCGCAACGAGTTCTCTTTTTTCGCGAAAGGAAGCCATCATTTTCGCCTCCACCCTCCTCTCTTTTGTGAGAGCCGCCATTTTGTCAACTCGCACCCAAAAAAAGGGCTTCGAGTAGGAATCCGGTGCTTTGGGTCCGCTGCGGATTAAGAGGATAAAATTAAACGTTGCTGAGGAGATTTTCCGCGGGGAATACTTTGGGAATAAATGACGCGCGTTAATTAGCTCGGGAATGAAAAAAAGCCGACGGGGGAGGGGGGGCTTACGAATGAAGCGAAAGGTTGCGAACCTTCGTAATAAATCCAACCCCAAACGATATCCGAAGGAAAAAAAAGGAGCAACGGTACCGGATATTTTTTCATCTTGACGTTTTTAATATTGGTCGTATAAACGCGTAAAAGGGCTCGTTTTTTCCGAAACGTTATCCCACCAACGAGAGTTATTACCGGGCCGTTTGTTGAATAATGAAATTAAGTCGTCATTTCCGAGCTGAGTTAATAATTAAGTCGAATCCATCGCTTGTTTCAATTTAATTTCGAGGAACTCGTTTCGTGGAATTACATCGCGTGCTGCGGCTCACGATGAAGAGCGGTTTTGGGCCGTGAAATTCCTTCTCGGGCATTTTCATTCAATCCAACGCGTTGCCTTCGGGATATTCGGCGACAGACAATAACGACAGAAAGGATGAAAATAAAATTCGTTACCGCATCCTACCTCTGCTCTAGAAATTTACGCCCCGAAGCAGTTTTTATAGGAGACTAAAACGATATCGGCTCTCAAAGAACTACGATACGTCTAGCGCATTTGATGCGATTAAAATCGCGGCGAATACCTCTTCCGAAGTATCTCTTGCACCGCGAGACGAAATAAATAATCCTTTGTGGCCTTTATGAGGGCGCGTTTAATATGGAAAATACCGAGAAATATTGAAGATTCCGAGCGTTCTTTCGTCGTCGAGAAAAAAAAATTCAGCCGTAACGAAAAAATATCCGCCCGCGGGGGAAAAAAACCTCTTTGATAACGAGAGAGGCACACAAAAGACTTCCCTATTAACGATCGCAAATCCCAGAAAGTAATTACGCGAAAACCGGGTCAAATTCTTGCGAAGCGCAAAAAATTTTCGTACGCCCACGCCGGTTACCTCATACGGGGAAAACAAACAATACGGGGTCGCAGATTTCGGTTGGGCCGCACTGCGTGGGTTGGCAGCCCTGCATTCCTCTCCCCCCGCTCATCTTGGCTTGCTATCGATCCAAGTTGGCGGCTTGCCAGCCACTGGCAGGCGGAAAGGGGTATATAGAGGGTGATGGGGGAGTGGTGGCAACGGGGGGGTGAGGTGTACAGGGCGGGGCCTTCCGATCCCCTTATCTTCCCCCAGTGGTGGGCAAAAAAGTCGCTCGAATCCACAAAGGACATAATTCTTTTCTTTTTACCTCCGAATAAAAAGGAAAGGGATTGCTACTTGAAAGAGAGGGGCAACGAACTCCGATCTATTCTGGATACCTCATCGCGATGTTCTCTGAAGGGAACGTAAATTATGAGGAAAGTGCAAGTGGATGTAAAGAGCGGGAGGATTTCTTCGGATTTGAAAACATATAAATTAAGGGAAGGAATACGAAAAAAAGGAGTTTGCTTTGGAGAGGTTTTTGAGAGGAAAAATTGTTTGGAATCGAAGGGATTAAACTCTTCGCTTCTATAATTGGACACGCCATTCTGAAATTATAGGGCGTGCGGAAGGTCAATGCGGAGAGTAAACAGCACCGATACAAATTCTCTGTTCACAATGGCCATGCGTTGGGGAAATAAATTACTCGAGCGGGCGAAAGGGTGCATCTTTCATTAGAATTCGCTTCTTGATCCCATTGCTTCTGGTTTTCCGTCGACAAATTGGCTCGGGGAGTATTTTACAAATCGGTTTTAGTTCCTGAAATGATGTTAGTAAACCGAACTGGAGTGAGTTTTCGAGCCGTGGCGCTAACAATCAGAAGCATGGCAAATGGGTCATGAGAGGTGACGGCTCTTCTGCCGTTGGTAACGCGATTGCTGTCTATCCTCTTAGTCGCTCGTGGAAAACAATTGCGCTCGGATTGAAGACCTTCCGTTTATCGCACGATTATATTATTAAAGGGGAGTGAAGTGGGAGGGAAATTACGTCAGCCTTTATCTCACACTCCAAGGGTTTCGTACGGCTCGAGAAGTGTGATTCTCTGTAGTAACCTCTCGTTTTTATTATACTTCGAAAAACCTTGAAACGAATTACGAGGTCTATCGCGGAAAAATAAATAAAATAAGAATAAATGAGATCCCTTGGACAATCGTTACGGAATCGACACTTTGGTAAATCCACTTCCAGATAAGTTATCTTGATCTCATTGAATGGAAACATCTCTGATAATGGCATACATTAAATAGCGAGTTTACCAAAAGTGATTAGCCAATGAATGACACCTGTCACTTAAGTAAACCAATTCACGATAATCAGATTACTGAAGGCATTTGATTGTCTGAGCGCAAACGTGTGTTTTATCACTCAAGTACTTCAGTGATATCCCATTCAAGATAAAAACAGAAAAAATCGGTGGAAATTGCCTTTCCCGAGTAAAGTACGTTGAAGAGATTAGTCTTTTTTCCGCGAAATGTTTGAGCGACGCAAAAAGCTTACCGAGAATTACAAAATGAGATTTTTTCCGATACTATTTCATTGCATCAGCGAGTAAGAGAAATAAAAGACAATATTAATACGCATAATCTAATAAACACTCCACTTTAAATGTAATTTGTAAAGTTATGATAATGCATTCTCATATTTTCCGCTCGATGTATCATATTATGACAGAACCCTTTGGCTGAATAATTAGCAGAGGACTGTGTTTAATTTAATAAATTATTGTGAAGACTGCCCTCATAGAAATTAATTTTTTTAATAGTAAAAGGAAAAAAATGCAATAAAAATTTGAATTGTTATTGGGTTTATAAATATCTACTATATTACCGACCAAACTTAGGTAAGTTCGGAAACAGAATAGGAAATGAGAGATAAAAAACTGGCATTTAGTCTATTAACTACACCAAAACAATAAAAATAAAACTGCCATACATACAATACAATCCAACACAATGAGGGAAATGATTAAAGTATTTTAATTGAGATAACATTAAATGGTTGAATAAAAATAATCAAATCTCCTATAAAACGATACAACACCACAATAATCGGATGAAGATCTTCTTATTGTGAAGAAGGGAACTAATGTGAAATTAATTCATCGTTATCACTCACAATGCAAAATAAAATTTCAGAAATTCCGTGGCCTTCGGTTCTGAGAGAGGGGGCAAACCAGTCTCATGAATTAAATTTATTATGTACAAGAGAATAAATCTTTTCAGCGCGTCAAATTAATTCATAACGGTGAGAAAAGAACTGACGACTATATAATTGAATGAAAATTATACTAAAACACGTACTTCAGAATAAAAATGGTGGGAAAATGGATATTAAAACAAAACATATAATAAGATAATATAGAGTTATAGCAAAGTTAAAGAGAAAATCAGCAGTAGAGGTCTTAAATTAATCAGACAGAATAAACGTCAAAGGAAATTTCCATCGGTGAATACATAATTTCCAGAGAATATTTCCCTAACATAATGGAGTTGCTATAAAAGCTACGCAGTATATACACTTCATCTTTTAAATTTTAAAAAACAATGAGAAAGAAATGAGAAAACTGATGAAGCTTATGTAAGTCTCAACGTGTTAGAAACTACGAAAGAATAAGTAAATTACATCTGTACGCTATGAAACGCTCCTCTCTTTAAAGCAGTAAGATTTACGGGTCGAATAAATATCTTCTTCATAAAAACTTCACGAGGTAAAAACATAAAGTTGACATGACTTTTATGCGTTATCGGAGGAAAAAACGAGTTTAAACCAGATACCACTCGGAGAGAATACGACCTATCAAAACCAGAATACCACATTACTGTTACTTGAGTGCGATTGCAAACAAAAAAGCAGAGTTTTTCATTTGCTGAAGTGCTTATCGCGCGGGGGAAAATTGCTGTAGGAGAAAGAAAGGCCTCGTCGGCAGTTCCAGGAAGCCCCGCCGATGGAAAGTATTCCGATCGTTAGCGAGAAACAATAAACATCTGAGGGCTGTCGTGAGCTTGGATTCACCGGTCGTATTTAATCAAAGTGTCAGCTGTGATGGGCTTTTCAGAAAATAATTTCGCTCGGCTAAAAGATAGGGGTCGAAGACCTTACATCGATCTGAGGGATTTCTTTACTTCCTTCACAGGATTCACACGCGCTTGCAGAGGTGACGAGTAACTGTTGACATAGGGGAGACAAAAGCATGATTGCACTTCTACAACTTTGTCTGTAAGCCTCATTTCCGATATTCCAAACTTTAAATATTACCTTAAAACGAAATTTTGATCAAAAGACTTATGAATATATACTACAAAAATTAATAAAGAAATTAAGGATTTATATATATAATTTTGAGTTGAAGTCAAATTTCTTAAATTCTTAAGTTTGATAAATAAATAATTAAAAGAGCAAGTCAATGCGATATTACGTAAAACGTATCAGGAGGTACATTGAAAAATAATAATCGGAAAAATCTATGTACATTAAAAAACAGTAAATACGGACAAAGCTTTGAGCATGAAGAGCGAATTCGAGTGACATCTGTACCTAGAGGTTTGAAGCGAATTCATTCACATAGCGAATAAGGACGGATAACGAGTACAGTGTACGGATCATTTGCAGTAGAAAGAGCAAAGAAGCAGAAACAAGCGTTACCTGGGGCATCGCCAGACCCATTTCAATAGAAAGCCACACAAAAACGTCCCAATTCCATAATTAAACTCTCAACTTGCAAGAGGTGTTGGGAAGATTTCGTTAAGCGCTGACATGGTGAATAAAGCATTCCAAAGAAATCGCGGTCTTCATTCATTAGCGACATAAATTTTACAGCACTGCCTCTGCAACCAACTCAACATTGTCACTTATGAGAGTTTATAAAAGAAATAAAGAATGATTTATATTAATTGTATGCAAGAGGAAAGTAACGTCATGTTTTGAGACACGCCCAAACCTCCTTAGGCAAAAACATCTACAATAACGTCAGCTTTAGAAACGAAACCAAAATAATACTTGATTCTCGACCTGAAACAATCGAGAGTTCAATTATCATATCGACCCCATTACTCAACGGAACGTTAAGAAAAAGAGAAACTATGTATAAAAAACAACAGGTACATGACAGCTAATTCAACAACTAGGTGGATAAGCAATCGCTGGCATTTACAGATTATTGGAGTGTAATTAGTTTTAATATGCTCAGTTTTTTATATTCCTAAATAGTCATCAATAGACACAGCGAAACAAATTTACTACTATATTACAGACGCTTCGAAAGTTTGTTTGAAAATATTCAACTTTCAAAAGTTTCACACAGTTATTTTAAAATAGTTATGCCAAAAGTTTAAAAATAATTTGTATTTGATTTTATAAAAAATTTCTATCAAAAAATTTCTGAATATTAAAATTTAACTTTTCATTTATCCTTGAAGATGAAAAAAAGGAAACTTTAACCAATAATTACTTCTTTGGCTGTTAACAATATGGCGACAAAATGATCTAATTGGATTTCGAGGAGTCCTTTGTTATCATGGCAATTATAAAACTTACATGTTATGGCAAACATTTACTATCTTGAACACCTAATATAATAGGTATCACCTAGTATAGGTAACACTAAAGACTCCCCAGCAGAAAGAAAGACACTAGAACAACTTGGAAACCCAATATTTATATTGAGAGAGAGAAAAGATAGCCAGCACGAAACCATTACGTTCCTTTGGCTGTATGAAGAACAATTTCTAAAGAGAGCAACTAAATCCCACCTTGGGCTCATTAGACGTCTTCAGCTTCTTTGTCGGGGGCGGCGACGTGGAACCAGGCGTTGAGGCTGTGCTTCCACCAGCGGACGTGATAGAGGCAACCGAATTCGATGAACCTAAATTGGAACTCCCCGCAGAGGAGACAGAAGATGAGGGTGTGGAAGCCGCCACGGGCAATGCCGCACCCGCGGCGGCCCCACCAGGAGCAGTCACTTCCCCTTCCTCACACTTTGTAGCCGGTGAAGTCACGGCTCCGCACGCCGCTGGGCTACCGAGAGACGATTTACCACCAACCATTTCAACCTTTACCGGTACGACGGACCCAGCCGTTGGGCCGCCGCTACCGGATCCGTCCGAAGGGGTCCCCGAAGGGTAGGGCACATGCTGGTGTTGGTGTTGCTGCGTTATTTGCTGTGATTGGGATTGCTGCTGCTGCGGAATCTGCAGCTGGGGAATCTGGGGCGTCATTTGGGAGTGCGATTGATGCGATTGGGAATTCTGGGTTACGGAGGAATTGGTGTTATTTGCATTGGAGGCGCCGACCGAGGAGACCACCACGCTGGATCCCACTACGGTCGATCCGGACAGGGAATTTTGCGAGACTTGAGATTGAATTTGGTGTTGCACTGAAGACGCATTACCCTGCTGTTGCGGACCCTGACTCCCAGCCGAGACTTGATGCCCGTCTTGATTCTGCTGTAATCCCTGCTGGGACTGATTACCTTGGTGTTGTACCTGATTCGGACCCTGAGAGGTCACCGTCACGGCTACGGGGGAAGGAACGGTCGCCACACCGTTTATTTCTCCGCTACCTACGCTGCCGTTGGGGGCACCGACACTACTACTTCCCTTATTGGGAGGCTTGTCGGCGTGCTTATCGCGCGCCTTGTCTCGCCTGTGTCCGCTGGATCCCCGCTTGCTCCCTCCTCCACTTCCGCCACTACCACCGGAAGACCCGGAGGAGGAAGACGACGATCCAGATGAAGGGGGAGGGGCGGAGGATGGGGGAGGGTGCTTACCTGACACCTTCCCCGTGTCGTCCCCGTTCTGCAGCCCCTGATTCCCGGAGCCCGATACGCTACCCCCGACGACTCCTGACCCCACGCCCCCACCGGCACTTTCACCGGGGGCCTTGACGATTTCGTGCTTTGCCTCCGAGGTCTTCGTCCCCGGTTTGGTCCTCTTAATCTTCATTTTTAATCCTTTGTCCACCGTAGCAGAGTGCTCCACTGCGGCCGTCGCCATCTTGCTACTCCCTTTCGTGGCTCCTGCCGACATCCCGCCGTAATGCTGCTGCTGAGTCTGTTGCCTCGCCGTCACACAACCACTACCACCACCACTTCCAACACTTCCACCGACACCACTGTTGACACCGCTAACTACACCACCTACGCCACTACTAACACCACCACCACCTCCACCGCCACCCCTCTCGTTGGTCTTCTCTATGTCCGCATCCAAGTCTATGATGAGGTCGCCGATGCCAATATCCCATTCATTGTCGTCGTACTCGAAGTTGGAGGTCGGTTCCGTCTTGGGGTCCGCCCCCTTCGCTCGGTCCAGCGGGTTATCTCTCATTGGCGCAGCCATCCGAGGGTCCGTGGCGCAGAGGCCTCGTTGTCGTCGGGTTGTCGCGCCGACAGCCAGGGGTGCCCAGGCCCGCACGGACCACCGCACGTTTCCACCATGTTAGTTATCCCCTGAAAAACCAACATTCACTAAGGTTAACCCCAGAAGTTGAGAGGAAGTCCTACTAATATCGGGCGCCGCGAGATCTACCCGTCACTGTTCAGAATAAACTGTTAACTTCTAATGCTGTCGTACCTTACATATCGTCTCCAAATCATAGTCGAACGAAAATACGTGTAATATAAATGTCCCAAAACCTATAACCTTTTCAAATTTTTCTATCAATATTTCCTACGTTTCAGCAAATACAAAATTCAAAATTGCATACGTCTAACATCAATTTGCAACTTCTTTGCAACGCGTTGCCGTAAGTAAGTTGCCAAACTTAACACTTCGTGATGCGTCTTGTACGCCAGATCTAGTAAATCTTTAAGATAAACTAAAATAAGCAAAAGAATCTACTATAAAAAGTAAATAAAACCTCTCACGGGACGAAATAACATCTCCCGGTCAGAGTGGAATTCAACACCCGAACACGGCCTCGTAAAAAAAAACTCCTGAAACACTCATCCAACACGAAGGTCGCATAAAGAAGGCATTTCAATGAAAGTCCAAGAAAATTCTTCTCAAGAAAAGGAGCTTAAGGCGATTTTTTCCGCACGGATGAATACTTTCGCAACTTAGTTAAAATGTGACATCCGCCGCTACGTTTCTAGACCTAAAAGAAAAGAAGGGTAAGGGACTTATCGAACGTCACATCCACTCCGATATCCTTCCGCTTTCGTACCTATCTATTCCATCCCCCATTCCCACTGCAACAATGATGTTTTACGTGCAGAAATTCGCGAAGAGGGTGGGGGAGGCTGGGAGGAAACAGAAACCAATTTACTGAAGCCACCGGAAAGCTTGCCTTGGTGGCTTTTTAGGCCGGTGATGGAGGGATTGGCGACGCCCCGAGGGGCGGAAGCCAAGAAAACGGCGAAAACCAACTTACGAAAGGCTGCTGGAGGGTAGTCGAGCTGACGGGATCTGAAGGAATGGGAGGGGCGCTGTGAAAAACTGGAAATGCTCTAAGGATTTCTTCCATTTAGGGAGAGGGAAATTTATAGACGGGCAATTGATACGAGAGAGTCCAATAACCTTCACCCCTACCGAAGATGGAGATAAAAAGGTACCGTAAAGGGATAAGAAAATATCTACTGCGCCAATAACGTTACGCGAGTTGCAACCGATGAGGTGGCGTTTATGGCTCTTCGTGAATTCGACCGGTCGCGGATGCTAAACATTCTGGACCGACTTAACAAGTTCTTGACGATTGTGTAAATTATGACACATTCTCCGACTCTTTTGAGGCTTTCATCTAACGAATGGTTTACACTGACATGAAGGAGCTAAACCCGGAGAGGGCAAAAGCTGAATGAAAAGAGAATACACGAGCAAAGGCTGAAGAGTTTTAACGGATATTAACACGTCGAGACTAACAATCGTCCATTGTGTCGAACCCCTGTTCGTGGCGAAACGTTTGCGGTGAGTTGAGATCGCATTAATATTCACAACCTCAAGAGGGCTTGAGGATATACTTATGAATATTTAGAATCATGATCAATAAATTCTAAATAAATCACTAAGCAGCTGGTAAGAACTGAACCGATTTCTGCAACTGAAATGAAAATAAGAGCGCCAGGAAAATCGAAGCAAATATATCGTTAACTTAAAGGGCAAATAAATGTGCAAAGTAACAAAGGACACTTAGTCCTTGTTGGCAGAAGAAGTTTAACCGAACACATAAGAATGTATGTGCAAAATAAGGAACAAAGAAAGAAAATGAAGCCTACTGATGAAATAGTTTGAGCGCTCTAAAAATACCTGTCTTAATAACAAGCTGAAATTTTTCATGATGCCATGAGCTGATGATCAATTAAGCAACGTGCAAACTTAGAGTAACTAAAAGCATAGCTACTGGAAAGGAGATTAAACGGACTCCTCTTCACAAAAATTTTAAATTAAGAGTCTAGCCTAAGAAGTTGAATGTTAAAACTTGATTGGAAAATAATTAATTATATATTTTGTGGAATGAAATATGTTTCACATACTTAGGAGAGGAATAGTTAAAATGAAGGTTTTCATATTTTAATCGAGATATTTTGAGCATTGATTACATCTAATTTTATCGAATCAACGAACTACAAAGCTACGGAAGTCACGAGTGGTAGGATAATTAAACAGCTCATAGTGTCCGATAAATAAAGACGATGATAATTCGTTAATGGTTTCTATAAAAATGATACTACAGCAATATTTTACGAAAAGGACGTATATATGAAGGTAATGATTAAGAGGTTACATAAAAACGCACACGAGGAAAGGAGGGCACACGATGATAATTCACTCGTACAAACACATTAGACATATTTAATCACTTTAAACAACAAAGTTTTAATCACATTACAGAACAATGTACACAAGATAGCACTTTGATAGGACAGCAGATCTTTCCGGAAAGAACGTTTAATTGCTTCTTATCGCGGAATCGATCCGTTACAGATTTCAAATCATATTTTTATCTGAAAACCAATTAGTCATCGCAATACACAAACTAGGTTATAACACAAGATTCACAACAGAAAACATTAACCCTTAAAAAGGACATACATCACCGTGGTTCCGAGACTAATGTACTATAGTCTTGGAGCAACGGAAAACATGACATTAAGCGAAAACAAATAGACAAAAGACAACAGTGCATTGAAGAAGAGAGCCTCTATGAAAAATATAGTATTCATGCCATATTATGTGATTTATTCGCCAAACATAACAATGGACGGACGAGAAACAAGCGAACAGACAGAAATATACATCGAGCAATTACCTTATAGCAACATACCGTGTTTGTCGCCGACCAGCCACTTTTCTCATGCAGTTGTTAGTATACTGGAGAGTAAAAGATACCATACAATATAAGAAAATTAACCGCATGCCAGGTTAGATATTTCTTCCCCTTTTTATACAGACAAATTTAACTACTCGCTGAATATATATCAAAAGGAATATATACCTTTACTTAACGTTTGTATGAATCAGACGAAGCCCCGCTGTCAATCCTCCCCTCTACCAATAACTCCAAGCAAGAACTCTTAATCTCCGTCTACCATATGCTGCAAGTGAACAGGTGGAAAAATTATCAAAATGAAAAATAATAGCACAAATAAGAGAGAGACCTTAGAAAATGAAACATCAATGTAATTCACATAGAATAATGAGAAGGTTAAATACAAAAAATACATGTCATTGTAAAAATATGATGAAGATAAAAAAGAAATGAAACGCGCAGGATGTGGAAAAAAGATTTAGCACGGAAAACGACGCAGAGATAACATCGTTCTCTATAGAAACCAACACTCGTAAAATTAGAGGCTTGCGAAAAAATTCTTCCGACCATAAAAACGCTCACCTTTCCAACCTTGAGGCGAGAGAATTTCCCAGAGATAATATGGACGAATGAGGTAAAACTAAGCTGACGTTAAACAAGAATGCATCATAAATAAACGGGGAAGGTAAATTAATTTTCTCACGCATTATGGATTCAAAAAATATAAAGTATTTTTACAAAAGAAACAAAACTGGGAAGGTATCGGGTATTGCAGACTGCGTTACATTTTTCGGAGACACAATCCATCTACAAATCAGCTTGAGTTCACTATTAATAAACATCGCGGATGATATGCGAAAATTGCTATGACTATGAATGAAAATATACGAGAGATGCCGCATTCATATCCCAGAAGATACTGCAGTAAAAACCACACCACCCATAAATTCTCGGAACTCCATAACTTATCCATTCCATTAAAGCCGAGCAATTCCAAAAAGAGAGCAAAAACTTCCGTTGCTGAAATGGTCGGTCGTAGAAATGTTCATTCGAAAAAAAAATTGCTTCGAGATCAAATCGACATATAGCGACGCAACGCTGACCTTTCCGTTTGAGTTAACCTGAATTGTGGAACACATTTGAAAAGCGCACGTAATCACGACTTCATAAATGTTGATCGTTCCTAGGATATGCAGTTGCGCGAATCTCAGGAGGAAATCGGGACGTTTATTGAGAGGAGTCGCTAATTAAGATTCTCCACACAGATTCTACAATTTATAACTCAAATAACGGCTGGATCGCAATCTTCTCCGCGAAGTGGCGAACGGTTTAATTACAAGCAGAGTCAATTAAGCATATCCCCTCACTTCTACCAATTACGTTTGAAAGATGGAAATTGAGCTTCCGAGGAAAGGTGGCGGAATTTTTTTAGAGGAAATAATAACATCAACTGTTCAATGTCTTTTCCTCTTTCCTTTTTAATTCTAGTTTCAAATTCGCTTCCGCAATAGTTAAAAAAAATTAAATACTTTTAGCATTAAAAGAAAAAACTCCGTTATGTTAAAAGGTTCGATTATATTTTACAGAAAAGAAGAAATCAGGATAAAATAAATCATACAGAATGGAATCTAGTTATCAGTTCCAAAGAAAAACTTTTCCAGTAACAGTTTACTGGAAATTAAAGGAATACTTAGCTTTCATTTCCATTCGAATATAAGGCTTTAAATTTGCCCTAAATGGAGCAGTAGAGCTCCCTTAATTACACAACGAACATATAACAGCTTCATTCTGAGCAATATAACACAAAATGTCAGAATTTAGAAACAAGTTCTCGAAGTACCACTCCAACGATTCCTGACGATCTAAGTAGATGCATAACATATTTACATCGAAGACTTCTAAGAAATAGCCTTACACAAAAACTATTCCAAATCAAGCACATTACATCAAGAGATAAAAAGGATAAGGTCAAAATCATCATACCAATTAAAACATGCTATAAAACGCTTAGGCTGTCAATCTCTTAAGCCTTTTTTTGAAGAATCTCATAAGACAACGTAAATCACTTATCACTGAGAAAGATGCGGAAAGTTTAGGGCCGTGATATATAAAGAGCTTTAATTGAAAAAGACTGAAATAAATACATAGATTTATGATAACTCTTATCCTGGTGAACCCATGGGAGTTTCAATTCGTAGGCAAAAGACACTTCACCGTTGTTGAAATATTCTTCTTGCTCGTCGATATGAAATCATTGACGTCTATATCACATGAAGCATTAAACGAAAAACATTGATATTTATAAACAGAGATGAGAAATACAAACAGAAAAATACAAATATTCATTTTAATTGGATAACATCGCGAACTGATGTCGTCATGGAATCCTACTTCATCAACAGCACGTAAAAAGACGCGAGTGACAGAAGACAAGGGAGCGCTCAACATTAATGCGTCCATAAGAAATCCGCTCCACTTTCCTTCTGCCTTATTCTAGCAGGAATAGAATCATCGATTCCAGTCACACGCCATGACTATCTGTATTTAACAAATTGCCTCCTACTTCATACCACCACACATGTCAACCTCAATTAAAAGGTTAACTAGCAATCGGCCTATTTGAAACTTTATTACGTGCCTCTTTCAAGAACCCTATTTTATTTCCGCACAAATGCGACTAAATCCGAGCTCGATTGCAGGTAACCTCGATAAGAGCCGAGATTTATTTATAACCTGCAACGTGGTGGAGTTAATGAGCTTTAGTTGAGGGTTGGCCGTACCCCGGCAAAGAATTCCAGTCTTCATCATTGACAGCTTTCCTTGCAACATTTTTCTGTTCCGATGATAGTTTTTCGGATTCTTACTTGTAGCGAGTTCTTGAAACTTATCTCCATTGATACTTGAGTAAACTTTCTTGACGTCGGTGAAATAACATCTATGTTCTGATGACCTCGGTGGCGAAACTGGTGGCACGATACGATAAAAACGAGGTCTCTTGTTCGAGCCTCGGTAAGTTGCATTTTTTTTCTCGTGTTTAACATAATTGACTCCTTTTTTCTCCCGTCATTGAAATCAACATCAATCCTGCAAAATTGATCTAAATTACGCGATTAAAATAATACATGCATCACATAAACGTCGATGATTAGGTTTACACGAAAACATTCGCCGTTTAACGTATTCCTTGCGGCAGGAGTTCGCGCTCTAAGGTCCCGAGTTCGAGTCCCAGTGGATTGGATTTTTCCGAACTGGGACTTGCTTTAATCTGTTTCTTCCTTGGAGGACCAAACGTGGTGTTCAATTTAGAATGCATTTCTCCCGGAATAAAGACAATGTATTATTACATCATCTTTCGGTATTCCAAAGAAAAGTCATGATTCTGAAATTTTGTTTGTTCGGTCGGAAACGTGTTTCTTTATTTAAATGCTGATACCCTTATGTTTGCCCACTCGGCTTTTGACGATACCGACACCGCAGTCGGTACTCGAAAGATTAACTACCGCAGAGATAGGTCTCCTTCCAGTCAAGAGGCTATCCACTTCGACAAATTCGATCTCATCGCTCATCCAAAACAAACACACACGAACTGCTAAACGGAACGAGCGTTCGTAATGGTTGCCAATCTTGAAATGAAACGTCCCGATGACGAAACGTCTTGGCAGAGAGGACTTCCCCGCACTCTCGGGAACGACTATCCCAGAGAAATTAACTGAGCAACAGATACGTTTGTTAAGAGAGGACAATGAGGTGGGATGAGAAAGATTTGCGAGAGAATCGGTTGAGGCGATAAATTTCTCTGATACTTATGTTCCGGCTAATAGCTCGATGGGAAAAACGCGAAAGTTACAGGAACTTGCGACACCGTTTCGGAGAGGTTATAAATATTTATTCTACGGGAAACCGAGCGGGATAAACACCTTCCCGGTATTTTTATCTCCCTAGGAGTTGGGTTGGGCTAGCAACGTAGAGGGAATTAAATCATAAGATTGATATTGCTCGCGACAGGAGACGGCGTGTGACGACAATGACTGCGGAAAACCATTAAACATAGCGGAAAAGTTAGGTGGATGCAGAAGTGTGCCGAGGGCGGGAACAATAGAAAGCCGTCCGTTTCAGTGGGCGGCAAATACGTGAGGAGAATGGGTTTATTTATGAGGTCGGAAATTAATCGCTCCGACGTATGCCACGTTAACTTGCGGATTATTGATTGCGCTAAAAGGCGAGTATCAACGCGGTCCCGAAATAATCGGCTGTGACTTCTTATCCACGTAGAAAGTGTAGGCATGAAAACTGCATTCTGAGAACATGAAGGAAAAAAAGGCTTTCTCCACGCTCCTTGCATCTGAACGGCATATCCGGTATATGGTTCACGCTAGAGCGAAACCTTGCGTGCCCAGAGAGAAAGGGGAATGAGGAAACAATTTGTCCTGAAAATGGATAAATGAATTCGCCTCGAGTGCCAGCCAGCGGAACGATTTCACGAACGGAGAAAGATAAAGGAAAAGCGCGGACGAATTAATTCGAAACTCCCAATTTATTTGATTGGAGCGCATGTTTTACGACTGAAATTTCTATCGCACTCTACGACCGAAGTAAACGAGGGATATTAGGACATAAATGAGTTTTCCTTTGCACGACTGCGTAAATCTCTCCCCCTTGACGTGTCGCCGGGCGATCGAACGAGACGTGTCCCACAAAAGTATCGGTCGTATATTTTCTCTCGACTGATAAAACGAGAAAATAAGGGAACCGACTTTCTAGGCTCCCCGAAAAAGAATCGAGTTCTGCATTCTTTCGTATCCAATGAACGATAAATTGGACGAATCGGAACCGCTTGCACATAACCTTGTTTTCGTAACTACGCAAACTAACGGATGACGTGGGCGATACGGAAAATCAAACAATGGCAATAAAATTCCAGCTAATAAACTGATAGCGAGTCGCTATGAAAAAAAAACCTGTTTCGCCGCTCTACGGACGCCGAGCACGGGTGAATTTAGATCGCGAGGTATTAGCAATTACCGAGCCGACAACGGCGGGCTGTTTAGACGACGTAATTAAAAAGCCCATTTTCCCCGTTTCAAAAACCCCTTCGTCTGAAAATGGAAGAGCCGACACCTGCTAAACCGCACACTCGCTGTTTCTTTTGTTTAATCAGCGATGAGCAACCGTGCAGTTTAATTGGTGCATCGTCGATTGAAGTCTCGCTTGTCAAGTACGAGATTGCGGGGGCTCGTCATTCGCAGCCCATTATAATGGGACCAACGAACCGATAAGCCGTGAATTGAAACGCGTCGCCCTATTCGTAAACCGTTTCCGAAAGGTTCAACCGGATTCTCGTGAAATGTAATCCAGTGGAACTTAGGGGATGGGCGAACAACCCAATTATCGAATTACAACGAGCGGGAGAGTAGCTTCCCAGTTTGCAAATCCCATTTTCGAATGTGATGGAGACAAAAAGTACCGACTGGGACGTAATGGGCTTTGGACGCAAGCACACCGATGGATGACCTCTGTGATAAAAGAGATTCGCAAAACTACATTACGCACGACCGGAACACGAAAAAGTATCGAAAGATAGCGCCGATAACAATGTTAGCTATTCCGGCATAAATACGCTTCATGAAAAACGTTTTCGCGCAATAAAAATAAATTGAAGTGGTGAATATACGGCGCGAATAGATCAATAAAAGGTACGGGCTGCAGACCTCGATGGACGAAATAAACAATTCTTTTTTATAACTTGCATCATTTACGAAAATGTTGAATTGCATGAACCTGCTTCGAAAGAATAAGTCAGTCGATCGTTAAAATGGCCGTCAAAATACAAACACGATACAACAAACAAGGAATGCCTGCGTCGTAACACGGTTCAACTGGTTCGATTCCCACCTGGATCCCATTAGGCAAGAACGACAGCCGTAATCGACTAAATAAGTAATCTAAACACGATGACTAAAAACGAACCGCAATTTATGCCCTCGGTCGGCCATAAAGAACCGACCAAATAAAGAGGGCGAGCCTCGATGCAGACTGGTTTCGACCGGTTCCTCTCCTTAAAAAAATGCGAGTTAACCCATGAATGATCCCATATCGAGAGGAAAAAGGAGATAAAAACTGAACGAAGAGAATAAAGAGAGCCACCTCACGCCGTACTGATCAAATCCTCTTCAAAGACCAAACGAAAAAAAATATCTTTCCCATCCATTTCCGTTGGCCGGTGTCATATGCGATCACGGACGCATGCCCACTCGTTCCATTTGCTTCGGCTTATGGCCTCCCCCCTTTTTGATGCCCCCTTCCCGAAACTCTTTCGCCGACAGAATCTGCCCCCGGGGCACGCCCCACATCCGTCCACCGCTTCCCCCCGTCACTTTTAACAGTCGCGCAGCTCTCCCCCTTCTGCCACACCTCGCCGAGCACATAATCCATAAAAACTCGACGCAATTTCCTCGCCCGAGCAGATATGAATAAATTATACGGAGAAGAGGCATCGAATCTCTTTATTCGACCGATGGACGAGCCCGCATAACATGCCCCGGGAGATTCGTTACAACGCGCTGCCAGATACGTTCGTTATCTCCTTACTTATGGCTAAGGGTCAGATGGTGTCACGAGATACGCTGACGGCAGGCAAATCCATAAACTCAGGGACGAAAGAGTTCCCGATTAACTCTAATTCGATCGTGGAAATCTTCCTTGCAACTTGATCCCCACTCCCTACACGATAAAGGGGATTAGAAATGATATGTAAATTGTATTTAGAAAGGATTGAATTTTGAAAGTAAGGGGTCCGCTATTGGTAATGCGATACCTTCGAACAAACAGCTCCGACTAATAGTTGCTGGGAATAGAGTTTGAAAATATATCTACTGTGACCTTAGTTCGTTTATGTAATTTTTTACTACTAGCGTTAGATGATCAAGGATAAAGCTCTAAATAATTTTATTTTACATACCAATACCATATAGTATACCAGTACCATATAGTATAATCACTTAGACACGAAAACAAGAATCACATTTACTAAGTACTTACAAAGATAGCTAAACACTGACATACGTGACCAAATAAGAGACGAACGTGAGCGAATTGTTTTAACGATAATGGATGATAAACGCATTGTGAATTATTTAATCATTGCATATCTTTCTCTCTGTATAATTTAATTCTTTATAGTTAATCAGTGCTGCCGAAAAAGGGATCCTTGACTATAACTTTTTTCATATTTTTTTCACGAATATATATGACGTATCCTTCCGCGCATACCTCCAACAAAATACAATTAAAAAACAAACTTAAAACCTCATTTCGAAAACAATTTTCACACCGAACTTCCCCAATTTACAGAACACGTTTTAATTTTCTATTAATTTAGCATTCCGTGTACATATTAAAAACCGCTTTTATCCATCGACAGTTTTAATCAACTTAAAAAATATTTCATTGTCGTTAAAACGCGCAAAAGTGGTAATCTGTTAATCAATGGCGACAATATGAGCCCAACTTTTCAACCTAGATGCTCAACCGATCGGAAAACATCTCCTTTCGCGAACAAGAGGATTACGATTAGCCTCAAAAAATAAATAAATCGAGTGAATAAAGCGTGCGGAAGCTGCCCTTGATTCGCTGAAGAATTCCAAGAAACGAAATCCGATTTTTTTTATCCGTCGCCAGTTATCCCAAATCCGCTCCGATGTATTTAACACGGATTCCGATCGCTCATCCATCCAGTGTATCTTTTCGGAGAAGGCGAGGAAAGGGGGGGAGAGGAAAAGAGACGCATTTTGAGGGTTCACACGCCCCGAGGCACGGATGAGTGTGCGGGGGGACTACACACGTAAGCTTCCGAGGAATTTAAGTGGACTTGATCGACTGAATGGGCTTTGGGATCGAGAGAGGTATTTCCGCTGGAAAAGGACTCCCCCCCCACAACTCTAGAAACTGAACTGGAGACCGCTGGATAATTGGATCGCAAATAGTTGGTCCCCACTAAATGGGAATCGTTTAAGAGGAGTAATAATGGATTGGGCGAGATGCGCTAAAAATAACCTCTTTCTGATGATCGATACTCGTCCCTTTTTTCCCCTCGACGTGGGAATTCGGACGAGTCGACGCAATAATACTCTTCCTGAGATTATTTTGATTCTGCGTAGCGATGTGACGCTTCTCGGAATTCCTGCGAGAAGGAAATTATTCTCGAGAGACAGAAATGAATGAGTGCGAATGAGATGCTAAATGATGAAAGTAGAAAGTGTTTATCGAAAAAAACATTCTTTAAAGGTACTTTCATTAAGTACGTATTTATTTCTTAAATACTACAACGCACGAATGTATCTAGAGTAAACAAAATGAAACAACCTAAAGAAATGTAACAAGGGAATAAGTTATAAGTTGTGTAATTTAAGTTCATAATTGAAACGCATCCAACAAAAAATGAATAGGATTCAAAGATATCGTGGTGGTATTCCTGCTATACTTTAACAAGAGCTTTTCTTCATTACAAATTCAATGATTAATAAAACGATATGATGCCTCTCAAATCCTAGAAATTGTAAAACCTTGTTTATATTATATTCACATGTACATATACATTACATTTACAGTGCATATAAATGCACTTTATTTAATTTATTATACCTTAAAATGAAGTTTTTAATGTATGAAACACGTCTTTCCATACTAAACATTAAAGACACGTTTCCATTTAAAGGAATCTCATGATATCGGAAATATCACTCGGCTAAACAGTATCAATCAACTGTCGTCAATACACTAAGAGCTAAAGGTTAAAATTCTTATTAAATCCCGATAAGACTAAAAACAATGAACGGCCTTCAAACTCGACATTTCTAGTAAAAACCATAATCGTTGGCTAAGCAATATCTTCAACTATGATCAAGAGGTTTAGATACAAGTAAAGTAAATACTCAATCTGAGAAAGAAAGGAATTCTTCACGAGTGTTAGATATCAAAGGCACAATTCCGCAACACAACTTACTTCGGCAGAGATAACGCTGCCTTCGGAAGTGCTTATCGTTCATTACTTCAGTTCGGACGAGTGTAAGCCCGACCGCAAATGCTATCGAACATCAAACCTTGGTGAGCGCATACTGTGAAATTCGATTCGTCAATCTCGTGGGAAAATAAGGAAGCCATCGTTATATAACGCTGAGGTTAAACGTAATGGAAAGTGGGACGAATAACAACCTTACGTAAATTCAAGGTCTGCAAAAAAGAACTAAATTTAGGGAAAGGATCGTATCGATCGGGACCCGAAACACCCACACCTCGAGGCTCCTGATGCTGCGAAATTTTCTCGATGCAACGAAACACTCCGATTCGCTTACCTAGGTCTAACACCTATAATCCCCGGACCATACGTTTAAAAATAACATCGAAACATGCGCAAAACATCGGAGAAACAATAGACGATCCCATCCGGCCATTTACTCGTTCAACTGCGGAAAATACGCTATCAACGCAGGCATCGAGAAAAAAAACGCCCTCCCGTTGTGAGACCTTTCTCTCGAGGAAAGAAGCTCTCGACAAAAAAAACGAGGAATATAACCGGAGGGCTTGATTCAAAGAGCCCGTAAGACTGAAAAGAGTTCTCGTGTCTCGGAGACGACTCTGGAAATCCTAAAAGCCGAGAGAGATAAGACTTCTCAGGTGCTGGAGGAAATGTCATCGGTAAATGCAGAGAATAAAAGGACGCCATCTGAGTAATGGTTCCACGCATAAACTCCTCGTGACAATACGCCGTGTATTCGAGGCCTCTCCCATCCCACGCACCTCTTGGCATTCGCTCAAATCGTTAACGGATAAGGAACGCCCGACATCCGAAGCAAGGCCAGTTCGCTCGACAAGAATGACGAAAAGGTCACAGACGTACGAGATTGCTTTTTCATTAACGCACAGATGGAATGCTAGCGAGAGATTGGTGGACGATGCCCTTAATTACGTACCTACCGTCCCGGAACGAGAGACCGCCTTCGTGACGTAGGAAGGATGAATTTCCGCACTGGAATGATGGAAACATAATAGAAACGCTCTCCTTTCGAGAATTGAGGGAAATTCAGAATGAAATTTCGGAATTCTGAAATGGTGCCAAGTTCCTTTCCGCCCTTCTTAAAATGCGGACATAAAACTGGGAAGGCCGAGGGAAAAAAACCAATAAGCCCTCCGTTTAAGTTTAATTGATCAATTAGCGTAACGACCTGCTATTTATGAAACTTAAAAAAAAAACATACTTAATAATAGGAGTGGGAAATGAAGCCTGTGGCTCCGTAAAAGCCACCGATTGTTAAAACGATAATGGAAGAGTAAATGCGAAGAGAAAATATTTCGATAAAAATGAATGATGACGAATTCTTTTGATTGGATTACGAGAGAATCGATGATGAAAGCGTACTTCAATGCCAAAACATAAATGAACCCTTAATTGAAGAGTCGCTAAAGAGGCAAAAATAAAACCGCGTCAAAGCTATTGCCGATCTTTTCTGGCTGGCATTCCGACGCTCTTGGAACTGCGTTTCCTGCTTCGACCGCGACAAAGGCTGCAGACAAATGAAGTTATCACGCCGCTCAGCAAATTCGAGGAATTAATAATTCAGCGCTATGTAAACGTGCCCCGTTTAGAGAGAGCTTCCACCAGACGGCAATTAAATTACGATTTTATATCTCTTCCGTTCGCCCTGAAACTCATTTGAGCTTTTTAATTGCCTTGTTGAGAGCTGCATTAAAAATCGACCCATCAAATCGATATTATGGCATCCACTAAACAAAAATTGAATACGCTTATGAGTGAAATGGGAACCGACTTTCCTGTGACGAAATAGGTACACAATTCCATTCAATCTGACGAGGTTTTGGAATGCAAAGACGATTGAAATGTATTATTATCTAATTGAGTTATTATTATTGGGAAAATAAAAAATCCTTCACATGTTCGTACTGCGAAGGTGATGATGTTTTATAAACGCGCGTTTTCATACAATCAAATTTAATCGTGGCGATCAATTAACCCTACCGTGACGTCCTCTCAGTCTACCATGACGAGCGAGCGACCACCAAACCACGGATAATGGGTAATGATAGGGCGTAAGAAAAGCATGCTATAAAAAGAACGCAAAAAATATAAAAAGGAGTATATAAAATACGATGAAACGTATATTCTCTTCAGAAAACGAAAAGTTCGTTAAGAAAAGCCCCAGTGGCCAAACTTCAGAGAGCAAGGCAAGAAGCCCCCCTCCTGAATAAAAACGAGATAAAAGACTGGACGATTATCAGATTGTTTCAACATGCGTTAAACGGATCAGGTGTTGGGGAATAGCGTTCTCCCATGTGGGTTTCCCTTTGTGACTCAGAACTATACAAAATGGCTTCCTGCGCCTGTGTGGATCGAACTTCGCCGCTGGGCACTCCCCAAATCCAAGGGGGAGAGAGAGAAGAGGGAGAGGAAGGATCCCAAAAGAGAAGATGCGGAGAAGGAATGACGAAGGTGGAGTCGGGTGGGGGAGTAGATTTACTGCTGGAGGGGCGAGGACGTATCCGGAGGAGTGAGGGAAACGTGGGGGGAGGAGGAGCGCGCTAAGCACACACGGACATCCATATACACAACCTTCCCCCATCACACATCCCTATTACCGAACTCTCCCTCCCCTCTCACTTAAGCTGATAAAGCCGGAGAGGGGGAACGGCGGTCTGCAGGGAGTCGGCGGTGAGAGGGGCAAAAAAATATGAAAGGTCCTTCCGAGAGAGTTGCGCATGGTGTGGGGGACAAAAAAAATTTAAACAGAACATACCCGATGAGACCGAGAGAAATCCACTCACACCAAGATGGAACGAAAGCGATTCTCTTCTTCGTGCCACCCACCCACTTGTCGTTGGGGTGGGGAGAGGGTGGGGGTCGTGCCATGCAGCCGACTGCGGTCACGTCCCCTTCCTCTCCGCCCCTCCTCCTAATTTCCGATTCATTCTACAGATTATCTTGTGTCGGCCCACAACAAATTACCGCCGTGAGAGAGAGCTTTTGTTTCTCCTGGACGCTGATTGCTCTACTTTTCCTGCAGCCACGATGGGATTCCCAATCTGATGTGCTTAATCCTTCTTTCGTTCGTTACGGAACGCCCCATGGGCTCTTGTGAATGCTCCTCTGGATTAAAATGCGTGATGACGGCTCCGTCCACGCTTTTCCTTGAAATAAAAACACTCTTCTTTGCGTTCACGAGTCACGTTTGTAATCACAAGAATCCTCGTGCTGCGCGATTCGAATCCAGGGACGCTTTCCATCCGAATAAATCCATGATTAGAGATGTTCACAATATCCAAATTGCCAGGAATACAAAGCACATCTGCAGACGAATCCGCCGTATAAAAACACAATCTTCGAATCTTCCAAGAGCGACTCGTTCATAGAGGCACAGTACGCAGGCTCAAAGAAAATATCCACAAAAAGACAAGCATAGGAAATCACACGTATGCATCAACTCAGAAGCACCTAATCGTTTATTTACATAAACGACACCACATCGAGAGTGAAAAAACATAGCTAGGCTAAGAGAGGGGCTATGATAGGAAAGCACAAGCACAGATATCACAAAACACAAAAATGAAAGAAAACTACGACCAGCACAGCCTATGTAAATTGCTCTTCCACTACGCGTGAGAAAATTGGCGTACTATTATAATCGCTTCCGATTAATCGAAAATAAGAAAGCAAGCGGACAAACCTCGGGTTTCTTCTCTTATGCGGCTCCATCACACAAATTTATCCACTGGCTAGGGACTAACAGAGGGGAGAAGCGAGCGGAGAGGACTGAGGGAAGGACAGTAACGGAGAAGGTTTTCCAGAGGTTCGCGGGATGGGAATAGGAAGTTGAGAAGGGGGGATCGAGGGAGAGGGAAAACGGGTGCGAAGAAGTCTTTTTGGTCACTGACTAAAACACCACCGAAAACGGTCTTCTCGCCCACACTATGGCGGACACTGCACTTTTCCCCGGCACCGCGCGAGGGGGCGCCGTCGACGCTTCATTCGCCGCTAGCTACGTAGCCTTCCTCCGCCACAGCACTTCCCCCATCCCTTTGAAAAGCTTGGCCCCCCCGCCAAAACCTGCTACTCTTCTTCCTCCCATCACATCGGTGACGGCTCGGGGCTTCGGTTACTCTCGGCTAGCTTCGTCTCTCGCTCGGCATCAACCACGCGGAGCTCTATCCTCTCCACAATTTCTCCTTTTCGTTCCGTCCTGCTCACCCTACCGTCAGACCTCTTTTCCACTCGAAACTCTCGCCTCCCCAACCCTACGAATCGAAATCCACCCAGCCTCTACTACCAGCGCCTATTTCCCACAGAGACGACCGCTATCCACAGGCCAGGGCCTCCCCTTAAAACTCCCCACACTCCTCTTCCGCCCATATAAGACGACCTCACCATACACAAGACCCTCTCAAGCCCATTCTATCTCTCTTTCGCCCCCTCCACGGCTCCTATCACCTCCCGAGGAAACATGCCTAACCCTCCTCCCCCTCCACACATACAACCCAACAACTTCAGTCTTCACTATGCGACTCTCCAACTACTTCTCTCCCCTTCTTCCTCTCCCCTGCACAACCAACCTCTCTCAACCCCACCCTCTCTCTCTAAAGCATTCGAAGCAAACACTCGCCAGTTGCGCGGTCGCCTGTATACCCTTTTGCTCGGAGAGTCGACGCCCCAATGGTACGAAAAGGAAGCGAGGATTTGACCGCCTGGCTCAACAACGGACGAGCGAGGATTAAACGAGTCGAGAGAGAAAGAAATACATGAACGTTAGAGCAACGGAATCTTGTATGATTATAGAGAAAGGCTTTAGACGATTTCCGCGTCCGCGAGAGGACGAAGAACTACTAAATCCCACTCGGGGCGGGTGCTTCTTTCGACACCCAAGTGCATTCGAGCACTGAATAAGGTGGGTGGTAGGGATAGGGCGCTCGCGCGATGGCGAGTGCTTGCGGAATTTGTTGGGCTAACTGGCGGCTGATTTTTCATGGCTGTGGAGGAGGGCGATAAATTCTGCCGTACTTGACTGAAGATTGCCGAGGCGGCTGAGCGGCAGCCTGCTAGACTAAAAACTTCCAAATGCCTCGATATCCGAAAAAAACGGCCGCGAAGACGGATCCTAAGATCCGCGCGGGAATTTCTCGACTCATTTCCCTCGTCCGAGATTGCTTCCAGCTCACGTCTTTTTCTCCCAGGTAAGTACGTTCCTGGGATGCCCTTGGGAGCGATCGAGGGAGACCTCAACGACCGATGACCGATTCCCTGGCACCGAATGGACCGTCATGGCGCACGCAATTAAATGCCTCTGTCGGTTTCGAATTGGATGAGGGAGAAGCGGGTCGGAAGCCTCTGGAGAGGTGGAGTTGTGGGAAAACAGGAGATACGGGTGCGACGGTGTGAAGGAAAAAAAGGGACATTAATGCCTCCTCCGATTCGCGGAGGAAGTGGTGAGGGGGGGAAAGAGAAATCTCACTCGGCGGTGTCATCGATGCACGAGGGGCCAAGGTGACTGACTGCCTTGCTTAACAGCTGCTGAATTTGCCCGTTCCAGCAACATCTTGAAAAGGGTGCCGAAAGGGAAGCCATGTCCGGACGCATCCGGAAAATATTTCCATAAACGCCTCTTGACCACACCAGTGGAAAGAAAACCACACGCATTGCTTGCCTTTCGGAACCCCGACTGTTCAATTAGCGAGAGCATACAAGGGAAGGAAAAGCTTATTGAAAGAAGATAAACCTTCAGAGATAAAGAATCGTACATCAAAACGGCATAACTATCCGTATTTAGACCTTCGATTTACATTCTCTCTTAGAATAGAATTGCACTCGCGAAACGGAGTACTTAAACGCGGCAACTAATTGCTCTTGTCTGTGACTAAGAGACTAACGACCACTGAATAAAACTTTCGAACATGGTAATGCATGAAAATGTGAAAGGTTACGAGGAAGATTTATATTTCCTCGAGAAAAAAGGATGGGCATTTTATGCTAAACAATTCCTGACCGGAGGGAAACGAGGTAATGAAAGCTAGAAATTGAACCTACGTAATATAGAGGCGAGAAATTACACCGCTCCTGGGTTTATATGAACCCATGTGGGGTCTAGATGAGAGAACATTAGATTTAATAAAACTATCACCAATTATATGATAAGAAACTGACAGTCTATTTCTAATAGAATTTCTAACGGACATCATAAAACATTCTTCATTGTGAACTTTAATTATGCTGCCATTCAATTCCCTCTTTATCTTTAAGAAATTCCATTTTGAGATGCATAGAAGTACATCCTTCCACGTCTTCGTTTTCGTCTTCCAACCATCACATCCGTCGACTTAGGATCGTGATCCAAAAGTGACGCATTATCATTTCCCTTCGTTCTTTTGACCCGTGGCGCCTTTCTATTATCTTAATCCCGACAAATACGAACAAATCGTGAGATGATCGAATGGAAACGAATTAAGCTCGTTAATCATCCTTGCGATTGGATAAGGCGCCTATCTTGCTCCGTTTATTGCCCACGATACACACGAAAGCTTACACCATTACATAAACTTGCCAGTTCGAGAGCGATAACGAAACACAAACGGTCGCCTTATTTTCAGCCGGAAACGTTTTATCTTATGGTTATTCGCGAATGATACACAGACCGCGACACATTGTGCGCACAAAAACCACTGAAAAAACCGATAACAAAGCAGGCGGATAAGAGGTTTTCATAGAGAGGGGGCGAAATACGTTTCCGCCTTCGGACCGAAGGTGAAGGAATATATCGCGAGATAAAATGCTGCTACCGAGCGATGGCGCAAACGTAAGTTGTGTAAAGGCCGCCGCCGAAGGAGAGCGTGGACGAAAGCCATGGCTCTCTCATCGCATTCAATTAGCGTGTTTTAGCGATCTTGATTAACGACGGATTAAAGCGAGAGAATGAAAACTACAGAGGAAACGATTCGCAATGAAACGATTTCCGAAGCGGATAATTCCTTTGATTACGCTCTTAAAAACAATTTTATTATCGCGTGACGAGCGAAACGTTACGGGCAGAGGAAGTAATAAATCGAATCGATGCGTTGAAATGAGGGAAAAGAATGCTGAGAAGAACAATTAAAAAATAGTCGGAAGTTCTGGAAGCTTTCCTCGCGATAAACAACTTTGCGTGCGGCACTTGAAAAGGATTAGCGAAAACAAATGGCTCGCAGCCTACTTCCCTTCCGTAGCGAAATATTTGTTTTCTCGCAGCGAAAGCGTTCGATGCCACGAACAAACAAGTGAACGCGATGGCATAAACATTTTCTCCGAGTCTACACTTCCTTAAAAAGAGAGATAAATCGCCGAGACGCGAAGAAAGGAAATCGTTATTATGCTGAAGATGAGGAATGTGCTCGCTGTTGAGTATCGATGAGAGGGGAGAGTGAAATCTTTCAGAGACGGAGATATTCCGGGAATGTTAAATGTATGACCGCTTATTTTTAAGGGAGGCGTAGTACGTGCGGTGAGTGCTAAGCGACCGACGGATCCAGATTATTAAATTTTTAATGAAAATCGACGCGTGACGCGAAAGAGGTTGAAAAAAAAGACTCGTGACTGGCACGCCATTCAGCTCTCTGTTAGAGCTTGGGAATCTCGACCGTGATGGGAAAACGTGAATAGAGAAGTTTTGAAGGCGGACGTTTTTCGAGCTCCCAGTTCGTGGGATCGTCCGGAACAAAATATGAGCCTGAAAAAAAGGGAGGGCATAAATTTAGATTCCCTTTGCGGATAGGACGGTCTGTCTTTCCCCTATCGTTGCATGCATTGACGTTCGATTCGTTTCTATTAAGTCGTCAAACGCTTTCGTGCCGAGGAAATCGTGTTTAGACTGCACCTAACGGCAGATGTCCCGTATTATATCGACCATTGTCTTTCGCCGGAAACGTCAGTCGGCAGATAGCGAATGCGCCGTGATCGCGGAAAGGACGTTTTAAAAGCGTAATAAACGCCATTTCTACGATTTATCTCCCTTTTACGAGCTCTGGTTATGCCATCCGCTTGTAACCGGTAATGCTCGGGCGAAACTAATACATTCCTCGTCGTATCCTCCCCTACAGATAGCGTATTCCAGCGTTCCTGCCCCGAGGGCACTAAGCTACCTCTCCCTTGGGAAAACGTACCCAAATTGCTGTATTAATACACAACGGCGGAGGGGGAGTTTTTCGGTCGGTCTAGAACCCCAGAGAGTCGACGAACCTCCCGAAAATAAAACAACGAAGGAAACAAAACCCGATTAGAATTTCTCGGAAAGAGTCGGACCTCTGCAGCATTAACGCCGGCGCAGCGGTGGAAACAACGGGTGGAAAATATTAAAAAACGAGAGTGAGGGGGTGGGGGGAGGCAAACGCTCGCAGCGCCATCCGCGGAAAAAAATAAACACGAAACAAAAGAGCGGCGCGCTTGGGGGATCGAGGAGGGGGGGAACGAAATGATAAAACACACAAACAAACACCGTCGATCACCCGATATAAAAAACGCGTCCCATCTTCCTTTTTTCCTCCGAACGTGATTTCATAAAATCTCCCCCCCTTTTTCGGGCCGATTGTCGACGGCGGCAATTTTGGTTAAGTGGGGAGAATGCATGACGCGCGTCCCAGTAAAAACCGATCGAAAGACTGACGGGAGTACATCTCACGCCTCCCCCACGACACCCTATATTCGCTACCCCCAAAAACTTCTCATCCCATTACCCTCTCATCCCGACGCCCATTACCCACTTCCCCTCTCCTTTTCGGTAGAGCGGCTGGTCGGCGTATATTTCGCATGGCTGAACCGAGTTGGTGTAAAGGTATAACCTTACCCTCTCCCCTAAGAAAAAATCCCCTTTTTTTACACCCCTCACGGACCTCTTTCAACCTTGCCCCTGGGCGAGATCTAAGCAGTGCGACGAGTCCTTTGAGTGGGGGGAGAGGAGGAGGGGTGAGAAATTGTGGGTGTGGTCGACACGGCTGCACTCATGCGAGAGAGAGGAGGAGGAGATCCCCACATCTGTGTGTGTGTGCGCGAGTTTGTACGAGAGTGCGTGCGGACGTGTGCGTGTGTGAAGAGGGGGACTGTGGCGTGCTGGTTTGCTGCCCTCCGTGGCCTCACCGCATAACTCTTTCCTTCGTGGAGGAAAGTGGGAGAAGGAATTTCACTTGCATAAAAAGGAAGAGGGTGGGTGGGGAGAATCGATGAGCTCTCCTTTTCCTCTCTCTTCGCTATGAAAGCATCCCTCTTCCCTAATGCGTTACTCGCGCCGAACCTGACGCATCATCTGCCCAATTATTTGCAGTGCTTCCGCCCACTCGACTCTCTCCGAAAGAGATGCCTGTTAAAAGAGCAAAAGACCCCTCGCCGAGAAAATGAAAATCCCACCCATTTTTCCTCCTCGTGGAGTGGTTTCGAAAATCCTCTTGCTAACGCAGCGAGCACATCCAGGTGAGAAAGGTGTTAGAATCAGCAGGGACGGGATTTCCTTTCCACTAAAGCTATTAATTGAGTGATATCTGTCGATTGAGATAAAGTGTCCACAATATACGCTGCGACATCGATTTACACAGAAAGTCACCTAAGTTTTTCCCGTATATACACACCTTATCCGATGTGGATACAAATGCTGGTAACTCTAAATCCACTTTAGTCTAAGAGATGCAGTATACGTGTAAACAAGACTTTAATCGACAAAATTAAACACCTTGCACACGCCAAACAGGGGCTTGCAGGATATTCATGTATTTGCAGATAGGATAAATATAAATTTCAGTCTTTAAAGCTAATACAATACGCAGTTACACAATAAACATCAATACACTGTGCAACGGAAACAAATTGAAAGAACGATCGTCTAGACAATGACATTGAAGATGAATACCATTATAATTTCAGAGCCTTTCAAAGTGAACCTCTTACGTAATTACATAACAATATTCATGATTTTCTACTTTAAAAAGCCGTTTAATCTGTCGATCAAAGTTTAACAAGAATAATTACAACAAACACCATTTAACCTGGAACCTAAAACGAGCTTTAACTAGAACAAAACGAATTCATCACTGAAACAGTTATGTAATGATTAATTAATAACTCAAAGAACGCTTTTAATCTTCAAATTACCACCTATTTACTCCTATTACCCTTGCATAGCGGATATTATCAAACGCAAATCCGTAGTCGGATTAATCAAACCAGGACGAATCATTTAAACGTTAATTACCATAGAAACGCTCGGTAAAATAGACGCGACTTCTAATGAGATGATAAAAAAGCGATAAACCGACGATCCAGTTAGCTCGTTTCGAAAATTATACGTCTGCGTCATTCCCCGGTGACGTCATGGAAGAAAGACGACTCGCGCAGCAAAGCGAATTAAATGATCAAAGCTGTTTCTGGAAACTAAAGTAGAGATGAAAATGTAATCTCTTCCCTGCAGGAATGCAATGCCTCCGCGGCGATGCATCGATTCGAAAAAGTCTCATTTCCCCGCTGTAAAAAAAGCTCTCTCTTCCTTCGGCGAAGCCTTTTGCCATTCCCAGAGCACACTAACAGAAAAATAACGAGCCCGATGGAACTGAAATGAATGGAGAATTACTCCGGCTTGCTTTCGAGGGCTTTGGAAGGCAAGACTCCTTTGGCACGAAAACGTCGGCGATAAAAAATCCTTCTTTACCACAGTCACGCAATAGAAAGGACGGCTTGAAAACCACACCGGCTTACGCTGCATGGAAACTTGAAGAGAATATAAGTGAATGCGATTTAAGGCAAACCGCGCTATTACGCTTCGCTGGCCGAGCGACTTCTTTCTATATTTCGGAACGAAATGAGTTTTCGCCTCGAAAATGATTACGTGGATCGGGAATCTCGGAGGAAATGTAACGTTGATGAGGTACGATCACGCGATTCGCTTCCGATCGGACGTCGAATTGCTGGGAATTTGTTTCGATGGGATTTAAAACGATGTTATTGAATAGGGCGACCTCCGGAGCGTCTCGAGAGAAATATAAAGGGGAGACGAAAAAGAATTCGATCTTGAAAGGGAGCTTAATCGTAATTGATATCTGTGGAGACAGGCGACACTTGAAAATGAGCGACGAAGGACTTTGACACGAGAGTGAGATTGTAATAGTTAACGAAATAGCCGTGAGAAAGCCGTGCCGGGGAATGGGAGTCGAGATTTTTTTTCCTTCGTTAAAATAAGTGTCGCTGAACGAGTTATTTGGTAGGATAGAGAAATGGGACCCAAGGGTTGATAACTGGTATGCTAATGTGGCTCTCGAAGGACCATAAAATTAGAAAAAAACCAGATAGGAATCCTTTAATGGACGAACGAATGCCTTTTTTCTCATTGGAAACGAATGAATTTAAAGAAAAAAGTGTTTTGAAATTCCAGCTGAATATTTCCTTTTCGAGATGATTTACAGTTCTAGATTTAATTTTTATTAAAGTGAAAACTTACAAAATGGCATAGCACTTGAGAGAGAGAGAGCAAAACAGCTTTTTTAATCTAGAAAAGCATCACGTCTTGAAAGGCAAGGAGCAACTGAAGTAACAACGGTATGAGTCGGATTTGAACCCAGATCTCTTCACGAGTTCGTGTTACAGCCACGAGTAAACCTCATCGTTTCTCTTCCACATCGTGTAACACTTCAGCTTTACGCTCTCAGATAATAATTTTGAATAGAGGCAAAAACGACAGCAGCGAGAAAATGTCAACGCCGCTTCGGGAAGCCATAGAAACCTAATTCTCGGGAGATACCATCGCTTTAGGCACCAAACACAAAGGAATCGTTAAAATAATGGTTCCGAACACGTAGAAATAAAAAAAACCGCTACATGTGGCTACGCTTTAGAACTTAGGGACATGCTTCGTTTGCTACCTTCGTTCGTGGTTAGGTGAATACTTGAACGTCTTGAGCTGCTTCACGCAGTTGAGCATGAGATAATAAGAGGGTAAATACCATTGCATCTACACAATGATACAACACAACGGAATTTCTGATGTTTGCCTTAATCGATTCCCTTCGATACACCAACATTGTTACGCATCCAATTCAATTACCGAGAACACGAATTAGATAGCCGTTCTCGTTCGTTATACAGAAAGCCTATACACACCGCTGACCGCAATGAATTCTACGAAATAATACACCCGCATCGCGTAGAAGGTTCCACGTTTTACCCAGTGACCATTTCGTGTTCTCCCGCATGCCGAGAACCGTTTATCTAATCGCAGAAATAATAAAAGTGAAAGTGGCTCGGATTAGAAAGCAAAGATACCGGGAACAAATTAGCCACTTGCACTCCCCCATTGTTAACGCAGCCTTGGGATTCGAGGGAGGGGAACAAAAAGAAATCGATCTTTGAAACCCGCGGACGGAAGCCCATCTTTTACACCGAGAAATCCGAACGGAACATTTCCGACCGATGAAACGATTTTTAAAAATAGTCCCCTTCCCATTTTCCGCCTTTCCACCGCTTACAGAAACCGTAAACAACCGCGGCCATAAAACTCCCCGTCCGATCCTTAACCGAAGGAATTTTTCGGTCCCCTCGAAGAAGTTTCCGAGGAAACTGCCTGCCAACGCGAAGAAAAGGAGGGGAAACTTCTTTCGATTTATTCCCTAGCCGAAGCCTGCCAGCGGCTTGTCGAGCTCGACACGTATCCCTCACGAAATTATTAGTCCTTGCTTCCCGTCTACTGACACCCGAACACAACGGCCTTTTTATGTATGAATATCGCTCTTGTTACTTCGGAGAGCGCATTAAGGCGGAGAGGAGGAAAAACAGGTGTTGTAGAAACAACTAATTAGAGAGACAGCGCCCGAAAGAACCTGGGGTATAAAAGGGGGACCTCCTCCGTGTCTTTCGTATAAAAAAGCAGTCGGGAGTGGGAGAGAAAGCCTTAATCTTTTATGACCGAAAAGTCGTAGCACGTGAGCGTCGATAGATTGACTGGCTCTTCTTTTGATGGAGGAGGGAGTGCCGTTAAAAAAGAAATTAATAATAAAATCTCCGGATGGGAGGCAAAGAGCTACCATTTCGCCGAAGAATATAATTGAGAACGTTTCCTATCTTCATTAACCGAAATTTCCACTGTCGGAATGATGACACGGCAGACGTTTTGTTTAATCTCGCCGTAATTTTTTTACACGAGCTAGACTGAAACGAAAGAATCTCGGAGTCTGACTACCAGTTTTGAGTCCCAGTTCCGTCAGAGGTCATCCATCACTTTTTCCATCCCATTTTTCTCGTTTGCTGCCTCACCCCTTACCTATCTCTGCCTTTACTATATAAACGTCCCGATCATATGAAACGTACAACACCCCGACTGTAGACTTCGTTCCGACACTGCGACGATGATCCCCCAAAATCTGATTGCATCCATAAATCGTGATAGTATGTACCTCGGAGATAATAAAACTTAATAAGATAAAGAACGAAGAAAGCCCCGAGTCCTTTAACGACCACGGACATAATTCAATACGTTCTGGATGTAATAAAATAAACCTGGCGATATCTTATGGCTTCATTGTACACCCCACGGACAAGATCATCCTACTTAAGCCCCGAGTAACGTATTAAATCGAGAGGCAGAAACGTGTTGTGGCAGCACGCCAAGCCAGTTCTGCCCATCGAATAACCGAACCGTCATATTCATACATATCGGGATTCTTTACTCTAACAATATCGCGTACGAAGAAACGGCCACGGAGTACGTCATTTTGATGGGCGAACGATCCCTTTGGGGCGGCGTGACGACGTCGAATCGGACGCCCTCCTGGAGCAATCGATGAGAAAGACGCGAGGATTCTATCGAGAGAGCGAAAGGTTTTTACTGCGTTAAAGGAAACGCCCACTCGTACGCGTAGAGGAAGAACGTCTTTCCCGAAAGGCGTCCGAAAAAGGAGCATCGAGTCAAGATGGCGCAGGATGGAGGGAAATGATAGCGGAGAAAAAAAAACGAGAGACTTATCTCGACAACCACCCCTTCCTCGCGAATATGGCCCTGCCACCAACCCACTCCTAAGCCCCGCCCCCTACCATCTCTATCTTTCACGGCCGATGTATTAAAGGGGGCTGCATTCCGAGGCGGCGAAGGGGAGGGAATGGGATCTGGGAGGGAGATGAAAGAGTCACAAAAAAGAGCCCTAAGAAATGAAGACGGGAGAATAAAACGAATTTTAACAAGTGAAAAACAAGAAAGGAGAGAGGCGGTTGGTAATGGGCTGGTTTCACGTCCGCCGGTGAGATGTAAAAAAAACCGAAAGGAAGCGAAGGGGAATGGGCGCTAAAAGAAAGAGGGCGTGATAATCTAGCTGAGATACTTATCTCTCGTGACCAACTCTTGGGCGACTGCACGGGCGGATCGATATAAAAGTAGTGACATGGGAATCGAATGCGGGAAACGTAATGGGCGCTGGCTTATGTCTCCGTGACGGATTGAAGGGCTCTTTAATGGATTGAAAAAATAACTCGGGAGGTTTTCTAAACCTTTTCCCTAGAACGCTAATCGCTCGTGCGATTATCTTCTTCGATCCCTTAGGGGGATGGGCTTTTTCCGCGATTGCATCCCGATATAATTGAGATGGGGGAGAACCCTTTTCGGAGGTGAAACTGTCGGCAGTTAAAGAAACCATTTTCGTTCCGAGCGTTTTATGTCGCCGAGTATTTCACCGTTCTTCCGAACGTCTCGTAAAAATAAAAAGCTCCTCTTCGGGACCGAAATTACGTATTTTAATAATCCGTCTCCCGAATCGCTTTCCGACGTCGTAAAACATCGCCGAGGAATGCGAGGGAAAAAAAGTGCCACCGATAAAGAGGATGATTGATGGAGTTGAGTCTATGACGACCTCTGAATTGACTCGAGAATGGCCGACGCTAACGAATGGATTCGATTAATCATTCTCGAAATTGTAGGCGCTCCGATGTTTAACTGCATGCGTGTGGGGTAATCGATTCCGCGGGTGGCTCCGTGGAATTTCCGATCTATTCACTTCGTGAGAGCGAAAAATTATCTCGTGCGCTCACGTGAGAATTATTTGACTCTACCGAAGATGGTCGCCGAAACATATAAGGGAAGCGTCAATTCCAACGGAGATGAAGTTCGTTCAGAAATTACTTTATCATTCTTCATAATTGTAAAGATACAAATGTAATTTCATTCACTCGGGTTTTATGTAAGACTATACTACCTTATATACACTATCCCGTCTCAATTATCTCTTTAGTAAAGAAATATTTGAGTATAAACTTCAACTGCAAAAACAGTGTGCAGCGAAACTGCGTCTCATTTTCGAAAAATACGCGAATACTGCGCCTCCGGGTTGGGGATCATTACCGATTAACGCGCGATCACGCCATGTTCAACGCTTGGATTTCCCCCACCGTGTACTCGTTATTCTACTTCGATTCGCTGGCGATGAGAGCACGCCCCGACAAAAACGAGAGCGTGAGAGACGACAAAAAGGCTTTTTTAGCTCTTTTGACGCCTTGAGAGGCACTAACGGAAAGAATTATGGGGAAAACGTACCTCATGGAAACTAAACAAAAATAAATTTCGCCCGGAACCTGCAAAGAGAGTAGTTTGGAGAAAAAGACAGATGACGAGTCTTCGCGTTTTTAACTGCTACGGTCGTTAACCGTGGATTTAGCAACGTGTGGAAGCCGTGGGGTACTTCTGTGCGCATCTGGTAATGCAATCGCTTCGGGGACGGAATATCTACTTCGTAATAAATGATTAAAGGCTACGTGGTGTGATAAAAGGATGCAACTAGTATGCGGGAACACTAATTCACCAATTCATATCGATATGATATAAAAAATGCGAAATATGCGTATGCGAAGACGTTTAATTTAATACCTAATTATTTAATAATATAACTACTGCACTATGCATTCGATGAAACCTAACTTAAAATATCTCATCGAAACATAACTATCGTAAACCGATTCTAAAATATCTCTTGTATTTTGTATCTTTAAACAAGTTATAATGGAGTTAATCAAAAGGTACGCAACATTTCAAAGGCACCGTACTTCCTTTGTCACACATTCGTGTGTTTTCACAATTGAATAACGAGGATTCATTACTCGCGTGATCATTGGCATAAACGTGATTGCCTATAAAGTTAACAACCTCGAACAAACCACCACCGACTTCTTTTGTTGAAAATATGCTCCGGTAACCTTTATGCGAGGCGTTCGTGAACAATCGCAGACGGCATTCGTATTCAAAAGCCGACTTACCACCGCAATTGTATGCATAATTTAACATCTGCCACCTGACCTGATCCGCAGCTGAGTATAACGACGATTAATTCTCCAAAAACCACCCAACCTTCAGGTGTTCCGACTTTACAGCCGCATTTTTCCACGAGCCGAGAGAAAATAGCGTAAAGAAGCAACGGAGTGATTTTACGGATCGCATCCCGCCAGAGCCCAATAGTCTAGAATTCTCGGCCTCCCCACACCTCTTGGATCCCTCGCACGCAAAAAGAGAACCGGTTGCTTGCAATCTGCCTTTCCCACTGTTCGACCGTGGAGAGAAAAGAGATATCCACTCCGACTGGGGATAAGTACACGCGGTGGGGAAATGCAGGCAGACGGGTAAAATAAGATTGCTGAATTGAGTGCTGATTAAAGCCACCTTCCATTCTCCAGGGATTGTAGATTCGGTGATGGATTTACCTTCGATTGATATTCATTCGGACCATTAAAAGCGATGTTCTTTACGAGAGCTCTCGTTGGATATTCATTCTGCCGCGAAGGTACGACTCGTGGAAGAACTTTATAACGAGATTCAAAAGTATTCGGCGAAATTAATTCGTTCCGAGGGAATAAAAAAAACTTCCTTTCTCTCTCTCTCTCGAGAAAGGAAACGCCGCGGACTAGAAGATTACGGCTGGTGGAGATAATCCTTCGGAATATTTACCGCCGACCTCGTGGAAGGGGAGTTATAATGGGCCGGAGAAACAAAAGGAATTTAAAACGCTTGTTTTTTCTTCGCTCAAAGGGCGACTGCTTTGCTACAACTGTGATCGCGGCGGAACTGATATACTGAAACAGGAATGCAGCGTTATTTTCCCAACGTCGGAACTTACTTGTCGCGACCTCAAATGCGACTAAACTGTCTCACAAACCGTGTTTCTCGATGCTTCGAATCCGTCTTAAAGCACTTTATGTAGTTCTAAAGACCACCGCGTCGTAAAAAGGGCTGAACGCTCCATTAAGCCGGGATTTAACGATTTTTCGGCGGAAAAAGCGCGCTGATATTCCGTGAGTGTTTTCGAATGAAAAAGTTGCCGAGAAACGATTTTAAAGGAAATGACTCGACGTGAAAATAATTTAATCTGAAAAGTAACGCCTTTTTTCTTTCTAGAACGATTTTCACGAGTATGGGTTGTAAAAAATTAATAAGACGATACACACGGAAGTATTTAAGTTTTAAAAACAAAATTACAAAATAAAGTCATAAAAATACGCAATTTAAATGCAGTGATACCACAGCTGAGTTCAACAATTGGTTGCGATGTTTTAACACGTATATTAATAAGCGTAATCCCAAACGTCCGCTAAAAGGAGAAAACTAGCAATTCAGCGTTCGGTTATCAACGATCAGAAAGAATTATATAACATTTATATAAGCTGAGCTCCTCTTTAAACACCACTCCGCTTATCTAAACGGTAAAGCAACATATTTCCCTTGGCCTTTTAATGATTAGCAAAGCCAGATATTCACCGATGTTTCCCACAATACACAACGATGAAGATTAACTTTCCATCAGCGGTCCCTTTCAAAAGATCCAACAACGAAACGACCTTTTGAAATCGCAGAAAGGGTCTTCTACGAAACATCATAAAAGTACACCCCAACCGGACGACTTCCCCTTTATCAACATAATTAGGCAAAAGAAATTCTGGACGAGCCCTACTCGCCCCGCAACTTCGCAGACCCCAAAAAAAAGGAACATCGGGCTATATACTTATTTCCTAATGCCATTCCTGACGGATCTTTTCTCGCCCCCGCTGACGGCGGCATTAAATGGAACAATTCCAAAGCGATTGTGACAGATTGTTGTTTATAATCGTGTGCGCCTTTGAAATTCAAACCTTCCCTCCCTCTCGGCCATTACGGTCTTTTTTACGAGTCACCTCCTGCGTCGACAGAAGTTTAGTAGATCTATATTCAGGCTCAAGACCTCCTGTAGTGAAATCACTCCCTTCCTACCGACGCTCCCCAAATCAACAGCTGCATCCCTGTGTGTAACGGAGGATGGAGACGAGATCGAAATACACACACAAAACGTGGAGGGAAAGATAACCATACCGGCTTCCCGAAAACATTAATTTTAAACTCGTATCGCGGGAGATCTCGGAGTCTGGATCGGACGTTTTGGAGAGGTCGGAATGGTGGCTGCTCTGATACATCGGGTCTCAAAACCCTCATCAATTTCCCACTGAACGCATTGATTCATTTCACGGATGATGAAGCTGATCGAGTACATGATGCGCGCAGCCCATAAACATAGGCTATAAGTGAAAATTCGGATCGAACGACGCTGTTGAAATACTTCACTTGCTCTAAAACATAGAGTTTGTAGAAGCAAAATTCAAATTAAAGACTGAATTTCAAACAGACGTTCAATAAAAACAAGAAACAATAAAAACAATTTACACGTCTCATTCTTATTTAAGTTTCAGTCATCATTCACTGTAAAAGTGAAATCTCATCGAATTATCAGTACAAATAAAATCAAACATATAACTTAATTGCATCGATTCGGTTACGTATTAAAATATATCGAATGAGAATTTGTATTCGTAAATTCAGATACATTAAATCCACATTTATCATCATCTTATATGTGGATCATATTGTACAGTATGATAACATAGCGTGGTTCAGTGTGCCACGTACGCATGTGACGGCCAAACAAAACATTGGGAGCCTCTGTCGGCAAGATACAAACCCTAAAATCAATACCCTCTCCAAGTTAATTGAAAAAAGTTTGAACGAGGAAAAAGGCTGAAAAATTCCAATATCGAAAACAAAAACCAGCTTTGACGCGTCGCCTTCTCCTCTTGGACCTTAACAAGTGAAATAATGAGGTATTTACTGCAAAGGAGCATTAGTATAAGTGGATGACGACAAATTCTGAAGCTAATGGGAAACATAAACAGCATCCGGGAGAAGATTTACGGATATTAACGATGGATATAATGGAAGACTTCCGAAAAACCGCCACTAACGTCGATGGGGGAAACCAATGAGCAAAAATGTCACCTTAGAAATCATTTTTAAATAAATTCCGAGCAATTAATTGAAGATCTTTAAACTCGGAAACCATTTCTAAAATCAGACCAAGATTTTACGCCACAACAAAGCAAAAAATATAACTTCAGTTAAAATGGAAAACCATGTTTTTAAAGACGTTTGGAAAAGAATAAAAATTTGGTAGACCCGTCACTTTCACTTAAATCCAGACAGCCTACATCCCTCTTATCCTAATCCAAGTCGCTTTAATCCCTTTAGTTTCGAAATAACAAACAGCTTGATCCTCTGAAAAATTCTCATTTTTCCGGAAATTCTACCTGCCTATACGCGAAAGGTAGGCATATTCATATAGTTTCACCGAGACCGTAAAACATACTTCATACAAAATCCAACTTATATCTTATAAATTATAAGTATATATATCATAAATATAAACCACTGAGCGTGTGCGTACAATTCAAATGTATAGAGTGACTTCAAAACAGCTTTGACGAACGACAGGTGAAATTTTCATTCGATAAAACAGCCGCTTAAATACCAAATGCCTTATGATTATTAGTACTTCAAGTAAAAACGACTGTACGAACAACGTTTCTTAACTCGTAAATTAGGGAATGTGAGACTCGTTACATCTCAAGGATGAATTACACATTTCCTTTCCTTAAACTACACCTTACTGCGCTCAACTGAGCATCGACGACATATATGGATCTCCATCGAGTTAATTTGAATCATTAACGCCGTCTTCCTTGGCCGCTCATTTAATGAAAGTGTATAATTGTTCTGAACGATCGATAACTGAGCGTTCTCTTTGCATCATTAGTGATATCTGCGCACTTGACATACTCCCCTCATTCTTTGCTTATAGCATTCATATCTTAATAAGTCTGTTTTTAGCGGCATGTATTCAGCGTATTATAGATAAACGTGAAAGAAAAACAGAAACATTCGTCGTCATAAAGTGACACCTTACCGATAAAGCGCGAGGCCATTAAACAAACAAAATGGAAAGTATAAATTAACGCAAACACACATATTTGGTTCGTATTACTAATTGGAAATACGATATATAGAGTCCATACTCTGCTAAAGATAATCGTGTTAATCCATATAAAGAAAAATGTGTGCTGGTTACAAAATGTCACGAACGGCACCTTTCTAAATTTAACACGGCGCTTAACTGCATTAAGCTGACGTTTTGAGCATGCATCAGAGGTTTTAATAACTCCCCTCGGATCAAAGCCAAACTTCGGATTGATTACAGATCTGCAACTATGATGCAATTCGCAGCTGCCAAGTTTCCCATTCCTACTTCCTATTCATATTTCTGTAGCCTTTCGGCAAATCTTGCTGATCAAACAAAAACTTAAAATTATCCCGGAATTAAACCTCATTTAAATTTTCTTCATTTTGGAACATTCTGTTTAATCCATACATTGTAAATGCATCAAATAAATAAACTCTAAGTACTAGAATTGGGATCTCGATTCTTTACAGATGTTTTACTTTCAGTAATAACCGGTGTGATATTAAATTATAATAATTAAGTAAAGATAGCAGTGTCTACGAACAAATAACAGAAATTTCTAACAGCGGAAGACGAATGAAATATCTAAACGTAGTTAAACCGCGTACATTATGCTAATCGACGCCTTTAACCCGCTGGCAACATAACTAACACAGCTGCTTCGTCTCACACCACTCGTTTTCTACATTTCCTCAATTAATACTATAATCCTCAACTGGCCTATCACAATCTATTTTGAATAAGTAATACCAAAAGGTCGACCAATCAACAGAATACCACTTATTTGAATGTTCGACCAAAGGGGACAAAGAGAAAAAAATCGCTGCCTCACTTCTCACAATTTCACTCATTTTTATGGCTATTCACGACAGCCACAATAAGAGATAAGGGCAATCACAACAGGAGTGCATTAGTCGAATAAAGAGTCGGTGGTGACTAAGGAGCGAAGCGTGGAGTGAACACACTCAAAAGTAAATATCATAAGTTTCGACTTAACGCCATCTCGAGAAATCAATTACCACCGGCTAAACGAGTGAATTCCTCGCTAAAAATACCAGCTTATCAAACACGTCTGACCGGTGCCGGAAAGGCAAGCACAAGTCTCCGCTGTCAATACAAGGAGATTATCTGCGACTTGAATTGGAAGAGAGAATTAATATATTCGAGGCAAATTACTAAAGAGCCCGTAGGAAATGACGGCATTAGGAGACGCCAAAGAGGGAAGGAAAATATTTATGGGGGAAGTATAAAATTAGGCCCTCGCCCATCCAATTTTCTTTTTTCTTATTGGGTGATCACGAATCGGCCTCGGGCGAACCCGTCAATTGGAACGGACGATTCTAACGAATTCACGTGCACCCGTGAATTGAGTGCAAATTTATAAAATGATCGTACATTTGCACTCCTTTACTGGTTCAACATTTACGAATAAACTTCATAAAATACGAAAAGGACAAAAGGATAAATATTAAATTAGAGAGCGGAATGTTAGAAAATATGAATTAACGAGTATTAACGAGAATTTAACACGCATAATACACATGACAGAGGATGGTTACTTATATAATAGGGATGTGATAAATGCAGGCCGTGAATCGGCTTTATAATGATACATCGACGCCTATTCCTACATCTTAAGTCATTGAAGATATCGTGGGAAAATCATACACACAACTAATGGATAAAAAAGTTACCCCTACCATACTAGAAAGGCTCTGATATAGATAATATCGTAATAATATAATTCTGTAAAGTTTTCAACTGCAAACAATGAATTATCCCATTATTCTACAATATAGAAAACTTATATAAAAATACAACTATTAACAATAAAAAATGAGTCAGACAGCTTTGCGTAATCCATATACAATCCGTATTTAGCTTAAAACAACAGTTTTCATAAACAAAATAAATATCTGAAATTCAAGGGAATGGATCACAATCACATTATCACTAAGTAATGCAAAGCTTCTACAAATATTTACCTATTCAATTTTGCATTACTTGATGGTCACAAATTTATAAACTTTACAATCTATTTGTTTTATGATGAACTCAAAATGCGAGTAAGTGTAAACGGGAAACCAGTTAGCGATCGACTACTAACAAGTTGACTTCTACTGAATTTATCGAATACTTTTATGCTCGACGTATGTACGGTGAGCAGAGAGCCTTTTGTGAACAGGGATGAGTGATGAAATATCCCAGACAAAACATCGTTCAATTTTTAGAAATCGCCCACTATTGCATCATTGAAAACTGCGTGAAGAACCATACGGAAGGCACTCCTACACTCGAAAAAAGTAAACACATACAAGAACTATTTGTATTGAGAACTGAGCTTTAATGATACCATACGATCAAACAGTCTCGGAATAGAAAAAAAATAAATATAAACAAGAGCTGTTCGAATAACAAGATAAAACGTGAGTTCATTCACGTCTTGTACTATCAACAAATCCTATATCAGTTTGAATGACAAACTAAAAAACGTCGTTCCAGTTTCCCCAACCTTGGCAGAACACCACTTGTCAAAGCAGTAAGAGCACGCCAGCTCGAATTATAAAACCAGAACGCATCTTCCGCCACGGGTGCTTTTGAAACTCTCTAATCTAAATAATGAAAGCCGAGACCTAGTTCTTTCCCATGCACTGAATTACACCGCAATAATACGTTGGTAAACACGAGCGATGGCAATTGTACGACCACACATGCATATGTAGGCGACGCCTTCGACGGAATGAAAGGTTGCACGGTGACCGCGTTCGGAGCTCGAATTCTGCCCAACTATTCAAATGCGTTAGGCGAGGGACAACATGAGGGCAAAATGCGATTCGGATGAAAGGTTCTTGATCCTACGCATTTGCAAGTCATGCTCTCCGACGAGGATACTCGATTTCAAAACGAGTTTGGAAACTGAAGGAAACATCACATAACTCTGAATTCCCCACTCATGATAAAATACTTCTCAGATCGCTGCCGAGATAAAAGCGTGAAACGTTTCGGATGCGACCGAAACAGGGTTAAGTGACAATCTGATTCCCTACAACTCATCTTATCTCTTCCCTTTTGATACATTTATTTCGTCCATTTAAGGTTCCATCACCTGAGAGCTAATCTCGAATTGGGAAACATTTAAATTTACGAAACCAAAACCTTATCTCGGCATCGAGTCACTAAACTTGGAGGATATATGAGACGGTCTACTCAAGTTTGACTTCTCACGCAGGGAAAACATTTTTCCCTTAAAAAAAGGAGGGCGACCTTTTTTAGGGATTCCAATGACGAAAGAAGGGACCGATGTTTGAATAGAAATTCTCTAGAATTTTCCGAATATCTCCATGTTCTATTCATTAACTCCAAAATCGAAAGCTTTATTCCTCCAGATACGTCTTCACTAGCTTTTATAATGTTTACTTAACAAAAAATCAAAGAGGGGAAACCTTTCATTAAGGGCGGATGTTTCATTAAACATAAACCGATGCGGTTCATTTCGTTCAGCCCTTTGGCGGCTGCGCTCATTATCTATGTCATTAATAGCAAATCGACCGAACGAGAACAAACTAATCGATAATCACGAGATGAAAGATCTGCCCATTAGGAAAGATTAATCACATCGCATAGATAATAGTTGACTTACGAATGAACTCTGTCATTTGTATTACCCTCTGGAAGTTCATTAACGCTAGGAATTAGAAAACAATCAATAGAAGCTTATAAAACTATTAACTATGATCTATATTTTGTAAAAATAGAACAGGTTTGAGAACGGTGAGCTGAATCCTTCGTAAAAGCAAGAAGAGACCAATTATCATTTCGAATTGAAACGTGCGTGTGAAGATTAATGTGTGAAACGAGGTAATTTCAGGAGCTAAAAATAAACGTAAGGTGAGCCGAGCAAAAGGGTGAAGCCAACTAATGTTTAGAATCCCTCTGAATGGTCCAAAGCCGACAAAGCGGGCTTAGGAGTCAAAATATGTATCCCCGCTCGACCGTGTTACCATTTCTCTTGCCAGCTTTCATAACTTTCCGAGTAAAATTCGAGCAACCGCCAGGAAACAGTGGCAACTTTTACGACGTTTTCCTTCGACGTACGAAACACACGAAAACAAACAGACGAGTTCTTTTCCGTCCTCCACTTTGAGGCACTGCTCCTAAGAACTCGAAAAGAAAGACTTGGGAGGCGAAGAGAGGGAGTCGCAGGTGCTAAGGGAATCAATCGCCTTCAAAGGGCTTTAACTGATTCGCTCCCTTCTACGTGTGCCTTTACGACGGCCAATTTATCCACTGCCGCGACTAATCGGAAGAATGTTCGAGGAAAGAAAAATGAACAACGAAATGAGGACGGAACGATACTTTTGAAAATCTGAGAGGAAAGGGATCCCGTTGATTAAAAAAAGAGATGTTTCGGACAACTGGGCAGTTTTACATAAATAAATTACAATACGAACGATGAGTTGATCAACGAAGTTCATCCGATAAATAAACCAAGAACGTGAGTTTAAAGGATAGAACCGAGCTTAATCATAGAGCAGATAAAATACGCGTTATAGAATCAAAATGCGAACATAGCTTTGCATGAGATCATCCACTGTTACTCAGAAAGAGTATTAAAGTTCTCGCCTAAGCTAATTTACTCCTACCGAAGTACGGCTTTAAGCTTGGCTTCGTTTAATAACCGTAAACAATTCTAAAATAAACTAAGATGCTAAATACTGTCACAAATATTTGTCCCCGTTGTCGCTTAATAGTTCATCCTCGACGTTAAAGCCCTTGTTCCACACCATCAGCCTCTGGACACACTTCTTACGACCCAACTCGACTGTAACCGGGCGCTACTACGCTACTCTGCAGCGGTTGAAAGGCGAGATTTACACCCGAGTTGAAGGAACGCTGGTGAAAAGAGAGGGTAAAATAAACGAGGGAAAGGCCTAGGCATTCACGGTGTACACTCCGAGTGTAAGAAAATCATTAGTAAACGGGGCAGCTGTTATGAGCGCTAGATGAGTGGGTGTCGACGGAGGGAAAGAGTTTATTCCTGGTGCGGGAGACCGCCGGATAGGAATGCACGAGGCCCCGTGACTGAGGGGGGGAGAGAGAGCCTAGACTGAAGTGCGGACAAGAGGGGAGAAGAACTTCACACGAGAGGGAATGGGGGGATGGAAAAATGTTTTAAGCTGAGCGATTTATCAAGTTTTTGCATTCGGTTGCCTCTCTCCGAACCTTTCCTACCCGCTGCCCTTCCCAGAGAGGACTCTTACGAGATTTTTGAAACACTGGAAGAAGGTCTCCGGGTGTATTTTCGACTCGGAAACTGTCGACGAGGGGAAACGAAGTGTTTAGAAACAAAAGGGAGCCGGAAAAGGGGGAATCGCAATCGAATTGAAACGTTTCGCCACCTGAGGCGATCTCATCTCCGTCATTAAGGACTCGTTTCCAGTGGTTTTTCGCCAACTCGTCTTTGCTAAGAATTTGAGCAGGTGTTCGGCACAAAATTGATACGGCTGCTTACGTTTCGACGACTCGGACATAATAAGATATCTCATTATTCAGCTGCGGTAAAAAAGCGGTTCGAACGACGCAAATGGAACTCCATTAGCTAAGCGAATGCCGTAATTTAGTTAGTCGTTCCTTCGCTAAGTTTCGAATCAATTTCGTAGACTCCAATTAAGAAACACTTTCACTTTTCGTTGACCCGAAATTGAGTTAGTTGTGGAAACGTTGGAAAAGTAACATATTAAAAGGATGGCAATCAGTGACATGATTAATAGACGAACGAGAGAATGAAACATTCAAATACTTGGAACAGTTACCGACGAATACTTTTTGCCTTAGTTCTTTCAACTTCCTTTTTTAACGGAAAATTATACGTATGCCGTTATAATTTGTGGTAATTTTTCACATCGTTAACAGAGAGCGAGTACTAATCTTTAAAACCGACGTGCTTCAACTTTTAACGACGTGTAATTCATAAAGTATAAGCTTGCGCAAATAGCTGTATCGATCAATCACCCTCCAGAATTACTTCATTTCGATTTGATCTCCGTAATGATAGAATGAAATAACAAAGCTATAAACTCGACGCAAGAGACAAAAACTGAAACGTGTTCAAAGCTGTGATAAACAGCTCAAAAGATAAACCCATTCTTTACGAAGGCGAGGAGATATTCCTGCAGCTAGCGCATTCAAGAGCTTCTTGCAGTAAAAAAAGGAAAAATTCCGCCTCTCCGCTGCTCCCAAGGTTATCGCAAAAACAGACGACAAAGTTTTACATTTCGCTATAAAAGCCGGAGATATCGCGAGGCTTTCTTCGTAATAAGCGTAGCAAATCTTTGATGAAAGCTAAGCGACACTTGAACGACCCGCGGGAGAGGAAGCCGTTCGGAAGAAATAACATCGATGACAAACGCGCCTCTTCTGTTTCTTTTACCGCCTCGAAAAAGGAATTCGCTATTTCCGAGCGGCGTCCGTTGAAAATGTGAGCCATGAGACTCAACCCTTCGAGGCCGCTTAACAAATTAACTCGGGCAGGCACTACATTTTCCTAGAAAAAACATTTTCTCTAGAGAGCGTATCTTCGAAGCGTAGGCGAGACGGGAGGGAGAGGTTAGCTTCAATTTCTAACAGAGGATTAAATCTCTGTCCCTTTGGAGGAGAAAGCGACCCACCTAAAGCCCTCTTCCCATTCGTCTATTGTTCGTTTAAACGCACATGCATCTGCCCCCGCACTGAGAGGGTCACTGACTGACGAACACCTCGTGGAGAGAAGAATTGCTCTAATCCGAGAGGGAGAGGATTAGGGCTTCTGATGACATCGATCGTGGAAAGTGGTTAGAGAAGAGGGGACCCCAGTGACAATGTGGAAGCGATAAAGACGCCAAATTGAAATATGGCAATGCTCGACGATTCCACATATAATACGACCGATGGAGGGGAATGATAGTTAATATAAAGTGAATGAGGGAACATTTAGGGAATGACACGCCTTCTTCGACATAATATTGAGTGATTTTGTTCATTGACTGTGTTGAGTAAGAAGGTAATCTAGAAAATAAGTTTCCGTCGTCGTGGAACGCTATGAATTTGTCCGTTGTGACTATGCCCTGAAGTACACTGAACACTCTCCCCTCATACTGTTCATAAATTTACTCTTTTCCGCATAACGTCGCTATTCGGCAAAACCCCCTTACGTCATACAGAGCAAAACGGAACCAGTTTTTTCGGATGACTATAGTACAAAGAGCAAGAAATACATCATAATTCATCTCATTCCAATAGATAAATTATCATGGATTACTTGAATCTATTATAGTACGTCAATGTCTATGAGTATTCTTCGTCTACCAAAACTTGAAGACCCATCAACTACTACGTCCTTCACAAAATTCTCTTTAAGATAATGCAGACATCGAGGCCTCTTCCCATCACTTAAATCGATACAAAACATAATAGCTAGAGATGTAAATGGAACTATTTACTTTAGTTCATGATTTAAATTACAATTTTACATAAGATCTTGTCGCCTTTAATGGTAGATTCACAGTATTATTATATAATATTAATCTGTAGTTACTGCAATTAACTAATTAACTAACTGGAAGTTGAAATTTTATTAATAATAAAAAAACAAATATCACGTTTTAAACAAATAAATTCTAGAATGTATACAGGAGACGGTTAAATCCGTGTAAAGTTGGTGTCAACCGGACTGGAACAATTCGAGAAACATTGATATCTAATCGAACTAATAATATGGGAACACTTACATCCTTTTCATTTAATCGATTGTATATTTATACGGCATGTGCCCTCTCGGATGTCTACCGTTCAAGCCGTAATCAAATCATATTCGCATGACTTAATTGAAAGGGAGCGAGGAACAGATAACATTCTTTAGATTGGAGAGATAAAAAGGCATCTGGCACACCAGCTGTAAGCTTTCGTAAACACGCTTCCCGAGGCCGAATTTTACACAATGTAAAAAAGTTTCGTTGCTACGAGTACGGCTTATTGAAAGAGCGAAATTTACGATGGGAGATGTTTACAACGAAGGGCGAGTTGTGAGAATATGATGTCACTTTACGATCGATCGAATGAATGGACGAAGACAGGGGATATAAAACTGGCAGATAGCTCCCGCATGAATTTTAAAAACAATCTGTGGTCGTTCGGTGGCCAACTTTGACGATATTCGAACGGAGAAGTTTAACGCACGTCACTAAGAAAAGAACTTACTTCTTCGAGTGAAAAAATGACACGGTGGAGATATTTTTAAGTCGTTTAGATATGCTAATCCTCCTCCTGTCAAGAAGAGGAAGACTCCACTTGAGCGTGAAGAATTCCTTTGGGCACTGCCGTCAGTCAGTTGTTTGAAAACACTTCTTTTCGACACGATGTTTCTAACTCGCCGGCTAGAGATGTAATTTACTTTATACACTACCTAATCTCGCGTAAACATCCACAAACTGACACGAATGGTATCGACGGACGAACGAACCATTCCCTAACAGAAATTTCTTATAATCTGGGACTCGAACCCGAGTATCGAAGCTTAGGACGCTTCAGCGGGCAGTTCTCGTGATGTTAGAACACTACAGCATTCCGATTATACGTTTATAAAAAACAGGTTACGAGATCGAAAGATAAGGTAATTACGAACGATTGTTCAAATCAACGAAGTGAACGAGCCACTCTTTTCTGCTCCGTGAACATCTTAATGGTTGGGAGGAAATGGAATACAGGGGAAAGGGTTTCGATGCGAGTATATTTAAACATCAAAGTTTACGGGCGCGTTCAAAGGGACGACATTTAAAAATGTCCCTTTAACTAAAGCGAATGGTCTAGCACGCCGAGTGGAAAAGTTTCCGCTACGCTGTGTATCTCACGGCAAAAAGCGAAGAAAGATCGAGCAGATGAAAAAGGTGTGCTGGGCATATCACTCGTTCGAGAAACGAACTGGAAACGGATTCCATCGAACGGAAATTACCGACGAGAGTACAAAGGCGAAACGTATCCCTTCTACCGAAAATCGCACGAGCTTCAGGTACGCGGACGTCAAAATGGAAGCCGAAAACCGCTAGCCTTTCCTCTGCACGCAAACGCGATACCGTACACTGACTACAGTCTTTTAATTATCTAAAATCTCGCAGGTCTTAAAGATTCGAAATTTTGACGATTTCATCTTCAGTGCTTTTAAAAAATGAACATTATCTTCTAAAAAGATCATTATAACATCAAGACAAGTCCTATTTGGAGAGCGAAAAGTGGATCTTTACGTTGGCTTCACCTCAAAAGATCTGATTAGAACCTAGTTTTAGTAATCTTCACAAACGTCTTCCTACTGATTATTTAAGATAGAAACTAACCTCTACTTTAATCATCTCACACTACATTCGAATTGGAAACTTCGTTTTGAAATTAGCTCGTAAAAGACGTGATAGCTTTGAACTGAACTCTTTGGCCCCTTTATCTCACTCTTACGACCCATTCAAACAAAGTAACTTCCACTAATTGAAGATCATAAGCATGCGATACTAGCACCATTCGAAGAGCTAAAAGTAATAATTATGGTCGACAAAGCCGTCATCTTTGCTTTGGATATCGCGAAAAAACGCGTTCCTCTCACGTTCGTCGGCAAGCGTTGCGATATGGCCGATAGGAGGCGTGCGTGACGAGCGGATATTACTCATTTTTAGAAAAATATACCTCTTTCGAAGAGCTCATTAGGGGTAAAACGAGCGGCGCTTACTCTAAACGTCAGCTGTGTTTCGTCCCCTCCCACGCATCCCGACCTTGCATTTTTCTGTTCTTTCCTCTCTACACGACGCCACTACTCATGGAAGCCCGTCCGAGCGTCCGACCGCTCACGTACCGGACGCGGTCACGTGACATATAGCGTGTTAACAACCGACACCCGTCTAGGCTCTTTCCCCCACCCACCACCCGATTACCTCCCCCACTCCGGCCATCTTCTTCGGCGTGGAACTCTATCCCTCTTCCCATCTCATTCCCCATTACCGCTTCCCCCTTCTGCGAGGTGGCTCGTTTCCTCCGAAGGCCTAATTATTTGCGAGGACTTCATAATCGACCGCTGAGGGGATGCTCTAGATAAGAAACGGTTCCCTCTCGCCCGACTATCATCTTAAATCTTCTGCCGATCGAATGTGTCAATATACCCGAGGCGGTGGAGAGAGGGGAACGGAAGCGTTGGGTTGAAAATCCTGCCCAGCATTCCGGTTCCGTAGATTGCGGCCGCATTTCTTTCCGGCTGTGGGAAGTCGCTACGCTACCCTACGGTTCTGAAAACCTCCGATTGAAAAAAAAAAACGCCGTATATGTACGGGGACGTGGATTGATTGACTCGTGGCTCGTCTTACGGCCATCGAATGCGTACACTGCGTTGAGGAGATCTTCCTCTGCATGTTGAGTTTGACGGCCGGAGAGTCGAGTGGGCTCGTCCAACGTTGTGTGCGAAGGGCGGAGGTGCTCTTGCGATATTGGCGGTAGGTAAGCTCACCTGAGCACGCTATGGCAATCGTGAGGCCGTGACTTCGTAACTTCGCAACATTTTGTAGCGTTGGGAGAGACCTCTGGGCAAACGACGCTCGACCCACACCCGGGAGAGAAGGGGGACACCATTTGAACAGAAGTGGGGACCCCGGTGGTCACCGTGATGGTGTTCATTTATTTACGAGCTTGGCGAAACATAAAAATGGCTTGCAGCGAGACCGCTTGGATGGTAACGCGATACCGCCATATTCGTTTTCGTTTCGTATGAATGAACGAGAGCTGCGTTCGCGAAGTGGGGGAAAGCTAAACTAAATGATCCGACGGAGATCTATGGAAATGTAAATACTCGCACGCGATGCGTCAACTGTATGGAAATAATTTAACGGAAAGAGCAACTGACGGATTAATGTTATGAACGGAAGAACGAAAGGAAAATCGGAGTAGATATTATGCTAAGCACATCATTGAAAATGAAATATAACCAGAATTGATTACGAGCAAATGTAAAGCTACGTTTTGAACCAAAGATACGGGGAACATGAGAATGTAATTAATTAGGTGGCGAAAATTACGATTTGTGGAAAGCATCGAACGAGTCTATAAAAATTCCTGAGAGTAGACATCGGCGGCGATCGTAAATAATGGCTGACGAAGTGCCTACCCAAGAAAAGGAAGCAGTAAAAACAGTTGCCTACGGCTTATTAAATAATGGATGAAGGACGACACTTCGAAGCATAATGGAAGGAAAGCAGAACCACGACAACGCCTAGGCAATTACGAGCAAGCCAAGGGGAGATGGTTGGCGTCTTCATATTCGAGAGATTTTCCTCCCACCAGACAACTTTTCGCAAGCTTAGTTTCCATCGTTACCGCCGACGAATGATGAGATGTTACGACAAGTTTCGGGAGTCGCAAGTAATTAGCTACCGCTATCTAGAAGCACGAAACTCAAATAACTCAACTTCCTGCGAATAGCCGAGATGCCTCGATTTTCTGAGTTTCTCGTTCCAAGTCGTGGTATTCCGGTAAGAAAATGTAAATTGGGCGCAGTCCAACTCTAGAGGGAAATAATAAAAATGAGGAAAGCAGAGATGGGACAATCATGAGACCGTTATTCAGACAGAAAAATTACTTAAATAGATCTTTTAACACCGGATTTAACATTTCCATTAGCACCGTCGTACAAAGTTATCGCCGTATTATAAATCTGACATGAATTGGTTGCTTTAATGTGTTTGGAATGACTATAAAACGAATCATCAACTCACACCGTGAGAAATAAATAATCATCAAATATACCCTTATCGTTTCTTTCTTTAAAGAAGCCTATTTTGTAGAAGCGGAAAATTATATTATGATAGTGAACATAGTGTATGGAAATGATAACGAATAACTTGAATTCTTTCGTCAGCAAATCAAATATTTACTCATACTTGTTTCCTTTCCATGAAATAACCATCTTTTCTTCTCAACGAACAAAAATCATGAATTTTGAAGTATTTTAAATACTTGGGTGTCCACAATACCATATTTACGCTAGCGTTCATCGAAATCCCATGTGATACTTGAAATAGATAGATAGAACAAAAATCGCTGCCATGGGAGCAGTTACTCCCACTGGCGATAGAAGGTAGAAGAATATTCTTAAATCTTTTTAAACGAAGCTGAGTAAAACTTAAAGTTAAGAGGAGAGTGAAGCAATGCCCGGACCGTGCAAGAATTTTCACCCTTGTGGCACCGGTGGTTCGGAAAACCCTAAGAATTTCCGCGGAATAGTTCCCAAAATCTGGCAACCCTGGGAAGAAGTCACCCCTCTGCCGAGATAACAAGATGGCGGAACACCAAGAAACTATTGGGAAAGCGCATACCATCGACCACACGGCACGATGAAGGCAACTAAATAGCCCCTGACAGTCGCGAAATTAAGCACTCAAACATTTCTTAAAGCTATTTCCTGAGACGCTAATCGGTGGCCACTACGCAAGCCGACCAGAAGGTGAAGTACTCGGGAGCCGTAAAAAAACGGGATAAAAGAAAGGCTGGAGGGAGGGCGTATAATGGCTCTGAATGAGGGGAAGAGGAAGAAACGGAAAACAGGGAGTGAGCTTGTATGAGAGGTGGAGGATAAAGGAAGTTTGAAAGGTATTGTGAAAGAGGGACCGAGAGGGAGGCTTTAACAATTCATTAGCCTCGGCCTAAATAATCGCCCTACCGGTTTAGCTAGATGCACAGTGCTAGGATAGCAATCGGTTTGCACAACCGACGCAAATGATGATGCGAATATGTTTGTGTTAGCAGACTCTGGGAGAGCCCGAATTATGAGCAGCTCTTTTGATAAAGGAATGGACCATTTGGCACCTCCCTTACGGAACCTGCTTGTTAGGGACGAGAGCTAACCGCGAATACCCAACTCCGGCGTTAACCGCATATAACACACTAGACGAATTAGAACTACAATTGTAACTGTAAAATTATACCTGACATAGAAAAGAATTCCACGCTATTTCAGTACTATTGCTACCTCAGTCTCGTACGCTTCTAATTAAAGAAGTAAATTCGAACCAAGTACAGACAGGTACTTAGTATTCAGATGATAAACTCGCCTTGGGATGGCGTCGGAAAACTACCTACCGTTCTGAATTGGACTTTGATGTGCATGACGAGATTAAAAATGGTTTGTCTATCGGCGGATTTCATTGCTTTAATCACGAGGGTTTTTGCATTGATTTGAAAAGGAAGGGTGATAGTATTGGATTAATTTCAAATTTCTTTCTTCTCTTTTCTTTCGATGGAAACGCTATTTCGAAATAACATTTTCTCGTACGGTGAACACACAAATGAAAATGTAAACATCTGTCGTGTCTAAAAACGCCCAAGCTTCGGAAAAACATAGGTGAGCATATTTATTGAAAGGACGTTCTTTTACAGAGACGATAACCATTTAACCCTCTTCACCGTTTGTCATTCAATGTGGCAATAGTACGCGCTTCGTGGGATATGCATAATTTTTAATTACAATTATTAATTTAGATAATAGATAGATCTCACTCAACAGAGGCAATCAACGTCCACACCCATACACTTATTTAAATTAAAAATTCTTCATTCCTTTGAAAATTAATGGGTTATATTTAAGTGAAAAAGATCGATTCTCGAGCACGGTTCCTTAGTGATGAAGTCAATATGCTCGAATAATTGAAGGCACATTTTAAGAAAAACATTGGAAAAGAATCCCTTTTACTGCGAAGATAGATGGGGCACAGCTCATTTCCTTTAATTTATGTACCTTCTGATCCCGGCGTTTTTCGATTGGAACGGGGCCCAGTTCACGAACGCTCTTCGAGACGACAAACAAAAACGAAGCGACGCTGCGAAATAAACGTGGTGTAAATCACCTGCGGAACGCAACGCGAGAATAGGCACCGAGAGATGCGGATAATTTACGATCGACAGGTACGATTACCCGATTGGACGCCTAATTAATGGTTGCATCCCGAGTTTCGCCGCACATGCAGGGAATCCGATGATAATTTTATCAATCTTCGACAGATGCGATGGAATGAAAGACACCGTTTCTGCGATAGAGTAAGTAAAACCGAACAAACAATGGTAAACCGCGCGAGGGAACAAAATGCTTTCAGGAGACTTAAAGGTAAGAGCATTGACTAATAATCATGCAAATCGCGAGTTCTTAGGAAAGGGTCGAGGAGCTTAAGTTTGTATATAGCCACATTGATCACTTAACGGCGTTGGTAAAGCGCCTCTGGCGTGAAAAAGTGCTCGAAAAAATTAGGCATTCAATGTTTGAGTGATAACTTCACAGCTATCGTATTAATTAGAAAATTAAGCTGAAGTAAAAATTATCAAATACTTTGTTGGAACACATTATCCCCAAGGTAAGTATAGACACTAGTCTTCAAACAAGATAAATTTAACAGAATTTGCTAAGAATACACTGACGTTCTATTGTTTTGCGCAAGTCAATATATTCTTTTGAAATGGTGTCGAGTTTCGGGAACGTCAATTAAATGATTCAATAAGATTAGCTGAATACGCAATCCTTATCCAGTACCACTACATCCTGAAGACCCCGAAGAGATAACATTATACTTTTAGAACTAACCTACACGGACAAATATTAGCCTTCCTGTAAGCTTTAGATGAAAACCGAGCACGTCGTATCTACGCCTCTCCAGAGGTCGCTGTCTTAAATGAGAGACAAGGAACTATTAAAATGACATGGCAACTGCTTTTATCCCACGTACGCGCCTTTCTATATTCAACGGACGCCGTTCGAAAGCTAAGACGAAGTCTTAAATCCTTTCATTTGCATCGCACCCTCGGCACCACCTTGGGGCCTCCCCTACGGATGAATAACGCCGGGAAGACACGTGGTCCCAGCAACACCCCACACGACGCCCGCATCCTAATTCCAAATCCCCCACTCACTTATTAATGCAGCCATTACGCCAACGACCTCGACAAACCGATCGATGGCCTAAACCTACGAATATGATTCGGAAAGAACGTCAAAGGGCACGCCGTGAGGGCGGACCGATTTCGGACCGACGGGATCAAGCGACGAGAAATCTGGAAAAAAATGTCAGGCGGCGTACGGTGTGAATTTCCCGACGGACCGAGAACGCGAAAAATTCTCGCAAAAAAGCGACCTATTATTTCTAACCGATGGGGTGCGGTCGGTTTTTGGATCGATAGGGCCTTGTGAAACGGTCCTACGGAACCATGTGTCCGAAAGAATCGACCTTATCGGAAACCGCCGCATCGAAGTAAACTTCATTGGGGACCCCATCCCGCCTCCACTGCCAATCGCGTACTCCACTGGAGCCGATATATGACGTAGAGAGATACAACACAAAAGGCCCCCATCGCCCCTAACCGGCCAGGATCTCCTTTTCGATGCAATTGTCGACGCATTATGGCACCCCTAAAAATCGGCCATTCTCACGCTTGGCTGGTTCGCCATATTTTATCTGGTTAGATTCGAGAAAAAATGTGGCGCCCTTATCTGCCCGACCGCAGAAGTTCTGGAAAATTGCACCCTTTCCAGAGGAAAAGATACCATATTCCTAAACAGGAAAGGCGAAAAAAAATATCTAGAGGCGACCAAGTCAGATCTTGAGAAGAAAAAAGGCTCATGTGTCCGCTAGGGCATAAATTCGTGGTAAAGGCTACATGGGAAGAGACCAGCTGCTCTCTTTGTGGCCGAAGACCACCAACCAGATTGTCGCCGAGTCGAAAAAGCGCAGGCTAACCTAGCCTTGCGAACATAAACCGCGTATTTTCCTACACCTCTCCTCGTACGCCGTTTTTCTTTCCCACCTCTTCGATGCGGTCTACTGAGGAGGTGGGAGAACTCTCAAATTGACATTCCACGATGAAGAGGGAAAACAGATTTTATTCCACCAGGAATAAAACGAGAAGCTGAAGACAGAATGAAGAGGAAGATCAGATAGAACTCGAAGAAACTTACGCTATTGACATTAATTGAAGAAATCGTGAAAATCGGAAATGAGCGTATGGGAAGGGCATAAGGTCATGAACCGAGCAAGAGTGCAAGCGGTAGAAACACGCTGTACTATATTCGTAAAGCCAACATTAAGACCTTCATTTTCCAATGCTTCTGTGTAGAAACTTGTTCGCCGCAAGCAACCGCCAGCGATGCGATTCTCCGCAAGCAAGCGCCATTTCGTGCTCGGAACTTTGGCGCGGCAGTTCCTCTCCTTTTTCTCCCCTACACTCTTCGACCGAACCATCCTCTCCTTCCCCTACTGAAGCCTGCGGCACTCCATTTCCCCCTCCTCTTTCTGCTTGTTCCTTCTCGCCCTCTTCCAAGAAGGTTTGTCTGATCCTACCCGGCATTTTACTCAATAACCCAGACTAGCACGCAAAGGTGCAGATCTGAGGCATTGAAGATGAGTCAAATTCGGCATACAAATACCAGAACATCCATCTCAAAACGGAAGAGAGGAGACCAAATATAAATGTCAGGAAAAGAATAAAAACGAAGTGACTTGGAGCATGATAATTCGAAGATCTTTAATAAGCGATTGACAAAAGACTCTACCGATAGTAAATTAACTCTTTCGTTGCGACAGATACTAAAAGCTTTTTATTTACACTAGCTAAATAAAGAAGACTTTCATGTTCAAATAAATGAGTTACATCAGTAATTAAGCAATCAAAGGAGAATGCATTGGGAAAAAGAAATAAATTAGTATTTTGTCACAAGTGTAGACAGGTGAAAAAACCGTTGACCTCTGGCTGAAATTGAAGCAAAATAAACAAATTCTAAAAATCTATGATGCTAAGGTCAGTATCAGAGAAGTATATTAACATTAATGATTTTGAATAAGGGCAGCACCTATCATAATAATAATGATAATAAAGGTCCTTATTAATTATACGCTCAAATAATCGATGGGATGGTTTGCCATGAACAACAATCAACAATAAAAGTGTTGATAGAAGAAAACATACAAGAAATCCTTTTGAAGAAAGGATGCTTGATGAGTAGCAACACTAAAGAAATAGATTAAGGAGTTTATTCGACCAATATAATTTGAGCACACATCTGAGTAGTAACGGAATAAAATCTATACAATGACGATGTAAGTACAAGTCAATTATAAAATTGAAGCGTTTGTTCTGCAACTAACAAAACCAACAGATTTCATTCCACTTATTAAACAATTGAGCACTAATTTTTGTGAATAAAGATTATCAAATGAAAGTAAGCATTGAAGAATGTAAAATGTAACAGTAGCAAAAAAACAAGCCACATCAAAAAATCCAGACTCACGTTCCGTAGCCTTTAAGAGATATCAGAATATCACTGCAGGATACTAGTTTCATTGATACGCTTCAGTATATTGAATAAGTAGTTCCATAGTACATATCGAATGAATATCGCAAATAATTTTATAAATTCAAATAAGAGTTAAATAAGAGATTAGAATGAAACTCGATCATACAACACTTAGCTGGAGGAAACAATAATTTGTTTTCCTTCTTTTTTTATCACTTATGAAGTTCGATGAGGAATTTCAATAGTTTAAAACGAGGTGGATACTATATTTTCGCTAATTAATTCTAATCAGGAATCGGTTAAAGATCTACTTTTACATAGGATAAGGTTACCCGATTAAAGAAATATTTAGATTAAAAATTGTTTATGCCAGAACAATTTAGCATAATTAAATTTTGATAAAAAATTATATTTACAAAACTTCCAATATTATTTCTATTGTGTTACATTAGTACGTTTCAAAACTGGGTAATTAAAAGACAAGGCAAAATATCATACACACAAAGTAAACATCACTGCCATCTAATGACTGTTTATAGTATCAAAACGGAGGATAAATTAGAAATTGTTGATAAATTGTAATCGATCATTCAAAACGGAATTAGGTCTCAAACGCGTTACTGAGCCTAAAAAACGCTATTTATAACGGCAAAGTAGCACCTAATTTTGCTGAGCATGCAATCACAACGTCATTATTAAAAAGGCCTATGTTAGAATAAAACTACAATAATATCAAAATCTTTGTAAATAAAGGGAAATGATGATAACACCAACATCACATCGAGACATGGCCCTACTGGAATAATAAATACGAGCCAAATGTAAGTAAAGTCATGCATGAATTATTAATTGCAAGTAAGCCTTTAGGGTTATCCGTATGACGTTTTTATCTTAATGAACAGCCTGATAAGAGTTCACAGGACATCCGAGAAATCGGATCGATACGATTAATTTTAGAAATAATGATTGAGAAATTGATTTTCTTACAGGATAGACAACACACCTTGTAAATCTTCTCCTTTCCATACACAAAATTGGATGAACACAAATCCGCGTGTTTTTCTACACCAAACACAAAGCCATTATTCCCTCCTGAACTGCACTAGCGACATTTAGCGGCATCGGGACAAACTATCAAAATATATTTTCAATTAGATAGCGAAAAGCGCAACGGCGCAAACTCTTAGTTACTCTGTCATGAAAATAACTTTTGTACCATGGGATTAAACTATATTTTTTACTTTTCACTCTACTTTTTAATGATTATTTATCGTTCAGCCGCTGTTCCGCAGGTACTTACATTATGACTGAGATTTTACTCGCCAGAATTGATCAATTACGATTAAACTAAAAATAAGTATTCTACTTGAATTATGAACTAAAGTTTGTAGATCGGTTATGCTTGATAATAAGTTAATGAAATAAAGGAAATTTTGAAATAACTCTAGGCTAGTCACACCAATAACTGGGCCGTTCTCGTTGATACTTCAAGATTTTGGTTCAATTACCGGCATGTAGCCAATGTTCTTTCAATTTATCGAAGTGTTAAGAGACTTGGAATACCAGACAGGTAAGGCAAGTGTATTGTATGTAAAGCTGTCTGAGTTGAATCACATCACATTTTCGTATTATCTTTCTTAAAGCCAAATCATTTTGATGGTTGCGGATGATATGGCTTGCAACCCTAGAAATCCTAGGCCAGCTACTGTTTTCAACAATGCTAATCAGCATATAAACGTTTACGGCGACGATGTCGAAGTTGACTACAGAGGATATGAAGTATGAATATCTTCGACTTGTTTGATTGTCTTTCAAACATCATGAAAAACATTCTTACTCATTGATATTATTGTTCAGTCATTTCTTGGTTTTCATTTAAAAGGTTACTGTTGAGAACTTTGTTCGTCTTCTAACTGGCCGGCTTCCCCCAGGAACACCTAGGTCGAAGCAGCTTATGACAAACGATGGTAGTAATGTTTTGGTTTATCTTACTGGTCACGGAGGCGACGGATTCCTTAAATTTCAAGACTCGGAGGAGATAACTAGCCAAGAATTAGCTGACGCATTGGAGCAAATGTGGCAAAAGCGAAGGTACACTACAGTGATGAATTAGTTAATCTTGTATTTTATCTACTTAATTGATAAATCGTTGTTTATAAATTTTATAAAAAATTACATTCCACATATACACAAATTTTATAATATTTTTCTCTGAAGTTTAACCTTTCTTCTGATAAATCGTTCCAATATTAGATGACCCGATATTATAGTTTATAATTATTCCATAAAAGTAACTCCTTTGTATAACTTTTTTCATTTAACCGACTCACATTATTAAATCTCTTAAAAGCAACTTCTTCTGAGGTGTCTTTCTTCCAGTTTGATCTGTATTAATTAGATACTCATAATTTAGCTACTTTTATTCCCAAGATTAGAGAGAATTTTCAATAAGAAATTTTTAAGTTTTTAAAATCTAAGAGAGTACTGATTAGTTTCAATGTTGCCTTTAAAGCTGTAATGTATATATTATCTAGATACATATGATTCTGATAAAATCCTCTTGGATTTTCACCAGTTCAGATAGTTTGATACTTATGTTTCAATGGCTGACTCTTCCGTTGAAACTTTAGCAACAAACTATCTGACCTGATGGAAAATCTGAAAGGATTTGATCGGAATTATTCAACAGGAAAATACCAAACCAATTTCTTATAAGTTTCAATTCCACTTATTAATTGTGATTGGGAGTGATCTTTGATATTTTTGAATAAAATATAACTAGTGATTGTTTTTAATGGAATATAGTCAGCTGATTTTCATGCCATGATTATTTGTATTATGTAGTTTGTATTCCTTATTTCTGCCTTGAAAATTTTAGAAAGATCTGATCCTTAGAAATTTTTTGTTTATAGGTATCATGAGATTTTCTTTATGATAGATACCTGTCAAGCTGCCTCTATGTATGAAAAATTTTACTCTCCAAATATTCTTGCTGTTGCTAGCAGTCTTGTTGGAGAAGACTCTTTGTCTGTAAGTTATAATTTCTACTATTTATCAGGTTAATTAAAGGTATACTTTTTAAAGAAAGTTTAATTTCAGTTTGTAAAATTTTAAACTTAATCTTGACTTTTTAATGCATTTTATCCATTTGTAAATCTGAAAATAAATTATTTATGTAGGACTTAGTTTTCTTTGCTGAATTATTCGTACATCATTTTAATTAGGAAATTGTATTAGAGTTATAGTATCCATATTGTTATGTAACTCCTATTTAAACACATTCAGATAGTTAATACTTAGTCAGCCATGATTAGTGTTACAAAGATATGATTTCACTGTACTATTCAGAGAATATTATAGTGGTGTTCCCTGCACCACATAATAACAGTCCATATATTTGGTATTCTCTATCAGAAATGATAATATATTTTCTTCTCCTTTAAACCTTGACATAAATTGTTAATGTTTATTTTCAAAATCTAAAATATTATTGTTAAAGTATTTTTTTAAATTGATTAATTTTATCATGTTAATTTTCTAAAAATATATTATAACCTAGCCAATGATATTAGAGTCATAAATGTGTATGGTTATTTATGTAGATAAAGTACAGAGAAAAGCTGTAGGATTTATATTAGGTTTGTAGTTATAAAATAAAAATTACTAGGGTGAAATTTCATGGCAGAAAATACCAGATGTATAAAGTTTAACTAGTAAAACAGAGAACTAACATGAGAAGAATCTCCTTTTAATTTAATTTATAATTAAGCATTGTGGAGTGGATTATGTTGCATGCAAAAGTCTAGGACTCCTTCTCAAAAAATCATAAGGAATCCATTAAAAGATTAGGTAAAACTATTCAGCAGGAGTGAGTTGACGAGTGCTGGGGGAGTAGGGGACTTCCTGGTTGGGTGATATACAGGGACATATCCCTGGGACCAGTAGTGTAGCTGGGAAGGCCCACTGGGAATCATGAAAAAGCTTGGAAATTAATTATTAAGTTTCAATGTAATTTATGTATAGGATGTATTATTTGTTGCCAGCAGATATTTAGTAAATTTGTAACATACCATATTTTTCGGACCATAAGGCACACCAGTTTTTAGAGAAGGGAAAAGCAGGAAAAAAAAGATTCTGAAACAATAAGTGTCCTAAAATATTTTATGTGCATTAAAAACCAACAGCACAGTCATAAACACATGTAATCAACACTGTAAAGTAAACAGCAGCCAGGCAGTGGACCTGAGCATACTGGCAGAGCCCAATCCAGTAAACAAGTAATGTTTAGGCTCCTTTTTTTCTACATTTGGACCATAAGACAAAGGGACTTTTTCCCCTCATTTCTGAAGGGAAAAAAGTGCGTCTTATGGTCTGAAAAATACGGTACATATGAAAATTATAATAATATCTTATAATTTTTAGGCTAAATATTTACATCATGCTTTCTGGTTTTCCATCCTTTGAATTCCAGTTTATGGCATACACACTGATTTAAAATCTTCATTTATAGATGTATATTTTGTGTGTGTTATGATTGAAAAATACATAATTACTATTTTATGTATCATCAGCTGTTTATGTAGAAATTCATTTTCTATTTTTACTATTAGCATCATGTTGATCCTGCCATAGGGGTATACATCATTGACCGGTATACTTATTATGCCCTTGATTTTTTGGAGCGAGTGCTGCCAGATAGCACAAAAACAATGGGTCAATTTGTAAGTAATCATAAGTTTTCTTAGATTATGATATTAATTTGGGAATATTATTACTTCAAATCTATTCTCAATATAAATCAGTTAAAGCTGAATCTGAATATCATTCAAATTAAAATGTTTGGTTGGTTGCCAAACATTTTTTTGACTTTTGACTCCTAATAAACAAATTTGGGTAAAATTCCTGAGTCAGGTTTAGGAATATTAAGAAGAAGGGTTTTTATCTTATAATTTCATAAAATTCATGTATTTTAATTTTTAGTTTAATCTTTAAAATCTTTAATCTTTAACCTTTAAAAAGGTTTTTTCTTTAAATGATTGATAATCTGAATGATGCTTTGTATATAGCTGGATATTTTTATTAAACACAACCATGTATGTATTAACAAATTTTTCTATCAAGTAGATACTGTTTCATTATTTATTTCTTTTAAGTTAAATGTTTGCCCAAAACGAGTTTGCATCTCTACTGTTGGGGTGAGGAGAGATCTTTACCCAAAAGATCCAAATAATGTTCCTATCACACATTTCTTTGGATCAGTTAGACCTGTAGAAATGACTTGGAACACAATTGATTTGGAAAACTATGTCACTAATTCCTCTAATGCTGTATGAAGAAAGGTAGGTAAATTTTAATAATTTGCAGGTTATTTCATGTCTTTTATTTTTCACCTTACATGCTATGTGGGTGGTCATAAAATCTTATTTAGAGTTTAATTGTCATTTCAAGTGATTGTTGTGTTCTATTTCATTAAATTATTTATTAACATACCCCTTAAAAATTAGTAATCACATTTCAAAATTATAGCTGAAAAGTACCTCATTTATAAATTATTTTGTTCAGTGTCAACCTCAATATGCATATAATCCAATTTTATCTTTCAGGAACATTATGTAAATGAGAGCATCGTGTGAAGGAGACAAAATTGGATATTTATAAAAAATGAGGATATTTATTTGATGTTGTTTTATTTCCAATTTTTGTATCCTTGATCCAATTTTACACAGTATTTTTAAATGTCTTTGAGTTCTGTTTGAAATTAATCATTTTTTCGATCATACTATTGAATTGATATTTAAATTTGACTTGGTAATGAGTCCCTAGTTATATAAAGTATTTGAGACTAGATAATCTATCTACATACCTAATGAAAAGTTGACCCAAATTGATCCCAGATTTCCCATTCCAGACTTAAAAAACATAAAAGTTTACAAAAAATTTAAAGATGCTTTTATGGAAGTCAAAAAATTGTAAGACTCAGAATAATTTTTGTACTTTTTGTTTTGTTAATAAAGTGATTGTTTGATCAAAATTGTTTCAATACATTTCTCACTTTCCTTATAAGATGTTGACATAAAGTATGATATTTAAAAAGAACAATACTCTTTAAAAAATTAGGGTCTTGAAAATTATCAGCTATTGAACAACAAAATCTCAAGTTCTTCTGTTTTTGTAATTTTTCATTTTCAGTAGTTTTCTTGGAGTCCGCATAAAAATCATTTATGAATCACTTAAAAATCATTTATGATTAATATGTTGTACTTCAATCCTAAATAACCCAAGCTAGTATGATAGTTATTGTAACATGGTTATAAGTACTATGATAGGTATCTGCTTGAACATTATCATAAAAAGGGCATGAAAAACATATTTTGTCAACCAAGGTTACAGGATTCCTTTGGAGTCATTATTATTACAAAAAACTGTTAGTAGGCTGTATGAATTCCAGCAGAAGTCCTTAGATTGCTACCCTCTATTGTCTTATCTTTTAAATACATCAGAACATTTCTTTTTGAAGCATCTTAGATTTTTAGGCAGAGTGATACAGGTAACTTTTACCATTCCGAAATACTTTTATCAAGAAAAGAATATTTCTTTATGCCATTTCTTTGCTATTGAAGTTATATTTTAAACTTATGGCTATCTTTACTGGAAATATCAGGTTTCTTAATTGAATTTTAAAGAGATAGTTAGATAATGAGACCCAACTATGGTTACTTGCAATTATATTGCCAATACAACCTAGTCAATTTATTTTTTCTTCTTTTTTCTAGCATATTCCACCCAAGAGTCTAAAATTTCTATAACACTGTCTGTTTTACAAAATCTTTCCATTATATAATGTGCAGCTTTCCTTTTCTATTTTCTTTATCCGACAACATTGATAAGCGTTGTTGTGTATTCTAGTATTAGTCTTACAAGCAATAAATATCATTTTCTTTTCAATCAATCTAATCTAATTTCTTTTTATATCCTTTATTGTCTGCTATATATTAACATGGTAATAGAATAAGCTAGTTAGTATTTTTGATGAATGAAGTATGATGATGGTATTCCATTATTAATGAATTAGGGATCAGAATAGAGGATTGGTAGTTAAAAAGAATATCTGTTTTGAGATTATTATTATTGTCTGGAGCATTATCCAATTTAGAGGCATTTATTCAAACTAATGTTTCATAACTATTTTATACATTTTTCATTTTACAGAAGAGTATATAAAGTTACAGCACATACATCATTTATCATTATTCATTTTTGTAAAGAGGGCATACGTTTGTAAAATCAAATCCATTGGTTTTACTTAATCTTAACACCTAACCAAATAGGGCCAGTTACAAACCAATATGGTTTCATCAAAGTATAAACCAGCTGGACAACTAAATGAGTAAGCTATAAATTTGTTGTATACAAATTGGCAATAATAGAATTTTGAGCAATCATTTTTATCTCTCACATATCCTTCTCTTGTACATATTTGGGTTTGAGATGCTTGTGTTGTTGTCGTAGTTCTAATAGTAGTTGTAGTTGTTATTGGTGATTGAGTGGTAGATGATGGTTGAGAAATAACATTATTACTTAAAATCTCCCTCATTGCATTCAGTATTGGAAATTTCATTCCAGTACATAATCCCATGAAATCATCAGTTTCTATACTCCAGGTCATAACTCCTCCAAGGCCTTCTTGTAGTGCATATTTAACCTTGAATAAAATAAACTTGATAAGTAATTGCAATAATGTTTGTGTATTTACATAAACATATCATTCTAGGTGGGTAACTATTGATATTGATTATTTGTCATTTATATGATCATATAATACTAAACTATTTATCATAAAATGTGAACAGAAGACATTCATAATCTTACATCTAGATGAGTAAATTTCCTGTAGCTTGATTTTAACATTAAGTTAAATAGAATCATTTTTCATCTTGTTGATTGCAACTATATATATGTATGCACTACTTTCTGTTCTAATCATTAATTTGAATGGCATACCTATTTTATTTTGCATATAGTTCTATATATGATTTTGAAGTTGAATTATATTCCTTGTAATAAATTTGGACTAAATCCAAGGGTTTAACAAATTTTGGGATGGGAGATACATATCTATATGTAGAAGAAAAAACCTTCAATATTAAGGGGTCATATACTTGTATAACATACATACCTTAAGTGAAACTGATTGAGGGTTGTCATAAGAAACCCATTGATTTCCACTGTAAGCATATGGCACTTTTTGCTCATCATCCCACTTAGAGGTCCATCCTCCATTTTTCATCATCATGCATATCTGAAATATTAAGAATTTTAGAAGTAGATTTTTAGGAGAAAATTGTAGGATAATTTAGTTTGTGTTTGTTGTTCATTTTATGTTTAACTTTCAGTTATCTTATAATGTATATATGGTATAATATGTTTACCTCATTATATCCAAGACTGCCTGGTGCCCCCGTCAAACTACCTGCATTTCCTGCCTGAGGAGCTGGGGCACCAACACCTGTATTAGTCATGCTTGCTAGGGTCCATGTGCGACCATAGGATGGCACTCCCAAGATCAATTTATCTCTTGGTGCTCCATTATTTATCAGAAATTGGATAGTGGATTGCTGTGTATAATTGGAAGTGAAAATTAGTTATAATATTAATAGCATTTTTAAATCCAATGAATCGAAATTTTCAATTACTTTTTAGTCAGAAATCATTTAAAACAAGAATTCCACATTTAACATATTCTAGTTCATTCAGCAATTTTCAACCTTCTTGGTTCTTTATGAGGTTCATGATTAAAGAGTAGGAAATATATAATTTGAGGAAATTAGAATTTAGTTACTATTCCAAGAACTACTTCACTTTGACTGCTATTCTTAATGTATTTTTAAAATGTAAATTAAAATTATAATCCTATCAGTCAAGCTTGAATTAAATTAATAGTTTATAATTTAGGGCTCTTACAATATTAAGATAAGCTGCATCTCCAAAATCAGTTGATCTAGGATAAAGTGGTGAATTATGACCAGTTACTGTTTCCCAGGAACCATGATAATCATAAGTCATAACATTGATGAAATCCAAGTACCTAAAATAAATAATACAGGAAAATTAATGTATTTTGAGCTCTTGTACATGTAGGGTATTGTTATATAATTTGTTTTAAGTTTCCATATCATATCCTTACTTTCCTAAAGCAGCTACATCATATGATTCCTGTATTGTATTTCTACCAGATGCAATTGCAGCTGACAACAAATAACCATATTTGTCAAATTCTGTTCTTAGTTGTTGGATTAAGAGAGAGAATGCATTCTAGTATAAAGAAAGATAATTGTTATCAAATTATAGTTTTATATCACTAATTGGAATAATTGATTTGGATACTCAAATTAAAGGAGTATCTCCTTACTTTATCTGATGGAACTCCTCCATTTTTAGCTGGATATTCCCAATCCAGGTCAAAGCCATCAAATTTGTACTGTCTTACAAATTGTACGATATTATTCACAAAATTTGTTCGGAGAGTTGGGTTATTGACCACCTGACATAAAAATAATAAATTTCAATCAAAGAAACTGTAAAACTTCTTTCATGAAACATTGTATAAGGAATGATATTATTAAATATATAGTATGATATAATATTAAACCTTCAAGAAAACAGTTCTAAGAAATATTTGTCTAACAAAAGTATAATTATAAATTACAGAAAGCTGGCAGTAGGCAGTTTTAGCCTTGAATGCAATAAAGATGATTTTTAATGTCTTTGTGCACTAAAATCATTGCTGAACATAAAAACATACTGTTGAAAATACTGATGATTCTGCATTCCAGCCCCCAATGGCTGCTAGTGTTTTAAGCTGTGGATTACGACTTCTCAGATTATTAAATTTATCGATACTTCCTGAAAATTTAAGTAATGTTTTAAAAATAAGTTGAAAAAATGTTATAAAGTTGATAGCATATAACTGATATCACTTTTTTCAACAATTAAATTAATCTTCATACCTTTTCCACCATTTGTACTCAAGTCATTCCATGGGTCAAGTATTGTCACTTCCCCATTTTTTCCAATGCCAACAAATGAGTATACTAAATGAGTACACAGATATGGATCAATGTTCTCCACATTAAATTGACCATTTCCTGGACGGTAAGTTGCCCAACTGCCATAATAGCATACAACTTTCTCTGACAATGGAATTATAAAAAGAAAGAGTACAGTAACAAAGACAGTCATTGGTCATCATAAAAATATCACAATATCCTCAATCACCCGCTTTCTTTTAAAGATTAATTTCTATTTTTTTAATGACTTCATAAGTTTGTGTCAGCATAATTTTTCAATTACTCATGGGACTCGTGGATTAATTCTACTTAAACTGTAACTGAGAGAATAAGAAATACTCATTTAGCTTATATAGCTAACAGAAACAGTATTTGCAGTTAATTTTTATGATGAATGAATCCTTCAGTCAATGAGCTAATATATTCAATTTATCATTTATTCATGTTATTCTATTATAATGATGAGTTTTATTTTCAATGAATGAAGGTGATGAATGTGAACTATAGAATTAAGTGAGAATGTTAAGTATAATCCAAACACTTTCATGTATAGTTATAAAAATGAAAAGAAATAATGCCTAAATATGAAGAAAATGTGATTCAAATTTAGTGGAAATAATTTTGGAAAATGCAGGGTTTCTGGGTCAATAATATGTAGAATTAATTAAATTAGTTAAATTAATTAAACAACATTATTATTTAATTATATTCTAATTAAAGTCCAAAGCAAAATTGCTGAAATATATCATTAAAAAATAAATTTTAATATAATATAATTAATATGACTGTTTATCCAGGGTGTTTATCATGAAAATTGATATTTGATATCAGTGAATGAAGCTTACTTGCTGCTGTTGATGTCTCAATGGTGGCTGCTAAGATACCCACCAATAGTAGTAAATTGGCTCTTGAAAGCATCATTGTCATCTATAATTACCAAAAAATTGCTATTATTTGCAAATGTAGAGACGAAAGTTGAACCATAAAAATGTTACAGTAGTCTTAGAATATTAAGTTGATCACTAAAAATGATGTATTGTGTGTAGAGCTCAGTCTACTTAAATGTACAAGTAATCATTTTAGAGTTTACTCTGAGATACCATATTACGAGGAGGGTCTAAGAGAATAATGTTAGAATCTGGTATAAGGTTTAATGAAAACATAATTCAGCAATAACCCATGAATTCTAAATGTTCTTAAGATTATAAAATATCATGATCAAATTACCTATATTAAGTTTCTTAAAAACTTTTTACTCCCTTCATATCTGACTAAATAGATACAATTGATAAATATCCCTCATGACTTTATTTTAATATTCTTTAAATTTAACTCCTGATAATTGCAATTAAGTATTGGTACATGATTCTTATAAAATATCAAATTATAAAGAAGTTATTTCCTGATATAACTTGTCTTATCAATCCAACAGAAAATTAGCTTAACACATACTGAAATCATTAAATGTGATTCAGGCCTCTGGCAGAAGAAGACTAACAGGTAATATTTGCAATTGAATGACTTACCTCATGCACTCCCATTGAACCCTTCTATCTATCAGGTTTCTCCAAGAGTTTTCACCTGTATATATGACAGAACACTACCAACTTTCTTAACAACAACTGAATTAATGGTTTTACTTCCTTAATAATAAAACAATCCTTCAAAGATTTTGATTATGAGTTAATTGCACCTAACCTCTTTTGCTTATCTTTAAGTCAATAAAACTCAAACAATGGTTGTTCAAACATGATGAGATTACATTTTTATGGATTCTTTCCATGTATATAAGCTCTCAAGAATATTAAGCAGGAATTGAGCATGAAAATTATCTTTTGAACAAACAAAATTCGAAGGTATCAAACAAATGAATCTATTGAGACACATTTTTCCTTGTTAATTAAAAAGAGATGATACTGAATTCTGCAGATTTCATTTTCCTTTCAAGCATAAGTAAGTGTTCATAGACACATAATTTTTTAAAAATAACATCAATTTTCTAAATGTTATTTTTCTTGTTTGTGGAAGAATCTTATTCATAGTGAATGAAACTAAAATGAAGGCTGAATAGGTATCAGTAAGCATAAGCCTGATATCAATTTATACACATTTTATCGACCACAAGTTACCGAAATCTTAATGATAAGGTAGTCTTCTACACCCGTAAGAATAACCGAAGTATAGATAATAGGGTGTGATTTCAATCGTCGTGATCTCGACTGTAAAAATTACGGTGCAGAGAAAAGAGCCCGGGACGCCGATTCTTGTAAAACGTTACTAAACAGGCAATAAAGAATTCACTCAGTTAAACGTAAATCACCGACCGAAGGAGAAAATATTCTTGATCTTTTCATAATCAACTTTCCGGTGCGCGCAAAAAACATTTAAATCGACGACGAACTAGGTGATCACAAGTCGAGGACTTCAACGAAACTCTATTAAACAGGGTACTCTTCAAGGAAAAGCAAGGGTTCATATACCGTATTTCCCCATGTATAAGCCACCCTTTTTTTCAAAATTTCCAAGTCCAAAAAGTAGGGAGTGGCATATATAAAGCAGGTAGACGTTTTATGCGTGAAAATGCACTAAATATTAATTTAGGAATCAACTGGTGTTTCAGTAGTATGTTGTACAGGAGAATTGTTAGCTAAATTCGATGCCAGGGATATTAAATAAAACGAGGAATGTGAGGGGATTGTCACTATACCTGATGCATCAGACAGTGATTATTAATGTATGAGCGATTATTATGGGTCTTGAATTGTAGTTCTTTGTAACTTTTCTTTCTTTGTACCTTGTTTCGCTAATTAAGTATTTTTTCAAAACTTTACAGTCAAAAAATTGTGGGGTGGCTTATGCAAAGGGGTGCTTATACATGAGGAAATAGGGTATATTTAGACCAGTCGGATCGGAGCGCAGAAGGATCATTACATGTAACTAAGTACAAATTAGCGAAATCCGAAACAAAGCGTACTGTGAATGATGCCCTACGTACAACAAAGAATGAAATTCTAGGAGGTAGTTAAAACGAAGACCTCGAAGCATTCTGGTCATACTAGTGTTGTTCATAATATAATTTTTAAAGTTTGCGGGTTAGGAGCGTCCTATCATCCAAACATTTTTAAATATGTTGGTATACATGTACATACTCCTAGTGTAGGATAAAATTTTCAGTTTTATTTGTAGTTTACATTATTAGTGACAGGTATTAAGGTGCCTCTATGAGCTTGGCAACTTTTATTTGTCCAAAAAAATGAATTAAAGAATTTGCCGCAAATTTTGCGTAAAATATGAAATAAAGTATAAGAAAGAGCGTGAAATTATAACAAAGGCCTATGGTGTGTCTATTACTATTAGTAAAATAAGAGTTTACAAGTAGTATAAGCGTCTTTCGGGAGGTCGTGGAAATGTTGAAGATTACGAGCGCCCAAGCACATCAAAAACCGATGAAAACGTGAAATTAAGAAAAGGTTAGGAAAATCGCCGAATCATAATCATAGTAGTCTCTGATTATATTGGCATATCTATAACATCGTGTCATGAAATTATTCGAATAAAAACCGGATTTGTGGAAAAGCTAGACTGTGATTACTATGGCCCGTTTCACAAAAACTGGCAGTACGGGATGCTTTTGGAGAAAGAAATGCACTTAAATTGTCATAAGGGACCAACCTACTCTCTCCCCAGGAGTTTATTCGCTCATTCATTTATAATATTATCATTTAATCGCTCCGACGGCGTCTTACGGAGAAATTTAAGATTCAGCTTAGTTTGGTCGATATTTTCTGAAATTTTGGTGAAAATTGGATAAGAAGTGACAATTCTACACATTGATGAAGATTTTTTATCTTTATAACAAAAGACAAATTTCTACAGCGGAATAAAAAATGGTTGCCTTACAGGCAAAGAATATGGTTAAAACTTCCATTGCTTTCCTCCTATCCAACATTAAATGCTAGTTTTTGCTTATATTGCTCTTTATTCCTTATGAATACATAAAAATTCAATTGAAAAAATTTTTGAGTTACCATATAAAAATATGTTAATTGGAATGTAACCTTCGGAGAAATTGATCTTGCAGTCAAATTTATACATCGTCTAAAATTTTTTTGTTTCTTACGTTACGAAAAACTTGACGCGAGAGAGAAATTGAGATAAATTTTGTTATTCTCATTTACAGGTTATTCTGAGTCGATATCTTGAAAAGAACTTTAGTTTTTGAACTTTATACCCGACAGAGTAATTGACTCCGATCAAATTCTCCGAAGGTTAAGTTCCAATTAAATTATTTTCTACTAATTGAAAGATATGGTTACTAAAACATTAGTATAATTGGATTTTTATGTATTCATTTTATTGTTGTAATTACATTAGCAATCAAATCCGCTAGCACTCCGCCACCATTTGAGTGTAGACGGATGGTTGTTGCATGGTATTTATAGGAAGCGGCTAAGATTGACGATTTTTATAGATTATTACAAGGAAACTAGGGAGCGTTAGCCCGTATAATTTTCAGGTTGTTATAAGTAATTTCTAAGCTACATAAGCCATACCTATTTTATCAAAAACCCCATGCCGCAGTCCTAAAGGTCCCCTTGTCAAACAAATCGTTTTAAGAATTCTTTTTTCCCGAGCACGATATACGATAATAAGAGGATAAAATACGCGATAGTTTAAATAGAAGTATACTTCCCCTGACTCTCGTCGAAAGGCAGCTTTTAGGGTATTTATGCAGATGAAACAATTCTTTAAATCAAAACCAAACAAAGGGTACAGAAACACTTTTGAAGGACATGTGCAAAAACTTTCATTATGCATTCTCTTCAGACTACTGTAAAAAAGAAGAAGAGACAGAAAAAAAATAATTAATAAAAACGAGTACCGTATTTTTGGACCATAAGACGCACCTGGTTTTTAGAGGAGAAAAATAGGACAAAAAATATTCTGAACCAAATAGTGTAATAAAATATTTAATAATGTATGACAGAATAATATTTGAACCATATAAACTGAACAGCAGTCAACTATGGCATTAAGAACCATTATCACACATACAGACAAAGGTTTGAGTACTCTAGTCCAGGGGTCTCCAAACTTTCCAGCCTTAGGGCCATACTGATTACTCCAGCAAGTTCCGAGAGTCAAAACCTTATTATACCAATTACATAAATCTCATTAGTATTTCATATATCATTATGCTTGTTATAAGTTATGTTTTTATTTCAAATGTATAAAATGTTAGTTGGATTCATTTCAATAATTTGTTAGTTATTATGTACTGAAGTTAAATTTTCTGCATATTATACATGTCTTTGCTCATTACAATTCTGTTTCTTTATTCAACTTATCACAAAAACAAAAAGCTTATAACAATGTTATGAGTAATTAGCCCATGACCATATCAATGGAGATGTCATATTAATAATTATTCAACATAAAATTAGAATTCTTCAGTAAACAAAATTTAATTTCCTGTAAAAAATATGTTCTCTAAGAGGAGTTTTCAAGTATGCTAGCTCTCCGCGGGCCAGACAAAATCTGTCCGTGGGCCGGATGTGGCCCTCGGGCCGTAGTTTGGAGACCCCTGCTCTAGTCTTCTGAAAACCCCGCGCACTGCTGTGTAGTGTAACACCGCCTACTACATGCTATCCTCCATTAGCATACGGCGGTGACACAGCACAGAGCAGCATCGCGCCTCCTGCAAATGCCCGGCATTAGTGTCAACGGGTCCCGCTGCCGCTCTGCTTCTATTCGGACCATAAGACGCAGGCACTTTTCTCCCCACTTTTTGGTGAAAAAAAAGTGCGTCTTATGATCCGAAAAATACGGTAATTCAACTTTCCATAAAATTTCAGTTACACGGTAAAAAAATTATTTAAATCTTTTTTAAAAGTAAATTATTAATCTATTCTTGTCAAAGCAACCAATAAAATTTGAAGTTGATAGTGACAAACAACTTATAATATAATGAAATTGTGATGCCGCATTAGTATAGTTATCAGTAAATGAGTATAATAAGACCCTTTTCTTTTGAAAATGCAAAAATTATAATCACTAGGTAACATTTCTACACTTTTTTATGAATATAAATACTGATTACTTAAAGGGTTTGATAAAATAAAATAAGTCTCAATTAAAAAAGTAGGCCAGTTTATTCCAATAAAGTTTACATAAAAAGTCTCACAAAAGGAGTACACAAAGATGAGATAAGCAAATAATTTATTGGCTATGTCTTCTTTACTTCTTTTGTACCAAGTAACTTCAATATACTTGCCACCTCTTCAGCAGCTTCCCTAAGAGGAAGAAAAAGGTAGTTATTATAATAAAATCAAAGGGCTAAATATCATAAAAAGTAAAATACACCACCATCTCCATTTTAAAGCAAAACTAAAAGAAAAATTCAGGACACAAAATACATAAAATATTGATCATTTGAATATAAAACATAATGCCTACCTGCCAGCAGGTGAGTTTGCATCTAGAATTTGTCCTAAAGACATAAGTTGAGATGCAAACATTTTCAACTGTGGATTTACTTCATCTCCTTTATCTTTCACATTTATTGAGGATCCCACACACAGCCACCAACGAGGAAGACTAGAAACAATCTGAAAGTAAATATCAATGTCACACATCAAATCTAATTTGCAAGGATATTTCCTGCATGATATAATGTATTTACACAAACAATAATATAAATAATAATTCATCATTGTTAGTTTTAACTGATATCACAAGAATTGGAAATAAATGCATTCAATCAAATAAAGGAGAAAATTTAACAAACTCCAAGTCAATCATCATTTATAATTTCTATTCTATTATTAAACACCCAAATCTACTCTAAATACTTTTAGGCTAAGCTAAAAAAATAAAGCTGCCAAACATAACTGCATAAACTATCTATCATTACACCTCATTTATTACTCGAAAATATTAGTTAATAAGTATTTTATATTTCTTCTTGATCAAAAATTTTGAGAAAGAAAAGAATATTAGTTTCGGTGAATAAGTAGTTATTTTTCATTTACAATGACAGGAAATCAAACCTAAATTTACCGAGTACATGAATAAAACCGATTTAAAAATTAACTACAAATGAATTATATGTTATTTTCTCTTCCTTATAATCAACTTATTTAAGATTGATAGGTTTAGAAACAAACAAGCAAATCTTATAGCTTACTTTTATATCTTATACATCTAACCCTCAAAAAGATATTTTCATAAATCTGTATTAATACTATATTTTTAGTGATATATGAGTTAATGAGAAATATTCGGGAGAGCAAAAATAATATTATAATACTGGTATTAATGGAAAGCAAGAGTGTATGAATTTAATAAGTACAAATTAGTTAATGATTTACTAAAAGGATAAGATACCTACCATTCTGCACTTAGATACTGCATCCACTGGGTCTGGGCATGCTCTCAAGGCAGCAAGCAGGTATCTATTAAGGATGGAGTGGAGAGCAAGATCTCCAAGAATACTGTCACTAATGATTCCTGCCCATGCTACAACATTTCTCAATAATTTTACAGCTGACCAGAATTGCCTTTGGAAAAAGGTTCCCATTGCACCACCTTTAGCATCCATCACACTGGAAAGGAAATACATTTTAAATTAAAATTAAATTGAAAAATGTGAATAGATTATAATATCTCTTTACCAGGGTTTTTTAATTGCCATATTTAATACTTACTGTTTTGGATGTATGGGAATGAATACATCGTTGTCAACAGCCTCTCTTAATCTATCTACAATGGCCAAAAGAAGAGCTCGCAAAGCACGAGCAGATGATGGTGATAATATTGAATTGTCTGTAGATGATGGTGGAATGTAAGGCGTAACTGTTGGATATTCCTCAATAATTTTGGCTACTATTCGAACAAGACGCAAAGTTTGTGATGTTGACATTGGATCCCAGCTACATTCCACAAGCTCTGCCGAAAGAGAGAGAAAATATCTTTTTAGACTTATAAATAGTTCCAATAAATTTTATAATAAAAGGAATAGATACATGTTGTTTGCAAAAATATCAAGATGTATTGATTAATACTGCTGAAAGACAAATAAAATATATACTGAGGTTGAACTTAATAAAATATTTTGAAATTTTCTCACTAAAAGTTATTTCAATATTCAATTCTTCAACTAAGAAAAAAAAATCAGGTCAAAAAAGTTAGAATCAAAAAGTGAAGATTTAGGAGAATTCCATTATCAAACCAATTATGTAAATAATTTATAAATGATATTAAAAATTTAAGTAAAATTTAAACTTATAATTAAAAACTAACATTAAATTTATCCAAAGTAAGATGAAATAACTTACGAGTTAATTTTGGTAAAACAACTTTCTCCACAACTAAAGAGACAAGCTTGAGGTCTGGGTCATTCCTTAATGATTCTTCAGTCTCTGTTTCCCTAAGACCATACATGAGTAATAGATCAAACCACTTCCTTCCTTCAAATCCACATGGACCTGCTCCACTGGAATCATCCTGCATATTAAAACCAAGACATTAGCATCTTATTATTTGAATAACATTCTTTCTAAAATTTTCCTTTTCCCTTATTTTTTGGTTCTATCAGTTATTTGATGAAACTAATAAAATTTTACTTACCGGAATTACAATAGGGTTCCAAGACAGGAGATTCAATCGCAAAATAGGAGCTAAAACTCTCGGCAAACAGAGGCTAGCATATGCTTCCTGGTAAGAGTTCTCTTCTTCCAAACGCCATTGTTCCCACCTTCCCAAAACACCACGAACTGTACAAAATTCTTCCACTACATCTTCAAATATTTTGTGGCAATCTCCTTCAATCACCTCTGTAAATTTTGAACAATATTGATTACAAAAAAGACATTCAAAATGCAAATCACAGGAAAGTAATTGATAATTAATTAATATAATAATTAATTAATATATCTTACTGGAGGCATTATTTGAAAAACTGAAAGATAAACAGCCTTACTCAACCAACCTTTTTGTTTGCGATATGCAACCACCTCTAGCTCAGTCTGTTCATCATCACTGGACATTCCTTCATAGTGTTTTAAAGTGCCAGTGGTAGATCGTGCTGCCATTTGCCTCGCTCTTCTTCTTCTGCTTCTCCTTCCCTCTCTTTCAGCTGCTCTCCTCACCTGAGCCTCTTCTTCCTCTGGATTGGTCCTCATGCTGCTTGGAACTCCTGTTACAAAAGATTGAAAGTTAACACTTCGTAATCAATACGAAACCTCAAATAAAAATTGATGGATATAACTCTTAAAAATTAGAAAATATTTTCGAAAATCTCTAAAAAAAGGCTTACTTGCAGAGGCAATGGGAGCCAATTCTTTTGCTTGGTCTCTAACATCTTGTCTTCTTCTGGAAATAAGCTCATCTCTTCGTTTCCGCCAAATGTTGTTATGCATTCTGGATTCAACGCCTTCAATTAAAGACACCTAATGGGAAATTCCCAGGGAGAGAAGATAAATAATACTATCATTCAATTCTATTTATTTTGAATTAAACTGAAATTCTTCCAAATAGGAGGATAAGATAAACGCCAGTTCCTTTGCAAAAGTATAACCTTCTCCTGTGGAACTGATAATATTTTAGGAGTTTATAAAATTGTATTTTTTTTACAAATTAGGTATAAATATGTACTATACTGAAAGGTCCACTTAATTCTTGTCACATCTAATCAGAATTTTGATTCTAAGCAGTGAGTCAGAATAGTTGGTATATCAAGTATTGTAACTTTCAGAGAAGTATAAATAAAATTCCTAACTGAAAATTTTCAAAATAAAAAAGAATAGGATTGAAATAAAAATATAGTTGAAAATAAACTAGTATCTTTTAGAGCAGATGCTTTGATTAGTTGTTTTGAATTTAATAAGAAGATGATGGTTTTGTGCATGATCATGTTGAATTTTCTCTTTTACACCTTGTTCATCAATTTGATTACTTGAAAACACATCTTAAAAATGGAAAATTGTTAAACTTTTCCAACAAAATGTTGGTGCAAATGGCTTTGATCCGGTTCTTATATGAAATTAAAAATAGATTTTGGTAATTGATTAGAGAGTCAGATGATTTCTTTCATGGTTATTGTTTTTGTAATCAAAGCAAAGTTTTATATGAAATGATTTTAAGAATATTATTTCATATATTTAAATAAATTTTTGCATTTTACTTGCGTTATTTACATGTGTTACACTATTATATATTTTAAAAGAATGAAACATTAAAGCATTGGTGACAACAAGCAACAACATTTGATCCTTATCATCAAAAGCAAGATCTAAATTTCATAAATGGTACCTTAGATTATTGGAATTTGCAACTAGGATCAATACAGAGAATACAAGAAATAAGGAGTCTTAAAAATTAGGAGACATCTACACAGATGATCCACAGATTAAAGCAATTACTTTTGAAATTAATAGCTTCAGAGCATGGTAACTAAGCAGTGAATATAATTAATACACTATAAATATGAAAGAAGTTCTTCAACATTACAATGAAACATTTCATTTGATTCATAAATTTCACCTACTACAAAGGTATCTTGATAAATATTCTATTTAAAGTCAGATGCATCTATTCCCATATTGACCCAGAAAGGAGAAAATACATACGGATAAAACACAGCAATATAAAGAATATAAATTTCTTTAAAAGATAATGAAGAAATTAATCCAAGTATAACATGAGATATAATACTATTAATACTATTCTAAATTCCCAACTAGATTACTACCTATAATTGAGTATAAAATGATAAATCCTGTGTCAATAAAAGAAAATCTGACTCCAGAAAAAGGCAAATAAAGATGTTCATAAATATGCTAAGAATTGATAAGAATTTAACAACTTCATTTTATATTTAAATAATAGGCTTTGTGTTTCTGAAATTTTTTATTCTAATATTTTATTGTTGAAATAGAAACTTCAACAGAAAAGTATATGAAAAAAGAAAGACTAATAAAAGCAACATTTTCAGATTAAATAACACTTCTGTGGAAGAAAACATTCAATTCTAATATCAAAGTCAGATTCTCCTTTCCAGATCCGGATTTCTCAAGACAGTAGTAAAAAATCAGGATTAACCTATTTACATAATTTGATAATATTTTCCATATAGAAAAAAGGGAGAGGTGAAAAGTAGAAGGAATTCCTGAATTTAACTAAAAAATTTCCCTGTTAATTTAATATTAAATATACTACACTTATTTGATTTTAATTATAGATTGGTTAAGTAGTAGTTATTAAGCTAGCTAATTTTTTAAATGCAATTTAATATCTTCCTCCAAGGAAAAGAGCAAAGATATTCTATAACAGGATTTAATTTTTCCAGAGAATCCATCAGAATCTTTAGAATAGCTAAACTATAAACAATGATTTAACTAAAATTTATAAATATTAGTTGGCTTCTAAGAATATAGCTTTATTTTAATTTAACTTTTGGAATAATGTTTTATTATCCTACATTTGGAGTAAATTATACATTTTAAACATTAACATCCAATGTATCCAAGATAAATCAACAAAAGAGCTTATCTTCATGAAACACATGGTTGATAAATTACTATTTCATTGAAATAAGAATGTAATCCAAGGACTCAGCATTTTTATGATCTGAAAAAAGCACAAGCCAAGGCAAAACAGTCATAATGGAAAGGGATAAGTATAACTAGATGCAAAAAGAATAATACTTAGAAAAAAACAAAGAATAATCAATTCAAATGAAATTTTTCATTTGAAGTCAGCTATGATTAAAGAACAAGATTAATCTAAATACTCCGCTTCAAAGAAAGTTAGTCTTTGAAATAGGGAGATAATAATAGCTTGGCTACTATTGATTTATAAGTTCATATGATATAGATTTGCAGGAGATGTAATAAAATTGAGTCAGTTATCTACAAATTTTACCAACCTAGATAATAAACACTGAAATTGAAAAACCTTTCAATTATACAAAATAAATTTAATCATTCTAAAATTAACCAAGTGATTACCTCTATTTAACATTCATTCAACTTGCATTTTTCATAAAAATTATCAGTTAAAATATAACTTCAGTAAATATAGACTAAGCACTCATTGTAATTAAATAATAAATAATTGAGAATTTTAGGATAAAGCATAACAGAGAACTTATAGATAAAATGTATAATAGGGGCACTACAATAGGATCTTACATATTTTACTACGCATAAATTGATGTTTAATACCTTTTTTATGGTTAACAGAGTGAGTCACAATAGAACTATAGTAACTAACAACATTTGAAACATTTTATTTCTATTTATAAAATATCGCATGTAATATTTTAAATTTTTATATTTCAGCTGACTGGAGTTAATCAAGAAAAGCTGAACCATATCCATCATTCTAATTTCATGACATAAATTTAATGACACAAAAAATAAATGAATTAAAATCTTCAATCTTCTTTACTCCAATCATTCACAAAAAATGAAACAAATTTTGCAATGAGGACAAACATCAAGCACTGAAATAGAATGTAAAATGTTTCACCTCTGTTTCAACAGAATTTTAGTAACATTTACTTATATAATAAAAGAACAAAATTTCATGAGACATAGTTATAGACTGATTCAGTGAAATTAATTTTCTCCATGTAGATTTCTAAATTCAGACACGTATGTGTGGCTAAGAAAAAATACCAAATAATCCTAACAGATTTAAGACATAAAAAGTGAGTCAAAAACTAAAACAGTAACAAGTTTCATGAAGTACAAATTTCAGTCAATGAAACATGATCTGATGACGAGCCCTTTAGATGGGTCACAAAAAAGAAACTATAGACATTGCAGTGTGTGGCATGCCCCATTCAACTGCAGCGGCTATCAGACAGGATTTGGCCTCCCTGCCAAATTACAATTAAGGATGGAGGAACTAAAAAGATTAAGAAATAAAGAGATGCATTTCCCCAACAAGAACCTCATGTGAACCCACCTTCTCGTCTAGACACTCTACCAAGTCAGTGACATACCCACGCAACTCTTGGTAGAAGCGGAAGCGTCGGGCAAGAGAAGGGGCTGATTTCTCCCGATCGCCCGCCTCCTTCTTCAGCGAGGCCACCTCCTCCTGAACCCTCTCCTGATCAGCCTCATGCCGCCTTGACACTTCCTTCAAGGAGGCCAATCTGTGAAGAGTAATGGGTAGTACTGGCCAATCAAATGTAATAGATTCTAACAAATGAGTCCTTCAAGTGAGACAAATAGAATTCAAACAGAAAAGATGAAGATTTTTGATTCACTAAGCATTCATTTCCTCGATGATATAAACCTACATCAAAATGTGGAGTCAGCGAAGAGAATATTATGGATAAACACAATACCATTCCTCTTGCACAGTGTTGTTGTCTCATAATGAATATAATTCTCTAGCCTGATACTGTTTGAGGCACTGATCTCACATCTTTTAACATCCAAGATCCTTTCCTTACTCACGGAATTGCCAAAAGTGATCTGTTCAAAGTACTAAGAATAACCTTTCCCATTAGCTGAAGTAATTTATATTAAACAATTGAATCAAGAGATGACAGCACCAATCCTTATTTCACCAGAAAAATTATGAACAACATTCAACAAAATGAATTTCATAATCAGCAGCAGCTGAGATAATGAACACATGAGCAAATACTCAATTCCAAAAAAGAAGCAGAAGGTTTGAAGGACCAGGAAAAGTAATTAGAGATAATCAGAATAATAATCATAACAGTAAATATGTATGTCTCCAGTCATTTGTATTTTCCAGTCAAAAGTAATGCTGAGAAAAAATCAAACAAGTGAGAGAACAAACTGGGTTAAACTTAATAGGTGAATCCTCAGTTACCAAGGAAATGTGACCAGAAATGGAAAGAGTTAACATGATTAGAAACATAAAGGTTTAGAAATTTTCCTGTAAATATAAGAAGAAAATTAATCTCTCGTGTAAAATTTTAGGCCAAGAACTATGATATTAAATTTGCCATGCCTTATTTAAGTTTGGCAACTCAAAAGAAGTAGTGCTTGGATATAATTTACTTTAGAAAATTTCCAAGACAAACTATAAAAATACATAATCTGGAATAGACCATCGGAAAATCACAATGATTGTAATATGCAGAACTTTCACTTGATTTTAATTCTAAAATCTTCTCAGCATGATCAATTAGTTAGGATGTTTCCTTGTATGGATCTATATTGGTTAATGATGATAACAGAAACTATCCTCTTTAAAACTAAAAATTGAAGACATTAACTTCCAATTAATCAACAGATTAAAAATGGATAGAAAATTCCATAAACTTGTCTTATAAGAGTTGTCATAGAATACTGCAGGTTAAAGATAAAAGTTATGGACGAATTAAAATAATTCTTCATCTTATCCTTACCCTGAGTAGTACTTAACTGGCAATCTTGACAATTGAACTAGAATTTATATAAAATAATTTTGAAACAATTTTGGTCTATTATCATAATTCCTGTACGATATTGACTTCACACTTTTCCAACATGGTATTTGTTATAGTAGTACTAATTTACAGAAAACAGTTTTTGCAAAATTTCTTGGTACATTGAAAATACTAATTTTAAATGAATTTTCAAATGAATGAGTGATACGAAGATTATCCAGAAGAATAAAAAAAACTATAAATGATTATGAATATTCTTGATAATGGGAAACTTTAAAGAAGAAAGAAAGGAGGATATTTTTTCAACGAAATTATGTCATACACCAATAGTTAAACAGCTCACAAGAAAAAACAAAGCAATCCATCACATGATGATGGAAATTCAAGAATTTCAGTCACATAAAGGAAAAATTGTCATTCAATTTTTTCAGAAAACATCAGAAAACAAAAACAAAAAATTGATAGTAGGGGAATAACTATTTAACTCTCCTATAGATATTAGGATCGACTAAACAGCATTTCTTAACACTTAATTTCTAAACACACAGAGCTGGAATATTGAAATTAGAGTTTTTATATTACATTCATGGTAATATTAATGCATTTCTACCAATCTTGCTTGCTGAGAAGTTATTAAGGAGCATTACCTCATTTGAGAAATATTATTTAGGACTGACCTGAAAGATATAATTCAGTTAAACTGAACAGTAAATAGTGCACATTAAATTCCTTGGTACATTAGCTATTTCAAAAAAGACACAATTTAAAACCAGGAAATCATCATGATCAGTGGTGGAGAGATATCGCTAAAAAAGTAACAGGCAAGGCAGATGAAAGCAATGGTTATCTTCCAATTCTATCACTTAGTTTCCAGCACACAGGTCACACCCTAAAATATTTATGTGGATACAAAATCAGTAAAAAACATCAAGGTAAAGGTAAGTGGCTGGGAATCCAGGAGGCTGATGATGTATTGGCTCGGCCCTACCTTTCACCAAGTCTCCGCTTCACACTTTCTGGAGTCACTTTTTCTCCACTTTGAGCTGCAAGTTTACTGATGGCTACCTCTGTGGCCAGACTTCTATCTGGACCAATGATATTGCCACTTCCACTAATTGAAGTCAAGGGAGATGAGGTTTGTACAATTGTATTCACTTCAATGATCTCTTGAGATGATATTCCACCATGAGAAGCAAAAATGGTACCTTGTTGGGCTGCGGTGATCTAAAAAAAATGAGAGACTTTTAGGCAAATAGGAAATTAAATATATATAATAAAAATAACCTGGAATTTCTGGCCAGTTTAATTCCAAGTCCAGAATACAAAAAGAGATGAATGAACTTGTGATGGATTGAGGGGTGACTTGAACTCTTAATTTAGACACACTAAATACATTATAAAATTATTTTTGATGTACACATTGATTGGAAGACACATAATAGGAATTAAAAAACTAATACTACCAATTGCACATTATGACACTACACAAAGAGAAGGTAGAAATCAATCTTTATTTTTTTATTCCACATTTTGCAATTTATGACAACTGTAGGTTTCATGAAAAAAGAAAAATTATTTCAATTAATAACAATAAAGATAGTTGCCATAATTATACATAGGATTGTTCATAATTTCTAATTCTCTGAACACACACTTAAGAAGCAAAAAATTTTCCTGAAATTCAAGAGTTTGCAGTTAAATCTTTGCATGCTAACCTGGGCTCCAGTAACTCCTTTCCGAATTTGCTGAGATTCCCACTTTTCTAATTCTTCATCATCACCCCTATCACTCTCTTCGGATCCTTTAATATAAAATAAACAGATATTATAAAACCTACACACCTAAAATTTTCATTTGATGTCTAATATAGAGAAGTTTATATAGAGAAAATACAAGAATGAGCATCATTTATCTTACGTAATTTTTCTTTTCTAGCTATCATAGGTGTTTCTTGATTTATTATTATATTTAATTAATCCATCATAGATCTAACAATCAATATTAAGATTAAATAACAATCTAATTCATTACACCCATCTAGTTATGAATCACACAAAAATACAACGCTTCATTAAGTTAATGAGTACATACCATATTTAACACAATTAATACTAATAATAAATTGCCTTTATTAAATCAGTCAATGTAGAACACTCTTACATTTAACCCCTATATGCAAATACTAATACATCCCATCTCAGACCAGAAAATTTTCCGATCTGGCAGGACTCGAACCTGGGACTTCAAGACTTAGAGAGACTATTCAACGTGCTATGCACTCGGCCAACGAGGCCGGCAAATTAAATGAGAAAACATTAATGGGTATGAATGAAATAGTAAATAAAGATAAGATGAGATGTACCTTAGAAGCTTTTACATACTTTGTATGCTAATTAAATGCAAAATATTAAATGATACTCAAATTTTGAACAAAATCAATAGATAATGACTAACCAGCCTCTTGTGCAGCATATATAGCTTCTCTTCTTCGTTCTCTATCTGCAGAAGCATTTGGTATGGAGAATGTTAATCTCTCCCTTTCAGCATTTCCATCCTCTCCCTCATCATCACTGATATCATTATCATCCTCTCTCACTAACCGAGATTTATCTGAATCAAAGCTGAATAATAAAATAAATAGACATCAGTTTATTGAAGCACATATATGAAAGATGGACAAACTAAAAGTTTTAATACCGCTTCGTGTCATCAATTGGAATGTAATCTCCTCCCATTTCTCTGGCAAGTTGTCTTCTTTTGCGGGCAGCGTGAATCATTGCTGCATCGGGTATTCGACCGCCTGAAAATACATTGATTTAATATTTTATCGATTTCAATAATACGAGTGTTAAAAGGAAAGATTAACGCAATTCATACTTTGTAGAAGAAGTTTGACATCTGGCTGATTAAATATGTGCTTTCTTTGTTTAAGAGCTTCATCTTCTTGGTCTTCATCATCTGATACAGTATGACCAGCGAATTCTGCTTCCCTTCCATTGAGGATCTGTTGACTGTCGTTCCTTTTCAATGGAATCTATACAAGATATAAAGATGATAAAATAATCGCTGCTGATTCTTCGGCAGAGTAAAATGGTATATACTTACCTCTACTATTACTGGAGCTGATGGGTCTAAATCCGTTTCTTTCTCTTCTTTTTTCTTTCTTCTCTCTCTATCCAGCAATTTCATAATTTTCTTACTGTGCGTAGACTTTTTTACTTGGAAAACCTCACCGTCGTCACCTACATTAGGATTATGTAAATATTATCAGAAGTACTATTTTTACTCATCTGTAAATTTAGAGAAAAAGTTTCAAACCTTCGTTTAGATCCTCCTCAAAGCTGAGTAATGTTTGTTTTCGCTGTTTTTCTTTCTTCTTATCCTTTTTCTTGTCAGTATTCTTCGAAATTGGAGGTTGAATGTTATCTTCAGAACTTTTAGGGTCGGTTGTTTTATCCAAATTTTCACTTTCCTCATCGTCATCATTTTCACCCACGACCCTCCTCCGGATATTTTTCTTAGGCTTCTTGAACAGCGACATTTTCGGATGGCTAGCTGCGGGATGGCTGTCGGAAGTAAACGATCAAATTACCTTCCCTCATAACATCGAAATTTGTTTATTTATGCGTTGATTGCTATGTAAAAGGAATAATTTAGTTATTTATTTTATCATACTCTATGCCAGAGAATTTTTATTCTCTTTTAAGTGAAGACGACCAGGTTCACGTGAAGTGTTTTGTCATACCATCTTCCGGTAAAATTTCGGTCAGCTGTGATAAAGTTCAGTCTGTAATCTGAACGATGACGTGCCCCATGAAAAGCAAACGTTTGGTTTAGGCCTTTGGCCGTAAGTTTCATTGATTGGAATATTATTAGTGATACATTACCAAAACTGAATTCATAAATGAATGCATAGCATAATTTTCTCCTCTTGTTATCTTCTAATTATATATAAGTCCTTCATTGTGCGTCGTGGGCTCAGCTGTTTATATCTTTTACAGGCCTTTAAAAGTCCTTTCAATGTGTATTACTTCGTGGTGGCCTCATTTTAAATCTTATTTTTGATCAATGTATTCGAAATGAAAAGTAATGGAAAGAAGGAATTTTCATTCTGATGACAACGAAAGCGTAGCAAAAACTGATGAAATCACGAAGGGATTACTCTTAATTAATAAAGAAAACCTACGGAAAATTAGGGCAATTCATTGTACAGCTTTAGCGAAAGTTCAGGGTAAGGGCTCCAACAGATTTTAGTACATTGCAGAATTTGTGCGTACATAGAGGTAAATAATGAATGGATTGTGTGTTTACTCCAGTGAATGATAGTAGCAGTTATCATAATGACAACAAAATGCAAGAAGTGCCAGAATTCAATGGAATTAAATGTAGAATCGAAGAAAAAATACGAAGTAAGAGATGTAGAAGTCTTGAGAGGGAATGTAGAAAGAAATTGAAATTCGAAAGTAAGTTGCTTTCCTGGCAAATATTTCTATTTTCTATCTATATTCGATAGCAGTTATAATGTAGGTTTGTTTAATGTTAGTTGGATTAAACAATAATCATTAATTTTCAAAATAATAATATGGTGTTTTCTTGTACCTTAATTTACTAACACTGGTAACTCATTAAACGCAGTACCCCCGGAAGGAACATTAGTAAGGGGGGGGCTGGTTAAGAGAGCTGGACCATATCTTTTGGGACCCACTTTAGGAACTTCTCCAGTACAAAGTATTGTCCAATGCTTGGCGAGAAAGGAAGGTACAGACTCGTTCTATACTTTGAAGGTAAATATTATGATCCTCAGAGTGTTATCAGTAAGTGTTATTATAAATAGTTGAGAAATGTAACCATATTTTTATTGTGATCAAGATATTAACTTTACGTGGAAGTCACGAATTCAAAAATGACGCAAATGAACTAGATATTGAAGAAGAAACTCAAGATGATCGTCAAGGAAAAATGCTGCTACATACCGAGCATTCTCTCCTCTCTTTGCTTCATGATCAGGAAGGAGTCATTCATCACCATGATTTTTTTAAGGTAATGATTGTCCGTACGCACCATTGAATAATCAACACAAATTTTTAATTTTTCTTCCCTGATCGCATTCTATTTGTTTAATAGATTAACGCTTAAAGTAGGTTCAAGGAACCGAATGGTAATTAATCGAGTTTTTCATATCGATGGATCTCGTTTGTAAGTTCTGCTCTTTATCAAATGAAATTTTAATGCTAGAACTATTACAAATAAAAATATTATGCAAATTATTGTGGTTAAATTTTGTTACTTTAAAAATTAATAACAGCTAACGGAACACCTACAGGAGCGATTTTCAGTTAGGAATAATTCGAATAACTTGCGTTGGATCTTATTCTTAAGTATCTTCTTCCATTTATCGGCATAAAATATGTGGATTAATTGTTCGAACAAGGCTTATGTAACAAGCCATTAGTTTCCTCTTGTTCTGAGAAGTGAAGTGGTTTTTATGAGTATGAATTCATGAATTGAAAGTTGATCTCCTTTGCGCTGACTGTATTTTAAATTTAGTCTACACTTTAAACTAGTATCGGAGCAAACCAAGATATTTAAATCGACAAATGCAGAAAATTTAAAGTCTAATAGAGGAAAGTAATTATTATTTTTTTTTAAAGAAATTGCTTATTAAAGCTAGTTCTTTTCCTATAACTTGAGGTACAATCTTTGCATTATCATTGAAAATAACATAAATTGATTTTCATTGCAAATGCTTCAAAATATCTAATGGAAGATTATCTCCAGGAATCCAAATAAATCACAGTATCATCTAGTGACTTACAAAATGAAAGTAGTCTGATTTATTTTTAAAATATCGTTTTTTGATAATAACATTCGAGAAAAACAAATTTTACACATGTTATTGTTACTAGAAGTTCTTTATAAAAAATAATATTTATCTTTACTATTGGAAAAAGTAATTCTTTTACGGTCTCTTAATTCTGTAAATTTTACTTAACTTTTTTGTTTATTGGCTGTCTTTGTAGATAGTGAATTTTATTCCTAGAATTTTGATTATATTACCAGCCAAATCATCACAATATTTTTTTGTATAATTAATGTAAATTAAACTTGTTTCCTACATTGACTTTTCTTTTGAATGTATGGAAACTTTCAACTATATTAAATCAATCAACTTTTGAGGATTTAAATAAGTTTATTCTATTCTTTTCTTAGTTAAAGTTTAAATGCATATCTCTTGAAAATGTCCCATTTTAAATAATTTTTCTATTCACTTAACCATTTTGGAAATACTTTTTATCAATCAATGAATGAAATATAAATGTGTAAAGTAAGTTGAAGCTAAGTATTCTGTTTATGATTCCAGGATTATGCACTTGAGGAGAGGGATGAGGCAGTCAGTGCTGCAGGTCCAGTTCAACGAGTATATTCAGGAAGAGTCAATGCACGTCTTTGTCTTGTGTTGGATTGCTTATGGGCTCATGACTTTTGCCCTTCAAGACCTCCAGCACCTCTTATTAATCTTCAACATCATGTCATTAGAGAGAGAAAATTACCTCAGCGAGAAGCCTTGTTAATTTTTTACCACACTGTTAAAGTACTGAGGGATCTTCATGCAGTGAGTATATTTGTGTATGAAAACATCTAAAAAAACTTGTGTGTGTCAAGTTTAGGTTGTGTTCCATTAATGTTACAGAATATATGAGATATGGATGATTGATCATTCCTGAGATCAGCTTTGCAATTCTTCAAATAATTATTATAATTTTTATTTTCAGAGAAACATTGTACACCGTGATTTAAAATTGGGGAATATTGTAGTGAATAGAAGAAATCTTACTGTAACTTTGACAAACTTCTGCTTGGGTAAACAACTTGGTAGTGAGACAGATCTTTTAATTGACCAGAGAGGTTCTCCAGCTTACATATCACCTGATGTTCTTTCTGGCAAGCCTTATCTTGGTAAGATCTTTACATTTATGCAGTGCTGTATTTCATAAATTTTTCTTTTGCAGTATCTGTGTGTTATAGTTCTGCTATTTTTTGAACTAATTTAATTTTATTTTCCTTGAATAGACCATTTCTAATTGATGATTTAGCAATGGCAGCCATTTTAATATTGACATCTCTTTCTTTATTCTTGTAGACGATCAATTAAAGGAAGAAATTGAGTAAGAATGTGTTTGTTATACTGTATAAATTTGTTTGAAATTGACTATTTAAATCCAAATTTAAGGATTTTATATCATGGTAGCTGAATACTGTGCAGTCCTTGGAATTCCCCAAATAGTTACATTTACTAACTGTCTTACTTCAAAGACTTCTCTTTTTAAATATAAATTAATGCAAAGTATTCTTGTAGTCTCTAAATTATCTATTCAATCGTTTCTCTTACAATGGATATTGGTGAAGGTATTCTTGAGATAACTTTTTAGAAATTTTCAATTTTTGAAAATAAACCTATGAAACTACATGTTACTGTTCTAATTTTAATTATTACTATATCTTAATAGATATAGTTCTAGGGGAGGAATGAATCAATGAACATAAAACCCAAGAAATAATGGACATTAAAAACTTTGATACTACTATAAAGAGATATCAAGGGATAATTATTGGACATAGTTACTGTAGGATCTTCTGACTATAATTGACAACCTTAAGGGTCTATCAGAATGCTAGGACATGACAGCTAAATTAGCTAGAGCAACTGACTATCAGTTTAGAGATCTGGGTTTGGGTCCTGGTAATATTATGTATAATTCTAAAAACAATAATCATGGCTTTTTAGAAACATTAATAGCGTTTCCAATAATTTACTTAGTAAAGAAATGGTAATTTTAACCAGGACACAAACCTAAGTAATCTGTAATAAGTCTAATAATTACTTCACCTTGATCATTAATTAGGTAATACCTAATTTACATTTTTATTATAAAAGGATACTGTACTTTTGACAAAGCCTACAATTTGTGAAGCAATAACTAAGCAAAATTTTCAATCTTTTCCATGCCTAGTGTCAAGTAACTTGAGCTTGCGACTGTTATTCAATTTATGCTTTACTATTCTTAGATATTGTGGGTCTTTTCTTTTTAAACAAGACCTTATGGAGATTTCTCATCAACTACTTGAAAAAATTAAAGGATTTGAGATGGGTTTTACCATTTCATTTGCGCTCGTAGAAATTTTCAAATAGAAAAAATTTGCAATTAGTAACTCCTTTTCCAACTAAGTAGTGCATTGGTATTTCAAAGTGTATGGCATTGTTTGCTATAAGAATGACTTTGACCGACAGATTAGCAGCTTTGTTAAACTTTTTAGTAGTCTCAATTTCAAAATTTCCTTCAGGTATAAAAACCACTGGACAGAGTATTCCTCTTTTTAAACTGATGTATTAACACAACAAGAACAAACGCATATAGAATGTTGAGAAATTTGACCTATATGAACCATGTGAGTCATGATTCCTACCCATCAAATTTTTTTATATTGCATCTATAGAATTCTAAAAAACCCCCTTTCCGAAAAGAAAACTTTGAGAGAGTCTCCATTATCGAGCATAAGACCACTGCCAATAGTTTCCTGAGCAATATTTCTTATCAATCAATTGTTTATCTAATAAAAGATCAGATTATCACGAAAGAACAGTTCATTACAGCGTAATCTACTTTTTGAAGCAAAATTATGAACCCATGATTGGAACTTAAGATACATAGGAAAGGTTATGCTATGGTGTTTCACCAAAGATCACCTGAGCATTCATACTTTCTCACAAGCTGTGAGACCTGTTTAGGGATGTGAAAAACCTACAGGATTACAAAAAATAGGTTATACTACCAAGAAGTCTGGTGGAAATTTGAAAATATGCCAATATCCTAAGTTTGAACAATCCTTGGACTTCCCAAATGGCAAAGTATCTTTTGCAGGAAAAGGAAAAATATTTACTTTAAAATGCATTTCTTTCCTTTTTTGAATAAGGATCATGCAATGATACTGAGTGAACATTTAGAAATCCTTGAATTAATAGTAAATCTAATCGCAACTATCATTCATGAAGATCTTTAACTTTCACCAATCTTTCTACAACTGTTTGTTCCCTTCCTTTCCTTATCCATCCTCTTGCTTTTTTTCCTCCTGTATATTATCATTGTGCTGATAATGATAAGGGTAAAAAAGCAGGTAATTTTAATTTTATTATCTTTTTGTTGTTAGTGTGTGTATGCATGTTCATTATTTTCTTTATTTCATTAGCATTTAGAAATAATTCATAGTTACTCCCTGCTGTTAACTGCAAAGGTACACTCCATGTCTCAAGAATCATCATTAGATGATTAAGTAATGAAAATTTTATAATTATATCAAAATTTATTTTTCTACAATTTCAATTCCATCTAATATGATATTATTTATTCTTAGACAGAATATGAAGTCACTATTGGAAGTAGATAATCTGAAGAATTTCATGATTTTGTTATAAAAAAGGTACCTAGAAAATTTAAAATTTAATGCCTATTACAATGCAGTTTTCTACAACTGATCATTTTCTTATTTTTAGGTAAACCCTCTGATATGTGGGCTCTTGGGGTTGTTTTATTCACCATGCTTTATGGACAGTTTCCTTTCTATGATTCCAGTGCAACTCAACTATTTTCAAAGATTAAAACAGCCAGTTATGTCATTCCAAAGTAAGAATCCATTTTAAATATTGACAGTTTTGTCTTTATTGTAATACTGGTTATTCCCAGAAATCTAGTATGTTTATTCTATTCACACTGACAAATGAAGCTTAGTTACCTAAAGAATCTCAAACATGGCTCCATGTTTTTATAATTTCAATACTGCTTAAAGGGGCAAAAACCAAAGCAGGAGTCTAGATTGAAACATTTTTGAATAGACACTCTTCTTAGTTCTCTCATTAATCTCAAGATTCATTTGCTCATCACTAAATTATATAGTGTTGTATTATTAGTATTCTATAAATGAATGTTACGTCTTTCTTAAAATTTGATGGACCTTATGCTATGAGATGATTCTGAGGTAAACATATTAACATAAATTAATTTACAAAATACCCTTAATATTAATGATTAATATCATCATATTTTTTTTAGAAATGATTATTAATTGTTTTAAAATGTTTCATTAATTCATAGGAATAAAATGAACTCAGGAACTACTACATTGTTTCTCTTCACTTCTCTTACTTTAGATTAGTTGAAAATAAACTTTATTCTTTAGGAAAGAAATTTCATTTTTTTCTCTGTATTATTTAATGGCAATATATGCTGATTTATAAAATGAATCCAAAGAGATGTTTAATTATAATTCAAGTTAATCATTGAAATTAAATGGATTAATAGTTATTTCAATAAACTGTTTATGCAATTACTTACTGGTATTATTAATATTTTCCTTTTTATTCTTGGTTTAAAACAGGGATGGCCAAGTTTCAGATGATACAGTATCTTTGATTGTTAATCTTCTATTGTTGGATCCTGCTCGCCGTTATACTGCTTCACAAGTACTTGATTCATTGACATCAATTATTGCTGCTACTGGCTCGCTGCTCAAAGTTCATCAAGCATTATCATCCTCTGAAGAATTACAGGTTTCTGCTATAATTTTTTCTCGAGATATTAGATTCTAAGATTAAACTGTAAGAAAATATTGATAACAAATATCTAGGCCCTTTAGTTGATGTCATTAAATTATCTTCCATTTCTTGACTAACTGAATATTGATGTATAATATTGTTGCATTAAATTTTCAGGTTGTACCTGATATAGATGATTTGATAGAAGAGCAAGATTGTGCTTTACAGCAAAAGGCTATTGAGGAACATTTTCTTATGAGCCACAGGCCAAGTAGCTATAATTTTGCAATTCAGGTAGGGTCAAAAATTTCTTATGCTTCAGAATGAGAAATTATTTCTCTTACAATAAAACATTTATAAACATTACCCAAAAATGCTACAGTTGTTTTGGGAAATGTCTTATTCAGGACTCTAATGCAAGAGGAATTGAATCAAGTGCAATGCTATGGAGGGAGCCTCATCATGGAATGGAAAGAATCCCCAGCCATATCTCAAGAGATATTGTATCAGCTGCAGTAACACAACAACAGAATTTAATGCCTTCGATATATTTTTAACTATATTGATTTGAAAAATGAGAGTTAAAGTTGCATGATTCCATTTCTGAAAGAAATTTGTATATGTTATTTAAAAATATTATAGAATTCTTGCATCATTGAGTGATTAATAGTAGAATAAATAAAATTTGTAAAAATTTGACAATAATGGATCTAAATCCTTATAAGTTTTTTGGTGAATTTGTTATTGTTTGGTTTTAATAAAAGCACAATTTCTCAGGATTAGGATGAATAGATTGCTAAAAATCTAAGAGTAACAGAGATGAAATAGCTTCTGTAGTTAAAGAAGAAAATAAAATAATTGAAACTATAGATTAAGTGCAATCATGATCAGCGCCTTATTCTCTCCCCACTTCACTGCTATTTTCAATCCCATGATGCTGAAAATAAAAACGAATTTTTTGTACCTTACAAAATATAATTTCCTATAGTCTAATATCAGAATGTTTACAAATATTGAAGGTATCAAGTAAATAAGGCAAATTAAAAACTTGATTATAACTATTTTGTAGAAAATCTGAAGAATAAGAATATTCTGTGATTAGTCTAGCTCGAGGAAATGTGCTAACTACAATGAAGATGATAATCCAAGACATCAGAATTTACAGTCAAATTTAAGATTTTGCATTATTTATCTATCAACATCTCAGCCGATACAAATTTTAATAGGACCAAAAATTACTCTTTTTTTTTAAAGACAAGACCACAGGTTTATTGAAACAATACACACCTTAATGCTACACTGAAAATGCAAACACTGAACTTTTATACTTTCCATACTAGATATACCAGAACAAAATCTATCTCCATCAACATCATGATTATCTCTTGCTCTATAATTAAATCAAATAAATAGAATACATTAGAAAGAAATTATTTCTAATGCTATTAAAGTAAGAAAATATCAAAAATTCATTTAATTGTTTCAAGGAACATAGAAAATGTATAGAACTACACCAAATATACCATAGGTCAAAAATGCAGAGAACTATTTCATTGAAGTCATCCCCATCATTAAATCTGTGAGTCAATAATTAGATAGAGCAAGAAATCATCAGGACAGAACAAACTTCTTGGATTGAACATGCATAGTAATTCCAATAACCTTTCCTATTAAATAACTGAACTACATAAACACTGGATCAATATACAATTTATATACGGCTGCATATATCTTTATATAAGTGTATATATTTTATTTATATACTTTTAAGATATCTGTCCTTCAAACAGAACAAATGATGACATTTGAATGACTGAAGAAAGTTGGTATTTTCTTCCCTTTCTTGCTAACACATCAATCACTTATTGATAATTTACCTCTCCTCCCTATATCTGATAAATCAGGATAGATGTATACAAGCTCCACGTGAGAGCCCCACATCCATGAGGCTGAGTCATTTTAATCGCAAAGGGATAAAACACTGAAAAGTCATTAAGTCAATGATCACATGTGCGGTCCACAGTACCTTGCACTTGTCACTCCATTTGAGTGCAAGCGACGAGTTCCAGTCCCCTTGCTTCGTTCCTTCTGTGCTAGCTCAGCCCGTGAACACAGGAACAGGAGTGCTGCCCAAGGAGTGTGGTGTTTGAAGTCAAAAGATCTTACCTTTTGGAGTGTGTGTGCTTTGATAAGCTGAATAAAAGGTCCGAGGGGGAGAAACGAAATACGCCTTATCTTAAATCAAAAATCTTCCTCGATCAACGGCTTTCAAAAAATTATGACTTGATTAAAGAACTGATTCAGAAGGAATCTTCCTTCACACTCAATCAAACAATTTTGGATAATTTTGTTGAATTGAGATAAACCACTAGATTTTTATAAAAATATAAAATTCCATTTATTCAGCATTGTGCCTGCACAACGTTTTCTGTAAACTTCATTTGAATGAATTTTTGAGAAATTACTTCAATATGATCAATTATAATGCTAAGGTAAATTGACTAGTGTCCTTAACTGATGCCACATGATAAATATTTATGTGCCACTCAATCAAAAAGCCACACAAAATCATTTCTAGAGAAAGATAGAGAGTAATAACCACTTCACCTTTTGACAAGCACACCACACAGACTAGGGAACGCAATGTTTAATTGAGATAACTGAACCTACAGCAACATCACTATATATCTAGTCACTCTTTCCTGTGTTCACCAGCATTATTTTGACCATAAATTAGGAGCAAAAATCAGCAAGCCACCATTCAAGATGATTCCAGAGTTGAGACAATCAATAAGCAGGTGATATTTGATCCAGGAAGTCCTCTCTTCCCAAATATTTGTACACAAACTACTACAATGTCACTGATGGAAATTGCACTTATCCAGTAACCTCATTTCCACACTCCCTCACCTAAGATTGCTGCTCCTAATTTAGCATTGGAATTGCTCAGTAAATTTAAGTCATATCCTCTACTTTTGCCCACATCTGATTGTACCCGACTCTTTCCACTTAATAAGTCCATTATGGCTTTTTCTTCACACGCATACTTGCAGTCCAATTATTGCTTTTCCCTCAGCCTTCCCTTCTTTATGCAGTTCCTTCTCATCTTGAGATTAGTTCTCCTTCTCCACTTCAGGTGGATCTGTTTTCTCTTCAGTAACTGTAGATGATTGCTCTTCTTGGTTCTCATGTTCCCAATCAATCTCCTTACCCTTCACTTCCTCTTCTGGTTCTTCTTTTAATTGATCACTTGTTTCTACTTCTTCACTTTTTTCTTTGCTAGATTCTTCAGGTTGATCCTCTTGTGACTCCTCCTTAGGAGAAACATTGCTCCACCTTGATGGTCTTGTTCTCTCACCCCTCTTCTGTTTTTGAGAGGTTTCACTTGCCGGAGTTGTTGGTTGTTGAGGATTAACAGCAGTGGTAGATGCTACAGCAGGTGATTGAGGAGGAGCATCTTTTCTATCGGTTGGGGCAGCATCTTCTCTTCTTCTAGGTGGATCACGACCAAACCTTCCTTCACGACCCCCTTCATGATGAGGTCCTCTCCCTCCCTCCCTCTTGCCCCAGCCATCCCAGCCTTCCATACCATGGGGAGGTTCAAAAGGATAGTTACCACCACGTCCTCCTTCTCGTCCATAGAACATCTCTGGATCATCATAACCAGGGTGGAAACCTCTTGGACCATGCCCTTCTAACCACGGCCCTGTAATAAAAGGTTATCTTTACATTATGAAGATTATAAAATGTGACGTTGCCTAATGCACAATTTAAGCATTTATTGAAAGAAAATTTTTATGAAGCACTACAAGCAATTTTACAAAATAAATCAGAAGTATGGGAAAAAAATAAAAAATAACAGAGTGGAAGCTATTAACCATGCTTGATATCCACTACCTTATCTATAAAGCTTCTCGCTTGATATCCACTACCTTATCTAGAAATTAAAAGCAAAACAGAATCATACTAAATTAAATGCCTCTGGTAGAAATTACAGTACAAATTGGTAATATTAAAAAATATAGTAATGCATGAATCTATTTACTGTATGAAACAATTAACTTGGTACACACAAAATTATTGACATCTCAAACAATCTCATAGCAGTAAGACATCCTCTAACTTAAATTGATATTACTCACAAGGTATCATTAACAAATTTGATTGTTTCAATATTAACTATTCTTGCCAAGAACAGGTAAGAATGATGCATGCAAGTGAACATCAAGTAGAATCACACTTCAACAAATACATTCTAGTTTTTTTTTAATTTTGAAAATGTTTCATAAATTGCATAAATAAAAAAATCCCTTTTCCAAATGATATAATTACTTCACACAATTTTCAAGTATATTTTATCTAATATCCACAAAAATTATCAGACTGATTTGCTCTTTAAATTTTTTTGAAAAATTGATTACCGACACCAGAAGTTATTGTAATCAATGACTGTATAAAAACTGCATAACATTTTTGAAACTTTAAATTAAATGAATATTTTTTTCTCAAGCATCAGGATAAAAATCCTTTTTGATTCTCTCGCTTAGGGATTTACTAGAAACATACTCTCCCAGTTAAGAATAATAATTGAGCTTAGAGAGAATATTGAAATATCATCCAATGAAAAAATTGTATCACAAATCCAATAAAATTTTACCACACTTTTTATCTACTCTGTTTGTATACATAAAAAAACCTTCCAGATAAAATTAAATTAGTAACTGTCAGTTTATAATTAATCACAGTCATGGTTAAACTTTAGGTTTAGTGAAGAGAAAACTATTATTATTATTTATTATATATATATTATTTATTTAACTAAGAATTGATAACTACCAACCAATAAAATAATTTACAAGTAATTTTTGTTTTAATAATAATGTTATAATAACTACCATCAAGACTACACAGCGATTAAGTAGAGGAATTAGTATAATCACATTCAAAAACTCTAATTAAGGAAGAGAATTTTCATATTGCATGTATGTATATTTTTCGACATATGGCTGATGTTTTTTGACCATAACTGGAGGTGTAATATACCTGGATGCGGGTGAGGCCTGTTGGAATGGATAGGCCCTGGCCCTCTCATCCCAAGAGGGCCCCCAGGGTGATGGGGGTGATGATGTGGATGGGGACCTCGTGCACCAAACATTGGCCCACCTTTGATCAATCCCAGAAAAGAAATTAGCAATTTATGAAAACTGCATAAGGAGATAGCTACTCTTAGTCTAAGGTCCAATTCAATTAAGATATACAAAATATCTCTAAAAGAATAAGATGAGACCCAGACAGGAAGAAGACCACTTAGATATGATACCTTGGGGTTACTCAGAAACTTCATGACTATACTGAAGTTTTCAAACTATTTATGCAGCTTCAATTAAGAAATTTAACTTGTATCAAACTGTGTACCACTAATCCATGTAACTGTTGATTGATACAATTGGATGTATTCTGTGAGATGAACAAATCTAATTTGGCAAGATAGGTCAAGTTTCTAGTTCGAAACTGGTGTTATCCCTGGAGAGCAAAATGACCTGATCTGATGAGTGACTCAAAGAGATACAACAAGTGATCCTATCAGTTTAATCAAATGGAAAGCTGAAATAAATGATGTGTAAATAACAAGTCATTTTAACTTCAACTAAGACAAGAAATCTTTACTTATAATTTTAATAATCTTATAAGCTCAATCTACTACACGACTATTAACGAGCAATAGCCGAACTATTCAAATACCCATAACGGTAAAATTTAGAAATTTGTGCCACGTGAATATTTAGTTTTATACTTTAAATTAATGGCTGAACATATAAAACACAAAGAATATTAGGAAAATGATAATGATTATAAAATTGATAAATTAAAATAAGGAAATCTATATCTGTAAACAGGCTACTTTGAATAATCCAGCATCTCATCGAGGGAACTCACTCAGCCTTAGAGGGGAAAATGTTAATTCAGATCTATGTTTTTTGCCATTAGGCAATACAAAATAAATAATATTTAAATGTCTAATAATCTACTGAACTCAAAATAAAATTTTCTTAGGTATGAAAAGTCTATATAATGTAAAAGAATAAGCAAATTTTTAGTTAAGCCCCTTCTTATCTTTTGCTCGCAGGAGATATTCCAGACAAGGTAAATATATTTGTCCGATGCTTTGCAAAATGTGAACAAAATTTCATTCATGTCAATGAAGAATTATCTTAAATTGATGCTATTATATTCGGAATGTAATTAAAAAATTACTCAGAGACTATGTAGGTAACTCTTTATGCCTGAATGATGAGGTTACACATTATTATTATTATAACTTGGTCATGAAATAAGATTATTGGAACTACTAAGGCTTCTGTTCATCAATTCTTTAAATATATCTGTTTCAGAGAAAAAAATCAAAAACTTTATAGATATAAGGATCATATGTTGAAAGAAAATTATTGACATCAAAGAAAACAGCAAGCTCACAAAATCTGATAATTACAATTCAAAATAAATTGAACTTCACAAAGTAGCGTGAAAGATACTAGGAAAGGAATTTAATAATCCTATTACTCAGGCATATAATTAATAATTGAACAAAAGTGTATAAAAATAATTGACTTGTTAGCCAAATATCTACTTATCAAAACTAACAAAATTTCCTAAAGAAAAGCAATTTGTGCTGTAAAAACGGCATATAATTCCATCTTATTTCACTCCATATACCACATTTTTGATAACTTTTCCTCTTTCTTTACATAAAAAGAGAGCTCTAAGTAACAGCTACTTACTGCTTCAAATCTTCAACTGAAATAAATGGTACGATTGGACTTAACAAGTGCATTTATATGAACATGGCACTCTCAATCTCTCCAGGCAATCCTTCATGTATTGTGGTTGAGTTTGAGATATCATAATTTTTTACATTGCATTGAAAAATCTCCTTTTTATATATTCATTTGCCTAATTTTGGTGAGAATGATGGTGTAGATAATAAAGAGCAAACTTTTTAAATCCCTAGTCCTAGATACAATTTTTGGCTATAAGAGATTTTATGCTGCTATTTCAAAAGGTGACCAAACGAATGAAGCATACTGAAACAAGAAAGAAAGAGAGAAAACAAAAAATCACTGAAACCAAAACAACCTTACAAATACTTCTGATATTCCTTTTTTCTGATACTTAGTAGACTGCTGTTCTTTTGAACAAATTTCATTAGACATCCTCCAAATTTTGCAGAATAGGCCATATCCTCTACAAAAATGTAATATAATTATATCTAAATATCTAAAGCCTTTTTATCAGTTCACCTTTTATTAATTAAAATAAATACAATTTTACAAGTAAATTCCAATTACAGTGTTGCTAGTATGCTAAAATAATTAAAGATTAAACTCCATGTCTAGGATTTATGATCTGAGCGATCAGATGTTTGCAAAAATAGAATGGGTTTTGTCCCGTTGTAAATTAATAATCATTATACCTGTAGAGAAGTGTGTTCTTATGATATCCCTATAAAGTAATACAAGATATCCAATGAAGAATTTCATAAAAAGAGTTTTATTTAAGATTTAATATTCTGACAAATTATTACAGGAGTAAAGATCTTATGGAGTTATACATCATCATAATACATTTCTTGACTAAGAGTCTCTTATCAAATAAAAGGATTAACTAATATCACTGGAACTCATAGCAATATTTCTTTCTTTTGTAGTAAACATTGTTACTACTATCATCATTTTCACTTAATTTTAAACTTTTAAGATTCCAGCCATATGGCTTCTTGTGAATAGTATTTGACTTCCTAGTTCAATAGCTTTTTAAGATACTTATCTAAGAATTTATCCAACATGCATAAGATAAGTATCCATCAGGTTCTTTAGTTAAATGAGACTTATTTTGCTCATAATTACTTCAAATCTTGAAAGATAAATTTTGGGGATTTGTAAGGCTGGAGACTATTTGTAATAACTAAAGATATTACCTATTATAATAATTCATTCAGAGTAGGCATAATATTTCCAATGGAAGGAATACTCATAATAAATGAAAGCATAATAGAGAAAAAAAAGAAAATTCTTGAATGTCCATGAATGAATCTATTAACGTAAACATGATTTAACCTCTGAAGATTTAAAATTTATTATTTGCAGATTAAGTCAATTATTTAATTTCACCAATAATTAAAATGTCACCCTCTACCTTCAGATTAGATATCTTTGCACATTGTTTTTGTAATAAAATTTTCACTTATATGTATCAAATTTGAAAGAAAGTGACATATAGCAATTTAGAAAATGTTCCTAAATAATATATGAAGATAGAACATAATATCAAGATTTCAACTTCCAATACAAATACTTTCATGAAAAAATAGAATATCATGCCTTGGTACAGTAAAATATACTAAACTAAAAGAGGAACCCAAAGCTACTTGGTAAATCTCATTGGATTTAGTCCTCAACTGCTATCTACACCACAAATCCTCCATCAATCAATACTAGTTAGTTTCACTACACTACAATCAAACTAATGAATATAAAAACAGGTAAAAAGTAAATTTTCCTACAGTAATATTTATTGCATCATTATAATTATTCCAATAATAATTCAAAACCAACATAAGGTATGCTGCTTTATTCTTATTCCCATACTAAATTGAATTGATAAAAACTTACCTGGACCAATCATTCCTCTAGGTGGTGGGTGAGGAAGGAAATCACCCGGAGGTCCTCCCCGATGAGGCGGTGGTCCTCTTCCAAAAAATTCAGGAGGAGGTCCATAGCCACCACCTTCCATTCTCGGTGGCATCCGATGGTCATACTCTTCTGGATGCATGCGTGGAGGTTGCATTGGAGGAGGCTGACCTCTTCTCATTGGAGGATCAAACTCATTCGGAGGAAATGGAGGAGGTAAACCAGGATGGTGACCAAGAGGATCAAAGTCATCTGGATGACACAGTTCTGGAGGGAAATCATCAGGCCTCATCCGCACTAGTGAGGAAAAATTACACATAATTTATATGCACATTTCAGTTAACATGAATAAAATAATTTCAAACTATCATAAAGGAAGAAAGGAAGAAATGGTATTATGATGAGTTTATTCAAGTCTAACAAGTTTTTGAAAACATTTCAAGGAAATTTTAAGTATTCCATTTGCTAATAAAATTCTGTACTACTTTATTATCTTGTACTTAAAGCATGAATTCTCACTCTACATGAAACCCACATGTATTTGCACTCCCTCTATAAAGTTTTTCTGGATCAAAGGTGTACAGATTCCTTCAGTTGACTTTGACAAAAAACACCCAGGCCTGATAACATACAAATGCATATTTCTTTATATCTATACATCTAAATTATATCAAATATAACAATGAGTTAACATACCTCTTCCGTCAAAATCTTCTGCTGCTCTTGGATCAAATTCAGGAGGTGGCCTGAGATCATACTCTGGGGGTGGTCTATGGTCATAATCTGGAGGTGGTCTTCGATCAAACTCAGGTGGTGGTCTTAGATCAAAATCAGCAGGATGATGATCAAACTCTGGAGGTGGTCGCATATCATATGGATCAGGTCCGCCGCCATGCTCAAATTCATCAGGGGGAGGTCTTATTGGAGGTGGTCCCAAACGACGATGTAAATGAGGATCAAATGCATCATCAGGAAGAGCTCCTCCAGGAGGACCACGATATCCATCTGGAGGACCTCTCATTGGACCAAATTCACCCATCATACGAGGAGGAGGACCTAACAAAAATTAAGTTTAGTACAATTACTATACAGCAAAAATATATTGCCTGCAATCACTTATTTTTCTACAGGAGCTTATGATACATCTTTTATTAGATATTCTTAGAGATACCTTCAAGTTAATATTTCAATTTCTTTCTTATCTTTCACTATCATGCTACAATCAACTGTAGGAAGTTCTTAGAAAACAATACAGGATTTTGATTAAATAGATTCCCAACCATTGTTAAGAAAGTAGGAAGCAAAGAATCCTTCAACAGTATCTGAATGTTTTGACAAAAAATTTCAATAGCTAAAGCAGCTGCTAGAAAATAGAAAACTAGAGTTTGAGTTCCAGCTATCTATCTCTTCCGAAACATTTATTCCTTGTGTTTACCATGTTATAAAAACTTTTCTACATGAGAAAGGTTTTCCAAGCAAGAGGTGAAAGGATTACTTATCAATGTAAAAGTTTTTAATAAATTAAATGAACTTAAAACATACATGAAAGTCATAACATATTAAAGTAATGTTTCTAGATAAAAAAGCATCTATTACAAACATTTATAAATCAATTTTCAATATGTAAATTTAATCTATTTATTTAAATTAATTTCAATAATTCATCAACAAAATAAAATGCAAAACCTCAAATAAAAAAAAATGAAAATGAAATGAAAAAAAAAAAAAAAAACAGCTTGGTCAATTCAGAACAAAAATTTCCAAAAAAAAAATCAAGAATGTATTAATAATAAAATACTCTATCAAAGAGAGTACATACAATTCTAAGTTACATAACTGCAAAAAAACCTACCTCTATATCTGTGTGGACCTTCATGAGGGGGTCCATCAACCATAGGAGAAGCCTGCATTGGTGCAGTTGCTCCTCCCGGAAGCTCTATCATCTCTAGGTTAGGATCTTCATCATTGACATCAAGGAGTGGTCGTGGGGGAGGCATTGCTGCCAAAGGCACTGGTGGAGGAACTTGAGTGTTAGCTGGCAGTGGAGGGATGCTTCCTATTGAGCTGGGAGCATCTCCTCTTTCCCTCGAATTTGAGGGATCTCCACTAACAGCTCTTTCAGGGGTACCAGTTCTATCCCCTCGACCTCTTCCCCTTTCTCTGTCCCTGGCAAATGTACTGTGGAGTAAAATTGACATTATTAACAGATAAAATCAATTTTTTGGTCTAACAAAGCAAGGAGGGTTGTACATCAAGATGGGCTGACAAGGATAATTAAATTATCTTGTCTACTTTTATCAAATAATAACTTCTTATTTTCCAATCAATAATGTTCACAGAGCCATCATTTTACCCATTAACAATAGTTGATCAATACTTATTCCAATAATTTTATCCACTGATCTCCATTCAAATGTATTGTACGGTAATTTAGATCCCACATTCTCAGAATTGAGTATACGATTTTAAAAATTTTTTACATCAATTATCATTTTCAGATAAACAAAGGAAATAATATAAGGTGTTTTCATGTCTAAATTCAATGCTAATCATGTAATCAACCAATTTTCCCAAGCTCATAAATATGAAAATTAATTCTTCATATAAAATTGGAGTATGGAATGATCAAGAAATTCAACGGGAGAAGATAACAATTCAATACAAAAATCCTTTCATTAAGTATTCTCACAGATAGATAAATCTCCTCAGTCAATATATTATGTAATTAGTTAAAAATTATGATGAAATATATGGCTTCAAATTTGGAGATAATATTTTACCATAAAGAAACTTAATTTATTACATAAAGCCAGCCAAAAAATCGAATCAAAATTTTAAAAAATTTTCAACATTTTAAGAAGTAATACAAGTACAACATTTTAAGATAATCCCCAAGTTTCAAATCATTATGCAAAATATATTAAGAAATCCATTTCCTATTTCTTTAGCTGATTCAGCTTAACACGGAGTGAGGCATGTCTCACCCAGCTATCTGGGATGGTACTTGAGGAACACATATTTCATGGCTTACACTACTCGTATCCTTCATCTTTTGAGAATTCTGACAGATTTTAAACATCATAAACAGCTTCGTTTTGACAAGGTAAACAATTTATTATACTTTTGATGGCTTATTGAGAGATATTCATCAAGAAGATACCTTGTAGACCATAGGCTAATGCAAAAGAAAACTGTAACTCGACCATACTATGGCTGCCTCAGAAATATCTAAATTTAGGAAAAAATATTATTAAACTTGCTGCCTACACATCTGTAGGCATCTATAAGGACGTTTTATATTTTGTAGTTGTTATAATGGAAGAATTAGAGGCATAAATCATGTGGGAATGAAATTTTTATGCTAAGAACTATGACTGCTAGAGGTTGATGAGGAATGAGTGCAGCAGCTAAAGCAGTGCATGGGAGGGACAAAAATTTCATAGATTAATGTATTAAGTTTAACAACTTCTATGCAAAGAGTTGTCTATACATAACAGATTTAGTTTACTAGCCGATAGCAGCAGTGAGTTTATGAATTTTGATGGATATTTGTAACTGAAACTTAACATGCAATTTTCTCAAAATTTCGGTTTTTAAAATAGAATGTGTGCATAGTTGCACAAAAACTATTATAACTATTGAAATAATTTTTTTGCATACTTTTAGAACATTACTCTGCCTATTTGGTGAACCTACTAGAAATAATACCTTTAGTTAATGCTTTCTAAAATTATGTTTTTCATACACTTAAAGATATAATACACAAACGTAAGAACTTTCAATACCATGTACATCACAATTTCTCTAATAACATTTCTAAAAATTCCTTAATTTTCGACCTCCAAACTAGGTTCCCCCTTCATTAGAATTATTAAAAAGTAACTGTCACAAGCAGAGTATCATGTTAATCATGAAAATATAGTAGACTCACCGACCATCCTCTCTACCATTTCCACCACTTGCTCCACCATTAAATCCATGACTGTCATTTGCGAGACTTCGCAACCTTTCCAGAAGACTAGGTTTATCTCCAGGGGATGCATTTCCTGGATAACGAGAAGAGCCACTCCACCCCTCTCTTCCAGCAGCTTCCCTGCCATGATCCGGCCCTCCATCCCTTCCATGCCATCCTCTACCACCATCATCACCACTCGATCTGTCTCTATCATCTGATTTTTCTCTGTCACTCCATCGATTCGGTCTCTCTCTGCCACCTCTCTCTCCTCTATCACGACCACCCCTATCCCTGTCGTGATCTCTGTCCCGATTACGATCCCTGTCACGGTCTCTCTCTCTTCTATCCCGGTCCCTGTCTCGACTTCTGGTAGATGATTCGTCACCTTTTTCTCTTGTGGAATGTCGATGAGGATGTTGCATGTTAGGCAAGATTTGGTCATTCAACCTACAAAAAAAGAGAGGATATGACAATTTGTAAGGAATTTCAGATAAAAAGTGGCAATAACTTATTCAAGTCTACTGTTTGAAAATAATATATTATTTGAGTTTATCAATAGAAATTGAAAAAATCACTTTGATATAGTGATTATAATTAATGACAAAGTATCAAACATATGATGATCGTTCCTATTCAGATTTGTATAAGAAATTGCTTGATTTGATAAGATATTCAACTATTTTATGGGGAGAAAAGAATAGATCTTAAACATATTATTACCTGTAATCCAGATCTCGAACCTCCACTTTCCTATCTTTTTGATTTTTTTCTCCAATGCCATCTTCTTCACCAACCTCCATATCTATATCCATGTTAGTGGCACCTTCAAGATGATTTGGTCCTTTAAAAACAAATTACAAAGAAAATTAGTTAATCACTCAAATACTTTAAAATGGTGATTCCCAAAGTGGTCTACATCGACCCCTAGGGGTCTATGATAACCTGTAAGGGGTCTATGTCAACAAAAAAAATTGGATTGTTTATTTATTTTTATTTTGAGAAGTATTAATTTAAATTCAATTAATTAATATATAAAACTGAGCATATGTTTTTACTTTATGTTTTTTACACTTAACTTCACTGCAGTTAGACAATTAGGAAAAATCAGGTAAGTAGGGGGTCTACGCAAAAGGGAGAAACATGGCAAGGGGTCTATGACACAAAAAAGTTTGGAAACCTCTGATTTAAAATATATATGTGACAAAGCCAAGTATAATCCATAAAGCAAAAGGATGTTTCTAGTGTTTTCTTTACCCATTTATAAAGCCACAGTAAATAAACCACTTGTATAAATATATAACTAAGGATATTATTACTGATTGTGTTATAGAATATATAACAGACAAAAATTGTTAAGTTTAACATCAGTATTATTATTAAAAAACCTTAAAAATGGAAAATTGTTCCGCTGGCAAGGGTTTAACATTATTAAACATAGGCAAAACAACATAGCATAGAATTAACCAAATTAAAGCTAATAAACCATTTTCTTCTACAGAATTGGATCAAATGGGTTTTGTCTGGATTCACTATAATTTTATTTGTTACCATGTACAAGTAACAAGTGCTATATTTGTATTTATAAGATTATGGCTCCTGAATGACTCGAAAATAAAATTATCATATAAATTATTGAAATATTTACCTTGGTTAAATAAAGAAAGAGCATTCCTTGCAGCTAAAGCAGCAGCACCTACTGAAGGAGCCATGGTTGTTATTGAAGCACCAGCTTCTGATAATATGGCTCCACTACTTGGAGGAGGATGGCTAACCAGCAATGGTAAGCCTACACCCAGTGTTTGAGGGGTTATACTTGCGGCAGTTGATGCTGCTTCCTCTAATCCAACAGCAGGAGGAGGAGCAATCATTCCTGCTGTTGGCAGAGGTATTTGTGAAAGGGCACCTGCAAACATTGATATTTCTTTAATTAGATCTCTCACATTTTTCAAAGAAGTTAAACATAAACCTAACAAATACCCAGTTATAGAAATATTACAGTCAGCGAGTCATCAATGAATTGGTATAGACTATTTTGGTATTCTAGAAATTGCCAAAAAATTTCTATTATGCAAGACCTGAACCTTGCATAATAGAATGCATAGAACCTTGCAGAAATTTTAGAATGCACATCATTCTTTTACCAAGATCAATAATGATAATACCAATAAATGTATAGAAATTATCCAGAAATGGATAAATGTAATTGTAATTAAACATGTACCACAGCAACTAACTTTTACTTGGTCTTATATCTTCAAATATCATGTCAAAACAAATGTAAACAAAATAAGGGGGATGAGAAAATCTATAACAGCATAATGAATAATAAAAAATTGTTCACAGTAATTTTTGATTTTCTAAAACTCACTGTGTGGAGTTGTGCCAAATGGTGAGCTGACCATCAATGGACGATGATGATGAGCAAATAGATGTGCATGAGGATGATGAGGTGGTGGGAGCACCAGACTGTGAGGTGGTGGTACTCCAAGAGGCGGAGGCACGGCTGTGCCAAGGAGAGGTGGAGGGGGTGGTGGAGGAGGAGCACCACTAGCTGGTCCTAATCCAAGTCCAATGAGGCTTGTCAAACCTAAGAAAAATGTTATGAGCCAATTTATTAAGACCAATTTTTTAAAAACAAATATATTCACTGTTTTCTAGAATACTATTTAAATGCACTACTGATAAAATCATAGCCTCTTCACCAAAATTAATACTATTCAAACACTAACCCCACTATGACTTCCATTACTTATTATCACTACTCTAAATAACTTAATGACTCAAAAGTATACATAATGACAATGACTCATGCAAAATTTTCATCAATAACACAAACTTGAAATATACCCTTCAGTAGTAAAATTTAACTGTCAGAGACTATAAATAATGTACTTGAAACTGAGATGCATAAGATAAGACAAGAAAAGATTAATAATTAGGTGAACACGGCACAACTTTCCAGCATGATCTCAGTGATTTGCAGAAATGATATTTTCATTAGTAAAATTTAAGTTTTGTGGTATAATAATGTTTTTATATAACAAAATTAATTTCCTCTGGTTTGTGACGCCCATGCATATACTTATTAATTTCTCAATCATTAGATTCAATTACATGCTAGGCATGAGCAAATATATTAAAACCAGCGTACACAATAGAATATATGTACTTAATTACAAATTGAACTAAGCACCACGATGCATTATAAATTCGGTGGAAATGTTATTAACAAAAAACAATTGCTGGAAATAATTATCAGTTACATGGATTTTTAAAAAAACTTGAATAAAAATGATGTATCTTATTTGAAATGATACCTTACTTCAGAACACGATCATATTTAAATTTCAATATGATTGATAATAAAAAGAAACTTTTTAATTGAATAGTAAAATAATTGACTTTTTTCACATAAAGCAAGACAATTCAAAGGGATACAGCTGACTCATGATATCTTTGCCTTCATAAAACAAAAATAAATTAGGGTCATAGACATTAGGTGCTAAAGCTTTAAATGGAATAATATGTCATTCTGCAAAACTATAAAATCCTCAAATCATTAAATAAAAATAGCTTAATGGAATCAGATATTAATGGGAATGGACGAAAAAATTAAGAGATATAAACTATATTAGTGAGCATTGTTTCACTTGCAAAATTGAAAATGTAAAAACAAGGGGAAATAAATGTTAAACAATAGAACAAGATTGGTCTGATAGTAGAAAGCATCTGAATGAGGATTTAGAAAGGTAAACCATGAGAGACAAACACCATTAACTACCTATGTGAAGGATTACTTTTGAGAGATTAATACACAAAAGACAAGACTTCATATTGGATTTTTATCAAGTTCCAATCAAGAGTTAATAAAGGTAAACCTATATTACAATATTTACTAAGCTTATAACCCATATTATATCCATGAAATATTTCAAGAAAATCTCAATTAACATCGTTGCCTATTCCTAGCTGAGTCATTAACAGCTTAAAGAAATTTTTTAGCAATGCCAGCAGCAAAAAATATTTTTATTTGAAAGAGATAATATTGATAAAGTGAACTAAATTGTCAAAAACTCGGGGTAAAGTTTTTCTATGCTTATTAAATCTACAATGAATTAAATTCATAAGAAAATAAATGAATGTTTGATTTCATCAGGATATTAAAAAGTAGTAGAGACTAAAACTATGTTACCACCAAGATTAAGATGCATGGGATGGGGCTCAGTAAAGGCATACAACCCACTGTTCACGCCACAAAACAGCTAATTTTCTGGGATGCAAAAAGAGGCAAACCACAAATGCCAAAATTTACCGTGTTCACCCCGGCCAAGGTGGTGAAAAGATATCAACATACGTGGCACAGCAGTTTGTAGGCCAAAGGGTGGCTGAGGTGCCAAGGAAGGTGGGGGTAGTGATGGTGGAAGTGGTAGACCACTGCCAACCTCACCCAAATCACCACCTGCTGTGACTGTTGAGGCTGGAGCTGCAGCAGCCTGGGTAGCATCACCAATCACTGGCTGTTGAGGAGCAGGGCCTCCTATAATGCATTACCACATCTATGTTTCTATTTGTAATTTTCATGACACATTTATAAAAGCAAGTAAAATTTATAGTGATAAATTTCTATTAATCAAAAATTTAAGTATAAAAAATAAGGATCGTGTTTTAATTAGTTTATCTCTTATCGAGGGTTTTTGTATCCATTAAACTTTTCTTCAGGTCTTTGGAATAGATATGAAAGCACTAACAATTAATTGAACTCTCTGATAAAAAATATAGTTTAATAAAAAAGAACTGGTGTTTATTATCACAGAAGACTTGTTATGCTTCTGCATATAACCACAAATATAAAATCTGTTTGTTCAATGTATCTCATCTTGGTACAAAAACTTGCAACGTAATTATTAAATAAGTATTGATTAACATTAAATTAATTGTTTAAGAATAACTCAGTGGAATGAATACAACATTTTCAAAAAGAAAACAATTACTTAGTATATTATACAATTTCTTTTTATTTTCAGGACCAGTATTGTCACTATGGTGACATCCTCTGATGAGGAAAAACTTGAGATGTATGTTTAAGTAGAGAGCAAAAGGGGTGAGTGACACAAGTAGGTGGTGGGCAGGGAGAGGTATACAATAGTTAGGGAGTTACCTTTCCCACTCTGTTCCTTATTTAAAAGCACATGTTAAGCTTTTCCTCACCATAGAATGTCACCACCGTGACAAAGCCTGTCAGTAAATACTACGCTAATAAACGGAATATAAATAACAAACGGAAACTATTGATAGAGTGAAAACCACTCTGAAGCTCAAAAAGAAACATAATGCATGAATCAAAATTAAAGACGTGACCTTTAATAGCTTTAATTTTTGAATGATGAGGAATTTTTAATGATTCCAGATTTAATATTTTACACAGAAAGTAGACCATCTACAAATTAAGATTTAGAAGTTCAATAATGGTTGCAGGATTTCATAAGAATTAATTTTCACATTCCCTCTTTCCATGAAATAAAATAGTTAAAATTCATTTGAACAACAATCACAAACTCAAAAGTACATTTTTTTTCACATCACTAAAAAAAGTGAAAAGAAACAAAAGGAAAATGGAACAATAATAGTGCTATGATTCTATTCTTTAAGCATGAATAAAAGAACTTAATTAGGCAACCTAGAGAATCAAATTTTAGCTTATCAGAATAGCACATTGTAGTTATTTCCTTTACTTTATTTCAGAAAACATACCCGCTGCAGTAGCAACAGCCTCAGGTATAGGGATGAAACTTGGAGGTAATGCAGCAGTTGCATTTGCTGGCACTGGTACTCCACTTGCAGATGATACAGCAGCAGCCAGTGCTGCCACTTGCTGCTGCTGCAGTAAAGTTGCTTGCTGTACTCCTTGCTCTGTAGGATTTGAGAAATAAATTTATAATGATTACGTATTTTTAAAAAACAAAATATTTAAGGAGTTGAGATTCAAGCTTTCATTGGTGATGATATAAAAAGAAACAAATATATATATATATATATATTCTATACTTTACTACACAATTGGAGAATATGAAAATATTATTTTTTGTTATATTATTTATTAACCTAAATACTATTGAATATTCAGAAAAGACATTCACAAATAATGATAATATTCTTCTTAATTCACAAACAAATACTGTAGAAAAATAATTATTAAAAAATATGCAAAAATTATAGAATTCATGCCTTTTGATGTAACTTGGAGGTATGAATCCATCAGGAATGAGACAACTAACTAAGAAAAAAACAACTTACACTGTACCACCGATTACTATTATCAAAATACTATTACATGGAAATAAATTATTATATGTAAGAGAGTATGTCCTGGAGGTTGATTTTACCTTTCATCCAATCAGGTATAGTTTCTTCATCGATCATTCCACCTTCTTCCAGGGAATCCATATCAACTTCATGTGATAAGCGATTCCAAGGAATATAGGACACTCCTAGATCTACCTCCCAGTAGTCTTTCCATTCTTTGCCTTTTACTCCTTTACCTGGTGCCCAAGCAAGCTTGTAAAAAGAGAAAAAGAACATACTTCATTCACTTTTAATTACTTAATTTCAAAAACATTTTGTTACATTAAAGCATAAAATGTTTCAATAGACATATATTATTCAAATAAAATAAGAGTGTTTCATGCATAGCATAGGTTTGCTTTTCAACAATAACAATAATAAAATGTACATATAAATATAAAAAATTACAATAATAATAGTTTTGATAGTGATGGTCATTTTTTACTAGGTCAAATAGGTAGATGGATTTCCATAATATCATGCCAGAACATCTAGAGTTTATAATATAACATTATTTATATCTTAAAATAAATAGTAGAAAATGGAGAAACACATCTGTCTCACATAAATGAAAAAACAATGAGTGCAGATTTATAAAAGAAATAAGAGAAATTTTTAAAATATAATTTAAAATTATAGAAGGAAAATTATAAAAGGGTAATTTAAAAGGACAAGGTAGGGTGAAAAATTCTTTCCATATTAAATTAACGACTTACAGTTATTGCTTTTCCTTGAAGCTTATGCATTTTCAGTTTTGTCAGTGCTCTATAAGCATCTTGTCGTCTATTCATGCACACGAAGGCACATCCTCTTGGAGGTATTAAATCAATTGATACAATGTCACCATACTCTCCAAAGGTATCAGACAATTCTTCTTGATGAACTAATTTTGATAAATGTCCAACCCATAATGTTGTACTACATACTGGAAGAAAAATTATGCTCAGTATGTAATCAGAGAAGAAGCAGTAAATACAAAATTTAAGTTATGACTTACCACTCAGGTGCTCTTTTTTTATTGGTGGCAAGCCTTTCTTTTTACGCTCTCTTTCTTTTTCTCTCTCCTTCTCTCTTTCTTTTTCCTTTTCCCTCTCCTTCTCTTTCTCTTTTTCTCGGTCACGTGACCGTGATCTGAAGGAAACAATGAGAAGATACTTAAGTATATTATTATTATAAATGAGTCATACTGAGGGCTGGATTTACCAATAGGCTAGGCAGGCTGAAAGCCTAGGGCCTCGAAGTCCAGAGGCTTGAAATTCAATTTTGAAGCTTATGATTGTTGGTGGTCATTAGAAAGTAATTGTTGCATATTTAATTACATGAACTTTGCAAAGTGTTGAGTTGCATATTAATATGTTATGTTGTTTAGAGAGTAATCCAATTCCAAAAATAGGGGGCCTCACACGTGGAATAGCCTAGGGCCGTTCATGGACTAAATCCAGCCCTGGTCATAATGAACAACAGTTCATCCTTCTTGGCAATATAAAAAGGTTTTACAAAAACCAAAAAAATATGATAATTTAAGTTGCTATAATATCTTATCATCTCCCACATTGAATGGGAAAAGGCAAAATAAGTTTTTGATTATCAATATACATATACCTTCGCCTTCTTGATCTCGATCGGGATCTAGAGCGTCTTCTTCTTCTCGAGTCTCTGGGTGATCTAGACCTACTTCTTCCTGTTCTACCACTTCTTCTGCTTCTACCTCTTACAACCGAACCACTTCTAGAGCGACTTCTGTCTCTACTGTCATCTAACCCTGATTCAAGTCCAACAGACATCCTAAAACATCAAATTCAAAATATTAATTCAATATTATCAATTACAATATCGGGGAACTAGAGGTATGTCAAAATCAAAGATGATACTGCAAAATCACTAAAGTATACAATAACTATTACTGATTTTTTCTGATGGAACTTAACAATAATCAAAGTGATGAAAGTACAATATGCCTTTGTCCATTAATGATAATTAAAAATCAACATACAGTAGTAGATTGCCTAATGTTGAGTTGATCGCTCAAAACAGGTTGGAGATTTTTAATTAACTTTATTTATGGATGCAGACATACTGTGCTCCCATCCCTTCAATAACAAACTACTCATTATCCAATTGCAGATGAATTTTACCCATCCGTGAGGTCAACAACTTCAGAGGCATCTCCTCCTTCACCATCTTGTCTTCCCATTGAATGACCATCACCCATAGGAGTTGCTGAAGCCATCAAAGGACCAGCAACAGCGGCAACTGTATTTAGATACCCAGATGGAGGGATACCCGGAGCTCCAGCTGTGACCCCCATCAAAGAAGAATATGATGCAGGAAAAGTGATTGAACCACTAGAAGAACCAATCAATCTCACTGCACCAGATACTAAACTATTTCCTTGAACCCCAACCCCAATACTCATAGAAAGACTATTGGTTGAGGATACTGATATATCTGACCCTGGAATTAATGCTGAAGGCTTCAGTTCACATTCCGAGGCAAATGGAAGATTCTGAAAAAGAATGCAAAAAAAACCTTGATGATCATCTAATAAGTAAAATTATAATTTTTCAATTGGTAATTTCCTTTATTTAATTTAAAGTAAACAGCATTAAAATACACTGAGTACATGATTTTAAAATTTTGGTGAAGAATTTTTTCAAGGAATCATTTTAAGAAAAAGTATTATGTAACTGCAAAATGCCATTTATCTTTAGAGTAAATTTACTATCCTTATCAACTTCAACATGAAATTTTAAATTTAACTCTAACTACAATTGACGGGAGAATTTTTGCAGCAAATTAAATTTCAACAACTAAACAAATCCAATTGAGATGAAAGAGCAATGAAGAGATTTTTTACATTCAAGAAATTTCTGCTCTTTATAGGTTTAATAATAATAATGTTAATTATTGCGGGCTAAAGGAACTTACAGGAATTGTTTGTGCTAAATGCTTATCAAATTCTTCCTCTTGCTGTTGCATTTCTTGTAGTTTACGTGCTTTCTCTACTGCTTCAGCAACTGTTGTTGCATCCATTACTACTTGTGATGAAATGGCAGAGCTGCCCTTAACAGATTCAATAACACTGCCCGAACCATGGGTTACTGACATGGTTTGCTGAAGGTGATGAAGCTGTCGCAGAACCTCAGGATTTGAGAGAATACTGCAAAGATGGAAAAATTATGTTTGCAAACTATATTTCTAAATCAGAGAAATCATACTAAAAATACAAATGTGGGAAAGAACATTTTCTAGAAATTTCAATAATTAATCAGAAGGAATCTAACAAGAAAATAGTACAGTTATATCAGAGATTTGAAACTTTTGTTACTGAATAAAGGACTATTTTACCTTCCAAGAGAATCAATTGATGCCGAATTAGAAATTAGCTGTTGTGTTTGCACAGAGTGATGTTGCTGAATATTATCTGCAGAATTAGGTATATTTCCAACGTCTTCATCTTCTTCCTCCCCATAATCAAAGTCCAAAAGTTTTTTGTCAAATTTGACCTGAAGAAAAAATAAATTTATAAAATTAAGTTTTCATATTACTTTGTACAATATTATTTCATATTCTGCAGATGACAATTACATAACAAATTTGGACTGACTTGAACATCTGTATCATGCTGCTCAGTATGCTGATTCTGTTGTTTAAGTAGTATTTGTTGAAGTTGCTGTAACTGTTGAATGACATTAGGATCCACAGGCATACCTTGAGATATGTTTGAGCCAGCTCCAATATTGGCACCAGCTGGAGTCTGAAAAAAGAAATAATTACTTCATGAATCACAGCTAAACTAGTGTAGTAAGCTATAACAAAATACTATAAACAAGACCCAAAATTTGGAATTTTCAACAAAAATTGCTAAATGCATCATATAGAGAATTTTGGATAATTTCAAGCATTAAAGAAAATCGTTAACTGTAAAAATAATAAATTTTAAAGTATTATTCATAATGAAGCTATAGGTAAAATATCTTTCAGGAAGCTTCTTTAGCACAGAACTGGAAGAAATTAATTTACGTAAATATTATTATTATCTCACATGAGGAGGCGTTTTTGTTGACGATAAGTTCTGCGTCGGCGTCCCATTATTAGCTATTGCACCGTTGTTGTTCACATTGGTAGCAGCATTACCACCAGCAGGCTGGTCTTTATAAGCAGGATGATTAGGATTTGCCAAATCAAACAACGGCTGGATAGTTTCCGGAGCAAATACATTGTTTTTCTGCCATAAGTTTAGCACACGAATAACTCGGCTCTAAATATAGTTTAAAGAAAGTAATTCATTAACACTTGTAAGACCTATAATACTAATATAAGAAATTTTTGGAAAATACAATACCTTTTCTTCAGGGGGACACTTAAAAAGGTTAACAAAAGTTGTTTCGATGTTTTTAGCAAACCTAGGGGCGAAAACATCTTTATCCGGACCAAACTGATGCCGCGACTGTCTAACGATTGAGTCGATCACATACAGTCCTGGAACTTTGTACTCAGGTTTACACTAACATAGGGAAAGGAAAAATTTACATTGTAAGCATTATAAACTTCATAATCGGCTTGATGGAAGACATAAATATCAAAGACCAAGTATCAACATATGCGAAACGTACATTGATGTAAACATTATCGAAAAGCTATTTCAATCTACCTACCTTAAGAATAAATTTCTCGACACTCTGCACGACGTGTTTGTAAAATTTGATAGCTTTAATCGCACTCTTAGTTATAGTCGTCATTTTTACTTTAGAGATTGGAGGTTTCACCTCATAGAGGGAAGATAACTGAAAAATTAATGAAAGTTCAAAGTAAAAAATTGCGAAAGCAAATGACTATGGTTATTTCATAAACTCAATACAAAATGCAAGATCACTCAGAAGTATTTACTAAAAGAAATAACTGCAACCCTACCCCAATTTTTTCGGCAAGATTATAGCAAGATATACAAACCTCCGAATTGAAAGCTTTAACCACGTCCATGTTTGTTTCGTTAGCTAAACTTTTGGCCAGTTCTTAGTTGAATAATAACAATTCAAGTAACGAAATTAAGCATATTTTCGCCGTCGGCTTGTGACAACATGCCTCAAAATGGCTGAGCACCCATAATGCAATAGACGCACTGAAGTTTGGGGTCACGTGACCCCAGAAAACAAGCAAATACGAATTTACCGAAGCTAGCCATCTTGTCAAATCACATCTAGCGGACTATTTACAATCGTTCGTTCCTAGTTAGCTAAAAGAATAAATAATTTCAGGAATTCAGGTTTTTTAAAGAGGGCAGTTGCTACTTTTATTAAGGAAAATGATAAAGGTTATGTTATAAAATAAATACAATAATGACATTTTTCATTCATTATTTATATCAAACAAAACGTTACAAAAAGATTTTGCATACAATCACAATTATTATCAACATAACTCTCTCTCACTCACACATTATTAGCTGCATTTGTATGATTCACTCTGGTGAGAAAATTGAACACAGACTACCTTTGGAAGGGGAGTAACGAATTTCTCTCTCCGTAATAACTACCAATGATCGTTTCCCAGCAGAATTGAAATTATCTGGGTTTTCGCAGAAAAACATCACTGGAATTGTACACTTCACCTTATTTTCTGTATAAATTTAAGAGTTTTGAAATAAATAATATCAATACCACTTCACTTTAAGAAGTAATAAGGTAAATATCAGTCCCTGAGTAGTGTTCTACTGAGTGCTCTGGCACGGGCAGTGAGTTTTCGTACCCTACCTCTGCTACTTATACTTATCGGCTGAACACCATCTTCTGAATCGTTATTTGTTCCGTCGTCCGACCCGCCATTTATTTCACTTTCATCCTCATCACCATCGAAATAATTCTTTCGTTTACCACGAGTGGGTCTCATACTCCTACCTGAGGATTCATTGTTAATAGAATCATCTTTTCTTACTTTAGTTTGTCTTTCAGTAGTCCTTTTGCCTTTTCCATTATCATGCATATAATCTTCATCTTCACCCTCACTGTCCTCCTCCCCTTCCATCGTCATATCCCGATAATAAACTCTCTGTTTACCTCTGTTTCTGGTACTTATCCTAGATCTAGTAACGCTGGGAGTCCCTTTCACATTAACTGGACGCAAACTTCGGTTAACGGAAGAATTACATGATTTCTTTCTTCTATTAGACAAACTTGATTTCCTCCCGCCGTAGTCTTCGTCGTCTTCATCGTCATCCTCAGAAGATGTAAGTAATTTACGCTTTCTGCTGCTAGTCCTACGCTTATTTTGGCTCATTTCCTGCTCCTCCTCATGGTCACTATCGTCACTAACTTCATCATCTTGTCTTCCATTCACACTTTCTTCTTCATCATCATCGTCGTCTTCACTAGAGGAGGTATTGGAAGGAAAATCGTCCTCAAGATCTTCAACTAAAGAAGTTTTACTCTTAGATGAATGACTAGCTAAATTATCCTCTTCGAGCTCTTCATCTGAAGCTTTCCTACTGTTTGTAACTTGCACTCTTAGTCTCTCCACACTCCCATTTGTTTCACTACTACTACTTTCAGATGTGCTATCCTCTGATATAGTAAGTATGTGATTTTTTCTCCTACTAGATCCCTTAACATCATCTTCATTCACACTGTCTTCTTCTTCATCACTTTCCCCTCCGTCTTTACTGTTTGCTACCATAGAACCAGATCGTAAACCATTAACAGATGGTCTCAGAATAGATATACGTCCATTGGAAACATGATTGCCAGCCATTTCTATTAAAGAAAGACAAGAACAAGTAACAGTATCAATGTACTACAACCATAGCAGTATTCTAGAATAGTTTGAAGAAAACTACTGTGAATGTCCCAAGAAAATATACAGCGAGAATACTTTATATTCCAATTATTATAATATTTTATAACACTTTATACAAGCTTGAATTTTTGTTTTAAAATAAATTTACTTGATAGAAATTTGAGTAATCTGATGTTACCCCAATGAATTTTTATCAGGATGTTTATGGAAAAAATTTTTTCAACCTTCAGTCAGTGCACGTCAATTTTGCCAAGCATTCACAGTCCACAATCTTTACCCAATAAGACAATTTATCAAATTATTTCATACATAACAAAGCTTATTTTGAAATATTTTCCAGCAAAGCAAATGTCAGAGAAAAGGAAATTTTATCAGGATTACATATATTTTTTCTTGCTTTTCAAAATATTGGGTTATCAAAGACAGCAATACAGACATAACAGTTAATAGTTAAACAGAAGTGAAAAAACAACAGGATTGGGACTCAAACCCAGGTTTCAAACTGTTCGAGAAGGTATTGTAATAGCAATTATATGTCATGGTTGATTTAAATAAAATCATTACCATCTATACACTCAAACTCAATTTTCATAAGCCTCTCTGATTGAAAAATTCTGGATGAAATTGAAATAGAACAATTTAAGATGTTCAATTCAAATTCATAAAACACAACATTTTAGCCTCAAAGAGTTAACATACCTGCAGCACTGACTAGAGAGGCGATTCCACTATGCACAGGGCTGAAATTTCCTTCAGATGACATGGACTGGCATGCATCTTGAGATGTGCTCTCAACAGATTCTATGCCAGCATTCTCTCCATTAATGTAGTGATTTTCTCCACTGTTACTTCCTTCGCCTAAATTTAAATGGCCCTGATTTGCTTCATTTCTCCGAGCAGCAGCTGCAGCAGAACCTTTCCGTTTCACAAGTCCTTTCCTTGAGCCACTTTTGGTTCCGTTGCTATCACAGATCTCATTATTTTGTACTTCAATTTTTCTACTCCTACTAGAGATCACCTGGTCAGTAAAGCCTCGTCTTTGGGCCAACTGCCACTCACTTAATACACCCCTCATTTGCTCTTCAAAGAGGGCTGAAAGGCGTATGGTCATGGAATATATCTGAAATAAAGTAAAAGTGTTGAAAGATATTAATGATTACTTTAACTTATTTCAAGGACCTGAAATTCCCAGTAAAGCAAAATTTTTCACGATTAAATTAAAGTTTATATGTAATGGAACCAGAGGGCATAAACCTAAAAATTTTCCACATAATACAACTTTTGGCTTTCCAAGTTACATTAAATCATAGAAATCTAGGTATATAAATTATTACTTAAACTGAAGAATCATATCAAAGTTACAAGGAATTTATACTTTACCAACATTTCAATATATTTATTAATTACGTAGAAAAAAGATAGGATAAAAGTTGATATTACGCAGGACATAAAAAACCTAATATTAAGCTATCTAAAGAAAATAAAAACAAGTTTTTTAAGAGCCTATAAGAAATAAGATTCTCACAATCATCAAATCAACCTATCATATACTATTATAAGCCCTTCTGAATCTAAGAACTTTTTCCACCAAGTAGATTATGGCACCTGCAGCTCCTACTTTTCATGTACTGTCTTCATACCTTTACAAATTTCCAAACTTTAAATCAAATTTCAATCAAAATTTTGATATTTTGAACTACATCTTATATATTAATAGCGGACAATGAGCAAGGCATCTGAGAAAAATTACCTGAAACTGGAAATAAACAGCAAGTACAAACAGTATTTTGAATGAATTGAAAAAATAGCTAATGAAAGAGAAAGTAATGCAAGCAAAGACTGGTTTTGTTATATATGATGCATGAAATTCATCATCAAAATCTACTATGCTCAAGTAAAATTTCAGTGAACCTTTTTCATTCACTCATTTTCTGCTTCACAGGGACAAGTAATTCTACTTGGTAGACATAATTATTTCCCAGCATAGAATTTAATGGGCACAAAATCAAAAAGAAAAAGGATAGCAAAGAGTTTTTGCAGGTTCCAAAAGGTGAACAGCATTTAAAATTTAAGACAATCACCTAAGAGAATTCTAAAGAATCAATTCCCATTGAATTGAAAGCCCAAGCACCCTAAATTGAAAATCAATTATGCTAAAGAATATGCACAGTATTTAATAAAAACTTTAATTTTCAAAGAATTTAATAAATTTTAAAATTTGTTTAACAACAATTCATAAAAATTAACTAAAATTAAGATTAAATGTTTCTTTTACCCTAGAGCGCTTATTTGTATTATAATTCTTAGAATTTATAAATATCAGTCTCATGTCCTTCCTAAAATCCTGAGGAGATGAATAGGCATCTGTAATTAAATTATCCTTCACTGTCTGAAGATCCATGGGAGTCTCAACAACATCATAATAATCTGGATGTTCATCACCATTTACTGGTTGCCTGAAAGAAGAGAAAATTAATTTAATAATCTTTTGATATAGTTTTAGATGGACAGTACTTTCCTAATTTGAATGAGGATTATTTTCTAACTTTCAGTAAAATTAGCAGTTTATCAATTCAGATAAAAGCATTAATTTTTTCGTGAAGACTCTGAATCACTCTAATGGTAAGTGGTAAATTGGTAAAATACCAATTTAAGTAAATGTACACACTATTAAGAAAATGTAAACACTTAGAGCCTTTACAGATAAAGTACAGAAGTTTCCTTAGTTCAGACTATCATTTTTTAGGGACACTATTCTTCTTTTTTCAATTTGGGGAATATTTTAAAACTTGAATACACCCTTTGAAATGGATTCATAAAATAGATATAGTTGCTTTCTTTTTTTAACCCTTTGATTCAATTGTGTTTTATTCGTGAGGGAAACATACATTCTACAGCTCAATTGAAATAATATATTTTGGTACATTAAAGCTACTTGAAGCCATTTGTATTTCATCCCTCTGATTCAATAAATGAGCTGCGATAATTAAATGTTAGATATCAATTCAACTTTTAAAAACCTCAAAACTATTCCATGAAATCTATAAAGTTTTTCTATGCTCTAAAGTGGATAAACATCTGATGAGAGAATCTAAAGGGAGATAAAATGAAAGAATTTATAATTTACCTCAATGAATTTATAAAATGACCAGTTTCGTAATATCACTTATTTCTTTTCGGCAGAAGATTTAAGACATTCTCATCAATTAAATGTGGAAAAGTAGAAAGTCTTCATTTTCATTTTATTATGGCTTTTGATTGCCACGATATCATAGCAATTTAAATTGATTTAACTACAGGGAGATGATAGTTCCTTAATTCTTTAAATCCAGCAATAAATTCAAATACTTCAGCTTTATCTAAAATAATACTATTTATAATTTATTTAGTTAAAGACTCCTGGACAAAAATTCACAAAAATTAATAACCGAGCATTTCTAAGTAAAAATTGAAAAATGAATTGAACATACAAAAAGTATATGAAACATTTCATGATAACCAACCTGAATGGTTCAGAATCTTCACACTGCCACAATGAATCCAAAAGTTCTCTGCATCTCCTTTTCCAACACCAAGTTCCAAGATGTGGGGCCTGAGAACTGGATGACTCCTGAGTTCCAATTGAGCTTCCTCTACAACTTCTTCGAAGGCCAGACACACTTGGCAAACTTTCCTCTGACTTGTTACTCATAGATTCTCTATACCTTCCAGCTTTTATAGCTGCAGTCCTTCGGGGACGCTCTGAAATCACTGTACTTGGAAGCCTAGACTGAAGATTTGATGCTTCATCACTATCTGATGCAAATTCTTCTCCCACCGTTCGAGAAAACCTCCAACGAGAAGATGTTGACATTGTAGAAAATCGACTCCTCCTAGCAGTACTGCTACTGGCACTACTACCTGGCCCACCATCGTGACTAGTTGTTCTCTTCCGTGATGGTCCAGCACACTCTGAATCGCTTTCAGAAGAGCAATAATTGTCAACCAGAAAGCGATATTCACTTGAGACATCAGTCAGGTTATGTTCCCTGGAAAGAAAACATTATCAGCTATAAATTGAAAAATAGATGAATAATTACAATAATACAATAACTCAATGGTATTCGTTGAAGTCCTTGTTTCACATCATATGTATAGAAGAATTAACTCCTTCCTGATAGGGAGTAAACCTTATTAAATTAAACCTCTAATTAAACTCAGATTTGCTTTTCTTTCTTTCTGAACTTGCCTTTCAGATGTTAAAATATTGAAGAAATACATCAAGGAGTACTATCAAAGAAAGGAACTGACATACTTAAGGCAGTTATCTAACTTCTTGTCATAATAATTACATGTAAGTCTTAATCAAAATTTTCATTTCATTTCAAAGACTTCACAAAAGTAAACAACAGGGTATACAAAATAACTCTTAATTATGGATTGAAAAATATTTATGCAAGTTAAAATCAAATGCCTTGAAAAGAGAAGGTATTTATACTCTTATATTAATAATGATTGAAAGATGATAAAATGTATGTATACTCACTTTATTATTCTTAGACAAAGCTCAGTTACTATACGAGCTTGTTTCACAATCTGACTTCCTGGCTCATTGAATTTCTCTGCATTTGTTGCTATGTATCTAACATCAAACTGAATAGAAGTAACTCTTCTATAAAAGCGATTCTCCAATCTTGCCTGAAAAAGAGATAAAAATGAATTCTTAACAAAAACAATCTTCACAAGTACATTAATTTTTAATTATTTATTAATTAAACTTAATAGCAACTTAAATAATACAATGTTCACAGATTATGTTTGCTATATATTATGCCACAAATTTAAACCTTATAACTTGTTTAATTTTCTAACCTATACTAGCATTGAGAACATTGTATCCAGAACTTAATCAAAGAATTACCCCAGCTTTACTCCATACATTCCACTATCATACTATGTAATATCAATTGTTCAGAAAGGAAGGAAGAAAATCTTATGGATATTGCTTACCTTGATAGTTGAGAGATCAATAGGATATTCAACAACCATTGCATAAGTGGGATATCGGTTTAAGTCAACAGGAGCTACGAAAGGTTCTGCAACAGACAATGCCATCACTTGAGTTAAGCCTTCTAAAATCCTATTACATTCTGCTTCCCTTTGCTCCTCACTCCTATCATTTTCATCATCTTCATCTTGACTGGTTCCAGCTTCTACATCACCCCATTCACCCATACTTGGTTTGTAGAGCATGCTTGCAAGCTCTTCAGGAAGTACAGGCACTGCTCCACCAATTTCAGAAGGCATTCCTAAACGAGAGAAATAATATTATGCACTTAACAGTAGTCAACATATGGTTAACAGTAATCAAGTATGATATTAATAGTAACATAAATTAACAACTAATTTAACTTTTCAAGAGTTATTCATTTAATTAATATATTATGAGTTATTTACAGTTTTATGCTAACATAAACATGTATAAATTGATTTCCAGTTATTTGATGCTCTGTCATTCTTGAAATTTAAGGAAAACTTTTAACTAAAAAGAGTTCACAGAAACAATTTAAAATAATGAAAATTAAAAAATGACAAATTTGAAATTCTACAGAGAAGTAATTAATTCTTTACTAGAAAATTATACTTAAACATCTTATTTTTGCTCCTATTACGAATTACCTAATTGTGATATATTATTTTTTACAGAAGTAAAATGACAAGACTTACTACTTTCACTGATAGGTTCAAGATCCCATGGACTCATACTTTCATATTCACCATTGTCCCACCGAACACGGAAACAAAGAAAGACTGACTCTTCCACAGGTGATTGAGACTCAATCTCTCCCGACCACCAACAATCATCAATCATACAACGAAAACGATCACCTGAAGAGAGGAAAAAATATTACAGATGAACAAATAGGAGTTTCTATAAATGAAAAATATAGTTAGTCTTATAGTTTATGGATAAGATTTATTTCTTTTAAAACTATTCAACATAATAAAAATATTTTCAACTTTTGGAAACAATAGTTCAAGATTAATATAGAAGGAAAGGAGCTATAAGGTAAACCCAACAAAATTTCTGACTCATAAAATGATATTATTTAAAATAAAGTGATCCTTTTATAATACTAAAAACCTAACATCTAAGAAAATCATTTGAATAACCATTAACTTTCAATATTAAATTAATAAGGAAGCTATCTAAGGAAATTCAACATTGAGGCTAGTAATGTCCAATAATTTAGAAACATACGATTACATGAAAGGACATACTTCAATAATGAAAATTAATACATTTGATTATGAGCATAAAGAAACATATTATGACCAGACAATAAACAATTTTCATATGTAGTGAGCACTTGTACAAAGAGTAAGTTTCCAATAATAGTTTAGTTACCATTGATTAAATACCATATCAAGAGGTTTTTATCTATTCGATTTTTGCCTACTAAAGTCCATTATCTATCTACACAAACATTTTATGCTAAACTTTAAATAATAACATCTACATATTTACCCTGCGAGCCGCCTTTTGGCGTTTGGCAGGGGGTGCATGCACCATGACTATTCCCCTAGGTGATTATTTTCGTGAATAGTCCGCGGAAAAAATGAATTTTTATAATGCTAACAAGCATAGCTTTACATAAAAAATACATTTTTAACATACCAGGCTTCCAGCATCTTGCCATAGCTGTGTCATAGGTTTGCCGAAGCACAAAAAAGTCTAAAACATCAGGCATATCATGATACTTTACTGTGAAATTATCCCCAGTCAGAGCACCATTTTCAGGATCTACTAGAGATAGCTTCAAGCAGCAAAGACGTGGAGGTCTTATTTCATACTTTATTCCCACAACCTTTACTAGCTCTTGCTCCTAATGAATAAATTCAAATGAAATTATTAAAATAGTTGTGTTTTAGAGACACTTGTATTCTTAAAAATTTCTAATTCCATAATAAAAACTCACTCTAATTTGACAATATGCCCAAGGCTCTGATTTGGGTCCAATCTCATAAACCTTTTTTGAACGCACAGCATTCAGGTACATGGAGTGACCTTGTTTAAAATAAATAACTTCGTCACCCATTTGAGGATAATAAGGTGCCTTTCTCGGTATAACTTCTGAAAGCCACTCTGGGGGGCGAAAAGGCTCAGGAACTTCAGATAAATATGTATCATTGCCTTCATTTGATGCCTTCAGTGCAGATATCCTGGATCTGATCTATAGGTGAAAGAAACATATTTCACTTACAAAAAACTCGTAAATAAAATTTAATGATTGGGGAAAAACTATTGACTGTAAATATAATAGGATAATTAATAGGTATTTTTTTCTAATAACATATAATAACTGGATTCTTTGAAATGACATTAAACCATTTGATGATAGGAGTATGAATGACTTTCTCATTACTAATCTTTACAACTTACTGTTTCCTTCTTCTTTGGCAATCTTTTTGACTTTGGAATTGTATCCTCATAATCAGAGCCGGAATTACTCATCACATCAATTTCCTCATCTTCATCTTCGTCGTCATCTTTGGAACCAGCTGAAACCTTTTTTGTTTGAGTTTTGCCATTCTGCTTCTTTCTCTTTTTTCTTCCATTTCCTCCAGCAGCAATCATCATTATCTTCCGAGATCTAAAATTATTTTTTAAATTAAAATTTACTTTGCTTTTTGTTTTGTTGCTTTTACTTTGTCAAGCTAAAAATATTTGTAAACTTAAAGCTGAACTAAATAAGACGAAGTAATACAAAACTAAAAGAAAGTAAAATATATTGAACCTTCTAGCTGTGGCGACTGATGGCTTTCGTTTACTCCTCTTTGGAGGTTCTAAATTTATTCCAGCCTCAGCAGTCCAATCTGAATATTCTGAAGAACAATCCTTGCCCCCTTTCCCATCACTACTGTCACTATCAATGTCTGAATCAGAATCTTCACTACTTGATGATAAATGAAATGGATCATCCTCTCCAACAGCAGATGAAGATTCTGGACTAGTATGCCCAGCACCTTGTTCACCTTCACTAGCAACTCCTAAATTTAAGATATATTTGGGATGTTTTTATCATTAAAGTGAGATAAGTTCAACAAACAAGCACTTTTAATTGAACCCACTTGCAAAGAAATAGAAAATATCAACTCTTTCAGGAAAATATCGATAAAAATGGTTAATAAAATACATTGTTATATTTTTATTTAAATAACGCTGCCGCCAGGCTTATGCCTAACTGTAGCACCACCCCCAAATGAATATCCCTGATTAAATCTCCAAGGATGAAAAAATTTTTATGAAATTCTTTAAATGAAAGAATATTTCAACAATAAGACTTGGTATAAAAAGAAATTCAACATGCAAACAATATCTACAAAATGAGTAAGATAAAAATGAAAAAATTTTTATCAGAACCTGATGTCCCAGCATTTGCTCCTCTAGATGTCCTTCTTCCACCACCACGTGTTCCACCACTGCGCCTTCTAGAAGACTCTGGGGGACTACTACCTGAGCTGGCTTCATCAACAATTACATCCTCCTGAAATAATAAGATAGTAATAGCAGACATTTAAAACTATTCATATAATGATGATATAAAATGATTTAAAATAAGGTAAAATTAACCATGAAATAAGTATTTTGAAAGATAAAAGATATGTTGTGATTCCCCTACCATACCCTGAGAGGTGGCTTGCAGGGTTTAGTATGTACATGTAAATATTTTCAAGAAAACTTGGGAATTATACAAAATTAAGAAGCACAGCTTTACCTGCAGAAAAGTTTAAATTCATTGCTGTCCATGGAGATTAAGTAACCTCCATTGAAATTAATCCTGTCAAGATATGATTATAGATACTGTTCTGTAAAATTCTGTAACTATATAGATTAGGAGTCAGAGTTCAAAGTTTTCTTGCAAGCAGGCAGTTAATATATTTATGAATGACTTAATGAAAGAATTACACAATTCCAACATATTTATAATTTCTTTTGCCTGTATACTAAAAAAAATTCGATTACAATGCATTTCTTATGGCAGCATTCTTCCTGCCTGGATTGGAACTAAGATTATTCTAAGCAATTTATTTTCATCATTAGTGTAAGTGTCTGTGTTTTTATAAGTAGACCAAATTTCAAGGCAATATAAATTATGGAAGTACCTTAAAAGGAGTACTGATTACCCTATGCATTTGTAACGGAGATATAGTAAACAACGCCTAGAATCAAACTAACGAACATTTGCAACATTATTATGGTATGTAAACATTTCAATGTGCCCTATCTATCAATTTGCAAAATAAAAATCTTCTATACAACAGATAAAAGCCCTAAATAATTTTTGAATACCTACCACACATATTCTTATGGGAAAAATCAAGATCAGACTCTCTGGTATCAAACCAATGACACCTGTTGATTTTTTTTAATTTAACCTCATGTGTGAATACAATTCTACAAAGTCCCACTGATTTGCCTTTCATATTAAGCTGGATATTATTTTGTTAAAGAAAATATTTCACTACCTGGCAACAAACCCATGACCATATGTAATTAAACAATAAAATTTATGTGTAGAAATATATAGTAGCTATACCCATATGAAATTTGTTTCTTCTATGTGCTTGGGAAGTATTTTTTTTTTTTATCTTTGAAAATCGACCCTATATATTCTTGTGGGAGAAAGTCTGATTTTGGGGCATCCTAGAATCAAACCTATGATAGGTAGGGTCAGTTTCTGGTTTCTTCCCAGGTGAGGTAATAATGTGTTGTAAACAAACTACTTAGCCATAATTCCAACTTAATATGTTATAATCATTTGAATTTCATCAAATGAAAAAAGGTGCTATGGATTACCAGAGAAACTGTCCAAAACCCCTAATTATTGCATTGAGCAAGTTTCAAAAACCTTCCTAACATTCAGATAATTAAGATTTAAGGACATTCCTTAGGATAAAAACCTAAATATTATTTAAGTAATTTTTCAAAAGATAGGGAAAGGTCCTATTAAATAATAAGTACTTGTAATAATATCAAAAGATCTAATAAAATATATTAATACTGAAATCATATTTATAAACCATTTACTTACAAATAGTCTATCACCAGCATCTAAACCTCCAGTTGCTCTAGTCCTGTAATTTCTCCTCCGTGCCTGCTGATTACGAAGGCGATGCCTTCGTCCAAGCAATACTTCCTCTGGCTGAATTTCAGGTGGGACCTCTGGACTTCTTGTCAATTCTCTGTAGTAAGATTCTAGTTCCAATTCGCTCATGGCTTGACTAATAAAACAGAAAAGAAAGATGATAACTTCAATTTGTTTGAATTCAACTATAGCTGATAAGTACAGGCGATAGATGATTTACTTTAAAATTACATCAATATATTTTAATATTTCATAAAGTAAGTAATGAGAAAGATTTTATTCTCCAACAAATTATCTTATAACTTGTGATCAGACAAAAACATTTTGTCAAACAATGCACATAAGGTTCTTCAAAAGAAACTTAAACACAATTTACCATATTCTTTAGCTATTTATCAGATTTTAAAAATACTTAAAAAGGACATGAATATGAAAGAGATTGATGATACATAATAAATACTCTAACTCTAGATTTCTAAATAAAAAGATAATGTAGAAATATAACTTGAATAGAAATAAATGGCAAACTAAATCTGGTAAGCATACAATAATGATAGTCAAATACATACTGATAACAGTTCAAAAAACACCTACTATTTATTCTGAATTGATCTAATTGTATTGGAAGACAAAGGTGGAACTAAGACTCTCTTTGCCCAAAGTACAGAAGTATCTCCACGTTGCCAGTTTCCACTAGATTGCCTTACACCCTCTATGTCCCCACTTCGCCTTGGTCCAGTTCTTCCACCACCAGGGCCCACTATTCCCCAAACACCTAACCGAGCAGCTGAATAGATATAAATATAAGACAAATGAGAGAATGACTTCCTAGTTTAAAAAAAAACTAATATGAGATCTAATTTCTATATTGCTTGATGACCAATTAGAAGAATGAAATAAGAGTAAAATGCAAGCTACAAAAATTTAGTTACCACTTCGAGGTGAAAACAAGGCCCTCTCCAGGGTTGGTTGGTTATGAGGTATTGCCAACTGTAATTGCTCCTCTGGCCCAAGAATTCTCTGGGGTCCTCTATTGCCTCTGACCCTATCACTTTCTTCATCTCCAGCAGGTTGCTGATCCACATCAACTGCATATTCTCTCTGCTGCATAAGTTCAGCTATCATTTGATCTATATTTGACCGTGGATTACCATTATTTTCCGAAGGAAGACCTTCAATTACTTCTTGCTCACCTAAAATAAATAAAGGTGGACAACTTTACTCAGTTTCTTGATACATGATGAAACAAATGGAATGTAAATTTTTAGTCAACAGTTGATCATTAAGAATTTAAAGTGAAACATTTATCAATTATAATTGATTTAAATTTTATATTAATATTCAACACAAGAGCAAAGACAACCTCCGGCCAGAATTTTACCACGCTTAGATCAAAGTTATTTCAGCTAAATGCATCTAATTTCATAGGTTTTAACTAAGTAAATAAGGTAAGAAACAATATGGTACACAGCAATGCCTAATTCAAATCCAAGCAACTTACCACCAGCTCCAACCAAAATATTTGGAACCAACTGCTCATCACGGCAGTTACGACGACCTGGAACGAGTCGCTGCAAAGCTGGAGGATGAGGATTTCCATCTATATCTACCAGGAATGGAGGGGGCATTAAATGAGGTGCAGTCTGAGTTTGTTCATCGAGAACCCAATGATTTGCATCCCTCACAAGTGGTCGATAATCCGTGTGAAAGAACATCTCTTTTGGAAGCTACAGAATAAAATTTGACAATCATCAAAATATGTTCTTTGTAAAATTACCATTAAGGTGCTGCAGATTCCTTAAATATTAACCTTTCGAAAACGTTCATTGGAACCAAAGCCAAAGAGAAGAAGATGACCATGTGAATCGGTAGCAGCCATTGAATGACCATCCGGAGACCATTTGGCATCAAATACAGCTCCATGTCCCTGACCCTATGGAAATGAAAAGATTTTGTTATTAGCTGTTGAATTCACAAAAATTAGCACATTCAGTTAATTTATTTCAAAGATAAGATGTCAAATGATTATTTTATTTTCCTACAGCAATATTTTTACTTAAAGAAATTAGGTAAGATGTGATTATAAATTCTGGCTTGAACGGACTAAAAGAAATATTTTTGACATTGAGGTATTGGTGACTTCACAGATTAAAGGCCCTTGAAATCAAATCCAACTGAATTTATTCTAGTACTGACACATTACTTTTCTTGAATAGTCAGCAGGTAGATTTTTCAAGAAAAAATTTCACTCATTTCATGACAAAATAGAATTCATTTTCTGCAAAAATAATTGAACAAAATGATGCAGAAGTTGAAGATCATTACTCCTAAATAAGAATGAGATTTGGGCAATGCTTACCTGAATACTATTATAATATGAAGCAACTGGAGCACCTCCTTTAAGAACATCCCATACTAAAATTTGTCCATCATGACCTGCAGAAAGTAATACTCCAGCATCAATGGGATGAGCCTCTAATACAAATACCTCATCCTGATGAGCTTTTAGGATATGAACTAAATTTCCTATGAATGGAATTAAAAGATGAATTATTCCAATATCAATCAACATTTAATCATTTCTGAGACATTATCGATAAAGGTAATTACCTGAGGTTGAGTTCCACACTTTCAGCGAATGATCATTAACAGCTGTAATAACCCACTCATCAGATAAATCCCAGCCAACCATAGTAACTTTCAGTTTAAGCTTTCCATCATCTGCTTCTGAATCACTATTCCTGCAGGAAAAGTTATTTAACAAATTTTGTTTTAATGTATTAAAGTTTAATAAAAATTTTATGGCATATATTTCATGTACTCAAGTATACTAAATAAACAGGAAACACTTTGTAACTTCCTAATAAGTTACTTAAAATGTGAAAAGCTTTATTGACGTATCTGGCACAATGAGCGTGTTTATACAGGAAGACTCCACCAAATTCAGCTTGTTTACGTTAGATTTATGACTAAATTTTATTTAACCAATTAACAATAGGCATAACTATTTCCTGATACTCAATTTACTACTCCGTTCATGAATGAAAAAGGTATTAGAACAAATAAATAAATAGAATGAATGTAAGAGTACAGACAAGTGAAATATGAGACTCAATTAATGCAAAAAAGAAATAAATAATAATTATATTATTGTAATTACATTTTATATATTATAATTTAATTGTAAAAAATAATTGTAACAATGAATGATATACCCTGGTAACTTGGTGTTCATTCTGAGTTTCATTGTAGTCCAACGCTGCCGTTCAAATTTCCACACAATAGCTGTGCCATCTTTGCTCCCAGAGACAAAGCGTAGACTTTTATTAGCCCACTGAATTGAATCAACCCCATCTGTGTGTGCTTCTTCTTCCAAAATTCGTACAGGACCATCATCACCAAACATGTGGTAAACCCTGTTGGTTAAGTTTTGCTATTAATAATTGTCTCTGACAATAGAAAAATTAACAACTTCAAGATTTTATGAAATATGGAATGAAACTTCTACCTCACCTGACATTATGATCTGCATTCCCTGCTGCTAAAAAAGAACCACCTGAACTGAATGCAGCACATATCATCTGAGCTTGTCCAGGTCGCATCCGTTCATTATACTGTATTGGTTTAGGTCTGAAGAAATCATAACAGTTATAATTTAATCAATTATATGAAGTTATTTAAGTACAGAATTCAAAATTAATAAATATTTATAAATTTATTATGCATTTCCAACAAAATAAATAGAGCGGAATTTTTGGGAAAATAGTTAACTTACTGAAACACAGGCTGCTCTCCTATCTGCCCATGAGGATGATGATAGTTCCAAAAAGCAACTGACCCATCACTACTACTGGATACTAGATAACGAGTTCCATCACTTCTTGGACATGGACAAAAGTGTACCGCAGTGATCATACCAGTATGTCCTGTGAGAACAGCTATCTACAAATATATCAATACAATTAATTTTTTTAGTATGAATAATGTAAATTAATAGCATACAAAAATCATATGAAAGAAAGAAATAATTGTAGCCAATATCCTGTTTAAACTTATGAAATCCTGCCATAGATATCTATAATGAACTACTGATTCATAAATGATAAAGTCCTACTGGAGCAGTAGATTGCAGACACCAAACTCGAAGTATCTTGTCACAGCTACCAGCTGCCAGCAAAGTGTTCTCTGGATTAACTGCTATGTCAGTTATTTCAGCCGATGCCCCTCGGAGGGTAGCAAGAAGTCTTCCATCCACTGCGCTCCATATTTTGACCAAGAGGTCATCAGCTCCCTAAGATAAGAAAACAATCATTTTCAACATTATGTATATGAAAATGCACACAAAATATTCACGACAAAAGGCTCCAATAACACTATTTAAAAGATTTTATTTTCTCTGGTTTTTCAAGAAAACATTTACTCACTGTTATCATGAATTTCCCAGTACGGTCAAATAATAAACAATAAACTGCAGAGAGATGTCCCAATGTTCGACAAAACAGCCTCTGCTTTGAGTAAAATTTAATTGGTACAGCATGCCTTCTTGCAATCCCTGAGGATATCTCTCTTCCCTGGAGCACATGAACTAGAACAATAATACAATATTATATGTATAATCATGGGTGTAAGTAAGAAACATGATGGTTGCTTGTTCCTTAAATACATGATAAGGATAGGATGACTATACATGAAAAATTTAGTTTTAATTACCAAGGTTGTGTTGTCCTTCATAATTAAATGGTTCCAAAAGAGGGCAATTGTTTCTTCTAGTTGCATAGTCCACACAACTGAAGCTCTTTCTTTTCAAATCTGAAATTAAATTAGTGAAATAAATCAGTGAGCAATGTATGAATGAATTTTTTAGAATCCAGATCAAGTAATTACTTCAAAAACCAGTAGTTAAATTCTACACTAGTAGGCCAGACTTCCATGATGAGAACTGAAGACAGTAATTTCTAGTTTCTACTGTTTAGTTTAAATATGTAATATCAGATGATGGCATTAGCCAAAACCAGGTATTTAAGTTAATTATATTAATGGTATTTAACATAAACAAAATAGAAACCACAAGGAAGGGTCTTCTTCAATTCTCACCAGGGAAGATGTTTATAGATAGGAAATTACAAAACTTTCCTCTCTTTTACACTCATTTTTATTAGGTATTATAGAGGAAATCATAAATTTTGAAGATTGAGTAATACATAGATTGAGTACATTACTAGAACCCCCACAAATTTGAGCAAATCGCAAACACTCAAGGGTGTAAACATACATACAGGAATTATTTTTCGTAAGATTTAATTATTACACAAAGCAAATAATATTTGAATTAACTGTGAATAAATGACTTTGACTTAATGTAAATACTAAATATATTTTAAAGTTCTTTAAGATATTGAATGATAGTTATAACTAAAAATGAATCTAGACCCTATATATAGAAACCTGAAACTGTTGAAGAAAGGTAATATTGTATTCACCTTTTTCAGTTCTGAGCAGAGATTGCTTTCCTGCACCCAATAAGGACTGAACTCCCAAAATACTGCTATTGAATTCTTTATTCAGTAAAGGGCCTAATCTCTGGCATATTTTTAGAAGATAAAGAGGATCTATGTGTGGATACTTTTTCTCCTGCAATTAAAAAAAAAACAATATCGCAATGTAAAAAGTATATAATCAATATTTCAATTATAAATTCAGTCACATTCCAATTAAGTAACTTAAAAATCATACACAATTACTGTCAACCCCAGAAAATTAAACTTTCAAGGATTTGAATGACAAAGATGTACCTTATAAATTCAAAATTAATACTTATACTTGAATTTATCAAGTAAATACAACATTCCATGTCCTTGAAGCAAGGCACTGTTTTGAAGTAAAATATACTTCCAATAAAATGCAAAACTTACTCATGTTACGAATGAATTTTATAGTAAAACCAATTAATATAGGTACTGTGTGTATGAGGTAAGATATCTTAGTATGTACAGCAAGCTGTACAACTAAAAATAATAGGGAAAACCTAAGTAACAAGAAAGTCAGAAGCTCAGATCTCCAATTTCTATAGTAAGTATCCTAACTATTTCATTATCGTTTAGTCTGATCCTTTCATTTAAAAGATTTGATGCTATTTTCATTACAAAAATGTCCCTAGCTCATAAATATAATTTCCATTGTGAAATAAAAATGGTAAGGTACTAAACACTAATACTTTATCAGATGTAAAAGGCGGGGATAAAGAATATAAATAAAATAATTACTATCAACATTCCTGTGGAATCATCTATCATAGCATATGCATTTGCTTTCAAGGTCAAAACCTCTAAAGACTATTTTAAATACCAACAAACTGAGTATCCTGATTTGTAACTTTTAAGTTAATACATATTTTCTAGGTCAATAGTATTTAAATTACAATGAAATATACAATAAATATGTATATAATACATTAAAAAGATGATATTAGATATGTTGAAATAGCTGAATGGTTATTATGACTTACACAAAATATAATTCAAATTGTTTACATCCAGCTGCCATTAGTATAACATAAAAGAATGTCTGTGCCTTGTCAGAGGTAAAATCCTAATGCTACTTGATTTAACTAGTGGGATGGAAAAATGATTTGACTAACAATAGCATGAATAAGAGGGACGAAGCCTGAAGTATCTATCTATTTCAATCCTTCAGTTCATTTTCTTCAGTCAATGTTCTATCCATTAATGGATATGGATGGAGATTGTGGTACTATAGTGCCATGGCTCATTTAAAAGTTCCGATAGTGTAGTTCGTTAATTAAGATAATGTAAAAATGTACAGAATATTCTAAAAATAATACTAAAGCTCCGTTCCATAAAAACTCAATGAAATCCTATAATCAGGAATTTGGAGGTAATATCAATCATGTACAAGTTAAAATTGACTAAAAGGAATTAAGAGAGAAATATGAATGAAGATTTTAAAATCTTATGAATTATTACTTCATTTCGAAAAATCGATGGGAAAATTCACGGAAGAGATATTTATATTATATGTAATGAGTATTGAGTACACGTGAGCGAGAATTGAAAACCATTGAGTCGGAGTGACGAATTAGATAAAAACCTATATAGGACTGTAAACATTTATTCATCACAATGAACGATTAAAATTTCCTCCATTCATCTTATTAATCGTTTAAAACAACTAAGAAGATTTTACAAATTCTTTTTCCTCTACAATCTATAACCAAACCATCGCATTGGATTTAAAGAAATTCAGCTTCAACAAAAAGTCATCAGAATAGAAAAACTCAATGTGTAAGCGAAATCTCTCAATTACAGATTAATCCATCAATTGAAACGAACTTCTCGAATAACGTATTTCGATTGGGCATAAACATGAAAACAAAATAATTTTCATACATAATTATGCACATATATGCAAATAAATGTTTTATAACAAATAAAATGTGTTCAATCAAAACAAAGAGACTATATATTCGCCCCATTTCTTGACTTAAAGAAAACTGGGAACGCGAATGGGCTCGCCATATTGTCGAATGATTCTGCACCATGTCCCAGTTTGGGGGTTAACAATCATAATAAGCGATTCCAATCAGACGACGGAAATTGAAAGAAAATACAGCTGTTTTTTATTTATTAGATAAATTATGAAGCAACGACCAGCGAAGAAAAGACCAACGAAGATATCTAAACATCTCCATCCGCCATTCACTCTCACTGAGGTTTTGTGATTGGTCTGAAGACCAGCTGATAGATAAGTGGAAAAAAGAAGACAAGTCAAAGGATGACGTAGCTCGTATTATTTTTTTCGAAACAATTTGTTTACATCGTGAGATGAACAGTTAATTTGTGGTTCACAAAACTGCTTGAAAATTCAGATAAAATAAAACTTAAAGAATTTTTTTTAATTCCTAAAAAAAAAATAATTTTACTTACCAATTCCTCAAACGACTGTTCATGCTCATTTCCAAGCCAATCGAGTCGTTTCGGTAAAATCTGCGAATGAAAATTAACATATATTAAAAACACAACACTTTCGACACTGCACTATGACGTTCGACACTCTGACAGATCACTATGTTTTGACGGGTCAAGCCCACGTGCAGCACACGCGACCCTTCATTCTAGATTCACTACAGTAGGATGAACATCGGGGACCCTCACCTGCAAGCTCTCCAGCTCTCCCCTTAAAACCTGCAATAATCAGAAAGTCTTAGAATTTTACCTAGAAAATTCTCCTTGCTTCGAACATAATATCACGAACTTACCTTAAAAGATTGCTGACATGGACTAGCTGCCAGAAACTTCGCTATTAGCAACAGCAATTCTGCAACGATCAGTGGTCATTTGTTAGCTGAACGTCCGTTCATAACAAAGCTTAGTTTTCGTGACATAAACTGTAGTAATAAGAATGTAACCATACCTGTGGTAAGTGTAGAGGGTTGACTACTAAATAAGGAATCCATGGCTATTATAATTTTGTTAAATTTCCCTCATAACTCGATAAAATAAATATTTTTCAGCAGGTACATTCTCTAAAACCCCCTTATCATTTCACTCCGGTAGGTGTCACACTACATACGTGTGTTGAGCGTCATGAAACCATTTTACCTTTAACTGCTGACTTTTTCAGTACTTAACATTATAAAATAGAATATTTATAATCATTCTCTTAAGATATTGCACCAATCTGAAAGAAAATCAATTTCATGTTCCTCTAAGCAGGGACTAAGTTGAACCGTAAGATTACAGCACAAAACCAATGGCCGCATCACTGAGCGGAAGAACACTATAACCGTAAATGCTAGTTTTCGGCGGAGCCTTTCAAAGATGGCGTAGACGATTTCCATTTGAACGTAAAAAGCTTTTGTACCGCTAGAGACCGCTGCTATCGAGTTAGCATGTCATCATTCAAAATTTTAGTAGAAAGATACGATAATTAAGAACTAGGCACTGTATATTTAACAGAAGCTGTGCAGATCATAATAAGCTATTTCATTCTAAGAAAGGATTTTTTTATGTGTGATCAATTTCATCTTTTTTGCTTACTTTTAAGAATCACAAATCATCAATTCATTATTTGTTAATTTCACTTAGTTGAAATCTTCGTCCTATAAGACTTAGAAGTGGCGTTAGAATACAGAACACAAGTGAATCATAATGTCTTGGATCCGTGACAGCACTTTAAGCTGGTTCCAACTCCTGTGCGTGAAAGTGATTAAAGCCGGTAAGGTGCCTAGGCATGTTGCCTTTATCATGGATGGAAATCGTCGTTACGCGAAGAAAAATAACGTGTTAAAGGCGGAAGGACATACCAAAGGGTTGGTGTCTCTTTAATTTTTAAATTACTTCCCACAATACATTTGTAAAGCTTTGGAAATTCGCAGGTTCGATAAATTAGCGGAAACATTGCAATGGTGTTTAGATCTCGGAATTCCAGAAGTTACCGTTTACGCATTCAGCATTGAGAACTTCAAGAGATCGGAGGATGAAGTGGAAGCTTTAATGGAATTAGCCAGGCAGAAATTTCAAAGACTTCTTAACGAAAAGTAGGTAGCGGATATGATTTTGCGAATTTATATTTGTCCATTAATTGGAATAAATTACATAAATCCTTATACTTATTCCTTATTGCTAGAGAGAAGCTGATGGAACACGGAGTTAGAATAAGGATCATAGGAAATCTTTCTTTGCTACCTCTGGACGTTCAGTCTCTCATAGCTGAAGCTATGTTGATGACCCGGGAAAATAGCAAAACATTTCTGAATGTTGCATTTGCTTACACTGGTAAGCGGATATGATAAACGATATGGATAGTTAAAATGAGTTTTCTAGATATTTTTTCAGTTATCCAAAAAGGTCTAACTTATCATTTTGTTTCAGCCCATGACGAGATGACAAATGCTGTTAAGAATTTATCCATTGGTGTTTCTGAAGGACTTTTATCACCATCGGATATCACTGAAAGTCTCATTGACCGAAGTCTTTATACAAGCGAATCACCCGATCCAGATTTAGTCATTCGAACGTCTGGAGAAGTTCGTTTTAGTGATTTTCTTCTATGGCAGGTACGGCCATATATATTCATTCATCAGTCTTCATTATAGCTCTATGACCTTCTTTGTGAGCATTAGTTTGGTCCTAAGAAAATAGGTTGTGTCAGTGTTATGAGATTGAAAACATAAAATGAGTAGATCAAGATTGAATTCAGTGTTTTTTGTTAATTCAGAAATGGTTCTTTCATTGCAGTTGTCGTTCAGCTATGTATATTTTACTGATGTTTTATGGCCAGAATTCAGTATTTGGCAACTGTTAGCGGCTGTTTTCCACTATCAGAGGAACTATAGCAACATAGAGGTGAGGATTTTTTTATGAAAATAAGGTTTTGTTTTGGAGCATAAAATTAGTATATCAATGAAAGAATCTGATCAATTTGTGTATATAACACCTTTTGGAAGTCATTTATTGTTTTCAGACAATAATTTTATTTAATTTTATGGCTGCTGCTTGTCTTTTTTTTGCTAAGGTGGTATGTTTTATGACTTACATATGAAATGGATTTCTCAAGTTCATGTGCTTGTATTATATTTACATAAAATAATTACCCCAAATTTTATTGTCATGTAAATATTAATTTTATTTGTAATCGAAAATTTCAACCATCATCATCATTGGACATTCAACTGCAGCCTTCCATCCATCTCAATCTAATGCTAACTCTAATACATAATGATAACTCTTCTTTCCTATGTTCCTCTTAATATGGTTTAAATATTCATCCCTTGGTCTTCCTTGTGGTGCTTTTCCTTGTACTATGCCTTTGTGCGTTCCTAACAAATTCACCATTCCTCTGGAGAGATCCAGTCAGTTTGATTTTTCTTTTCTAGATGATGCTCCATGGTAACTACCTATTTAGAAATTTCAATTTTATATAGTTTCAAAAATACATCAGAAATCCTCTTTTCTTTTCTATTAATTCTGCTTCACCACACACATCACAGATCCCTTAAATAAAAATCTTGAAAGGAGTTTTGTAATTTAGTGAACAATTTTCTCTTTATTTTACCAATTTTATAAAACTACAAAATTTTCTTTTTCAGGGAATCAGAACCCTCCACAAGCCAGTTGAAATTACAAATGGAAGAATATCTTCATATTTATCTTGGTTGAATAGTAATCGTGAAGATACATTGTTAAAACTTGGTGGAAAACTCATGTGAAGTATAGTTTTTCCATGTAGTGTGACTATTGAAATATTGGGACCATGTCGGTTGGGAATTAGATCAGTGGTGTAATATATTGTTAATATTTGTAGTTACATTTGTTATTGTTTAAGAATTATTTATTGAAGTATTTTGGATTAGAATATAATGATGTTTGAATCTATTTCTTAAAGAATTGAAACTGTTGTTGTGAATGAAAAATATTTGGAAGTTGTTGATATTTCATATTTGTGTTTGAGAACATTAAAATATTAAAACCATAGTAGTAATTTGGTTCCTTGTAAATATGTAAATAAAGAAGGTTGCTAAATACTGTCCATCAATTGTTTCTGTTTAAAAGATTTTAGTAAATTGTATATCCTTACAAGTATTCTTAACATGTAATATGTGCTCTGTTGTGAGGTTTGTAAGGTATTAAATCAAAGAAATTATTGTTGCATTACCTTCATACTAAAATATATTATTTTCTGTTCTTATTTTTCATTTAATTTCTTGTTGAAATGTAGTTAAATATTAAGTACATTTCCAAAGACTGTAATATTAGTTCTTGTTACAAGAATGTCTTATGTTAAAAACAGAAAGGAAAAGTGATTGTATGTTATTAATAAATTCATCTCCTCAGTTTAAGGGGACTAAAGATTTAAAGATAAGTAATTGAACATTGTCTGATTGCTTTGATCCAGTACAGTCTTAAATGCTTGAGAGAAGCATAAGTACAATTATTCTAGTTATTTGAGTGATTCTGAAGTAACAAGCATTCAGTACATTTCATAGTGAAGTTACTCATAAATGAAATTTATTAAAATATAAATTTAAATACAATTTATTAACTATGCTTCTAATATTAATCATCTCTAATCCCTGAGTTTTTAATGTTGTAAATGGAGCAGAGCACCAAAAATATATATGGTGTTTGTTTCAGATGAGGATCACTGGAAAATGGTAGTACTTACAACTCTAAATAAATCATCCTTATTACTTTGTTTAACTAAACTATTAGCTTAAAGATTGGGAATGATACATTTAGAGTAAATCTGAACACAGAAAATTTACAAATAACATTGGGAACTTTTTATTGATCGCCTTATCACAGATTATAGTACAGCTCAGAATCATTGTAATGGTCTCCTTTCAATGAACACTTTTAACAGTTATTACTCTTTTTCTGATCCTGCATCTATGTTTGTGAATCCCAACCAACTCCAATCTCCAATACATAAATAAGTGTGACTGATTAAGATGTTTGCCTGTATATAGGGAAAAGAAGAATTTCCATTTCTTAGCTTCATCATAAAGATTAACAAAACTATATTTTTTTTCTTTCTAGTGAAATTAATTTTATGATATAATTTAAATTTATTATTAAATAAAAATTATTTGATTATATTATTTTTAAGATTATGAGAAGATTAACATTTTGACTGTCAGAAATAAGAATTCAGTTAATTTAAGTTTTATATAAATTATCATTCCATGAAATTAGTCTTAGATTTAAATTTTTAATTTATAACTGGTTAAAATTATTATTGATGATATGTGAATGATAAATCTCATCCTTACTCCATTTATTACCATATTTATTTCCAGTGTGAAAATGGTACTATATAGGTATCGAGGGAATTGAGTATACAATTTGAGATTAACTTCTGAATTTCAAAGAAAGGTAAATGGCATTGAGCATAAATCATTCTGAATTAAGCATTAAAAGTTAATCTATTAAAATTTGGTTTGACGAATCTGTAAATTAATGTTTGACTAATTAAAAATCAGGGAAAGTAAAATTCACATTAATGATTTGGTCAATAAGTTTCCTTATCTAATTATTTGTACCAATAAATTTTATTTTTCACAAGTAGTCCATTTGTGATGGTTTTGTGGTTTATTATAGTCTCCACATAGTCCACAAGTATCTCCACTGTATATAGCAGATAATTTGATTATAACCCTGTCTACTCCATAGTCAACTGATATTTCAACTGGCTGTGAAATAATCTGAACATAAAATGGAGCATTTTTTTCTTTCCTGTTCTTTCTCTGCCAAAACCTGAAAAATTGATAGCAAAAGCATTTAGTCATTCAAATATACAAAGGTATTATCTTGTGTAAAGTTAATACAGTGAATCACTTTCTTATTAAATGTGAGTGATATTAGTGGAAAAAGGACTGATATTTAATTTAAATTCAATTCAAATATTCAATAAAATGTAATGTTAAAGTTTACTGCTAAAGAACAACTAATACATCATATTCATCATTTTGCTCTCCAAAAGGTATCCTCCATAAATAAATTGAACCTATAAGATTATTTTCTTTCAAATTAGATAATTGAAATTTCTTGCTTACCTGAATGAACTAGGTCCACTTACAAATTCATATCCATTTTCTCCATCAAAAGTAATGTGTTCTCCATTGATAATCATTTCAACTGTATTATTTGAGCTTGGTATTAATTCTAAGTAATTTTTGAAGCTGTATATTTTTAATGCCTGAAAATTGGAAAAATAGATAATGAATAAATGACATTGTAATCATACAGTAAATCTTCAAGGTAAAAATTATCCTTATAACAACAACTACTAAATTGTCCTAATGATTGAGTCAGTGAGAAGCAAGTCCAAGAGTAAAATTGAAATGTGGAAACTAAGTCCTTTCTTAAGTAGTTTGCATTGAAGCAAACAAATTTCATAATTGAATTGTATAATCAATATGGCATTATGATGAACAAAATATTCTATAAATTCAAAAAGGTGGTATAGAAAGCGTTTAGTTAAAAATATATGTTGTATGTATCATTCATACATTTTTTTATCATTGTCAAATTATTTTTTCAATCTCTTACCCATTTGTTGCTTAATTCTAAATAATTGTTTAATCAAGTCTCATTGCCTTTTATCAAACAAAGTATTAATTATAAAATCTTATGACCTCAACTTCAAATGAAGTGCTTTGAAATAATATAGAGTTATCTTTGATATGCCATAGTTTCTTTGAAGAAGAAAAAGACACGAATTTAATTCCTATAAATGACTAATCATGCATCTTATGCTAACAGACAAAAGTGTGTCAATTATGTATGCAAAATCATTAACATCAATAGATTACATTACTTGATAGTATGTGAAACAAAAAAAATATGGGTGTATTTTTGCTAAGTCTATATTATTTAAATTCCAGTTCTACACTCTTCAGAAGACTAGAACAACAAAGCAAATTTTAAAAACAGATATTGTTTATCAAGACATATATTTTAAAAACAGATCATAATTTAGAATCAAAATTGCTGAAGCAACCTAGAAAATATTTATGGATTTTTATTTTATTTTAACATTATTATAAGATACTATATATATTATATAAGATACTTACTTTTCTTATTTAAACTTACCATAGAATTGATTTCCTCTATATTTCTAACCAAGATGGCAAAATGAGGATTCGTAGATCTGCAATGGCCCACAGCAAGAGAATAGCATGAGCTTAGTTCATTGGATAATTGAGTTCCATCCAAAGTAAAAGTTACTTGAGGAGTGAGGACACAAGATCCTGAAATATTTCCAGATTATGATTTTTAATTTTAATATAATTCTTTTAATGGCATATAAATAAAGTAAAATTTCAGTCATTTAAGTTAAATTTGAAAAATCAATATATTTTAATGAGCTTGAAATGAATTGTAGTGGATTTAATTAAGTAAAAAACTGCAATCAGATTATGATTTTAAAAAGAATAAAGATTAGAAATGTTAAGTTACATATTCAGATATTGCAGTTGTCAAGGAGGTGTAATGCAATTCTGAATATTTTAAAAGGATTAAAAAACAACTAATAACTTAATAAAGAAGATTCAAACTAATAATAAACACTTTTAATGTTCACTGATATGGGTTGTTTCTTTATATAATATCCCTTGATAGATAAAAATATTTTTGTTGATTAAGAACTGATTAATGTAGAAATGCCATCTAAAAGTGTTAACTGTTCCAAACTATCTTAATATACTTAAAAGTTATCTATACATACAAATACTTACTGAATTGTATCATTTTTAACAGCTTTTGTTTTGTGTCTTTCTATCACATGAATGGCTTTTGACTACCTCATACACTTTATAAAATACTCTGATTTCCATCTACGAATATCTCTAATTTGAACTTGAGGCCATTAAATTTTAGTTTCTTCAATTCAATAAATTTTGGTTTCATAACTCACTAGATGAAATGTCATTGATTATTATTCTACAATTAGTAAATATATTAACTGATTACATAATCAGAAGAAATTAATATTACAGATTCTTTTGGAAAACCTCAACTCATTATTACACAACCACAGTAATTATATGGACACTTAACAATATCTACTCACCAAAAATGTCTTCCTCGTCTGCTAATATCATATAATTTTCAAATCTAGAATTCATATCTGAAGATAAACCATAATCCAAAATCTTTCTGTCAACATCTCCTTCTTCAATAGTATCAACAATGAGAAAACTGAAAATATTTGAAGAAGAAAATTTCTTATAAGGACAATTAATTGCTATTTAATTTGTCAAGTCTAAGTGCAATGATACAGAAAAATCTTACAGCCCCCTCAAAAGATACATACTTTAATTTTTTATACAAAGGGTTAAACTATCCAGTTGGATTCTTTTATATTCTTATGATTTTAACTTTTAGCTTATACCCTTGAAGATAAAATAACTCATTGAGTTACATTCTATGAAAGGATATTAAAAGTGAAGTTTTCTAAGCAATACTATAGACTTGCATTTGAAAGGTAATAAATCAATCAAGTTCAAAACATTTATCTCTTTAAAAATTTTCTTCTAGTAATTAAAGGGAACTAAAATCTTTTAACATTCACATAATATAAAATATATACAACAATATTATGTGGAAATATGTTTGAGAAATAAGTTAAACTAATAAGCTATTTAATCTTTAAAATAGATTTTCACTGATAATTCTTATTGCAGAAATAAATCACAATCTTATATTCATATTCTTAATTTACAGAGTGATTTATAGAAAGGGTTTATAAACTATTTCTTAAAATACAAAGTCTATTGTAACACAATGATAAAAATATTTAAAGGTGCTTATTCAAATTAAACATCTAAACATGCATGCATATTTGTAATATCTTTAATACATAATGGATGAAGAAACTGAAAGATAAAACATTAATAAAATCATTTTATGTACAAAAATTGCCAATACTAATCAATAAAAATCCAAGCATATGTGATTTAAACTTATAGAATACCTACCCATTATCAGGAACTAACTGAAACACATATCCTCTATCATTCTTTATAATAGGATAATTACTGTCAGTCAAATTTGATCCTTCAGCATAGTCTCCCCAAGGTTCAGAACCCCGATCATTGTATAGAGCAGAAAGAGAGCTCTCCACAATATCCACAAGAAATTGAGACCCCTAAAAAGAGTACCTTGCTATAAGTATCAAGATAAGTTATAATTTTTATCCAAAGTGAAAATTAACCTGGAATACACTAGTTTGAGAACTACAGATAATGCAAAATGTATATATTACTTATTATTATCAGAGAAAATCATTCATAATAATTAATGATATAGTTAGTTAAATAATAAATAGTAATACTGTTAACCTTCTATGAAGGTAAAGTCAAGCTGAGTCAAGAGAAAACTAAAAGGTGATGGACTAGACAGAAAATTATGAGATAATTCATTTTGGTACATCTATCTATAGAGAAAGAAAGAGATATATTATTGATTCATATTTATAAATAGGAAAGATAATCTGTGATTTTTCACTTAAAGGAACCAGGATTTTAAAGTCAATAGAATGAATATCTTTAATGAAATCAATACTAGAAGACATGACTTTATGGAGAGCCTTAGTGTTATGAGAGAAATTTGTAATTTCCACAGAAAACATGCTTCACTAGCAACCGGTTTTGTACATTTAATTATTTTTGAATTGTTTTAATTATTTACTTGAGATTATAAATAATGTAAGAAAATATTTCTTTATTGAAATATATACATCCAAAAATATTCCCTTGGTATAAACATATATTTACCTCAACTTTAATTTCTATTCTCCTCAACTCAGTGGAATCAATTGCAGCTTTAAGGCAAGATGGAGTGTGTGGCATCAATTTTGTAGAATGAGACCATTCTGGAGATTCTGCATCTTCAACACAAGATCTATAACACTCTTTACTATTATCAGGAACAGGAATAGCTCTGAAGTCAACCTTTAAATATGAAAAACTAATATAAGAATTTTCTACTTAAAACACATTGAAAAAAACTTGTAAAATTTTCTTATGTATTGAAATATTCTAGACACCCTACTTGAGCTAAAAAGTGAGTAGATGAAAATAGTGATTAATATAGAGAATAACTATAATAATTACATGGGAGTGTGTGTGTATATATCTATATTAATAATTAATATATCAATATTGATTAATTTATATCAATTCATACTCTTGAAGTATATACAGTATATATATAAAGAGTATATTATAGAGGGCTCCTTTTTTGGAAAAAATATGTAGTAACTCACAATCAAAATTCATTATTTCTAGAGTACTAATTTCACTTCACAGAATCATAAGTTTAGTGTGAAAAACCAATAACTTGGCTGAATAGAACTAAGATTATAGGTGTTGGTAAAGATTAACTTGTATTTGTAAAATTTAATGTAAATGTAAATTCATAACCAAATAGATGAACTAAAGTTCATGACATGTTTAACTTCATCCAATCAAGGATTAGTTGAAATGAAGTAAATCAATCAAGTTTTTCACACTAAGAATGGTGAATTTTACAATGAAAATATTCAAATTTCATTATTAAAATCTTACTCATGCATCTAGAAGCTAGAGATAATAACTTTATCAAGAAAGATATCAATATTATTAGTGATATTTTTGGTTGATTTTTCTTTTGATATTCTTTCAACTGAATATAATTCCAAGCAAACAGGAAAGGGAAACTCATAATTTTAGAATACCTTAAATTTAATACCATCCTTGGGACATTTCATATTCTGTCCTGCTAATCCAATTATTGTGTGAATAAATCCATCCACGGCTTCATTTTTAGCATCTCTTTGTTTGAGAGGATCCACAGGAGGCTCTGGATACTGTAGAGCAGCATCTAAACATACCTATTAGTTATGATAATTTTAAAATTATTTTTCCAAATAATTTGTACCAAATTACACTAATAAATATTGATTAAAAATAATTATTTTACACACTTTTAGCACTTTATCTTCTGAGGGATCAACAGATGAAAATTTGAACCTAAAATAATAATTTAAAAGGTCAATGGAATTCTGGTAATTTAGCAAAAATTCATATAATGGCCTATTATCTCCACTTTCACTTTCTTGCATTATGCTTCCTTTAATTATATATCTTTCTTTGTGTTGTTCAGCAGCAATTACTTTTGCTTTATTCTTGAAATCATCAGCAGTTATTTGTATATTTCCACTCAACTGCCAAAAATACAAAAGAGTACATTATTAAATAAAGTAAATAAAATTTTATAAGAATATAAGCAGAATTATGGTGGGCATACATTATTTACTGTTAAATCTGTTCCGGGAGTAATCTTTGCCACTAATCCACATCTCCCGTAGAAAGGCAAACGTATCATAGCATCATACAATTGAAAAATTCCAAGGAGAAAATTTCCTTCTGAGAACCTTGTGGGGAAAAAATTCTACAATGTATTTACCTCATTTTCATTAGTCTAGAAAAGGATTATACCAATGAAATCATCAAAATCAATCCTTATATTATAATACACACATTCAATTTTAAAAATAGTTGTGATTGATTAACGGTAATTTACATCAAATAAACCATATAAATTTAAAATAATAACTATGATTTAAATGTAAAAGATTTCAAAAACCATAAGTTTTCAGAAAGATTGATGGTGCAAGGGAATTACTTATATTATTAATATCAATGTATTACCTATCATTCACATTCATTTCGAAGTATTCAGTTGCATCATTCAATACAAATGGAATATCATACACATCACAATCAAAATATCTGAAAACATATTTCATATTAAGATCTCCAATTTCAACGTTTTCAGATTCTATTTTCTCCCTATATTGCTCTCCTTTGATAGGAATGTATGACGAACAAGATGGGCAGGATAGAGAAAGGGTGTGTTGATCATCTACTGCATTGAACAGTGATGGCTTAGCATATATCACACTTCCAGCATGAATTCCAATTCCAGGAATGGTCAACTCTGTAAAATAAATCTGTTAATAGATAGTTACATGCAACATACAGTTAACTAATTTCTAAGTGAAGTCCATTCATCAACTTACCATTTTTACCAAGAGAAAATTTGAAATTTTTTGTAGCCAGATCAGCACTCAAGTAAAAATTTAGTGGAATATGCACTAGAACAGTGTGTGTTCTTGAAATACCTTGCCAAAGATTTGAAAATGGGTTATATATTGAAAAGAAGTGTTCATTTTGTCTCCAATACCTAAAAAGATTAAGTACATACATTATAAATTAAATGTGTGATAATTTAATATCTTGCTCATAATGGGACATGAACTTACTTGATATCAATTTGATTTTCTCTGGTTGTTTTTTGATCCATTATTTCTGCAGTAAAATTTCCTCTTAGGGAAAATAGGAAAGGAGTTTGAGTTTTAAAAGACATAGGTAAACCCAAATCAGTAGGAGCAATGAAATCATTCATCATCGGAAACATAAGCCTCTGATAATTGATATGGAAGTCATTTTCACCCATTCCTGTTTTCTGAATTACTGTAATCAATAAAATATGCCATACATTATTCATATACGGGTTTTATTCTAAAATAGACTTTGCTGTAATGAGTTTTTGTATTCGTGCAATGAATTTTAATGAAGATAAGTTCATACTCATTCCTTAATATTTTCTATTAGCAATCTTTAGAAGTGTTATTAAAGAATCAATGGCTGAGTATTGTTTAGATATTAACTTGCACTGAAGTGTATGGTATAGATTGCTAATATTCAGTTTCTTAATTAGAAGAAAATTGGCTTCTAAGCTAGAAAAAGTTTTCTAAGTACTCACCTCCCACTAATTCCATTATATTTGTTTCATTGTAATAATATGTCATAATTGCTTGATCTTGATACTGTACTATCAATTCAATATGCAAGGGTTCATTTTCTTCAACAATTTCATCAATATTATACTTTGATAACAATTTCTGAAGATGAGTAATTTTTTCTCCATCTCTGCTAAATGCAAAGAGTACATCATGAACTGCTTTCTTTACACCTTGCATTTTCACATAGAGCTGAAAAAACATACGCTTGGTGTATTTAAAAGAATAATTTTAGGATAAAATGTAAGTCCACTGTATACACTAATTAGTTGCGAACAAGATGTTCCATTCCTTAAGATAAGCTGAGTGAAAAATGAGCTTGTTCACTCCCACATACCAAGTTCACAACCTTATATAACTTAATAACATAGTTATGATAGATTGATCTTGGTACTATAAGGTAGGTTAAACATGCAAGAATTCACTGTCTTCATCAGTATCTTCAATTTTAGTTTATAAAAATTAACCAAGATCCATAGCAATCCTTTCTTGATCCATACTAAGCCTATGAACTAATTAAACTGTTTTACCAAAACAAATTTCAGATAAATGACATTTCCATAAAATACTTTCATACCTCGTTTTGATTATAGTCTCTATGAATTCCTTAATGAAATGTTATGGTGTTTTTCTTACCCATGAATTTCATACTAGATGAAACTGACAATGAATACCTACCAATTACAATTTCTTTGCCTGATTAAATTAATAACTGCTAAATATCTTGCTTCATGAGGAATTAGCAAGATTTTATCTCCTAGAATATATAGACATGCTTACAAAATGTGTAACTCATTCATTAATGAGAGTAAATCATAATAGCATATGATCAACTGAAGCAAATTTCTGCTACCTAGCATGTGCAGTGAATATACTGAAGCCACAGACAAGGTTTTAATTTCTTTATATAAGAATTGAGTAATAGATTACTCTATATTCATAAGAAAACCAATAAATAGGAGATATATATTTTATGTCTCAGTAAATAGTAACAAACTTAATCTCTTTGAACTAATGCGCAACATTTGGATAGAAACAACTTACCGAATTGTAACTTGAATCTTTTGAAATCATATCTATTATTTAAGAATTTTTTCTTAAATTTATATATATTTTATTCTATTACTTGGAAAGCCCATAAAGTCCGAAGCACCCCAAGTTTAAACTTGGGGTGTTTTGTATTTGGTAATATCTGTCTGTTGCAGCAGTAAGGAATATTTCAAGGTGAAAAGTAATTTTTAACTTATAATAACATGTATAATGTCACCTGATATACTAAATGAATAACTCTCAATGTCCACCAAATATTCTAATATTATATACAGTTGTATAGTACCACAAAATCATTATCAGGGTTAAGTTCAATGTTTGATTACTGTATAAATCTTGTTTGAATCCAAGTAATTGATGTATAGCTTTATGTTATATTACTCCTTAGTAGAAAATGATGCACAAAAAGGTTCACAAAGGTGTACTTTTTATTCATGGACTCACATGATCCAAGAAATGTGCAATTGCCATATTTCATAAGGAAATTATGAGAAAGGAATGCTTAGGATAACTAAGAAGAAAGATACTTAAAATTATTACAAAATATTTAGAACATTTACGAATTTACATTTATCACCAATGATCTATAATTTACAGATATGATCTGATGAGTAGAATAACAAATACAATATTTAGAATTGGAACAAAGAGCTTTTACTTCAAGGAAAGACATCAAAGGGCAGTGAAAGAAACTTAAGTGATTACCATAGTTCAGTAATCGCAGAGATGGGTAATGGAAAGGTAAAGGACATATATATGATCACTGGCTTTAACAAGTGCAAGATGAAAGCAATAGAAAAGTTAAGAAATCAATCAATAAAGCCTTAACTTTGTGGAACTCCATCCTAATTCAGAAGAGAATTAACTAAGCAATATTCCACTTACATAATGTAATTTAACTTTAATGTAATATAACTATTTCTTACTGTTTGTGAATGCCTAATGTGGAACAACAAGTTTGAGACTAGTTGCAAATAAACTACATTACACGGGAAATTTTGCTTATTTAATACCCTCCTGAAATAAAAATCTTTTCTCTCTTTCATTCTCTAGCATCCATCTTTAATAACTGTATTTAAAACAGGAAAATAAGAAAGAATATATAAATATCAAACAGATTGTTCGGGTGTTAGGAAATATTAAAAATCAAAACGCATTTAAAACTATAACACAATTAGGCTCAGGGAATTTCTTTACTTTGGCGATAAAGATTAAAACACTAATGTTAGTTATGTTAACAATAACATACATTAACAAGGAAAAACATTGAAGTAACAACTCAATACAACAAGATATTTTCATTCAGCATTTATTTCCTTCTTTTTAACAAGAGGGATAAGAAATATTCCATTTTTTGCTTCTGGCAATCTACTCCATCTTCCTAATCTATGCTCTTGACCTACTCCCACGAGTAAAAAATCGCCGCTGCGAGTAAATTGGATGGCATTTGCAAATCCTTTTACAGGAATTTCTAAAACTTTAGTTAAAGACTTAGACGACACATCACACTTCCAAAGTTTGACAGAGTTGTCACAAGAACCTGATACGATTAGGTCAGTGTTAACTAAAGCCCCAATGCTGGAAATCCAATTGGGTTCATCATTGATTAATTGCTTTCCGTGGGCTTCGGGCACAGTACATAATGGTTTCTTCTTCGATAACGTCCACAAACATAACTGACCATCGTCTCCACAGGAAACGAATGATCCCTCATTAATGAATTTGACAACTTCAATCGTTCCTGTGTGACCCTTAAACACTAGCTGCGTCTCCTGCACGACCTGCCAAAGTCTAATAGTGTTATCATGTCCACCTGACGTTATAGCTCTTTCTTGTGTCATAGCATCAACAGAAGTAATTCCACTCATGTGTCCATACATAGTTTCAACGTAGCACATATCGTCGATTGACCAAAGTTTAACGGTTCTATCTTTTGACACTGAAAAGAGTTGATGGGAATTCATACGAAATGCTACACCCGTCACTGCCTCTCGGTGTGATGTAAATGTTTGTAAGAGTTCCAAACTTTCTGGATTCCATATTTGCACCCTTTTTCCATCATCACCAGAGGCTAAAAATTTGTCATCCGATGACAAAGATAAGCAGTTAATTGTTCCTTCACACTTCTTCTTTTTCCTTTCGCTACGTGAAGGAACACACAACAACCTCTTCCGCTCACTCATACACCACTTAACAATTACTCCGTCCTTAGAACCGGAAAACATATATAGATCGTCACTGGAAACAACTAAACATGTAATTGACAAATTGTGATCTTTGCAACGAAAGAAATGAATGCCCTCAGATTTAAAACCTGTATAATGATCGGCAACGGTTTTCCTCAATTTGCCAGCAAGTTGCAAATTTTCTTCCTTGAGTCTATGGGCGATTGCATCTTTGGCGATTTCAGAAGATTCAGAACGAAGTTTCTCTTCCTTTTCGATTTCTTCCAAATATTTTTTCGCTAACTTGAGACGCTTTTCCTGGGCAGTTTCTTCAGCATCGTGGTCTTCTTCCGAGAAACTATCATCGAGTTTACGATAAGTATCTTCCTCCTCGAAGTCACTAGAAATTTCTTCATCATCATTTCCATTTACTATCATCGATTTCTTAGGCGCAGAGACCGATTTCCTCTTCTTTCCCTTGCTGACCGCACTTTTTTTGGGGGTCGGTCCACGTTTGAAGAACGGCATTGTCAAGGAATGCGAAATGTATGGCGATATGGTAAAGTTTTATAAAACTGCGAAACTGATTACTATACAAGGAGTGATCTCTTTCTGCATGAATAACATTGAACAAAGATTATTGCGACCACGTGTAATAATTTCCACAGCTGCCTCCGCACACATGCTCTTTCGATAGCGCTCAGGCCACATGTATTACATTTCTCTGTGATACAGCGCCAGCGGTAAGAAGTTTTTTGAACTACGCAAACCAAATGTTTTGGCGCCCTTATTTGTAAATCGTTCTAACTATTTTGAGAACTTTTCACTTGATTTCATTGGGTAATGAATGCTATGAATTCCTTTTTTGATATTTAATTAAAGAACTTATATTTTTACCTAGTATAAATTTCAGGGAATTTCATTGCTTGATTATTCTGTTTTAAAAACTTCGCTTTGTTTTCAAGTGAAACTATGAATTTCTCAATTCCTGCGTAAAAATATTTTGATAATTTCCGTTTTCACTACAAAATTTAATTCAAAAGATCGCGAGATATTTATTGGTGAGGTGACATGCAGTTCATGAAAATTAAATGTTATATCATTTCATTCCATAGATGAGTATGAATCTTGTCTTGATCTTAATACTCCTAATTGGGCAGAACGGATAGGCGAAAAGTTGGGATATTGCGATTGTATGGTACGTACAACACTATAACATCCTTTTGGCCGAATTTTATATTCTGTACAAATTTAAGGCAATGAAAATATTTTGCTGGACTTACCGAAAGCATTGGACGAGTTGAGCCCAGGAAATGTTCCTGCTGTAGAAAATACAATACACTTGGCCATGATGTCTTTTGGTCAGCAACCATAAAAGCTTGCATAAATGATCCATATTTTTGATAATTCTCTGAATAGTCAAACATATGATTTCCTGTCCATGTTGGTAAATTTTCTGGCTTTCTTGCATACTGAAGAATATGTTGAGCCGTCTTTTTTCTGAAAATTCAAATTTATCCAATTTATTAGTTTATGTAAATATAGATTAAGGATATTAATCATATAAATTTTATCTGATGATAACTATGTTGGAACTAAATTTAAAGAATGCAAAATATTCAAAACGGTTAAAATCTGAAGGTAGTCTATCTACTCAATAATTTTGCCTAAATATTTCCCCTTGAATCATTTAATTCTTGAATATAATAACATAATTTAAAGGAAGAGAGAGGAGTATAAGTTAACCTACTTTTCTGTACTTTTCATAAGGTGTAAAGAAAGGAATATTTTCAGCTTACAGGTTTTGGTAACATGGGTGTGTGGTTCCTGCTAATGATTCCATACTACTGTAATATAGGTAGTATAGATGAGATCCTTCTGGCTCTTCTTCCATAAGAGAGGCAAGGCTGTAAAATCTATCTGGTAATGGCTTGGAAAGCAATAATATTGTAAATGCTCCAACTCGTAGTTCTAAGTGTTCAGATTTATTTTCAAGTATTGGCCAGTAAACTTCAAAAACCTGTTTTTAATGAAAGTGTTATTAAATCATTGGCAAATGATTCTCTTCCAATATTGTAGATCAATCATGAGAATTTTATATTTCTATGAAATTAATAACTATCATATTGATTCTGAAGAATGAATTTATTTGATGTAGATGAAATTTTAACTCACTTTATCTGGGTCACTGATTGCTGTAAGATGAGTTGCCCACATGGCAAGGAACCTAATGTGATGAGAATAGGGCTGATCACCTTTAATAATAGGCTCCAAGTACTTTACAACATTTCCTATTTTTATGTTACTCAAACCTTCCAAATAATTTAATTTCCATTTATATTCAGAAGCCTCTGTAAATCACCAATTTTCAAACATCATGGAATTTTTGGATATAGTGCATAAATTTCAACAATAAAAGAATATTAATTATTATATTAATATTAATTATTATAGAAGTTTTGCATGATTTGCATGTGTGTAAGACAAAGTGTTTGATATTTATTTTTGAATTACAGCATAATTACCTCTGAAAAGCTCTAAGTACTTTACTATATATTTATCAAGAACTTCTGGTGAGCAGATCCCAGTCTTGCAAATACGGTTAACCATTGTGGCAAAGCTTAGGGTAGCTGCTTGCTTCACTCGATCACTGTGCTGTATCTCTAACACTTCCTAAGATGTAAATAATGCTTTAGTTAAAATTTGAAAGCTTGAATTTATATCAGACATTATACTCTATACCGTCAACCAATCATTAACTATGAAGAATTATTTATTAATAATTAATGTTAATGTTATATAAATTGTTTGCTTGAATATAAATTTTAAGTATAATTTTATTTATGAGTTTTTTCAAAAGTAATGAATACCTCATAAATGTGGAGAAGTTCTATATCAGGGAAGCGTATATAGAATGGGGCAGTCTTCAAAATCTGGATAGCCGTATCTTTTTTTATAGATCTGCTGACTACCAATTCTACAATTAGATTTATTGAAGCTTTTGTGCCAGTTTGTGATAATAGTTCTAGGAACAAAGTCCTGAAATGATAAATTTAGAAATAGGTTATCATATCATTATATTAATCATCAATATTATTACTGTATTTAGTTTATCAATGAGAAGTAATAGTTATAGAACATGCCTCAAAATATACATAGATATTATTTTTATATTATTTAATTAATATATCAGGCTACTAATTTATTAGATATTAATTTTGAAAATATATCATTAAAGTATAGTTTTTTGTGAATCAGCTCTAAAGCTTTATCTGCCTGATCTGTTACCTCAATGTTTCTTCCCGATAACTTGTCCCAAGACCAATAGTTTGATAGACGTCTTTTAGGCTCTGATAATCCAAATATCTCAGGGTATTCATTATATCATACAAGATGGAATGTTTCTCATCTTTTTGTTTTTGTTCCAAGAATCCAGCCTGATCACCTGAACCACCAATACGGATATCCTCTGTAAGAGCAATAAGTTGATCTAGCTGTGTTTGTAGCTGAAACAATGGAGAAAATCAAGTTAGTAAAAGCAATGTCTTATCTTATATTCCTATACTTAGTAATGATAATAAAACATGCAATTCATATGGAATAAAAAGACATGAACCATAACGTTTGTTCTTCATTGTTGTATTTAAAATTAGATTATCACATCTATAAATATATCTAACCAGAGTCTTCAGTTTTGATTTTATCTCCTCATTTCCTCCTGGTGGCAAGTTTAAAAATTCATAAGCATCTATATCCTCTGTAAAGGTGGGTTCATTCTGCTTCCTCCCTGGATTTGAATGGTATTTAATAGAAGATTTCTGACTTTCAAGCTCGAATGTTTGCCTGAAAGAAATAAATAAAGTTCTTACTATCACAGTATGTTCATAATTGAAACAAATTGTCACCACAATTAATACCAAATAACTCTTGTTCCATATGGACTTCTATTTTCTGTAATATAAAATGCATACAGTTAACAAATTATTCTATGAATGAATTCTATATTATGCTAACGAATTCTATCATCAGCACAGTCTGTTTAAAAACTGTAATAAACATGTTTGACTTAATAATGGATTGTGAATATCAGGAAGTTAGAAAAATTTTTTGTAATATTGATTTATAGTAAGAAAATGATTGAATTTTATTAAAACAAATATTTATCTCAGAATTATCAAGAAATTTTAACCTGCTGATTTTTTACAGAATCTGAAAAAGTCCAAGGTTCTTTCAAACGCCTGATATACTACAGTATAATGAAATATGCTTTTTTATAACTTCTCTGATGGATACCATGTCCAGGTTTGTTTGATAAATTTCTATATACAACAATGTCATGAAATAAAATAATCTTATATGAAAACAATAATATTTTATAAGATTTCATAAGGATAGAATAAGTGAAAGAAAGATCATTCCTAATAATCATTTATAGTGGGTGTTACTTCAATTATTTCAAATATCAGTGAATACTATTAAAAATGTGGTGCCAAACTCTTTCATTTTAGTTGAAATAAATATGAAGGTGTTCTTGTTTTTAAAGAAATTCTAATCAACAGCAAAAATTTTCATTCATTTCATTTCATATCATGCATAGTAATGTGAATACCATGGCTCATAATTTAAAACAAGAGAAGATAGTAAGTAGAGTATAGTAAAGTGTAACTCTATTTTATTATTGAATGAACTGTACCTCCACTTATTAGATATACAAATATAATAAAATTGATACTTACTGATGAATGATTAAATAATGAAAGTTTTCAAGGTTTTTCTTTAATTGAATGGCTACTTACTTAATTTGAATGTACTGAGAATAACCCTTATCTGGATAAGGTATGATGGATATCATTCCTTGGGCAGTTATTTTCTTAATCAAAAATTTATCACCTGTCGATTGAATTTCAAAAGTTCTGCTACTCCCAGCTTGATATGTTTTCTGAAAGTGTGATAGTATGAAAATGCTTTTTAAAAATACATTGAAAAATTAATAAATTCAATAAGGCATAACTTTACATAGAAAGAAATTGAATAAGTAAAAGAACTTTGTAATTTTATTATGATTTATTCATGCAACTAGTTCTTCTTCCGAGGAAGTTCTTTCAGGTTCAAAATGCTTCTTGGATGAACAAATGTCTCTTACTTATTAATTAATTATTTATAACACACCCCAGAAAGATGATATATTATTAAAATGTTTATATAGTCTTAATTAATTTCAGATTCTCCTTTATTTGTCAAAAAGAAGTTTTTGAGTAGAGATATTTATTATTCAAATTTATTAATTTTGCATAATGAGTCATTCATACATGAACTCTGGAAAACTCTTACCATCATATCTGAAGAACATGGTATTTCTACAAGGTTAGTCCAATATTTCGTTTTCTGAGAACCTTTGCATCCTTTTAGAGTTGGCATTTTCCTAATTAAAACATTATCCTCATCTTGTACTGCTACACTGTATTCAACAGGACATGTACCATATAGAGTTTTCTGGATAAAAAATAGAAAAAATTAGTAAAGATACACATTTGTAAGGTAGAAAAATTCTGTTGGAAATTATCTAGAATATGATTAACCTCTTCAGATGGAAATGAATAACTTTTGTCCAAGCGAATTTTAGCCATATCTAGTTGAAGTATTGAGGCTATGGCCTTCTTCATATTCAAGGATAGTGTTGTTTCCTTCTTATCATCTGAAAGTATGCTATTTACCTAATAGATAAATAGAAGTCTTATGGTCATTGAATAATTTGCTTGAAATAAAAAATAAATTTCCAATTAAAGTATGTATTACCAATCCACCATTGTAGGAAACTTCAAAAGGAACTTCGAAAGATTTTTGAGATGCTGGAGTAAATACTGCTTCAGGATCTTCATCAGTGGATAGTGGTCCATTATAAAGTTGTAGAGAAATGTTTTTGAACTATAAAATAATTATTATCATAATTAAATTTAATTTATTGAAGTATTGTTTTAATATTTTTGGAAATTGAATTATTTTTGCTTGTTAAAAATATTTATTAGGTCTATCTGATGATAGAGATTTTATTAAAGAGAACATACTTGAAACAATGCTGCTGTGCCATCATGGTTTGAAACAATACTTAATGTGCTGAATATTCCAAACTGGGAAGCATATCCTGTAGGAGTTGTTGTCCCTGTTCTCACATCAGCAGTATATGAAAAAATTGTCTCTTTCCCAGGTCCAAAAATATTTCCTGAGACAAAAAATATATTCACCGTATTATCACATCTTCATCTATCATTTTCAGTAAGATTTTTAATTTTAATTGTCTAATGGTAAAGTTTAGGAATGATACATTCTTTTTTATCATAAGCAAATATGTTCTGTAGGTAGAGATGAAAACAACATTTCAAGTTTTTCCTATGTCTCTTAATTAATTAAATTAAAGCTATGTTTTCATTGTGAATTCATTATAAAGATGATTTTTTAAAGATTTTCAAATTTAAAGAAAGATTACATCATGAAAACATTTTTATAACAGTAAGTTTTGTTTAAATATTATCTTGATTATCAAATACTTTCAAATCTCAGACTGATAATTGTTGTGCTATTATAGTTCTTTAGCTTTTCAAATAATATCATTTGATCATTTCAATAAATGTAAGAATATTTTTAAAATTACCTTTTACTATTCCCACAAGGCATAAAGAGATTAGGGAAGTACCTGAAATAGAAGAGTACATATTTTCATCCAATTTAAGATAAATTTATGGAAATTTATGACATTGGCAAGCGAAATTTTTATGCTGAATCGTCTTATTGTACTTTAAAAGCAAGGTTTATCATGCAAAAAGTTATGTGTGAATTAGACGTAAAATATTTTGCTCAATGAAATTGAAAGGTAACATTGATTTGCTGCACCATAAATATTAGTTGAAGGCAAACCTATATAAGCACAGTGGTGTTTATTCTATAAAAGATTATTAGAAGGGAATGAAAGAATATTACTACATTGTGAAGAATCACGACTATAAATTCAGATTCTAACTTAGAAGGAAAGCAAAGAATGGAAAACAAAAAGTCGATTAATTCTATTTGTGGAATTTGTATGACAAATTCAATTTCAGAATTTTATAATGAATTCGTTAAATTCGGAAAGAACTTTATCATGATTTCTCAGAAATTTAATTCTTAATTTCATTTGAAAAAATTTACATATTTAACGGTTTTTCCTTATGCATTTCGTCCAAATGTATTTCATCGTTCATATCTTCCTAACTAATACAAAATGAACTTAAAACAAATAGACGATGAAAATGTATGAACAATGCGGAGATGGAGAATATGGGGGTAATTCACTCATAAACTATAATTTCATAATTTTTTATGCATTGAAATTTTCCTTCTTTCATTAAATTGACGTTCCATGTTAGAAACTTTGTAATACTCACAAAATATCCACAGTAGCTTGCCCATGACAGGAGCAGCGAGGGAGGAGCTAAGGGAATGACATTGGTTTCCTATGAAAGTTCTTTATGATTAACAGTATCGCTCAATTTTTTATTTCTCCTTGTACGAGAGATCCTCCTCTTGCCATTGATACTGGATGTTTGGCTAGCCTTGTCTTCACCTTTGGACTCCTATAATCTCTGTCTTGCAGCACCGTCCACTTTTGCCTTATATTACTCATTTCACAGTCATTCATGAATTCTGACTTATGGAGTTCAGTTTGTGATTTAAATGAAAAAAAATTGTGAAAAAATAACCTCTATTACAGAATGTAAAGTATGTAAAATTTAAAGAATAGAGAACAAAGGATAGGATAATCTTTACCTTACTCGTGCTTTTACGAGAGTATGAAAAGAGAATTGCTTATCTATGTTTTTACTAAAATTTACTAATATATTTATTATACCGAAGGTGGATGATATCATCCATAATTGCGTAAAATTATTATCATCGAGTTTCGCGAGAAATAATTTAAAATACTCCATTATTGCAGCTTTTCTGTAACTTTCGGACGTCTTTCAATAGTGCTGTAGTACATTTTAAGGGAAACACGCCTTAATTATTGTTTTAACTTAGTTATAGTTTGTGATAAAACTATTGTAATGTAGTATATTATTCGTGTAAAATCGATATTATATTACTCCATGATTCTAGCACTAATTGTCCCATAAAAATTTAAAAAAATTATGTTGCCACCGGACGATAAGTCCAATCGCAATATATTTATGATAATAATAAAAATGCATCATTGCTCTGCATTAGGTTCAATATCTGTTTTGTATTCATAAGTAGGCGTAAGCCAGAGATTATTAGAAACGGCTGATGGAACAACATGCTACTTGGAGAGCTTATTCCATTTTCCAAGAAAAACAATTATTATTTTCCTGTTTTCATCCCCCCAGGTTTACCCTCGGTGTACATAGCGTGGTGCGACTATACTTCTCAGCGTAGTCATCCCTTGTGACTCACGGATGAAACGGTCCGCGTCGAGCTGAGAATTAAACTTCAAAGGATTTGGTGGAGCGGCACTTCCTTGATTACACATTTCAAGTCCCTAGCAAGGCTAAGTCATAAAATTTGTCTCCATGTCAAACCAGGAATGAACAGCGAAGGGAATACGTGGAAAAATACATAATTGACGTGGTAAACAAGTTAATTGACCTTCGTGAGTCTGTTGGTTACAAAAAATAACAAAGAACGTCGGAGGTAATGATGCATCTCGCGCTTTATTTATCTTTTGCCGACTTTACGCATCTTCTCGAAATCCAAATCCATGTAAGAATAATTTCGTAAAAAGGAGGTACGGCTTTTATTTGTTCCGTGATACTTGCATGTCATTGGAGTATGCTTCGCGAAAATTCTTTGCAGATTCTTTCCTTGCCTTGTTTGATCTACTCAGATGATAATATTTTATGCTGATATTTTAAACGAATAAGAAGTCATTCGTTTTTAAGGCTCTTAGAAGACTTGAAAAATTTTCCGCGGTTCTTTCTTACTCACAATACGTCGTAAGAAGATAGTATTTATTAAAATGAGCAGAATTATTTTCGAAAAATATGAATTTTAACGCTCACGTTAGACCCTCGTTTTTAAATAACTCATAATTGATAAATAGAATCGTACGAGGGTTTTCTTTTCATCCTAGGTCCATTCTTTGAATTTTTCCATTGTGTACGATTAAAATATTTCGAAGAGTAAGCTTTTCAAACTAAACTTATTTTCGAGTTCAAAAAAATTATCAAAGTTTTTAAGCTAAATTTTTCAGTGGTCATTAGTTAGAAGTGATTCTCATATGGGTATTTCTATAATTATTATATAGTTTACGATGTTTTTTGTACAACTTCCGTAACTAGTGCAACCAACGTTTATATAATCCTAAGTTTAGAATAAGGTATTATCAAACTTTACCATAATTATCTCAAAGGGATGAATGTAAAGTATTATTATTTCATTCGAAAGTAATTTATGAGAAACATTCTATTAACAGTTCTTTATAAAATTATTTATTGCCACTTAATTAAGAAATTATTCCAGAACACAAAAAAAATCAGCGGTAAAGTTTTATTATCATCGATAAAGAATATATCAAGGAATTAAAAATGATTAGTCGTTTTATAGGAAGAGTATTCCGTCCTCAATCATATGCATGTACTTAATATCGCAAAGGTTCGTCGCCACTCTTCCTTTGTACGTGCTTTGTAACGGGAATATAGAGTAACCGATCCTCGAGACAATTCTTTTGTATTTTTCTTTTCATGCAACAAGAATTTTACCCTTTCTTAGATGTATTTAGCAATTTATGATTCTTTTTGACTGTTAAAGTAAAGTAATGTAGAATTTTTTCTTTGACAGGAAAACTTCTTACAAAATAACTTACCAATAAACTTATATTATCAATCTTATACAATATAATATACAAGAACGAATCATGGAGTTAATTTGAAGAAAACCTATGGGTGTTGATCAATTAATTATATCACCATCTAAATAAGAACGACGACCGGGTTCGGCTACTAAAAATATCCTGTGGAAAATACGAAGTACTTATGTCGTTCCACAAAGTGCGGCCATCCACGATAGAATTTATTGGTATCACAATCGTTATTGTAAGAATTCTGCTGATAAAGATAGGGATAAAGGTACTGGTAATAAAAATAGTGTAGTGAATTTTAATGCTAAAATTCCTATTTTTCCTATTTAAATAGATACACAAACATCTGATATTTAAATAGCTAAATATTGATTTAAAGCCGATTCAATAAGTATAATTACATAGAATACTCAAGAAGATGAATCAAATAAAGTTCGTTATCATTTACCAAATATTCTACACTTATCGTTGGCGTTTAATAATTATTTTATTAACTTTACTCACTCACTTATTCACTAGCTCATTCAATATATCTTGCCGTACATTATCAATGATTACCTACTTATTCACATTAGCGAATCAAACACCTTTTTCTCGGATCGTTCCAGTGATATATAATAATAACAACTCTTTATTATGACGAAATTAGGCCATAAGTCTAAAGGCCATAGCCATAGCCGAAAGGCGGCTTGCAGGGTACTCATGTAGATGCATATTGGTTTCTCTTCCGTACGACCTCTATTATCATTACAATGATGAATTTAGATGTTGAAAATACAGAGAAAAGCAACGCAAAAAGATTTGGGTTAATGTGGAAAAATCCATTCTTCTTAAAATTGAAGAAGACAAAAACCCCACCGTGCACGAATCATTCACAAGAAGGTGAACGAAAAAACCCTAGGAAAATATTGTACTATTTTGGTACCTATCAAATGATGTGATTTTTGGGATGTAATTTGTTCCGATATTTAACGCTCCCTTAGCGCGTCCTGTGTAACCTCGACCTTACTTGCGGCCAAACTTCGTCGTTTGAGATGGATCGACCTTGATTTACGGAGTGCTTAACTATGTCCGGTGTGTCTGTAATGGGGTCAAAGGGAGTGGATTCCCAATTCTTACTCCGCTGTTTGAGGTCGTCATAAACCTTGTAACAGGAACATAAGAATCGGAATGGTAATAGGTAATTAGGCATATTATTTTTACATCTAGATAAGAAAAGTAAACAGCTTTTTAAAATTCGACTTTGTTCGTATCTAGCTAAAAATAATATTGTCAACAACACTTTCAAGAACATTCGCTCTACATTCATGATATTTATCCAGTCGATCAATCGTTATTTTTAAAATTTATTTTATCTTTAAAGGAGAGTTTTTACGGGTACTAGCATCCTTGCAAAGATACAACGCGAATTTACTTTTTAAGCTGATTTCGAAAGAGAAAGGAGAAAAAACTCGCGATTCTCAGAAAGAGCTTAGTTGTAAATATTTATCATTGAATCACAAAAAGCTTTTTTTTAGAGGAACGAGGAAGAGCGCTAAGAGAATTATCTAGGAGGGATGTTCAGTTTTACTCTTATTTTTTTCCGAATTAACATTGATTATCGTCGCTCATACTGTATATAGAAAGCTTGTTGATAGGATAATCTTTGAAGACAATTAAACTTTGATGGTATAACCATGTTTAATGTTATTATTTGGGTATTGCATGAAGACATTATATGGTCAGTGAACTTTTATTTCAACGCACGCAATGCTCAGATATTCCTTTCAGCGCGAGTTAATGATTGTATCTCTCCTTGCAATCAACTCCTGTACGTAACCTTAGACCTCCCCTCTGTTTCTAACGCGATCACGTAATTGAACTTTCTAGTAAGCCAACCTATTTCCTCTGTGATGAAAATGGAAAGATTCCGAAGAGATGAAACGTCACTTTTGACAATGAACTTAGAGGTCCGACCCTATTACATTCACTCATTCACTTTCACTTTCTTCACAAATAAATTACATCAATGTCACAATAACTTTTTCCGACGGTTGTATGACCTCATTTCTAGTAGAAACGATTTTAGATCGCTAACCCTCCGTTTATGTTAATCGCCACTTAAAATATTCCCTTATAACTTTTTTTGCTCTCTAAGTAAATGATATCTAATAAACCAGAGGCATCTGAAAATTATCTTGAAGCCACCACACTCAATAATCTGTTATCGGAAGGAAATACGGAGCGCGAAACGTAAATTGATCTGGACAAAAAATCCGTTTCTTTTTCTTGAATTTAACAATTTATTCACAAAATTTATTCAAAACGAGAGAAAATTTTTTCGTTATTCTATAAAGTGAACGTCGATGGCTAATTGTAAGTGGAGATTTAGATACGATTTTTGAAAGGTTTTGAAATGCATTTAAAAGAATATAGCAATTATATTAAGTTAGAGATAGTTCTCATTAATATAATAGCTATGTTCTATGTTGCCTAGAAAACAAACAGAAGTGATTTCTAAGACTCAAAGAACGTTTTACTTACAAAAAATATTCTACTGTTTGACATCCACTGACGCACACGTATTGTCTGTCTCAGACACACTCAAGAAATCTTGGTGATGCCATTTGGTATCGTCTGTTATGAACAATCGGTTATGGCCGGTAAAAAACTCCTATCTGCATTCTGATGCATATGTAACTGAATGATGAAGCAATAGAAGTAATTCCATTGTTATTTGTTACTGACAAAAAATATGATTTCCCATATCCATGCCAACGAATTCAAAAATTAATGATCGGCAAGAGGTGCCGACCGATTTTTTAAATCAAATATTTGCACAATTTAGATTTCTAAATTTCATGTAATCAACTATAATTTTAGTACCAATCGCGCATTTCAAATGCTTAGAGCTGAATTATTCAAAATATCAGCCAAAATATTCATAGCTGGATTACCTGAGAATTCTTAAGTGCAAGGCAAGGGAATCAAATCCAAAGATCGTTAAGAAATTTTCGCAGAAAAGATGTAATTGCTACTACTGCGCAGTCTTGAAGTCATATTTGTATTTCTTCACTTTCTACCACACCCAGCCAGACGTTATGACTATCAAAACAAAACTTTACAAGGTTGGACTTGACGCTTTAAATAATTTTCACGTCATATATCCTTCACTAAGGGGATACGATATATCTTATTAGAATGTTATTTTTTTATCAAGTACTATTCTTTAATCATACTTAATGTTTATCACAACGTGACATGATATTTTAAGTTTCCCAAATTAATATTATTTCTACAGTATGTATTTCCAATATGCTCTTCCTATATTATATCTTTGAAATTACTGGAATTTTTAAATAAGGGATTGTTTTCGTGGATTTTATTGGCAAAATGTTTTATAGCTAATGTTTACATGGAAATTCACAAACTGAGAGTATAAAAAGTGCATCGATATCATTGAAATATTTTTCTCAAAAATTTGATGAGGGCAAGAGACGAAAATATCTATTTGAAAATTCTTAGTGTGTTGGACCACATTAAATTTAAATTAAAAAAAAATTGAAAATTTACGCTATTTTAGTTGCTGATTATCACTGTTTCCGGCTTTAAAAATGCTATTCAAAGAGTAGAAAGATTTAATATCAATATTTATCGCTAAAAAACTCGTTTTTCCTGTTATTTTTCTCTTACATTAGAAACGCTTGCGACAAGACTGAGAATCTACACATTTCATCAAGATTGCATCTATTTTCGAATGCAAAAGAGTATGTTATGATAGGCGTTCATGCCATCATATTTATCTTGGAAACTACTTTAATATCTGGTTAAGCAATAAGACTAAAAAATTAAAGATTTTCGAAGAGAATGACATAAAACTGCCCTTTTACCTCAATATTTTCTCGGAATATTTAAAGTTCTAGTATTAAGTTCTTGAATGAAAGGTTTATATAATTTTATTTAATAGTACATCATTTTTTTCTTTAATAACAGCAAATTCCTTTTCATACTACTGAATTTCCTAAAGATATTTTAATGCAGTTAAAAGAAAGAATTTGGTATACATCCATCAAGTAATCGAAAGTTTAGCACGACTTTTTCCATGTACTATCTTTTGATTTGATTGTCCAAATGACGCAATCTTCATACACAGGTTACAGGAGATAGCTGAGAGAACTTGATTGCATTCTGGACTTGAAGATATTTTACAGCACGAACAGCTGTATACTTAAATGTTGTTTGAAATGTATCGATAAAAATCGGCATTTATTTATTAAAATGGAAAATTATGGATTATCTATCGCTTCGTTATATCATTCTCACACCTTGGTTTTTTGAAATTTTTAGCAACATGGATTTAACTCGAAGGAGAAATGAATCATGTCCTTTATTTTTACATGTTTTGAGAAGTATGTAAGCCACATTATCAAGATTAATGTAATAATACCCCTTTATTCGTTTTTTCTCCAGATTCGGGAGTCATCCTGAACATGGAACAGTATATTTCAGTCGACCGTCTCGACTTCTACCCTACGCCGGTGTCGATTCACCGGTACCCAATTCTGTGACGGTTTCCATCTTAGGTAAGTCCATAAATTTCCGACAATTAGATCGCCTCGACACTCTCCACTGATTACAAAGTATAATATATATGGTGTTGATTCGGATTCCTTTATGAAACTGCATGCACATCTAATTTATACTTATGTATATGCTTAGAATATGCATTTAGCATTCATACATTTTTATACTTCGACTCATATTTTAGTACAGTTTTTCGAATTTTTATTTAAAAGCAGCAAATTTATTCTTCATGGATTAGGTGAATCCAGTGTACGTATCTTCTCAATCGTTCTATAATTTAAACGTTTTAAATTTAATCTATATATATCAGAAGAGATATAGTGATCCATGGATATAAATACATGTTTAATCAGTTCTCAATTACATTGACTAAATAAATATAACAATTTTCATGGACTGCTGTCATATTACATGCTTTTCTACAGAATTTGTCCATAAATACTGTAAAAATTTAGATTATTTTTGGCCCCCATAAACATTAAAATATATATATAATTAATTTCTAAAAACCACTCTTGAAGAATGAAAAGGAAAATTTATATAACTTATGTGATTGAGAGATAGTTAAGTTGTAATGATATATCCTGTTACGTAGGCAATTTTAATAGCTAATTTCTTTCCACTGTACTTGTATTTGCACGTCTTGTGACGTACTATTTCTTGCATGGCTTCGTCGTTCAAATTAATTTATTTCTTCAGCATGTTTGCTCAAGAAAATTTATCAAGAAGTCATGCATCTTTAATGCAGCGGAAGTAAAGGGATAATGCAAACGATGCATCCAATTTCATTTAAAGATGCCTAAAAAATAATGCATGCTCTGAAAAAACATGTTCGCGAGGCAAATGATCCTTTTCATTTGAATGGAGGATGAATTTGTATAGAATATGGAATAAGATAAAAAATATAAATGGAAAATATGAGGCAACATTCTACAATATCCTTGGAGAGGTTTTCTTCGTTTGCTTCCACTATCTGAGTAAATTAAAAAAATAAAATTATTGTAATTTATTAGAATTAAATGACGATTGAAATGCTTTACTGAATAATCAAAGGAAAAAATCAATTCAATGGCGAGAAATTCACAGTTCGAATATTTTTTGCGGGTAAAGACCTCAAATATCCATTTCAAGCTTCTTGATTCAGCAAAATATCAGAACCTTCCAGAGCGAATATAAGATTTTGAGGGAAATTAGAATTCGGTGTTGTCTGCTAACAGTTTTGTCATCAAGTATGCGAAGGAGGTAGCGTTGACTAATCCCTCCCGGATTAGGCGGGGGCTAACAGTGGGAGGATTTGATGATGGGAGGGGCCGAGACCACGCGTGGGGGAATCTCGTGTTTAGGATTGGGTAGGGGATCCATCACGAGGGGAAAAGACCGGGTCGCGCCTCTTTTTTCACTCTCACAGACACAAGGTCAAACTTAGGACCCAACGGTAACAGGTGAGGTTCGCCGGTTTTTAGAGAGTGGTGTGATAGGCCTTAGTTAATGGTGTGACACCAAGGGGTGATCCCTTCCCCACCACGTCATCCCCGACCATACCCCTCCTCCTGTGTTATATGGGAGGAAGACCTTCGCAGCAGCTGGGAAGTTAGTCTGTGCAGATCCATTCAACAATGAGGTCGGTTTGTAGGAGATGGGCGAATTTGTGTTTACCGTGGCGCGTCGCGGAGACTTCAACGGCCGAATGTACGCGTGACGACGAATCCGTCTCCGGAGAATCTCTGGAGACTCCGATAGGATCTTCCCCGCTTGCTGTGGGAGTGAGGAGAATAGTACGTTTATCTAAAGGTGCGTACCTTGTTCACTCTCTGATTTAATGTAAAAAATTAACCATAAGCCGAAGAAAATATCTTACCTTTGAGGTCCATACAGTTGTCAGTTCGTTTGATTTTATCGAATGAATATACTTTAACTTGTACATTCATTATCGATTCTCGTTGAATTTATAAAAAATAATGCTTCACGGATCTTACGCATAAAAATTTGTTTCTGTTTTTTATTGATCGCTTTATTCATTTTTTAATATTTTCAAATTAATTAAGGCATTTTAGTAAGTTGACGAAATTTATTTATTTAGTTTTTGATTTTATCGAATAAATTTAAATTATTTTGTAGATTCATAATAAATTAGGTATTGAATCGAATGAAGTAAAACCGCGTTTAAAAGATTATTTACTTTATTTATTGGGTTTTAATTTTCCTCTATTTATATCGAATATTATTATCAGTATTTACCCTTCACTTCATAATTTCTATGTTTAATTGTAAATATAATGGCTGAGCCCCCGCGAATATTGAAATTAGTTGATTAGTTTGTATTAGAGTATGCGGAAGAGCATTCTACCGCTGATTACTGAAGGGAACCTTGCTCAGAGAATCAGATTCAAGAACAGAGGTTAGTTCTTGATATTGATATTGCATAAATGTTCAATCCGATACGCAAAAGTATATAATTATTCTGAGGATGCTAAGATGTTAATATACACAATTTTACGAAAACATTCAATTATTGATTTGTGTTCATTTTAATTGTGTTAATTATTCTTCATTTTTCGTGATCTATCTATATATCTATATCCTATAGAATGAATGATAATTACATATCAACATTATGATTCATTACTTTTAAGATGAGTAACAATGATCCTTGACCCGAATTCTTTCTCTTCCCCGTCGACTTTTATTGTTACATGACTTCTGTTTCCTTTGAGTCCCAAATGTTTCCTTGTTTTCATTTACCCCTTAATCTTGAGTCACCTGGAAATTCCGCTCTTCTTTCCATTTTCCGATTCAAAGAAACTGTCTCCAAAGCTTTGGTTTTTAGAAGAATATGTATTTATGTATATATATATATTTTTTTTTTAAATCGTAAGTTTTATATAAACAAGCCGATCTCCCTTTTATCTACGGAAGCGCATTTCTTATCCAAATCCCCCTCCTTTCTAGTGAGGATAAAATCACTTAACGTTCCGCAATTCTCGGTTTTACTCTATTTATATAATTCAAATGGTAAATTTTGCGGAAATAACGCTTTAACGTGAATGTAGCTTTGATTATAGCTGAAGCAATATTTTTAGAATCAAAGCTGGATCTATTAGCCGGTATCGATATTTCTTGAACGCTTGGATTATGACATTACCACATTATTAGATTGTGCAACGCGCATTTCAACTTAAGCTTTTAGTAAATCAAAACCATATTACAAGAATCTAATGAGACGCATGAGCTATTATTTTCATCGGTAAATAAAATACCGAGATCTCGATAGAAACATGTTGTGGCTATGCTGCGATCGGTTGTGATATGTTGTGTTCGAAACTTACCGTTATCAGATCCTTATTATGTGATCGCATACATTTTAAGAACCTCCTCCCAATAAATTTCAATTAAAATCGTTTTACTGCCATTAAATCCGATTATTCATTCGCAAAAACTAAAATCTTTGTTTTATCGATAATGTGCCTTAAAAATAATTCTCAGATAAATTATAACACCAATTCGTAATTTCGATTTCCTCATTGGTGTAACCAATAGGTGAAACCAAATAAAAATCTTAGCGTTCTACTTAGAATATGTATTCCAAAAAAAATCTTGAAAATATAGCGTTGAAATTTTATGTTCACTAAATAAATAGCTACTTCTAACAAAGTTTTTCATAACAAATACAAAATAGAATAGAAAAAAATAACTTTTTCTCGCACCAACCTATCATGATGAAATAGTTCTGCTAACGATGTTCTCTATTGTATCGTGCTTGAGTATGTTCTTTTGGACCGATCCTCATTATATTCATCTCTAGAAAATTGTGGATGAGAGGTTTTACGTAAATGTTTTGTAATGACAAACATTTAGAAATCAGATGGTATAAATATTCGAAGTTTCGTAGCGCGTTAAGCTACTCGTCAGTTTACAAACTACGTGACTAAGCTTTTGCATAATATTTCGGTAGAACTGGTGAATGAATGACCTTCCGGAACTAGACATGATGAATAGCGCTTTCTTTTAACGTGACTATGGAAAAGGAGAAACTTCTCACCACTCACCTTGATGCTAATGAACTTGAAAAATAAACAGATGATCTGAAAACAAATTACAAAAATATACTTAAGCCATCATCCATATACGTCATCGAAGAAAGTGGAGATTGCTATACTATGCAACGTGTTCTTGAAAATATACCATATCTTCACTTAAATTTGGATAGCTCCTTTACAACCATTCTCATTGGGTTGAGTGTGTGAAATACAGATCCAAATAAATTATGGCCTGAAAGATGGAAACGAAAAGAAAGTAATCAAATATTTAAAAATTTTACCGAAACTTGTATTTTGTAATTAATTAGCATATTTTTAAACACTGCAGTAATATTTCATCCCATTTTAGAATTTTATGAACATTATTAAACGGAAGGCAGTAAATTCACCGTAGAAAACAAAGGTCGGTGCTCTGGCCATTGAGCTATTTTACTAGAAAATTCAAACATTCTGTTCAGAAATATATTGTAGACTTGGGTGTTTCAGTTACGTCCAAACTCAGACATCATCTGCTGCTACCGCCTGATCTACTGTAGGCACTGTTTGTAGGAACCGGTCACAGAGCAACCAGCGGGAAATATGGGTTTGAGTCCCGGTCCAGTCAAAATTCTTTCGTCCGTTAAATACCGGAGATATTTCAGCCTCGCATTCTCTTTTCCCTGTACCATAAGAACTCGCATATTTTTACTTTAAAATCGGTGTAGAACGTACGAATAATTCCACCTCCTCTAACAAACTAAGATTTAATAGTACTGAAATTTCAATAATAAAATATCGATTTGGAAATTCTAGTAGTAATCTGATTGAATTCAGGACGGATATTAGGAAATATAATAATGACGGAAAAGTGTCCCCTCAGGTGCGTGGCATTGTGGGTTAACGAACGGCATTAAAACCCAGAAAATCTTCTTTGACTTCCCGGCGGGAAGGTTTTAACTCTATCGAAACCATTTCGTCAAATCATCGAGTGAAAACTCCAAAGCTTTTCCCTATTTTATCAAATACAGGTTTTCTCTGAGAGAGGTAGATAGCAAAGAGTAATCATTTATTCGATGATAATTTACTAAAGTTATAAAAGAAATAAGTAATGGAGAAAAATATTTTATGAACAATTCAAAACCTCTGAGGTAAACTATTACGTTAAAGAATAATCATCTTGCATTGAGTTGTACATTCGATAGAAGTCTAAGCTAATTTCTGTACGAGTATAACGTATTTGATATTAATTATGATTGAGATGGCGAAATAAAATATTTATTCTCTTATTTTTAAATTCAGACTACCGGTATAATTAATCGGTTTTTGAATACGAGTAAATATAGTAGTTTACTAAAAATACGAGACTTTGTCTCCTGAGGATGCTTCAGGAAATTTAAGTTCGATTAAAAAAAGGGACGGAGATATACACTTTTATCAAGTTGAGGCAGTTCTTCCCAAATTCAGTATCATCATTAATTTTAAGATAGAAAATCATGCGAACGCTGGGTTTTCTCAAACATTTTTAAAGTTACAAATATTTTTGACTATAATAAATCCAGGGCTATTATTTTTATATATATTTCTTGCGAAATCTTTTAGAATTTTATGACCAGTCTTTGGACGATTAAGACACGTAAGATTTTTTACATCCTAGCGTTATCTTACAGAGATCGAGTGAGAATTCATATATCATTATATATTGGCATTCGTATCTTGCATCACTAATTTCCATGGTGATTAGTACATTTGAATAAAAATCATCAGTTATAATATTTTAAAACATGTTCTTTGCCATTTTCACCTATGATAGAACTAGCGCTCGAAAATAATTTTACTCAAGATATTTCATCAACGTATTGTGTCTCGCATTCATCGAATGATATGAAAACCATGATGTCTCCTCTGATTATGCGATCTTTATCATTGCTTTTCCTAGATTTTTATTTTTGATTCCTAATATTTAGGAAAACGATTTACTTGATCGAAAGTAATTTATAATCGTAATTAACATTAAATTCCTATCAAGTTTTGTTTTAATAGTTTCGTATGCGAATTAATTTCCCATTCTAAAAAAGGCAATATAAGAGATTAATTCTAGATCTAATAATACTTCACTGTCAAAGGGTACACAGAATTTATGGTCCATTGTTCTGTAAGTATTATCAAAGAGATTATTTGAGAAGTTGGATTAAAATAATGAAAAAAGTTGTTCAAAATATATAATATGGATGGAAGGTTTATTTGTCATATTACACGCTCGGATGATCCACTATAATTCCAAAGGAGCGAGATGAAAAATTTCACTTTATCGCATTCATCAAAAGCCTCAGGCTGAGTTTTCAAAACAGGAAGTATTGCTTTGATAGTTATCTGGAGAATCCTATTATAAACAAACATTGAAAGGAGATATGTAATGGATTGATAAATTAAAATTAGTTCGAACACCTGGCTTGCATGGTGTTTTTATATTTTTAACGGTACTTATTTCAAGGTATGAAATTGTATTTCAAGCGGGCAAGTCCATTGCTTTTGTTGTATGGGCCGATTCAATGGATCAGTATAATCAGATATGATATTTTACATCGATGAAAATGAATGAGAGTAGAATCATTAGAGTGAGACCGATATTCACTCTCGTTTTCTTTGGGAAGACGTCAAACATGATTCCAAGCAGGAGGCTACTGCTTAGCAAAAAAGAGGTCATGGGCCCTCCTCGGTGGGCGAATGAGATTTTGGAATGTAGTTGTAGGTCGAGGGAATCGCTCCCAGATCGAGTAGGAAGGATGTCTGATCTGTAGGTGCGGGGCTCTCTCCACGAAAGCGAATTTTATAGCTATCGGCGTTGTAAAAAAATCTCAGCTCGTTATCGGAGCTTTAGGCAATGGGAGGTTTCTAATGCGGGTTTCCTAAATGGTATACTACGACCGATTTTTACCTGTGTGCGATCTTATATAAGTTTTAAGAGGTTTAGAGGTGGCAAACGTCATTGCCCTTTATGATGCTGAATTAAGATACTTTGTTTCGTATACGTGTGGATGATGAAAAGTGTACTGTGATGTTTAAGAATAATAATACTGAATGTTTATCCTGCTTATAATTTTCTTCATGCTCTATTTTCTAAAGTGACCCATCTTATCACCTTATACCACTAGATCTCCGTTTTCTAGCATCTATTTACAATCGCAACGTGTTCAATTATCATTTCCCTACATAGTGTCAGTTTGTCTATCATACAGTTATTAGGTTGTAGAATTCAAAGATTCTTTAATATTATTCCATTTTATTGAGTTATATTTATGGTATCCTACATTCAGGATACGCACGCAGAAAACTGCACTCTATAGTTCTCTTACTTGGACCTCAAATACTAAATATGAAATGATATAATACGTTCAATTGTTGTTGTAAATTGATATGCTATTTTTTGTTTTTCGAAAAAGTGCACGACGATTATATATTCTATTTTCGAAAGTTAATTACCTTTTCAACATATCATAGGTGGGCGCAAATGGATGGAATATCAAGAAATGAATAGGAATTAAGCTTTACATTTTTGTATACATCTTTTTACTCATTAAATACCCTTTAGGGATGTAAAAATGAACAAAATTTAATATTCGATAGATTCTTCTGCAAACTTCTTTCCAGAAATTTCGTAATTATCAGATGACATAACTATCATTAAATTCAATGTTTGTTTTAGCCTCCCTTAGTCTCCCACGTGCTTTCATGCTGTAATATTGTAATCATTCGCACTCGCCATGTAAAATTTACGATTATTTTATTGCTGCCAAAATGGTTTATCTAGAAGGGAAAATTTCAGCCATGGAAGTCGGGTTCATTAGTCACATCTTTGAGTCGTAAGTTTGTACGTTTTAATACATATTTCGGCAACATTAATCCAATCATCCAGAAGTGTTATTAATTAGCCGATTTGAGAGATAATTTCTTTTTTCAAATTTATTTTGCCTGAATAATAGGCTAGATATAAGTTAATATATCTTGAAAAAAGGAATTCCAACATTGTTTGACGAGCGAATGATCATAAATTCTCACCGCATTTTCGAGATAACTTCCATTTACTCGAAGGATGAAGTGAAAGTATTTGCGTCCTTTACCAACGAAATTTAAATGTTTACAGAATGCTTCTCCTTGTCTCACTCAGAAATTCTCTGACGAAGGATCGATGATTGTGGTGTGACGAAGGAAACTCTTCATCTTTCCTTTTAATTTCACGATGGCTTTTTTCATCTTACATCCAAAATCTATTTATAACCGAAAACACCGATTCTTAAATCTAGTATAAGAAGAAATTACATTTTGATGAATATTGTTATCACCAAACGATATGCGAACTTTTATAGCTACTACTTAAAGAAATTCATCCTCATCTCGCTTATTCAATACTTTATTCATCCATTTCAATCATTCACCAATCTTTTAATCTTTAGTCCTTTCTAATAGAATGGGATATTTTATTATTACTAATTTTGGCTTTTGGATTATCAGAGTCATATTATTTTCTTGACATCTGTAAGAGAGTCTATAATGAGCGCTATTCAGTCGAAAAGGAATTTTAAGCACAAATGAGGCTTATTTGTACTTTATACTTTAAATTTATGCATCGACTTAATCTCTGCTTTTTAAGTAGTTAATCCAATACTCCATTTGCTGTCGCCAGAAATAGGCTTGGTAATTCTCAGATATAGAGGATTAGATAAAGCATGGCGCAACCTTTGACCTACATGACAGCATCGTATGAAATATACTAGCTTACCTTCGTCAAAAGATGGGTGTTTCATGTCTCGATTTAGGAAACCGTGACCTTCGGAGAACAAGTTCCCTTTTCGCTAGGCGGCTAACAAAATTTCCATGGGTCCCAAGTTTCACCAAGGCTTAGATCGCGCATAAAGGAAGCGGTTTCTTGAAAGAACATTTGTGTAAGTTGGACAATGAAATTGTTTTCAGGGCTATACTTCTTGTATAAGCGCCACCAGGTCGGTATTTCCTTAGGCAAATAGGGCCAATAAAAACCCACACCTACATCTTTTCCTTCTTAGCACTTCCAAATAGAGAATGGTTTAAGTAAATATTACGTCTTCTTGGATAATCCGATGATTCTAATTGTAAGTTTATACAATGCTACGGAAGCAGTTGCGCAGTTTCTCAAAGGTCAAAGACTTCTTTATAGAAGACATTTCATCAAAGAATAAGAATGACAGTGATGTTGGGGAACTGCAAAGATCGAGTTATGGTGCCAAAGTTATATTTGAACAATGAGTTCGTTCTGAGAAAATGGCTAAGAGAAGGCAATGGAACTGTGAACTAAGATATTTCTCGAATTCCCACAACTTGTAAAGAATCATCACAATAATTATATCGTAATCAAAATACCTCTCATTTACTGAAATGTAATTTTTTTATTTCATGTATTTAAATATTTGAGGAATTTCATCTCCAAAATTATAGTTAGGAAATGGTCATTATTATCATTACAGCAATTGATATCAGGTAAAATTATCATCCGTACTCTTACTTTCCGTATTTTTTATTGAAAGGGATCATTTAATTCATTTAACTGAATTCTTTAAATGTTTTCGGCTGATATTGTCCAACAGTTTTTCTTTCAATTAGATTGGATTGGTTTCTAAAAAACACATATAGATGATAAGTATCGTTATTCATAATTTGCGTCTCACTAGATTTTCTATGATATGATTGAATGATTCCATAATCGATTAATCGTTGCTCATATGTTTACAATCGATAAGTTTTTTTTTACATTTTCATTTTTATTCTTCTTTTTTCGTTCATTTTTTCTTCAGTTCCAACGTCAAACGAGTCGTTTAATTTTTGAAGATTTTACAGACATGAAATATTATTTTTTCTATGTATATGTCTTAAATTTGAAATATTCATTCGTAAATAAATCACTAAATAATTTATAATTGATCTCAATGATTAATATTTACGAGTTCTATGAATTAAACAGATATCCACTGTGGAACAGTCCAGTTGAAGTAGTAAAAGTCAAGTAAAATGACCTTTGTGAAGGCTTACAGATGGTTGGGGTATCAACTCTTATTCTGCCTTAATGGCATATCTAGGCCGCAAGATTTCTCGATTTCCACGAATTAGTATTTGCGACCATTAGGAAAAACCAGAGTTTCTCTATACGTTTGTACTATATACTTATACAGATTCCCTTCTAGTAAATCGTATCCAAAGAAAAAGTAAATAGTAGTAAATTGTTTTTTATATGACTAATTGTCAGACTTGTTATTTTATTTATTACGGAGGTACTTGTATGTCATCTGTATGATAGATTATCTCTACAATACACAAATATTAAACGATGCTGTCTGGAAAAAATATGTCATATCCAGCGTAATAATTGGCAATGTAATCGTCTCCATCACACCTTCCATAAAAAACATATGATTTTAATGGGATCGACTGCATTCGTGAGTTTATTAGTTCATTGGTAGAGTTTAAAACGTGTCATTATGTAATTATTGATCAATATAACTCCATACATAACCTTGTACCAAGGTATTTACCGTTATTATCGAGGAAATTTCGGTTGAAAACAGTGACCTCTTCATTGAGAATGTTTGGAATAAAGCACTTTCTAATTAATACTCATATTTGTTCTTCGTCACCGATAGTATGTTACACAATATTTAAAATCCTTCATATTTTCGGAATAAAAACATATATCATTCATTCCAAGACCACACGAAACCCGTTCCACTAACTCCCTAAACCGTTACTTAAAGCACGTTTAACGCAAAATGATAATTACAATTGCTTTTGTTTGACGCAGAATCTTTGGCGAAGAAGGTTAATCAGTTTCGAGCGCTGTGTTGAAGGACATCAGTCTTCAATATCAAGCGTAAGATTAATCGCAGAGAATATGCAATACGTCGAATTCATTCGCAATGCTCTTTTTGAGCTCTCGATAAAAATAGGGCTGGAGATAATGCGGCCAATGTCATCAGCCAAGTAGGACGGACGCTATAGTATGGATTCCATTTCTTCTTCAATCAACGCGATTTCAAATGCTAATGTACCCAATGGTTTTCTTTTACCAATACTTCTTCGTCGCTCTCTCTCGCGTACAAAAACAGCGATACTTTCAGCGAATTAAGTATTCAGGTGAGCCCTTTCGGTGAGTAACAAGGAAAGGGTCATAAAATTCAAGGGAGAATTCATTCATTCATTGTGTAATTGCGCTATTCTCTTTAACCAGAAGACACGTTACTCACGGAGGTGTGTGTGTGGCGAAAGAGTGCAACACTCATTGGTTTTTACTCTCCGACTCACCGGTTCGAACGCGATTTTCTTTGTGGTGAACCTGCGCGTGGCTGAGAACAACCTGTGAACTTGAACCACCAACCCGAGGGCATTTTCTAACACCGCAACAATCCCACGTTGCGAAAGGGGATTTCTAATTGGAAAGTCTCGAGCGTTCTCTATCGAACTTAATCCGATATTCATTAATGTTTTCCTCTGGGTTTTCATATGCATACGAAAAGGTGCGTCACATGTGTATTACAACCTTACTTCACACTAGAAGTATGATTCATGAGCTCATTGTCCCAAGCATTCTTTTCTTATGTATTAATATCATAACTGCAAGCATGCTAATGAGTACTCTAAAACTGATTTCTAACTCAGAATAAATTCGACAAATAAATATGTTCCATGAAACATTACGTGTGGATTATTTTTTTATTTATTTACTTCCATCTCATTAGCTGATAGATTTTAGGATCTTCTCGATATCAACACCATATTCTGTTCATACTTTGTTTACAAATCCATTTTCAAGCATTATGAATAATAAAGTCATTTACAGTAATTCAATTAATCACTGAGATGTTTTGGATATCTATCGTTTTTCGAATTAGCGCGAATACGGTTATTGGAGATATTATGCTCGACATTCTGAGAAAATAGAGCGCTATTTATGCTTTAGATACCAGTAGTAGGAAATCTATTAAGTTTTTGTTCTGTCATTCATTGGGTTTTTCTCAGAGCTACTTGCATCATGAATAACAGTGATAATGTTCCTTATAAGACTTACTTAACTTAGGAATTCAGTAGGCGGGTCTCTATGGATATCGAACCCGGGAACACTTTCACCTGCACCGGTTACAACACTCCCATTACATTTTCCGGGAACTCTTTCTGTTAGCTAATCGCTTATAAAAACTATCTCACTTGAATAACAACAGTCGTACAAAAAAGTAAAATTTAAACCGGCAACTTCTAAATTTCAATAAATTTCAAACAACTAACTAAAATAATATCCACTACCCGCATAAGGACCTTGAAATATATCGTTTCTTCTTTTTCCTTATCTTCAAATTCCAATAAATATTGGCAAAAAATGAAACATGACAAATGGATAAATTAAATTATAGGATTTTTTTATTGCATTGAAAGTGAATAAGTTAATAATATTTTGAGAAATGTACTATATGTAAAATTTACTAAGCCTGAGACACTTTTTGATAACTCGCAAGATCGCGTTTTTCTTGGATACGAAGGACGAGGCGTTGGAAAACCCGCGTCGCATGATTTATTTTAAAAAGATTTGTTTCACGTTTGTTGGATGAAAAGATTCTCTTCGAAGATCGGTGGTTGATAATTTGGAGGAAGTGAAGCGGAATGCTTTTTCGACTGATAATTCATAAGAACTACCTTGAATTTGACGTCCGTGGAAACTATTTTCAGAAAAAGACTCAGATCTTCAAACCCATCATCAGTGAAAAATGTTGCTCGGTAGAAACAAAAAAAATTTCAATCTTATGTAATCGTGTTTCCCAAAATTTGTATGCGCCTCCAGAGTTTTCATCAAGGTCTAAGAAAGGCACCATTTGTTGGCCCTGTATTCGCGCAAAACTCCTACGCACCGCTGAACTCATCTTTCAAACCAAAAAGAATCCATTTCTAATTCCTTTGGAACTCTGTCATCAAACCTTCGAAAAAAGCGATTTTAACAAATCTTAGTTGATAATTAGAAATATCATTATTATAAAACAATGACATATAGTAGGATGGTTTTATATAATCTTACGAAATACGTTTGTTAATCTATAAATATGCAGTAGTATTAAAAGTCGGAGAATTGATTCGTTTTGAGTCAATATATTTTCAGTATGAAATTAACTAGTCCCAAATTCATAATTGTTTTTTTTATGTTTCATCTAGAAATTTCAATATAAAATGGTTTGTTCCTTCAGCAATCCACCCAATTAAAATCCAAAGCGATAATATCGATTTGATATTTTATTAAATCGAATCATTTCCAATTTCTTTGATTGATTGGTGTATTTCTATTTCTCAGTTTAGAAGTCTTTTGATGCTAACAGCTTACTCAAAGACTGCATATGAATTACGAATAAAATTTGATGCTTGATGCAATAACCATTTACGAAAAACTTATATCTATAATGTAATTAGTGTTTGTATTCCAAAATTTCCTTCCATTTTGCATCTTAGAAAATCCGCACTAAAAATCCGTACTAAAGCAGATATCCATACTTTTGATCTATGGATTATATTCTGACTTGCATTCAAATCAAGTTGAGGAATGAGGTTAGGGCGTTATTTGATTAGCAAATATAAGATAAAAGTTATCAAAACAAAGAGAAGATAATGTATTCACAATCATACTAGGCTCAAAAAATAAATTTTTGGAAGATTTCGCTAAGTCCTTACTTCTGAACAATTCGCGTCTTCACTGCTCCAGCAAAGAAAAGAGGAACTTATAATTTACTCTGACATCTGTTCGCTTTCACTTCTATCCGATGCCATCCGCCTGCTGCCATTCGGGAGCGCGTAGACCGTGTTCCGATTTCAGTTATTTTCATGTGACATTCCTCAAGGACTGTAAGATGATGTTGATAATTCAGTTCGAGGTCCATATATGATCGACTGAATCTAATTTTAGAATCCGGATCGTAAAGTGAGAGCCGAGAAAGCTGAAGAAATCGGCTAAAACTCGATGTTTCTTAAATTTTTCTAAAGGGATGCATGATGAAATGAAACCATATCTCAGTCTGCAATACATCCAGGTATTATCCTTATATTTTCCAACCATATAATTTGTCTCGATAACAAACTGTATTATTACTTCGTTTCATTAGCATTACCTTACAACCAAAATGAAAACTTATGAAACGAAAACAAGGCGGTGTCGTGTTAGATTGAAGTTTCCAAATAAACATGGTAAAATATTCAATGAATCGAAATGTGCGGACGTAACGGAAAAAAGAATTTAATAATCAGCTACAGGTTTAGGTATTATACGATTTATAAAAATATTTTCTAAGAATTGGCGAACGATATTTAATTTGATATTAAATTTCTATGAACCAAATTCTCCATTCTTAGGCGGGTTTCACTAAAAGAAGGTATTACGCAATCTTTTTAAGCGCATTGAGAAATCCTCATAACCCAGAAACGAGAAAATAAAGAATTGGTGAAGGTTAATACTTTTCTCTCAAAATTAGTCTGATTTTCAGAGAACGTGATAATAACTGTTATTTCTCCTTCAATTGGGGTATTCGACTTTCTCATAATTAGATGTTGATTTCTCAGAGGGTTCCTTCATGAAGGAATAGATAAGTAACGGAGTAAAGAAGCTTACTGGATTTTTTTAAAGATTATTCTCTTAATATTGGATTAATATTTTATTACTTCATATTCTGAATAATTTTTAATGTTCCATTTCCAGGGTCGGTTTTTCTTGGTTTCGGAGGGTTGTTACTGGTATTAATTGCCTGCCTTATTGCTGTTTTAGATCCGTATGGATTGATTCTTAGCCATGTAAGTACGATAAATATTTTACAAAGTAGTCATTATATTGAGTACCATTTGATTATTGATTTCAAGGATAATTTTGATTATAATATATTCGATAATGAAACGCCATCGTTTAGGATTCATCCCGAGATGTGATGTTGTACGTATTAGTTCATATGAAATTAATGATGGTTTAAAGAGAAAAATCTAAGAAAATTTTTGAATGAGGTTAATGCCTTCATTAAAATTCAACTTTAAAATATGATACACCGATTGGGTTAACTATGATACATTTTTTAATTGTAAGAAATTAACTATTGATTACTGTAATATGACAATCAAGATTTCGGTCAATATAATTTTATAACCCTTAGGAGTATTCTTTCTTCATTATTTTTAATATTGGAGTACACCTCAGATTCGAATCCAATTTAAAGATTAAAAAAAAATTTATTGAAACATTTAGAGTTTAAAAATTATTCGTTATTTTAGTATAACTGAATTCCTTTCTTTCTCTCATCCACTTCTATTAAAAAAATATTCTTAAAGTGATTTTTATTTTATGGTAATTATTCTTTAAAAATAATATGCGTTTTTTTAATAAGCTACGACCAGAGCAAACGAAAAATTTTAGATACATCGTAGGTGACAATATCAATGCATCAAATTTTGAAATGAACTACAATAACAGCAAAAATTATCGGAAGATTGTTATACCATTCTCATAAATACGTATCCTCAAACATAATTAAAATTATTAAATACAACATGAATATTGATGATATAATATGTCCCAATTATTAAGTAAAGTTCTGAACCAAAGTATTAGAGGGAGGTTGAATGACGTACATACGATAGCGTTAACGAATTCGTAGTACTTTTTGAATTTCATACCCTCGGAATTGTAATGATGTAGATTTTTTTTTGAAGCATTACAGTTCATCAATATTATTTCCGCCACATCTAGAGTAAGATAATTAATCACTGATATCAACTACAATCTCTAAGTAAATTTTTTTTTAAAAATATTTCACTTGAACAGTATAAGATTTAATTTGATTTTTCCTGCATTAAGGTATTTATTGTTTGCTAGCAACCACCGCCAGGGTTTTTTGCATGGGAATAAAATTTTTATTGATATAAAGAATGAAATTTCCTTTTACAAAGCGCGAAGTGTCTTCAATTTTCTGGGTACAAAAACGAACTGTACTCACTCTACGCGAGGTTACACTTATACAATTCACTTACTTAACTTCAGAGACCGATTCCTAAATTCCATTTGCTAGCTGAATCTTTAGTCTAAGTCAAAGCATTTAACTTCTCGACGACTACTTATATTTCGCATCTCTTCTTTTTGTCCTTGGTGCGTCCCTGACGGTGCGTCAATGGTACTTCTGGCTATTTTTGGTCGATGGTTCCTGCAGACGCTCTCGCTGTCCGAGGGATCGTACGCCTTTGGGCTCTGGAAGAAGCCTCCGGTCCCTATTTACCTGCGAGTCTACGTGTTCAATGTCACCAACTCGGATGCCTTCTTGAGAGGAGAGGAACGGCTCCGTTTGGAGGAGATTGGTCCTTATGTGTACAGGTGAGAGCCAAAAAAATCGTCTTTAAATTTTTACTTGATCTTCGAGATTTTTGGTCACGATTTTACAACTTATTATTCGTAAATTTATATTCTTTGTTCGGAACCATATTTATTGTCGTGTATTTAAACACTTTAGATAACTTTTTTTGGAGATATTTTGTCATTAGTTAATTTTTATGATATGCAATGTTATTAACGAGGGTAAAGATTATATTTTAGATCCATACAAATATCTTTCATTTTTTACGAATGTTTTAATTTTTATATTTTGGCAAACATATTCAATTTCAGTCTGAATTTTTAGCTGATGAAAACGAATATGTCTCTCTGTATGTTTTTCGTAGAGTTCCTTTCACTTTAAATTTTCAAAAATCCTTTATTAAAAAGGAAAGAATGCTGAATTTACATGGAAATTTTACATCAAAAGGATCCTTCAATTAGTTAAAAGAGGAAAGAAGTAAATTAATACCATCCAATTATCCACCTTGTATCTATAAACCGTCACTCTCAATCCATAATTCTTGATAATGAATTTTGAAGAGGAGAAGTGTAAAGCTCCTAGATTCTAAAATAGTTTTTTCTTTAATGTTTTTATGCTAATTATATAAATGCACAATGGAAGATTACCGAAGGCCTTGGCACTGAACAATAATTAAAATTTCTCAGAATATTTTGTATTTTTTTTCCAAACGTAAATTGGAGACATTTTGCATGTCATTCATATGATTTTTCCTTACTGTAACGCTAATTAAAAATCTCAAGGAAAAAACAGCTTCGTTTCGAATTTTCGACCCTCTTTTATACTAAGGGAAAATTGTTTACACTGTCTTATAATTCAATTCAATATTTCTTTTCGTTGTGGAATCGTAGAAGATTTTTCATAGCGCGCATATTAATAAGTTGCATCCCGGAAATAGGGAAGATGTCTATAAAAAACCACTGCGAGGTGAAACGACCCGAGAAATTCCCGGGAAAATTTTATTAGAATAGCCGAAAGATACTTGGCACTTTCGTTTTTATGCCTCCATCAGCGGTGTATACAACACAAAGATATCGTGTGAAGATAACTTCGAACTAACGTGGTGAACGTCTATGAGAGGAATGCTAGGAAGTCTAGAGGTTGAAGCAATGCGGAAGTATAAATACGGGAATTAATTTTTCGTCTTCCATCAACATTCCTTGCGTAAAAATATTTTCACCTTTAGCTCACTTTCAATTATTTTATCCGCGTCTGGGACAGCACCCAGCCGTCCTCTAAACAAATCTTAGGCGGCCTTCACCTTTAGCGGCTATAATTCTCGAGTCCAAATGCAACATTTTTCCTCCTTAATTAAATCCGTGGATGAAACTTCCAGATATTTCCTCAGAGCCGTGGTTCGTTTGGAACGGCGCGTAAGTTGAATAACCCGGAAGTTGTCATCCATTTACATCCTCGCTTCCATTCACGGAGGTCCTCCAAATAATGGCGGACCGATTTGCCTCCATAAAGATGCAGTATGAAAATTTAATCCACTATATTTGGGAGACTCATGACGTATTTCACACACGCGCGTGAGGAGGGATTGGCAGTCGAGTTGTCGAGAAGTATTCGCGGTATGAACGCCCTCCGATACATCATCGCGTTATGCAGTCGGTGTCAGCTAATGCCGTACTTGCGGCCTCAATGGGTTAGGAATATTAATGAGCGAAGGAAAGGAAGAGCAAGGTCATATGGTTCGATAATATACTACGGAAATATCAACAAATATCGTGGGATCTGTAACAGATCGACGTACTTTTGTCGCAGTACTTCTGATGCTGATTTAGAGGGAGGCAATTCCTATCCCAGCTGCTCCTTCGAACATAATTTTATTTTGTTTTTAATAAACATTTATATATATATATATCTTTTAATTTTTTATTGTTAAAAGAACTTAAAGCCATACTATCGGTCCTGGCGAACTGAAATTCCATCAACACTATTCCGATATCGTACATTAGAAAGATGTCTTTACAGTGAAAAGATTATAAAACTCCTCTTGATCAGGATATTGAAAATATTATGGTTCATATTCTGTCAGTTGGGGTATTGGAATAAGTGCTTAAAAGGTAAACTGTATTGAAAACCTACTCGTTAGGGCATAAACTGTTCAATTCTTTGAGTACTTTTGGCTACATCATACGCTGTTATATGTGTATATATATACACTGTGATTGAAAACTATGAAAGACCTTAATACCTTCGCAATTATGTCTATATCTTCATTTTTTCACCAAGTTTTCGGGCTCTGGGAGCTCTTCTGAAGTGCATAAATTCTTCTGTCAATCCATTTCATCGTACGCGATATACTTTCTGTACAAACATAAATATTTCTATTTTTATCTTCGTGATAAGAGTTGAACGAAAGTATGTTCGTGAAGTTTCTCACGTAGTTCAAGTTGTGTTTTGTTTAAATTCAGAAAGTTCAAAGACTAATATTTAATCATCCAGCTATCTATTCATGAAAAAGGTCGACACATATGAATCAACAAGATTATAAACTACTTCGGCTCATGTTATTATCATACGGAAGTCTTAATTCTTTCGCTTCAGAATTAAAATATCGAAACCATTTCTCACGGAGGGCAAGATGATCTTTAGTTAAAAAATCAGCTAAATCTTCAGATTGATTTTCCTAGACAAAATTGGTGGGCAAAGGTGGCTCTAGTCGAAGGCCTCGCTGATATATTCACGATTTGAAGGAGAAGGTTGTATCATTGTTATAATATGATTGAATTATATACTATATAATGCTGTAGATGAATCCCTTTGTAATTCCAACATCCTACCGAATATATTAAAATATTAGTATATCTTCAAAAATATCTTAGGGTAACCCACATAAAATCATCTTTTAGTTAGCAAAACGGAAATTTAGCAAAAATTTGATCAAGGTCATGCTAAGAGATTTACCCATGTGAATAAGCACGTAAACTCGTTTTATTCTACTTCTTTCGAGGATTACGTAACAGCTATGATGAAATTTCATTCAGAGGGAGTGTTGTAGAGGTAAACTGGTTTTCTTTTCGGCTCTGAGTAAAGGGATTGCCCGAAGAATCGCGCATGATTAATATATTAAGGGCAACGGAAGGTAAGGTTGTAATAAGAACGCGGAACGTAAAATTTACGTATGATAGCCTTGATTAGAAGGTCTGAAGGATATTCTTTTAGTTCTTGGTTCAGGATAAGTGACACGTGAGCCGTTGAGATGTCAGGAAGAGGAAATTCATTCGTAATGGATTAAGTAGTATTTAGCGAGACAAAAAAATGGGCAAAAAGTCTTCTCATATTACCATCATAATGTTATGTTAGGTCCACGGATATATCGAAATTGGCCTTTTCCTGATAGGAATAAACAAAGAAAAAGCTCTTCCAAGGAAATACCCGCCATAGAGTGAGGAAATCTACTAATGACTATATATTTATGTTTTTGAAAGGATTATTCAATATTTTAGAGTTTTTTCTAAGACCCGAAAGGACAAAGTTTAAATATCAAAGGGAAAACTAACGCGTATCTTGATGTGTTAATAAACTTGAAAATTCGGGGCTTTATAATACGGATTTTTGTCTATTCAAATGCCTACTCTCTCTTGATTAGGAGGTAATATTGAAACTAGTAATTGCTTATTTTCCCGATTCAATTCTTAATAATGATTCTAATTTAAAACCGATGACATATAATTCGATGGATAATTCTGTATATGATGTATAAAATAATATATTTGTGTATTAGAATTTCTCCAGAAAGTTTTGCTGGAAGAAGTACCGGAGGCATATAGAAAGGAAATTGATTAAAATTCTAAGTATATAGATTAATAGCCTCATTTAATAATTGCGGAAAGGGTGTGAAAACTATGCGTCAATAATTCTTTTTTTCTGATTTATTTTTGGCCTTGAATATAGCACATCAACAACATGACTAGCACAGTGACCACAGCGTTCACTATTATCTTCCCTTTCTAAAGACGCAAACGGTAAACATTCAAACGCAATATGATTCCTTCTGACGGAATAGAGATAAATACAGAATTCTTGGTACAACACGCATGTTCTAACGTCAAAAAAGCACGTCAAAATTGATCTCGATTTAATGTCTGGACAAATGCAATTTCAAGCTGACATACACAGGCAGACTTTTTGCAAATAATCGCTCTGTATTTCACACCATAGGCAATAACTTTTCATCAAAATTATACTGTCTTTAACGGTAGATGTGGAGATGAAAAATATGATAAGGTGTTACTGAATCGATAGTTTAAAAACGACGTGACTGTGCACTCCTAAGTTTTGATATTTTCTCTCGCAAGGTCATGAGCCAATTTTACATTAATATTTCCTTCTTGATAAGAGTAGGTCATAAGTCAAGACCTACTTGGCTTGTTAGGATAAAAAAAATCCTCGGACTCGTAGCTCATTTATCACTCGACGAAATAGAATCGTTAGCAGTGGCGGAAATGACGGAGCAAAACGACTAAAGCCATCACTCGTTTCAATTAACCTAATATTTGCATCCAGTAAATATATCGAGTTTTAGAGATTATCTACGTTTCGCTTCATTAGATAACTTCCATGAACTGTAACTGACACGTCGCTGCGTTGGTCAAAGGCTTCTCATAAGATAATTATGTTATCGGCTCCACAGAATTTCGTGGCTATTAAATTGAAAGGACTATGGCAACGAAAATTTTTTGTCCTTTATCGTCTCGGAGTATTAATCAAAGACAAAAAGACGAAGTTTGATAAAAGAACTGATTATTATAACGCTTACGGTCTGATACATTTTCTGAATCCTTTCTATACATCTGGTAATTTGAAATCTTATTTATCCATAAAATATTTTTCGGGATGTATCAAAGTGAAATTCGAGTAAATCCAGTCAATTTCTTTGGTAAAATGAAAAGATACACTAATTTAACGATTCAGATGAATTTCATTTCAATATGTATATAAATTTCATGAAATGTTTGATTAAATGTTGATTAAGACATATTAGCAATCTCACTTCATCGTTCGTTGAACCATTCTAGAAGAACAATATAATTAGATATGTGTACCATAATTTTATGCGTCTATTAACCTATATCCTAAAAATAGAACACGCATTTGTTTCAATAATATTTGTTTTCTTGATTATGTAATGAAAATATCTTCTTATGACATGTATCAAGGTCGAATATAACCTTATCTTATAAAGTTATATTTAGAAATTAAAATATTTTCGGAAAATTAAAATGAATGAGGAAGTTTGCGCGAAAAAAATATTCGATTATGTACTGTGAATAGTGATTTAGAATAACACTCCATGAATCACTGAATGTGTCAAGCGGTAAACGAGTTCCTTCCTTGCAGGGTTATTATTTTTCTTTGATTATTATCTTTTTCGCTATATTTTCTCTATTGGTCGCGCTTGAATAAAATATTTAAGCTATCTCTATTATCTTCACACTCTTTTATATATCATTTATATTCACGTCTTACAACCATTATGCATAATAGCAAACCTTATGAAATCAATTAATGAAAATTATTACAAGTGTTCATACGTTTGTCTCATTATATAAATTAATCTCAAAATTTTTAATTTCCTTACGTATTCATATTTTCTTAGTTTAAACCATTTACCAGAATTATTGAAATTATCTTAACTGAATATAAAAATCTGTTGCATATTTAAGGTATATTAAATCTCAGCTACTCCCTCTTCACTTCCTTCCCAAATTTCATTCTCCATTTTGTCTACGTATTGTTTTTTTAGACTTGTTGATAAAAGAGAGCCTCTTTGATTCCACATTTACTATATTAGTTCGCAATCACTGATATAAGCATGAATGATTTGCTGAACTATCCAGTCCAACCCGATTTCATCCAATATCCCTAGCAGCTTATGACGTTTTTTCCATCGACGTATCAGAATCAAAAAATCAGAGCTTTTTCCATTCTCATTATATCATTTTAATTATTCCATCTCGTTACTTTTCAAAATTTTTGTTTATCTGCCTCGATCTCTCCAAGGAAATTGACGAGTTATATACATATTATATTTTTTGGCACGCGAATTTAAAAAGACATCGTGATATTATGTAAAGGTATATTATTGTGCACTGATCACTTGATACCATAGAAGTAACGGAAATGAATGTGTTACATGACCTGTACTTGAACCCGGAAATCCTTTAAGTTACGTAATAAGGAAGAAACTTATTAAATGGTCATTTAATTGAAAATAAGTTCACTTTCTCTGTATACTACACTCTACTAAAATTGGTTCATATTTCGTATTGGTACATTAAATAATGCGAGGTGATATTTTTTCTTTCGACTTGAAAATCATTTTATAGTTTAGTAGGTTAGTTATGAAAGGAAATTACGCTATGAGAAAAGTAAAATACTCAATTTTATGGTAATTTAAAATATCATTAAAACGATTTAAATCGATTTATTGCTCAAGAGACAGATTTTACTGAATTTAGAAATCTAACTTTATTTTCAAATAAAAAAAGTTTTTATTTAATATCATAATATGGCATTTTATAAAGAATGAAGATTTTTAAAAAATATGATAAAACAGCGTGTTTGATCTAAATCGAATGGAATAATATCTGACCTTCGTTCGACCCCTTATCTAACCGCTCTCTGCATCAATGAACTTGCTCTTCACGTCAGAACTATATCTATGAGAGAATTTTTCGTAATGAGTGGATGGGTCGCATGTGAAGACCAAAACAAAGAAAGTTTGAATTCAATATAGCTATGAATGGTGTTGATAAAATTGTATCTAAAATATTATTCAATGATTAAAAATATAAAGGGATTCAAGAAATATAATGACATTGAATTTTACGTGAAATTTATTAACGTAATATTGAAAACACTGTTATATAAATTATGTTTGTTAACTACGTATTTATTCAATAATTGATATATTTGGATTGTTTAAATTCTCAAACATCAGAGGTACTACTAATTAGATACTTATGCATCCATGATATCAAATCATCAAGCAATCCTCGTGATTGATTTAATTTCAGTAAATCTCTCAAGAGAAACAGTCTATACGACTGTTTATATGATATAATAATATGTCTATAATTGAAAGATTTCTAACTGAACACGAGATAATATGAATGTACAAGGAGGGGCCTTCCTTGCCTTCTTTACCTTTTAGAGTCAGGTTAAATTAATTCTAACGTTTACATTCGTATTTTTAGAGCTATTTAGACATAATTGAGGAATTGAGAATTGCTATATTTTGTTTCTGGAACCAACTAATTCATACCTTTTTAAAATCTGTGATTGCTTCGAAGTAGAAATAAGTTAATTGCAGCCTTACATTTTGCGTAATAATTTCCTATTTCCAAAGATTCCTATTATGACAGAATGTTGTTTTACAGCCTCTCTATTACTTTCATCCATTCATTTCCAGTAGTTTTAATCGGTTTAACTACTTCAAAAGACTATAATGCCATCTATTGCTTTTCAGGGAAGTATTGGAAAACACGAATCCGACCTTCGGGACTGGAGAAGACGACACCGTGACCTTTGAACCGAGACGAACTGTGCATTGGGAAAATGAAATGTCAAGAGGATCGCTTCAAGACAAGATTATAGTCCCTAATATCCCTCTCATCGTAAGTTTGGAAATTCTGAGACAGTGACCAACATCTTATCGCTTTCTTCCGTGATCCTTGAACTGGTGGTCGATTTTGCACTCATTATTTCCAAGGACGTAATTTTATTCTTATTTAAGACGAATTTGCTTGCAAACCTAGCATCACTTCATGCACTTTGTATTAGCATAGATAGACTCATTTAAAACATATACTTTTAAAACATGTTTGGAATGCTGGGGATCAATTTAAAATTGAGCAAGGCTAGGCATCTTCGAGGGATATTTTTTGTCGTATGAAACATTTCTTAATAACTGGAAAGGCAGCAGGAGATACAAATTTAAAAATTTGGAAAATTTAACTTAACGATAATTATTAAGTTTTATATCGAAGTCAGTGATAAAATTTTTGTCGCTGAAATGGCATGCTGTCGTTAATAATATACTTCGCCGAGTTGCATCACATTTTTTTATCCTGAATCAGGGATTCTATTGATTTTGAAATCATTGATGATTAAAAATAATGTATAGAAGAAGGTAAATTCATAGTAACATCAGTGGTATATAGGAAAATGAGAAGGATGCATTTTTATATAAAAATGATTCAGGTTAATACGATTATAATATAATACGTCATTAATACGTTAGTGCAAGATTTGCAGAAATATTAAGAACCTTCGACTTTTGATAAATTGGGAGATGATAATGCAAGGATGTATAATTTATCATAGAAACAACGGTCTCTAATCATTAATATTATAATAAATTAACATTAATTACAAGAATTATTTCTACTTTTTATATCATAGTAACGATAAAGTGAAGGTGAGGAGTGAGTAGAAAAATGTTACTAAATACCACAATTTTTAAGCAAAAATGTAACTCATTCTGATATTTCAAGATTGGAATGATTTTGTCTCTTTCAGCAACTACGATATAAAATTCTATCTAATAAGGTAATTCTACCCTTTCTTATACAATTAAGACGAAGAAACTGGTTTTGGTTATTTATTTTCAATCAATTCAATTAATGTTAAAATAGCCATAAATATAATATAATAGCTTTAAAATTGACAATCAAATCGAAGAGGTAGTGAAAATTTTATAGGGATCTTTCACTTACGACGATGTTTAATAATCGGAACGTCTTCTAAAATGGAAGACAAACGTTACGATCACATTTTTCGTCCTTGATTTGAGTTAAATTGCATATTTTTGCGGGAAATCCCATCCCATCATATTTTAGTTGACTGAAGTTATTTGGCACTCTAATGGCTGTATGGCTTATAGCTTATAGCATGCGTGGTTAAGCTGGAAAATTGTATCTAAGTAAAAGGTAAAAAAAATTAGAGAGCTTTATGTGAAACAAGGATAGAATTTCCGGCAGAAATACGTTCCCTGAGAGACAAGAAAAATTATTATCGTTGGAAACAAGTCGTCCTTCAACCCTGCTTGGTTCATAATTCGTAGAAGGTCAAGCCTGAAATTTTGGAAGTGAAAGCTAGGTGGTTTTCTACATCTATCTTGGAACTATTTTATTCATAATGGTGTTCATAGCAGGTCCAGTCTCCGCGCTTAACAAAATGCTTTAATTCTCCTCCATTACATCTCGATTCAAACAGTTTTATGGTCATCCTTGAAAATTGGAAGTAAAGCAAAATAAAAATTCTAAAATATGTTTAAATTGTGAGCCGCTTAAATCGCTTTTTTCTCCAGAGAAAAAGGTTTTAATTTAAATGACCATTGAAAGCTGCAAAAAGGCACATTGTTTGATATCAGTGAAGAAATTTTTTTCTGACCGCAAGATTTGAAAGTTTGTTGTTCAATAAATCGACGTGAAAGTTCAAATTATTTGTAGTCGTCAGTATTTAGTAAGTTGTGGTTTGAGATAGCGTTTCGACGTATTGATGAGCGTTGGTTATTACTCATTTTTGTTCGCCTAGGAGAATATTTATTACGTGTAAACTCAAATTAAAAATTAAGTCGAAAGAGTTCAATTTATTCATTTTAGTTTTCACCCGATCTTACATGTTTTAATGTCCAAAATTCTGTCCACAAATAAGATACTTGAAATATCTATTTGAATGTTATATTGCAACATTGAGTGTTCCTGCTTTGTAAATTATGATTTAAAAGATTTTATTTTCCACTTTAAGGGTATTTTGTCAGTTAGTGTTGTTACTGAAAATGAAGAACATGATGTATATGAAATGTGAAGCCCATTTTATGGCGGTTTAACATAAAATCTTTTTGGGGGAAAACACACCAACATCGCATTAAGCGTGAGAATTTAATGCAAAATTAAATTGTTTTAAAATAGTAAAATGATTTAATTCATTTGAATTTTGCAATTTTGTTCAAAACTTATTCATAATTTGTTCAATTTAAGGAAAACTTCAGCCCAAGTTCAGAAATGCTACTTTAAATGCTATTTCAATTTTTAATATAATTATTAGCTTGCTAATATTAATATAGCATTAAAAATTCCCTTTCATATACTATATATAAATAAAAAATTTTTCAAAAGATACCCAAAAATCTTTTCATATATTTACAATTTACTTATTTGTTTAGAATTTGGAACATTTAATATTTTTTATTTAAAATTGAAAGCTAACTGTTATTTATTATTTTTTTCCATGGTATTTTGTACATTGATGTAAAATTATTGAATTTTTTCACAGGGATTGGCATCTAAATTGCACAAATCTCCTCTTTGGGTAAAAATGGCTTTCACCACATTAACAAACTATCTGTCAAGCCAACCTTTTCTTGAAATCACTGTAGAAGAATATCTTTGGGGTCATGATGAGCCTCTTTTAGCATTAGCAGCAAAGATCTTGCCATCGTGGGTTACATTTTCTTCACTTGGATTATTAGACAGAGTGAGAATTTAAATATTTTTAGATAACTATTCCATAAATACATTAACATTTATTAAGCTTATTCTATATTCTGTTATATAAGTTGATTTCCTTTCAAAACTATTAATTTATCATTTTCAGCTCTTTGATGTAGGAACCCATAATATAACTATGAATGATGGTCGCATAAATCCTAAGAACAGATATCTGATACAAGAAGTTAATGGTGCTCCTCATCTTGGAGCATGGTCATGGGATGAAGAACCAGAACAAGAAGATACAGATTTACATCATCTTCACAAAGCTTGTGAGATGAGAGATTCAGTTATTGGAACATATGAAGGAGTTTTATTTCCTCAAGGGGTTGAGAAAAATAAAACTCTTCGAATGTACCGTGATGCTTTCTGTAGGTCAATGGTCCTGACCTATCAGAAGGATATTTTGACAGAAGGACAAATAACAGCTTTCAGATTTCAGCCTCCTGTTGGATCTTTCAACCTCACTGAACCAGAAAATGCTTGCACATGTGTTCACGATGAAGATTATTGTTTACCAACAGGACTCTCAGATATATCTCCCTGTTTCTTCAGTAAGTACAGATAAGATTTATTCAGGATGAAGGAAAAGTTGATTTAATAACAAGTTCAATTACCTGCTATTTGACCATATGCTTAGTACTCCACACAATACATATTTTAATATATATTTATTATAAAATGCCTATCTATATCTCCAAAATAACATGAAGATAATCAGTAGTAAAAAGCTGAACATATTTTTAATATGAAAAAAGCTGAAATATATTGAACTCATCTTATGAATAATGGAAAATATTGAGCCTAAAATCTAAGATCCTAACTCTGATCTTATGACTTTCCTTAGTTTCTATTCTCAAAGTACATTTTACTTAGTTTTTCTTTTTTTATTAAGAATTGAGTATACAATTATATTATAACTGATATTTCAGAAGATAATAATATAATAGTTTGATAATATTTCATTGTGTTAGAGTATTGACAGATGCTGTTTCTGTGGTAAATTTTCTTATATTGTTTATTGATATTTATGATTAAGTACGGTTAAAGCTCTGAATTTATCAGCAATTTGAATTGATACAGTAATGCCTTGATTAACAATTTTCATTCCATTGAAGGCAACTTTGTTAACAGGAGTGATACGTAAGTATGCATGAATATTTCCTTAGTTTCATTCAGCTTCACATAATAACATGGGGAGATAAATGTGGTTAAACAGCTTGGTGAATGGATTTCCATGACTTGCATCATATGCATGTTTTCAGATAACTTTGTAAAGTGGCTGGCTCTAAGAAAGAATGGGAAAAGAGTTATGATCATTTCACAAAAAATGACTTAATTACTGCCACTGGTGTTTGCTCTGTTGGTAGTCAAGAAAAATATATTGAAAATGAAAGTAATAATTTGCTTTATAAGTTGATTTAATAATTAATTTTTCTTTCATTAATATAATTTCAAAATCACAGTGATAACCCCTGAGCAACTAACATACAATAATCATAGCCTTTACATCTATATTTGAAGCCTATTATTCTATCAGATATGGCAGAGAGAATTAAATTAGTCATCAGAAAATTTAAAGTCAATGATTCCTTGTAATAAAAGCTTCCTTTATTTTGTAGCTGCAACACAGATGATTTTCTATACCATACATTCTTTTGGTTCAAGTAATTTTCAGAACATTATCAACATTATATTTTATTTCTGGTTAAAATCTCAAATAAAAGTTTATTGATAATTATTCACCTCATTTGAAAGTTATACCTTTCAGAATGGAAATAAGAAATCAAAGTAAAATTAATAATAAAATAAAGTAAACAAAAATAAATAAAATTAAAAAATAATCTTATTTATACTAAATAAACAAGGAACACCTAGTAACTCATACAGATATTTATTTTCAAAAAGATCAACCCTTACAAAAGACAAACACAAATACATCCCATCCTAAATCAGAAAAATTGAAACCACTAGAACTCAAACCTGAAAGAGTTTAAGTGCTACCTGCAAATGTGCTCTAAGGATGGCAACTTATTACACTATAGGGGACACAGTATGAGTTTTAAGATTTGTAGTATCTTTAGATATATGGAGTATATATAGTATAGATCTACATATATATAGGAGCTATTGCCATTCACTGATGACTTAGAAGACTTAAAAGCAGACTTTATGAAAGGGGCAACACTTTCACGACAGCTATATGATATTTAAGCTCATTTAGGACAAATATTTATAAGCCTTCTGAATAGAATATCAATGATTGTTTTAATGAAATGAAGTCAGTACTCCTCCTGAGAGTAAAATTAACCAAGGTATTACTGTATTGTTATTGAAGTTTAGAGCTGCAAACATAAATATGAAAAATTTTTAAGTAGGACTCTGGTTTTCTTATGCCGATGGTTTCTTGTGACAATAGGCATTCCGTTGGCAGTATCTTATCCTCACCTATACCAGTCAGATCCAAAGCTACGAGAAGAAGTTATTGGTATGCTTCCAGATAAAGACAAGCATGAAACTTATTTGGATATTCAACCAGTAAGAAATTAAACTTAGATTCTTTTATTTCAGCTGGAAGTTAAACTCATAATATATATACAAAGACTAAAGATATGATAATGCTTTATGTAAATCTCAAAATGACTTGGAAATTTTTAAGTATATAATTGTTCAAAATAAATGCTGTATTTACCTAATTATGCAACCAAAAGTGATTTTTAATAGAATAATCATTTAGTGAATGATGTAAAATTAATCTCATTTGTACTCAAGTTTTCATTGTTAGAATTTTGTTAGGGACTAGGAAAAAATTAGATTCCAAAACTGAATGAAAAAATAAAGTTAGTTCACAGGCAGTGAGGAAATTACCAAGAAATGTAACTTTAACTCAATGATATCAATTAAATTCTACTTAGTTATATATTTTCATTGTGAAATCTGAATAATTTTAGTTATAGATTTATAATATGAGAAGACTGATATTTTATCTAACTTTATTTTGTAGCCTTTGAATGATATTATGAAGAAGGTTGACTTTCATATTTGATCCAAAGCAACCAAATTTTTATTGATAACTTTGGTATGTAATTATCAATGTGATTTATATATGACTTAATTAAGGGTCTTTAGGATGCAATACACTTTTTGGCTTGTAGGGTATTCATGTAGATGTAGAGGGTTTTAAAACCAAATATAATCTGCATATGCGGAGAGTGTATACTGACTACAATCTATAATGCATCAATTTTCAATCAGTAGCTTTGATATATGTTAGTAAATAATATAGTTGAAATTTTGGGAATTAATGTATCATTATGTAAATTTTTGATCTGTGGGATTGGATCATATTATTATTCTAAGTAATATTTTTTCCTAATTGAATGTCACTACAAGTCTTCATATGCATGATATACTGTAATACCCATTGAAAACTTGGTAATTTCTTGTTATCTGTTAAATGTGAAGAAAATTATTTTCTCTGTACATGTATTCCTTGAACTGAAATTGAACTAAATACATCAATGTTGAAAAAGAGTAGAAAGGTGGGTAAATACAGTTCTAGAGACTGAATTAAAATATTATGTAAGTGAAGACAAATGAATTTTATAATTGATGGAAAGGCATTTGTAAGTGACCATCAATAATTCGGACGTGTGATAAAAATGTTAATTTAAGGCTATACAAATAGTTACTATATGGTATGCATCAGAATATAAAATGCAATTATTAATATTAAGGTCTCCAATATAGGATATTGGTGTTCCAGTAGAAGCACACTCTAGAATGCAACTCAACCTGGTTGTTAAAGATACTAGACGCATGCGTCGAGCTGCTCCTTTTCATGATCTCATAATTCCAATTGTATGGACAGATTTGGTAAGCTGCTATTTACAAGATATTCCTCCATTGAATTTTTCTTTATAGTATTTTGAGATTAAAATGAATTCCAGTTATCTTTGAGTCATAACTATTTGCTTGATATTAATTCAATGAAATATAGTCATAGATTCCAAGTTTTACAATTATTTTAACTTCTAACTTTGAAGTTTTTTGTAATACCAAAATGATTTTTTATCAAATTTTAATAGTTTTAGAATTATTGAATCGGACATGCTCGTGAAAAATGAATTAATACAAGCTTTGAGCCTATAACCCTTAATGAGATATTTTTTTGCTTTTCAATAGGGTTTGGATGCTCTTCCTCCGGCTCTTATGTCAACTGTTCATTTACTGGTGGTGACAGCTCCAATAATTCAAAAAGGAGCAATTTTTGTCCTTTCTTGCTTGGGGGCTGCAATGATTCTTGCTTGTCTTCTGTTTGAGTGTTGCTTGTGGGTTGAGAAAAGGAACACAGAAGAGAAAAATAAAGCAGCAATCAAGACATGGTGCACCAAACCAGTGATTCATTCATACCAAAAAGCAAAGCATTATGTTCCTCTCACTGTGATTCAAGTGATAGATTCAAAGAATGATGAATTGCAAGAAAAATTATGTAATGAAAGCAATACTGAAGAAGAAAATAATCTTAAGGTCTGCTTACATGAACAGCCTCTTCTTAAAAAAATTCTACCTCTCTCATTACCTAAACCTTAATTGGTACGAGTACGAAAATTTAATTTGGCTTTCATAAGGCCGTGCAACAATGAGTCTCTGCTTTCTTTACAATGGAAAATAGCAGCTCTAATGAGTGTCACTGCTTCAGATGACTCGATATACATAAACAAGACCATTATCCTATTATTATATAACCAGTAAAAAAGTATTGGCATTTTTTCTTCCATAATTTATATCATTACTTAATTTTTAAGAAGAAAACATCTACAATCACAAATGGAAGTGAAAATGGTTTAGGTGCTCATTAGAATGTAGTAACTAAATGTAATAATAAAAAAAACATTTTTATGTTGGAACAAAGTTTTATGTACATGTTTATTTATTTGATTTCTAAAATGTTAAATACATATGTGAAGAAATATATACACTCTATATTATTTTTACTTGGTGGAAACCCTTGTCCTTCGGTTCCATGAAAAATTTATTCCATAAGACTTCACCCTTGGGGGTTTGGGTTTTCCTTCCTCAACAAACCACTTCCATCCATTTTTCTCACAAAAATTGATAGCCTCTTCCTTGTCTGCAAAACCCACTTTCAAGTTTGACAGCGGATCACCACTGAAAAAAATTAAAAAGATATTAGTCCATTTCTCAGGTTGATAATGAAATTAATTGAAAGTAATAATATACATTTCTATCATGCATGTTAATTTACGATGATCACAAAAATAATAGTTTTAGCATCACACAAACAATTTATTTTCCTAAGGACATTTCTTTACCAATTTACACTAAATATAATGATGAATTATGAACAAATTGCCATCCTATCCTTACACATAAATTAGCAATGTTCTGTCACTTTGTAGAAATTAAAAAAACAGATTCCTTTATTCAGCATATTGATCAAATACTGTCGTGTTCTCATTGTCAATTTATAACAGAATCCAAGAAAAATATTAGCCCTAAAAACTCAATACTTGTAAATAGCATGTCCAGTTAGAATAAAATGCATGTGTTTAAAGGAATCGAAATTTATAAACTTTCTTGCATAAAAAATATATTTAGGCCAACATATAATTTTCTATAAGATTTAATTGTTTAGTAGCATTTCCAATGCAAAGTACTAATCCACAGCACATTAATATATACATTAAAATAATTTATGGGAATATAGTGAAATAATGTAAGACTCATACGTAGAAGTCCATCCCATCAAAGGATTTTCCCATCTCTCCCTGGTTTCGAATTCCATTTCCCAGTTATGGGTATTGTCTGTCCCTGACTGCATAGCATTCTTTGCAGGTTTATAAATCCTCACTAGTCTATTCTTTATGTGTTCTTCTGGCACGCCACTTAATTCCTTAATATCAGGCTGAAAAAATAAAATTAATTAATCTGGAAAGGCGAAAAAAATTATTATCTAAATAAGTATTGGTTGGGTAAATAATTGATATCTTTTAGTGGAAATTGAAAGGTTTACCGGAGTATCTACAACAATGTATCCCTCCATACGTTTTGCATGAGCGGCTTCTTCCGGAGTTATCAAAGCATCTTTGACATCTACCATTGGTGCTTCTTTAACTTTAGTTGGATCATTAGCTAGCTTGACCCCAGATGAAGAAAAAAAGGCTCTACGGTAGCAAACAAATATACAAAAAGATACTAATTAGCAATTTCAGGTGACACGTAAGGATTGATGGCACCTTTTTTTAGTTTCTGAAATTATCATTAACTTAAAAACTCAATATTTTTACACAATTAACGCTGTACCTTGGAAAAATGGTAGGTTTAATGGTAGAATAAAGTAATCTGGAGAAATTGAGGGTCGCCATAGTTGCCATCTCGATGTACTGTAATTTTAGTGATAGTCGATATCTCGACCTAAGATGATCTCTCGAGCTCTACATCTATCGTTGCCAAGGCAACAGTAGTTCAAGGATTGTTTACTATAATGCAAGTGATTGCGATATATTTTTCATTCAATACGATTGTTTATAATTGTCAAATTAATTTTCATAAATTTTATTTATAATATCCAAATTCCAATATTCCCCCATTTTTTATGCAATATGATACTTTCCTCATACGATGGTTTAAAGGAAAGGAATGTTCGCGGTCCCACTGTACATAGTGTTGGCCGAGTGAGTTTTCAAATCGTGTTCTTCCATATTTATAATTTAAATCTACTCTTATTTAATAAAGGTATAATTTTTAGAACGTTAGACCATCCGGGAGACAGAATGGAACTTGCTTTCTTATCGAGAAAAGAAAAAGAGAAGAATGGAGCCGAAAAAATATGGAGGCACAAAAAGATAAAGTTATGCAAACTGTGAAGAACAAATTCGAAGAAATCACCGACCGAAAATGCGTTAGGAGAACTATAGAAAATAAAGTAGATTCAGGAATGAAGGCGGCTTCAAATAACTTAGAGCAGAGGAGAGAAAGGTGAAGCATAACGGACATAGTTTTATTACTACAAATGTTATTCAAAATCTTTAGAGTTGGATTTATTTATAGTTATGGATATAGCACAATGTGCTATATCCATAAATAGTCGTATATTATAATTTATATTTATGTTTTCGTGATGGAAGAGTAATATTTTAATTAAATGAAGTAGATGCTAATACGAAAGTATGAAATTCATTCATAGAACGATTGCATTACAATATGAACTAACTCTGTTGCTTTGAAGATATATATTAATTTCTAAGCTCAAGTAAAGATTTTTGCGTTGAATATTGAATATAAGCTATTTGAAATAGCCACATTGTATTTCTGCTTGTTATATTTTATTCATTTTTGATTATATATAAGGCAAGTGAGCCTTTTCTGAGTTAGATTATACGCATATCATGTATACTTATTATATATATATATTATATTATGGTGAAGATTTTCAATTCAGAGGGAAATATGATCGAAACTATAATTGATATTGATGTTCAATTCTTAACAGCACCAAATATTTATGATAGATTTAGTACAAGACATACAAAAGTAGGGAATTTGTTATGATATAACGTGAGGATATTTATTCCCTAACTTAGAACTCTTAAAAGCAAAATTCCTCTAAATTTACCCTTGGATTCACTTATCCTTAATGACTAATTAACTCAAAAAGGGGCCATCACTTTACTAAATCTCCAGTTAAGAATATTGCACATGAAGTGAATATATCCCAAATTAGCATCAAGTAAATTTTACTATAAACAGATTTTGAAGTGGATGCTTTATTTTCTGTCCAGAAAGTGGTCTATTATATCTCTATATATGTCTATTATATCTCTAAGTCTATTTAATCATATAACATTTTAAGTAGTTTTAATGTAATAAATATTTCTGGGTAAATATTCTCTTGATTTAATTTAGTTTTTATATGCACATACTTTCTGGTTTTGCCTCTTCTGGTACTCTCACAAAAATTTGTTTTTAAAAAGTTCTTTTGCACAATATCCTTGGATTAACTATGATATAGTTTCAATATACTTTTTGCAAAATCTAATTTCCTGATAAGGAGCCTTTTGACAATTCCATTTGGACTCTATGATTAGGATATTTTATTTGTTATTTTATTATTAAAGTCTGGAGAACTCGGCAATTAATATGGAGAAGCACAATCATGACTTATTCCACATAATTATTTGGTAGATTAGTTTTTATTTTGTATAATTTATGCCTTGCTAAACCGATAGTGCCTTAAATCACCAATTCTATTAAATCCTTAGTATGATCATTTAATATTAATTTTTTTCTTTTTATTTTATGCTTCAATATCATGATTTATGATCAAACAACTCCATCACATTTACATGGACAGTAAAATTAGACACTTCCTTTTCACTTTCAGTTGGTCTGGAAGGATTGGATTAAGTAAATTTGTTTGAATGTGTAGTTCTACTACCTGGCCTTGGCCTTCTAAGTCTACATCCTGTTTATATTAGTTTGCTTACAAGACTTAATCGGTACAAATGGTTGCAACATCTGGGTTTAAGTAACACTCAGTATGCCACAATTTAAAAATAATTGTATATCCCATCATTATTTAGACTGAGAAAACTTCTGATGGAAGAAGACATGCATTTTAAGAAGGAGGCATATGAAAGAGCAACTTCTATTGAGAGTAAGAGTTTTGCAGAAAGGATACAAAAAGCTGAAAACCGTAAAATGCAGAGAGAGCAAGAAAGATTGAGGCTAGTTGAAGAAAAACGTCTTCAACAGTTTATGTAAGAATTTTATAAAGTTCATACTAAATAAGCTAAAAAATTAGGCCTTTACATTTTACAATAGCATCTAGTATTATATATCATAAAGTACAGTCTCACCTATAAAATTTCTCTCTTCATGATAGCAAAATGCCTCTATTATTTGACATTCATGCTATTGAGGAAGGAAAAGTAAATTTCTCCAATTTACAATGTATAGCATAATTTTTATTGATTTTGAAACCTACTACTTGAATATTAATATGAGATATGTTCTCAAGCAGGAATATCTTTAGAAATATTTGAAATAGTGGTTGCACTAAACCTTTCAATGCTGATGAGGTATTATTACTCTTAAGAACTTGGCTTGTTTACGGAGGAGAAACAAGTACCTCCTCACCCTACCTAAGCCAGCTCAAGCCTTAAAATGATGCATGTCAACACTACAGGCCTATATTGTTTATTTGGCCAGAGCAGATGTTTGTGAGGCATTTATACCTTCTTAAAGATCCTTAGTTCAGAGGAAGTTATAGTACTTCATCCACATTGAAATAGTTGAACAAATAATTATTTTTGTCTTATAATTTCAACACTAATTTCTCTATGCCATATGGTCCTCTCAAATCCTTATTTTTGTTTAATATCTCTATCTTAAGGAACAATTATGAGCCAGTTAGAAGCATGATAATCAAGAGGAACAATGAGCAAATATATTGTGCTCAGTTAGATCAATTAAAAGAAATTGAAGATCGAAGAAAGAATGAGTTAGAAGAAAAAGCTTTCTGGGATCAAATGGATGCAAAAGCCATTGAAAAAGAAGTATTTAAATTTAATCATGTTATATAATGAATTTTAAATAGGCCTTATTTAAATGAAATTTCAGTTTTTTAATTGCAAGATATGCCTTAAGATAAATCTTTTTTTTGTTCCATTTGCATTTCAAAGATTTATGGGAAAATAATAGTTATTTCATCAGTTTTTCTATACCTTGTTGAAAAGTAATCCAGATATGTCAATAAAATATATTTTTTGGTTAACTTAGAGAGAAAAAGCTGCAGCTGATGCTCTAGAAGCCAGAAGAAAAATGGAGGAAGCACGTAAAGACCTAATGAATCAACTAGAACTCAGAAATACCATAAAAGCACAAGAGGCCACAGTTAAGGCTATGGAATTGAAAAAAATAGAAAAAATCATGGAACAAGCTCGGCTAGAAGAAATGGAGGGTAAATAGATCCACCTTCTATAATAAACTTTGTTACTAGTTATTTCTTAGTTGAAGTTATTTTATCAATATATACTTTTTGCTGAAATAAATGGCTAGCTGTATGTTCTTGAGGAATTTTAAAATTGAAAATTTTGATTAATGACAAATGGAAGGCTATTAATTGAAAGATAAGTCCATCTAATTAATTGCTAATTATAGAGATTCAGCAGAAATGGAGAAAGAGAGAGGCCTTTAAGAAAGTACTAAGCGAACAAATTGCACAACATGAATCGGCAATATCTAGACAAAATGAATGTGAAAGATTACTAGATACACAAATGGTAAAAGCTGCTGATAATGAATTGATAAAACAGAGGGAAACACGTAAAAAATTAATGGTAAGATTTACTCCCATCACTTGTTTATAGATACTAAATTTTTCATTAATGCTTTATTTTTTCCAGGCATTGAATACTTATCAATAACTATTTATTTTCATCCATTTGATTAAAATAAGTTTGAGTTTTCTGATTGGTGATAAAATTTCCAAAATAATTTATTTCCGAAGGAAGAAGCACAGAAAGAAATCAAATTTTATGCTGATTACATGGAAGAAATGAAAATGGAAAGGCTGAAAGAAGACAAAAGATTTGAAGAGTTAGTTGAAACACAAAGAAAATATCAAGAAAAATTGAAAGATGAAGAGGAAAAACAGAGACAGAAGGCGCAAGATGCCCTGAAAAAGGTTATTTGGTTTGAGACATCATACCCTTTCTTTCATTTGAATATTAATATTTCAGGAAATCTTTAAAATCTATGTGAACTAATTTACACTTTGGCTGCTCATTTTCCTCAATTTTCCTTTATTTCTTATATCTTTTTTCAATTCATGTTGATATGCTAAATTTAAGATACAAGTTGGATTAATTTAAATAAAGGATTAAAAACAAAAACTGTGATAGTATGGTAGATATTAAAAGTTGTCACTAAAACATAGAATAAAACTTACCTTGCTAACATTATTATACATTATAACTAGTACCTTATAATTAAAAACTAACTGAAACTTGAAATTCCACGTATAGGAAGTACTTGCTCAGAGAAGATTCCAGCTAGAAATAATTGATAAGAAAAGAGCAGAAGAAAAGGAAAGGGAAGTTATAGAAGCTCAATTGGCTGAAAAACAAAGATTAGAAACACTTAGGTCTCAGAAAGAAGAAGCTAGGAGACTTAATCTTGAGAAAGCGAGGTATGCTCTTGAACTGAAAAAACAAATGGAAGAAATGCAGCTAAAGAAGGTAAGTAATTAACTACCATGAAATGGAGATTAATAAAAAGAAAATATTTATAGCATAATTATGTCATCTTCTAGGAAAAAGAGAGGGAGGAGTCTGATCGACAACTTCAGAAAGAAATCCAAGCTCAAAAGAGTTATTTGAGCAAAGCAAAGGAGCTCCTGAGTAATAATGCTAATAGGGAACTTCATCCTTTCCGAGCATTTCCAAATTAATTGAATATTGAGAAATTGGAAATGAAAAATGAATGTGGTATCCCAAGTTGAAAATTTTATAATGAATCATGAAAATCCTATAGTTAGAGGTATACTGTTCTAATCTCTTAATTGTTATTTTTTCACAAAAAGATGGTAAACTGTTTAATTAGTTGCTACTTGTCTTAAACTTCAATAATATTACACCATATATATCTTAAAGGAAATAATTTGCTTTTTAAATAAAGTGAATATATTACAGTGGCTCTTAAAAATCCTGCTGTAATAGTGTCTGAAATTATTACAAATGAAAATAGAATTATTTGTTCGAATAATATCATAGCCCAAGGATTCATCATATTCACCATCAAGCAAGGATGACATCGTGTTACAATAGTTAACTTTCTAAAATGTGGCAGGTGTTCAAAAATACGCAAATACTTGCCTTTTATAAGGCATGAGACATTCTTGAGATTTGTACAGATTACAGTACTTTGGAATTTTGCTTATTTCAAAGGTAGAAATTTAAAAATGGTTTTCATAAACTCACTGAAAATATCAATATTGTGTTAGATTATTAATTATTATTGTCTTCTTTGATAATATAAACAATAATGATAAACATTATGCTAATTTAAAATAAAGAATGAACTCAATATTTAAGATACTGCAAGCTTGAAAAGTCTGTACTGCAAATGAGAACATCTTACATCTGAGTATTTAGTAACAAAAATCATCATCATTGATTATATAATTCTTAAATCACTTTAGTTAACTAAGAAGCTCTATACAACCTATGCGTGGTAGTATATATTGTATCTTTCAAGTCACATCAATTTTTTAAAATAAAATATTCATATATGAAATGTATTTAAAAAAGATACATTTTTGATTCAACATTCAAACCTTCTGAAAAAGTTTTTGCCGTTCACAACCAAAATAATCAATTAAGGATTGTTTTAATCAATTGAAAATAAACTTTATATTTACAGGCATTCTATTCAAAATTTATTTAAGTTTCGAAACTGCAAGCATGGTAATTTTTTTGACTAGTATACTTTTTTCATTTATAACTGTTTCGATAAAATTTTTAAGGCTCACTCGAAAAGATATTTTCATCACTTACAAATAGCTGACAATAGTTTTAAAACATTCCTGTATAAGAAAATATTCACATACTACCTAAATTCCAATAAAAGTCAAGGAGGTTAATGAAATTTTATGAAAAAATAATACTTATTAAAATTTAAACACTACTTTTAAAATTAAATTAAATTATCTGAGATTATCAGAATTCGTGTTGTAAAATTGTAATATTACAAAAATAATAATGAAACCAAAAAAAGGGTAAATAATTTTATTGTATCATTTCAGACATTTAAATTTAATTTAATACAGGAATTATGTACAGGTTCTAAAAAACATATGTAACAACCATTTCTAGTGAATCTTCTTTAAAAATTTTATTTTCTATACCACATCTGCAAAGTCCTCATTCTCTTGACTTTCTTCTGTAGCTGAAGTATACCATAAAGGAGAGCTTCAGCAGTTGGAGGGCAACCTGAAATTTTCAAACTTAAATGAATGTATGAACTTCAAAAAGACAAGTTTGACATGAACAAAGAGAAGTGTTCCATACTCAAGAAGGCAAACTAATTTTTAAAATCTCTCGCATGGTATGCTTTTCTGTGACAGATTTATCATTGACTAACAGTATAACTGAATTAAAATAAATTATGATAAAATATAGAAAATGAAACCGGTTTGAAACTATTATAATCCTATTTTAGATTATCATCTTATTTTTTCACAGCTACAACTTATTCTATATTTTCTTGTCATAAATCCAGCGAATGAGATAAGACCATCACATCTGAATAAGCTCTGCAACATCAGCATGCATGGCATGTAAATGGATTTCCAAAGTGTAAATAATAGAATATTTTAATTTATTCTTGTGTCTTACATAATTCATGTAAGGAATTTAATCCCCCAAATTAGGTATTTACAATATATAAAAATAATTACACTAGAAATGAAATTATAAAAACACAGTTCATATAGTCATAAAATATATGATCTTAGGTAATTAGTCCAAATAAAGACTGAATCAGTTTCTGATTGAGTAGAAAATCTTTCTTTAAATGGAATTTAGTTATTAAATTTACTTATCAACAGTTTTGCCCCAGAATTGTTCTGTATTCAACTCAAGTATAATCATATTAAGTTCATTTAGAAATTATTTCTCTTAAAACCTCACAATTATTTTAATCATAATAATATAGTATAATGAAAAACTTTGTAACTTCCACGGAAAATTTGATTAACTAGCAACTGGTTTAATAATTTTACATTACATCTTCAGGCACTCATAAATCAAATTTTCTGAGGAAAATACAAAGTTTTTCAATTTTCTAAAGGTTTCCACAAAGTCATGCATTCTAATATTTCATAATAATAAGATTTCATAATAATGTGGTGTTTTATAAATATTTTGTATAGTGGCTTACTATGAGCCTTTATATTCAACAACAGTTGATCAGACATAACTATAATAACACTTGGAAATTCAATTGGTTTAAGTTACACTTTTATACATAGGAGTATCATTTAAAAATGTGTATTTACCAGGCACGTAAATATCCACGGGTACAATACGATCACAGCCACGGACGACTGAATAAGAATAGTGATAATAACCACCTCCATTGGCACAGCTTCCCATTGAAATAACCCAACGTGGTTCGGGCATCTGAAATCATATAGAGAAGTGCTTAATTCTCAAAAGTCAAGGGAAAAGTTTTTTCAAGAATACTCTCAAGACCTAAAAAGTATTGGAAAAAAATTTTGAGGCTCAGAAAATAATTGAAGAATAATAGAATGAAACTAGGTCCATATACATACCTGGTCATATACTTTTCTAAGTGCAGGAGCCATTTTGTTTGTTAAGGTACCGGCAACTATCATCACATCAGCTTGTCTTGGAGATGCTCTGAAAACAACTCCAAAACGATCCATGTCATATCTTGGAGCAGCAATATGCATCATTTCCACAGCACAGCAAGCAAGACCAAAGGTCAAGGGCCATAGTGAACCCTGAAATAAATGTTGAGACAAAGGCATTATATAAATAATTTGGAAATCCCAAACTGGATAGTGACTGGAATAACATATATATTACATCAATATTTAATGAAAAGTAGGCAAGAAATATATTATATTAACCTTTCTACCCCAGTTTAATAGATCATCCAATCTAGCAACTGCATATTCAGCCCAATTACTTGTATCTTGGAAAGGAGAGTATGGCCTTCGTTTGGTGACTGCACCTATTCAGGAGACAAATTTTAAGCAATAGAATTGATAAATGAAGCCTTGATAACATATTTAAAAATTCAAGATTATAAATAAAGAACTATAATTCATTACCCATACCTTGACTTTGTGGAGCAACAGATGATGCATTTAGAGATTGAATAGCAGACACAGATCCGCAACGCGTGACGTTGGAAAGGATTTGGTTGCCATGAAAGCCCATGGCTCTTACTTAAGGAAAGAAATGAAACATTTCTCATTAAATCGGTGATCAAATTTATCAGCATATCATTTACTATCGTAAAAAATAAACCATGGATTTAAGGGGCACTATTTATAACAAGTAAACGGATTTCATTCAATGGATTACTAGCTCTTTAGGCGTACATATGGACTTCAACGAGGTGTATCAACTAGTTACTGAACTAATAATAAAGAAAATCTTCAACACGCAAATTTGTGGAACTCTAGATGCGCAGTTTCTGATTACGTAACTTTATAGACATTTCGGTTATTAACTTAGCCATATTATTACTTGAACGCAGGGGATATTAAATAATATGGTGCTAAGTATCAGATTTTAGAGCAAATTTGGTGCTTAAATTTGCGATAAATATACAGCAATAACCTAATGAATAGCTAAAACCTTTAATATTGATATATTTTACTAATGTTAACTTACATTTATTCTTTGTTTAGTAGCTATAAAAACAATTTTATACATATATTTCTTCTTTACATTTTCTAAACTTTAAATAATTAATTTGGAACTTGCATAATTTAAACTTCTCCGCTTTAATGGCAAATTATAAATGAACCATTTACCATCTTAATCTAGGTAGAACTTACGTGAAGATAGCATTTTTCAAAGGAAATTAGATCTATGAACCAAGGGATACAGAACAGTAAATCTTTCTGTGCCGTTTCGCTCGTTGACGTTCAGATAGAATGAATGCGTGGTGTTATTTGACATTGATAGTAGATGGCTCCGTAACATGCCGCAGGATTCGACCCTAATGAACTCAATAACTCGTACACACGTATCCTGTTTGGAAGAATCGCGATAGGGCATGTAAGGATTTTTTATGAGCATATTCTAATTGAATTTTCTAAGAATCAAAGATTTGTAATTCTTTTATTCAAAATGTTCGTGTTTTTACTTTCACAGAGCGAGTCTCCTTAGCAGTAAGACCTGCATAGTTGAATCATTGCTAAGTTTACTTATTCTTACGCGTAACAGAGGACAGCTCTACCGGAAAATTTGACACATGCATTACAATAAGGTTTCGTCTAATGCCTTAGATATCAGTAGTATTTTGTGAGTGTGGTTCAGTGATTTCAGACATCTAGTGCAAGACAAGTTTTATTTAGTGTTTGTATTTAAGAAACTTTTACCGGTGAATGGATTTCTTATCTACATTAAGTACGTGAAATATTTTACAGAAGTTATATTCTCTTAGCGGATACTTCTAGTACGCAAAATGTTTTTCTGTTCCAAAATTTTATTTTTAATGCTCATTTCATACGCAAGTAGCTACGTTTTAATATCTTCTTTCGATGAAAATGACGCCCTTTTTATTGTAAGTGCTGCCGAAATGCTGGTGAAAAGAGGATCGAAATGTTCTATTTTAATTCCAAGCACAACTAGAGATTTAATTTTATCCGAGGACAAAGAAAACCTCTTTTCGAGCGGCAAGGTGAATGTTATATCATTTACTGTTTCAAATGAGCATGTTCCTATTTCGGAAGATGAATGGTCCAATTCTGTGCCTTTAGTTGAAGCAGATAGTCAGCTAAAGACTTGCAAGGCCTTTATTCAAAATAAGGAAGTAATGGATACACTGTTAAAAGATCCTCCTGGAACCGTAATATTTCCGTCATTCCTCCACGATGGCTGTCTGTTGCCATACTTTGACTTTCTTAACACAAAAGCGTTACATTCCTCAAAACATAAGGGAATCACTACCTTTGTTTGGACCTCGAATTATCTCTCAGACTCTTGGGCTTATTATCATGTAACCTCCACCTTAATGCCTGAAAGTGACACTAGCTCAGGAACATTTTCCAGGATCAAGAGATTTTTGGGTTGGTGGCTATTTATCAGGGAGGTAAACTCCGATTTTGTGGAACCTGCCAAGGAAATTATTAGCTCTAGCTCTAAAGAGTTTAAGGAATATTTTGATGATCACCACAAAACGCTTCCAGACCTTTATGTGAATAGAGTCAATTTGACTCTGGTTGCTACTCATCCCCTATTCACACCACCTACTCCGCTTGCTTTGGGAATGTCTCCTATAACAGCAAACATTGGTTGTTTCCACTGCAAGCCAGGAGAAGAGCTATCACAGGTGAGTAAAAGAATTTACCAGTATCTTTACTCTTTGAATAATATTTATCTCCCTTTGACAGCAACTGTTGTTTAGAAACCTGTGAATCAATTCTTAAAGTATTTATCGTTGAAATATATTTCAGCTTTTTGAGAGTTTGATTTATTATGAAATACATGCACATTATATCCATAGGAATTTGAGAACCAGATTTCAAAATTCAAATCTGGAACAATTGTAATTGATGTGGACTTCAAATCTGGGGTGCCAGAAAATGTAAGAGAGGCTATCTTGGAAGCTAGTCGGTCACTGCCTTTTGCTATTTTCTGGCAGACTCATACATGGGCCACAAGAGAGGATATGCCATCCAACCTAAGTGAGAGTCTGATGATCAGCAGGAAGTTTCCTCTTCAAGATCTATTGGGTAATTCTTGATTAATTTTAATCTCTATTAGCTTTCATTTTAAAATGAGAACACCTATTATTTTATACAAATGTATCAGTATACCAACCCAACACAAATTTTCTAATTTTCATTAACTCCAGAGCCGTGAATGGTAAGTTTCAATAAGAATACAGTATCTGTAATTCATCAAGAGAAGAAGACAGAAAACTGAGACATGCATACTTTTTGAATGTGGATTTTAAATAGCTTTTTCTCTTACTCTCTTACTTTCAAATATGTAATCATTTTTCTTCCTTTAACTATCTAAAATAGCTTGAATTCTTTTTTTCATCATGTTCCCTTATTAATTCAGTGAAATCATTTTCATTGTCAGCCATATAAATTAGATTTCTGTAATTATATTATGTGATTTTAAGTCTTTAATGCTATATAGATATATACTTGCAATGAATAGTAAAAAATCACATTTGGCTGTATCTAAAATTTTTCTAATTTAATTTTGTAAACAATTCTTTATTCCTCCATATTTTAGCTAGGTAGCAAGTATGAATATAGAGTTGGTGAATTTTTATAATTATTAAATCAAGGTTAAATTACATTATCTATTATTACTTTTGCTTTTACAATTTATGTAAATGTTTAAAGTCGGAATTATTATTGATAATTTAAAAAGATCCTTTATCAAATTGTAATTTTTGCTTTAAATTGTTTTCTTTGTTGATTGAGATAATTGCAAGGATTTATTATAAATTGCAAAATATATGGAACATTCTTAGTAGAGAAGTAGTAATCCAGCATTGCTTCATGAAATAAAATGTTAATCATAACCTCAGAAACTATATCTAGCTATAGAGTGTTGCATTTGTGTAGATTTGTGAGGATTATTAATTCACTTTGTTTCAATTTTACCAATAGAAGTATCACAAAAAATATATTCATACATAATCCACTGAGATAAGTTATTATGAGGAATTTCCTTTTTAAAAGCATTGTAAGAAGAATCAAGTTTTGATATTTTTAGGTTTACTTCTTGTTTATTGAATTCAATTATGCTTTCAAATCAGATTTACAATAGTGTAAGTATTATGAAAGATTCATTAGTGGGCTAGCCTTGTACAGTATTTTTTCAGAATAAATTTTATCCCTCAACATTTTTTTTATAGAAGGCTTTCAATTGTTGTTTTTTTAGTTGACTGTGATTAGTGCATTAATAAGGGACTAAGTTCATATTGTGCCTTGTCAAAATAATAACATTCAAATGACCTTGTGAGTATTTTGTATAATTTATTTACTTATATCTTCATGCAGATTTATTCAGCGTTCATAGATATTTTTGATTATACATATGTACATGTACGTATGTTTTTGTGCTTATTGTTATCAGTGGAAATATTTCTTTCATTGAAATCTATTGAAACTTTATTTGAAGGATAGAAAGTTAGAAATTAGAAACAGGGTTCATACTCATAGCTAGGTTTCCACGAACAAAAAACTATTAAGTAAAAATTAGTGAAAATACCTTGGCATTTTAAAAGCTTAAAAAACCTTAACTGGATTCTTGTTTTAGTTAACTTTTACAGTCTCAAACAATAGTTGATCTACAACATCTATGTTCAAATTATTATTATTATCACCACTATTACTTCAAATCTGCAGATACACAAAAATAAGGTGGTAGTGTTTGCACCCTCATGCAGAGAAAAGAGAAAATGCATGTATGAACTCTCTCCACTACCATTTATTTTTGGTGTTTTCTTTCAATGCAGTGGTTAGTAAGAAAATAATATTTTACTGGTTATAATTAACATACGACAGTTAAATAAAAAGCATTCATAACTATATTTTTAAGGTATATTGATATACAAATTAATATTTAATTAGGATTTTATTTAGATTATTACTGTAATAATAATAAAATTTGAATTGTTCTTAAAAAAATTTTCCCCTAGATTGTACAGGAAAAAGCTATACATAGCAAGGAAAATTAGGGAACTGTCCATGGTTAAATTTCAGGTGCATTATTATTTGATTGATTAGAATAAATTAATAATCACAAAGTGATATTTTTAAAACACTGGTTTATTGTGAAGAAACTGCTTAGTTGTCATTATGAAAGATAAGCTCAGGCTATAATTAATTCTGTGATGGGATATACTCTAAATTGTTAATGTAGCTTTTCATACTCAGAAACATGAAAGTGAGTGGCCCTTAGAAGTGTATGCTGGATTCTAGCAAAAATTAATAAAGGAAAGTAATATGAAATAAGGTTGATGAAACTATCACTCAGTGAGATAAGAATTGCTAATTGTAATGTTCTACAACAATATGTAACAAATATGCATGTAGAGGAAATATATTTGTGTTCTCTCAAACAAAGCAAATTTCTAAAAGAATGTTTAAAAATATCTCTCAAGAGAAATTAACTATAGAACCATGTTTCGATTTTTAAATTTAGAACTTGGTAACCTTTTACCATAGAATACAATTTTCTTCATTTCATTTTATCAAATTTTATGAAAAATGATTTATAAAAGTGCATAAATATGGATTATCATTATCTAACTCTCCAAAGATCAAGATATTTCACCTAAATAGATTAACAATGATTTAAACTATCATCATTTTAACACAAGGGATTAAAAACAAAACCATTGCCAATATGTGTCAAAAATTAAATTCAAAAAGGTAAAATTAAATTAAAAAAGATAAAATTTATTTAATTTATTTTCTGAACAACATCTACTAAATCTACTAATAAACTAAATTTATTTATATTATTAACAGAGAATTAAAAAAAAAAATTAAAGGTTTTGTGATGAAGTAGTTCTGTTATTTGTGTATCAATACTCTATTATTTGAATTCTTTAAGAAAAAATTATATTCTAACGATAAAATGCTTAAAAATTGGAAGAATTATAGGCATTAATTTAAATGAAATAATTAACTTTGTAACTTGTACCCATAAATTCATTTTTTCTGATGTATTATGAGTATGTATTATGATTTTAGGTCACCAAAAATGTAGGCTGTTTGTCAGTCGATGCTCCATGGAATCTGTTTTGATGTCAACTTTCCATGGAATTCCTATTATTTGTCTACCTGTTACACATTTTGACTCATCTGTGGCATCTTATGTAGAAATGCATGGAGTAGGAATTATTCTACCTAGAAGAAACACTACTGGAAAACTTCTGTTTAATGCTGTATTTGGTGTAACAAATGATGTGAGGTAAGCAAAAACTAGTAAAATATTCTTTCCAGTTTTTTTTATCAACATAAACTTTTCTTTTTAAATGATCCTATTTTCAAAGTGAATAAACAAGAATTCCTTAAGAGATTTGCTTACAGGTAAGAAGTTACTTAATTTCCTTATATCTTGATGTGTAGAATAATTTTCACTTTGTAACTCATTATTTTTGTCTTAAAATATTCATTAGTTCTTGTTTTGTAAAAGTTCAATGAATCTTAATTTATCTTAATTTTAAATGAAAATATAATAATCTACTGATATGGAATTACATGTGATAATTTAAGAGCATTTATTATTCTTAAAAGTATGATAGCATTCCTTGGTCAACATACCGACTTGTGATATATTTTTATGGATTTTATTGACTGAATGGTACCATTTGTGATTGCCTTTTCTGAAGTACTTGTTTAGCTCTGTGTTGTGAAATAAGAAGCAAAACTTCATTTTTGATAAATTACTTACAGATGAATTTTCAAGAAACTTGCTGGAAATGTCATTTTTATTGCTATTTTAACATTATTTATTATCTTAAAGTTATCAGCAATCATATAATTCATTAGACTATTTTGTTTTAAAATTTATTGTGTAATGTTTTACTAACATTAAAGCTTCATAGATCAAATTATAATCTTTTGTGTAGTTAATTTTTATGTAAGGTAGAGGTATTAGACTATTGAGAAATAAGAAGGTGACCATTCAATTAACAAGTTCTTTAGTAAACATTCTATTTATGGGAAACAGTATTCATTGTTCCTCTATAATGTCATTTAAATTAACCTGAAAGGTGTAATGGTTAATTTAGTGTTTGTCTGTGTGTTCTCGGTAGTTCATATTTTTGTTTTTTCATGAAAACTTGCTTCATTCCAGTTTCAGAAAATTTTCTCGACACTTAGCTGAGACTGTGCGAGATCAACCAGAAACTCCTGAAGATCGGTTTATTTATGCTATTGAAAGTCTTGAACGGCATAGAGGTCATAACCATTATGCTCATTTAAAGAAACAAACCTTTTTCAGTGCTCACTATTGGGATATCTGTGTAGCATTCACATTATTAGCAATAATTATTGTGCTCTTTGCCAGTGTTATAATGTGGTGTGTTTTTTGCAAGTTCTCTGATAGTGAACAAATCACTCCTGTTGACAGTAAGAAGAAAATCTAAAGGCTGAATATTTTATGTTATATATATATATTTCAAATAATTCTTCATTTTTCAATCTTAGATATGCTTTAGACTTCATTCATTTTACATTATTTGCATTTTATTATATTTTTTACATTTATTCATTGACTTGATTCGCCTTAATTTTCTCTAGTAATTTTATTGCAATTTTAGCTCATTAATTCCAAAGGTATTTTTGATCATCATATATTCAACTTATCATGATTTTAATCATTATTTTACATATTTTATCTCTTAATTTCAGTAAATGAAATTCTCATATTTTAATATTCTGGTATGTATGTGAACTGTAGGGTTTGCTTGAACTACATGCTGATAATGGCAATCATTCTTTTCATGAGCATTTAAAATTATGAAACATTGTGGCACAAAAATGGCTTTAAATAGTATTGTAGTGTTTGATACTAAAGAATCAACAAGAGTGATACTTTTTAATGGGTGAACTGCTGTGGTAGCTTAAATAGTCATGGGAAGACTGTTCTACTTCTAATGAAGTTTGCAAGAGAGCTTTTATTGTCATCCTAAAATATTTTTACTTAATATATATGTTTTACAGTTTGTCCTATTTTTATCCTTGCAGGTTATTCTAACTAATATTTGAGTATACTGTATGTTATTGAATAAGAAAATGTAAAAAACATTGTTAATGGAAGAGATTCTGAAGTTAAATGCTTGAAATATTTATGGATGTGGATTCTGTCTACCATTAAAAATTATTTTTGTACTAAGAATATTAGTGTGTATGAAATAAATTTTTGGAATACTTCTAATTTGCTGAATATCTGTTCAAGTGTTCAAAGCCCTATGTTCAAGCATGTATTATTTATCTATCTTGAAATTGATAAATTATACATGCTTGATCAATGTATGATATCCAAGATTCTGTTCACTAGTAAGATACTGGAAATGATTCCTGGCTTATAGCCTTTTGATATATGCTTAAAAATCTATATTTAGGTTACTGATGCATGTTTTATGAATTAATTATAAATGACTTCAATATTATTGCTTATTTCACCAACAATCTTATTTTTCAGTTCCCTTTTCTAAATTCAATATCTGTCTTGCAAGTTGAATACTACCTATTCTTGTTTGTGATTAATTACATTAGTTACTGTTATACATAAATACTATTATCTTCTTGTAGTTTCAGAGAGTGATTTACAAGTAGAATATTTATGAACCAATTTGCTTTTTTGGTTACAGAACAATTTTTCATGGGATGTATGAGATGATTATATTAGCTAATTAATAACCAATTATTTGTATAGAGATAGAATATTCATTTTGAGTCTGCTGAGAACTGTCTGATATGGTCTTTCTCTTTTGATTGACATCTATTATTTACAGCTGCAATCTGATTCTTTCTTGACATCCCAAAATTGGTGTCAGTAGATCATTAAGTGTCTTAGTACAAGAGTTATTCTCATTCTAAAGGTAACCAACTTTTATCATTTACTTCTAAGCCCTTACCTATGAGGTTGCTTTGTGATTTTGATGTCTTCAAATATATATCACAAGTTTAAAAATTGTACATGCATATTATAATTAGTATTTTATATAGGACTTTAATCAGATATTTGGGAGAAAGCATTGATATGTAAAGCATTCATTTATCCATTCTATTGCATATAAAAATCATAGTTCATCAATTTCATGTACTCCATGTAAAGAAAGTTGTAAGAATTCCACACTATTGTTACATCTGAATTAAATTATTTTTTCAGTTAGCTGATATACTTAGCTTGGTTGTAGACCAAAACCAATTAAAAAAAATACATATATGCCTGTATATGTTTGTTTTGAATTGTGAATATTCAATACTTGAAAATAGTCATAATAATAGATTTGTGTGAAATAGTGTACATGTAGTTTAAGGAGTCATAATCAGTAGTATGAGTGATTGTATTTCATATAATATCTAACATGGAGAGTTTTGACATAGCTAACTTAAAATTTCTCCATTGTATATGCTATTAACAAACTAACTTACTATACATGTAAAAATGTGATTTTCGTATTTATATTTCGTTAATCCGTAGATGCCTTAACTCTTACTATACTGATAGTATTTTTCCTGTGATCCTCTAATTTGTATAGCATTTCTTGCCTTGCAAAAATGAGACTGTTACCTGGGAGATTTATAGCTTACATTGGTGAATGTAATTACTGTGATATTTCTTAGTTAAGCAAAGTATTTTATTGGTTGTTTATGAAGCATTGTAGTATTCTGGGAATGCTATGCTAAAAAAAACGTACTGTTACAAGCAGGTGCTATTTTAGTGATAGATTAAAAAGGTCACGAATGGAATGATCGGAAGTCATCAGTTTAACTACCAGCATGTGATAATAAAAGAACATTTGATTTATTCAAATGCTGTTATTTTTCCTGATTCTCCACTTGTAGTTCTGATGTACCACTGAATAGCATGCACTGATACATGACCCTTTAATTTATATTTATTACATAACTAATTTGAATAGCTCTTATCTTGTAATCTGTCACTAATTTTGACAGATGATGCATCTAGTAGTTAATTTTTAGGAAAGTATTTATATTCACAAATGCAATTTTCATTTATGTGGAGTTTTTCTGCTACTTTATTTATGATAAGTTTTGATCCCTTTTTATTTTACTTTAAAAATATGAATTATGTTCTTGAGCTCTTGGTTTCTCTAGGGGATATCATAGGAAATTTTTAATACCACTGTGTAACGAAAACTTTTGTAATAATTTATGTTGATACCATTTAATGAAGACCTGCTGTTAATTGGACCTGCTTAAAGGGTGGTTGCTTTATACACTACAGTAGCTTCTCTAATGTTTCCAGGGTTCTGTAGAATGTTGGCTATCATTTGAGTATAGGTCCTACATTGAGTTTGGAACTAAACGTTTTTATCGAATTCTGAACAACTTGTTAATTTATAAAGCCAGCACAATAGTGAGGATATTAATTTATTTATATTTGAGTTTTTATTTTCGTATAAATAATATAAATCAAAATCTTAAAGACCTTGTCTATACCTTTCATCAAACTCTTAAAAACTATATACTCTATGACTCATGACACGGTGATGCATATATCATTTTGGGGTCAAGGGTGAACAAATAAAGCTCTATGATGGTATGTTACTGTTCAAGGTTAGCCATTAGCATTTAATAAAATCTGAGTAAATAGATTATAAAAAAGGAGGAAGGTCTTAGGAGAAACAGCTCTACTGTTCGATCTGAATTTGCAAAGGCAATATCTTATAATTTTTTTTCATTTGCAGATTTTTCTATTTTTTCTTTTAGCTCTGTAGCGTATGGCTGCAGAAAAATTGCCCTATTTGTTGTAAGAATAATAATTATGATTTTTTTCAATAGCAAAATTTAATTAGGATATTTTACTTTGATTAAATTATTCAGGAAAAGAATTGAAGCAATATTTACAAGAATTACTAAGAATGTTTAGACTTAAACATTTTTATATATTTTATAGATACAACCATTGCCAGTCTTTGAGGGACATTTGAGTAACCCTTGCATAGCTTTTATTAATCATTTTTAAATTTTTACCCTCTTAATCTCTCTAAATCTTTGATATATAATAATAATCTTTGAATAATATTGTAGTTATAAAACTTGATAAGGTTAATCTTGATAGTTTCTGGTATGTTGGAATAAAGTATGGCAATCAAGAAGTATAATAGCCTACTATAAATACATGAAACTAATAAAATAATTATCATAAAAATAATAAAGCAAGGAATTCCCATGTATCTAACTAAACTTAGGTGTTGATTAATGCTTTGATGCTTAATTCATTTATTTAGGAAATATCTCGAGTGTTTCAGAGCCTGGGTATCAATTAATGTTGTTTGTAAGGTATATATATCTTCTATGTAATTCAACAGAAAATTTTATGCATGAAATTGCTTTATGAACTATGATGATCATACTACCCTGATTTAAACCCCTTGGAACATCTTAAGTATATCTAAAGATTTCTATTCTGGCTTCCATATATTAATGCAAGTGTTCTTTTTTATTATTAATTCATTCTTCATTTTTGTATTTTGATTTAATCCTATGTTAAATTCATTTAAATGATTATATTTAAATTAAAATATTTAATTAGCTCTCTTTCTACACCAATTCTTTTCTGATTTCTCATTAATAATTTTTTAACTTCAATTTAGTGAAATGGTTATGCTTAAAGTGGAAAAACGGTTTACTTTTTAATTTTAAGTATTAAAATGCAGACCTTTAACATGTATAATCAGAATAAAAAGCTAACCTCAGTGTATTAAAGGTTTTCAGTAAAATTATACCGAAAGACCAATATAATGCATTATTAAGCTAACTTCGTTTTTAACGAATTAGTTTATGGAACAGAGGTATTTATTGAGAGTTTATAATGGAAAATTTTAGAATTTCTATCCAATATCGAGTATGTTGAAAATGCAGCCAACCATAGCTCACATCCCCTGATCTCGGATCTGCTTAAGTTTCGAAGAAAAATAAACATAAAATATCCAATTATTTTCTGATTAAGCAAACTCATTAGTTTATAAACGTAAATTGATAGACTATTTTTAAATCTACATTATTAATATATTTATTGCTGAACTTAAGTGAACTATGAGCGAACCTGAAACTAGCTCGGTTATTTTAATACAAAAAGTTGGAAAACTCTTCTACCCCTCATTGTTGCTAATTCTCTTCGATGTTTGCCTGATCGTATTACCTCTTAGCTGCTCCAATGAAATATCTGGAATCCGGTTCAAACTCTGACCTTTAGAATATTACGTCCCCTCCACCCTTCTGAGCATCTCCGTCTGCTTTCAATTCCGGCTTACCTCTCTCTTTCTCTCATTTACACGATGGAATAATACAAATTCAAGTTCGCATTGATCCGCATTTTTCACTTCATCAGTCCTGACCCCTTTCACATTTTCCTTCCCTGTTCAAATCATTGTGAAAAAAACGGCGCTAGTAATTCAAAATTCTGTATTTGACATCTTCTGGAAATCAGAATTCATTCATCTTGCTTTTTCCAGGTACTTCCATTCGCTGGGAATTATCTCAAAAATCTTTTTTCCATCAAATAACTGGAATACATACGTAAATGTCTGTTCAATATCAGAAGAACTTTTGCAATTGTGTGAGAATGAGAATCGCGTCTACGTTCATGTAATCAACTATCTTGATTGATCTTTTCGTTCAAAATTATTGTTTCCTCTTCGATAATTTCTTAAGATCTAAATTTCCCATCAATAAATATCGACCGTTAATATTTATTCGGTTTTTAAAAGAGAAGATTTTTGGATAGAGATGAGAAGTGTTTGGCGGGGTCCTACTCTTGAGGATGGTCCTTCATTCCATCGTTTTCGCAGAGAGGATATAGAGACTTGCATAACCTTAAAAAATAGAAATTTACGGAAAATTCATGTGATACTCCGATAAATTATTATTATTCTTCAACTGTCGATGTCAATTATTCCGATTTCCCTAACTAATATTTTATCTATTATGTATGTTTCGTTTTTTTTTTTAATTATGGGCATGATTAGTCTTCATAAATTTCTCTCTCACTTTTTATTAGGTGCTTAGGTCCATAGATTTTAATACGTATGAATGCGTTTACGTAATGAGACAGTGAAAATATGTGATATGCTTGCATTTGAAAATAATGAGTTAATTAGTTAAAGGAACGCTGAAAGGAGATACATTTTCTTTCGTATATACATATGTGTGTAATTCTTAGACTGAACATCGTTTATAGACGTATTTTTGTAAGCATTTCTTTCGAAGTTAGAGAACCTTTTCTTAAAAGGTCATGTATGATAATCATGTTATTTCAGCCAAAATAAAAAAAAATATCGACCAATACAGAGTTCAAGGGTCAATTTATACGAATGGAATTTTTATTTTATATTTATTAGTTAGCTAACCTCAAAGCTTTTTACAAAAATATATAAAAGGTGAAAGAAGAATATTATCGAATCAATGTAAAGATTTAAAAATTGTAGCGAATCATAATGGTAAAAATCAAGCAATTTTCTTGATTCGTTACTCAAATAATCCACCAGGCGCGTTCATATTTCATGATGTTAATTCTAGTAAGCTTACTCCTACTTACTAAAATTCTTTCAAAAAGTGAAGACTTGAAGCACTGAAAACAACGCATAAGTTTGATTTCAATAGGGGATGTGAAAGATTGCTTTGTATTTGGAATATTTTATTAATATAATAATAATATTTTTCCGGGATTGAATTTACTGTCCTTAGACATCATTTACGTTTGGTAACGTTCTGATTTGTCTATTTTTAATAATCAATGCTAGCAACCCTCTATTTAGTTTTGTTGTTGCGGTGAAATTACTGGTTCTGATAATCTTTTAGCTAAAATTTTATAATTTTATCCATTCGATTTTAATGAAATTATGTCAATCTGTCCGTTCAGAATAGGTTCCTCATTCATAAGGAAATCGAATTTAATAAACAATAACTTGTTAATTATTCAGTTGAGGATGAAAAAAGGCACATTTTCATAAGAAGGTGGTCTAATTAAAGAGATAAGAGCTAGAAATAAAGTATGGCATCATGGAAGTTGAACCTTGTATTGGTATCATCTCTTTTTTCTTCTTTGCAAAGTTTTTTGGCGTAGAATTTTGCTACAATTATAGCAAATCCTCTCAAAGAGGATTATTTTCATTTATATGGACGGCAGTGTTCTATTTATTCCATGCATTGTTCCCGTGTGTCAGCAGGATTACGCCCTTTCATCCAAAACTGCGTGATGTGATCGATTGCCATTTAATCGGTCGCTAATTCATCCATCGATTTAGACCAATTTTATCAATTTTCACGAGAATTGTAAGGTTGTACCTGTTGATTCCGAATTTCCTTTTTGTTTCCTTTTCCCAATCGATATCTTCCTTCGACAAAGTTAATTGGAAAGAATTCAATCGATTGATGATGAACACCGATGATTATTATTTGTCCGCAAAGCTTCTCAATACGGATTAACCAATGTCATGCGCGTTAATATAGTGAGACCGAATAAAGATACCGATGTAATTTCATTTTAATAAATGCTCATATCTTTTTTTATTTTTTATGTCTCGCGCTTGTGGGAGATGCGGTATTTTATTTTTGATTAGTCTTAGCTCATATTTTATACTAATTCTAGCGTTCGATCTTCCACGGAGGCTATGAATCGATCTTTCCAATCGAATAGTGACGTACGATTGGCTTCTGGTTCGGAACTCTTCCAAAGTGAACATAACTATTCCTTTTTACAGCTGCTAACCCATAAATTCACACGCTGTGGAGAGCTTATCCGTAAGGATACTTTTTTCCTCAATTCCTCAGCATCCCCCGTTCTGTCCCTCCCACAACCACCTCGAGGAGCAATAGGGCCGAAGCGTGCCGAATGCCGAGAAATCCCTTATAATTTCCGGCGTCGAATCGGTTCGCGAATAAGAACTCGTCGTCCGCTAAATCTCTCGCATTTTATTTTTGCGTCGACGGTGTCACCGCGTGTTAGTCTAAGAAGTCGCTTGTCATTTTCCTATCCAATCTCGCTCTCGACTATAACGGGAATACGGTCGGAACTTGGCTCTTCCCAACTGATTAAATCTCGCCAGACAAACCTCAAGCCGTGGAATTCGGAGTCTGGCCTATCGCCTCCATCCTTAGAAGCACCTTTCGGCAAATTAATTTCTGCAGGGTTGAGATACCGAAGGCAATGCAAATGTTGCAGTTCTTCCCTCATAATATGCACATAATCCAGTTTAACTTCATTGTTTTCCGCGGAAGATAAACTTTAGCACGCCATTCAGATCTGGCTTTATCTTTTTCGCTGGGCGATCGCCATTTTAGGAGAAATTAGTTCGCCCATGTGTTGAGATGAATTACGATTTATAAATGGATTCCATATCAACTGTAGAATGATTTTGCCGCTTTCTCTTAGTTCTTTATCGCTAGAATTTTGATGATGAATTGTGAAACTTGGTGGTGTGTACCTTGGCTCTGCTGTTTGTTGGCATTCATCGCATAGTACATAAAAATGAGTAGCAAAGTAGAAATAAAAGCTTAAGAATAAAGTACTGATTTAAGTTTATAATTTTCAAATCAATTGCAATAAATTAAAATCAATGCAAATTAGTTGATAAAGTTATAGATATAAATTCTGTGCATCTGTTACTCTTCAATCAAAAGGTTTTAACTAATCTTTGAATCGAACTTTGAACAAATAATGTCTTATATTTGGAATAAGAACATTAAAAAATCCTAATTATTTAATTAAAGCGGTAAATCCTTTGGTTAGCATCCTGCTCTACGACAGTGGTCTAGCCATAGCTGCATTTTAAATTAGTTAATTATAGTATCGACTCCCAAACTCTTTATTGGATTTTAAAGATGGATCTAATTCCTCATTCTTTTTCTACTACTTTATTTATATTGATTTGATTTCCTTAACGCTGGTTCCAAATTTATACTTACACTTGGATTTTCTATCTTCTTTGCAAGTGATTTGTTTGGTCATCCAAGAACTATATACCATATTAGATTGAAAAATCAATCATAAATTTTACTTACATTTTGATAGTTAAGGTATATTTCTAGATGATATGTGAATGAAAACAAATCTTTATTCGATATTTTCATTAGATCCTCTCGTAGAAATTAATATATATTATAAATAAATAAATAAATAAATAAATAAATAAATAAATATATATATATATATATATATATATATATATATATATATATATATATATATATATATATATATATATATATATATAAAATTGTAATGACGTCCAATCTATGTTGTGACCACAGTTTGTACTGAATAATTCAAGTCTCTTTCTCAATAACCCTACAGGTTTAAATCTAGCGACGAGTAGTGTTAATATGGATTTGGATTTTGCAAAACATACATCGTCTAGTACATTCTGGATTCTTAGCTCTTTGGTTTACCTGGCCTTCAAAGAATACTTCAAATAGAGGCATGAGAGGACATGTACTAAAAGGTATCGTTTTTTACTTCTTTTCCTTCGACCTATGTTAGAATATTTGATGTCCTCTGTTTGCTTTAGTCAGGATTACCGGGTTTACTATGAACTCGTATTTATTTCGAAACCAGAACGAAGTACAGATGGGTCTCTTATCATCTCAACAGCAAACATAATGAAGTCAACGCCAATAACTTCGGTATTTTGATGAAATCCAAAAATTCTACTAATAATAGCGTTAAAATGTCTCCTACTGCATACCCAAATTTTCTCATTCTGAAAGAGATTGATTTAAAATTATATCAGCCTCACCACCAAATCCATAAAATAAAAATTTAATGTTAATATGTTTAAAAATCATATAGAGGAAACGACAGATATACATTTAGCATCATTCGAAACCTATTACAGTGTTGTATTACCATTTTTATATGAAATCATAACAAAGCCTCCTGAGTCTGTGTATATTGCGAAATTTTATTGAAACTTACCGATTTTACTGTAAGGTTATGATTAAATATGTCAAGAGAAACAGTAACCTCACAAGATTTCGAGTTCGATTATCACGTTTGACGCTGTTGAGATATTAGATTTTTTATAGCTCAAAATATTCAGCTAATTTTTATTCAAACATTTTTCATTTATTATCTTACCATTTCAACAGATGAAATAAGAAATTTTTGTTCAATTCGTGCAATGACGAATCAATCACATTGAGTGTAGCAACTCGGATATAGATAAAAAAGATATTGCGTATGAATATCGTTCATCGGGAGGTATAATTGCATCAACTTTAATGGTTAGATTTGAAGTTAATCTCTTTATAGATTTTCAGTCATCCGAAATTATCAATGGGGAAAATTGGTTGAGGATGAAAATTATTCTTGTTACGTCGGAATCCGATGGGAGGTGTCGAAATTTGATATTATAACAGTCATAGTGATAACATAATTGAAATGAAATATGACAGTTAAAATAGAAACATTGTAGCTTTCTCCTGGCGATGTGTTTTCATCGGTATCGATTTCTATGGAGCTGCTGCTAATTAATTATGTTTATACTTCTTTCGAGCGACGCCAAATTTCCTCATTTGTTTCCGTCGACGGATGCAATTACGCGGACTGATTAAACGTCTCAAGGAACGCGGTCGCTAATTGAAAAACAAAGAGGGAAATCGTTAAAACGTTTCATCGTGGAAAAGTACAAAGATGTTTTATCGGCGCAAATCGGGCTGACCTCACTAATAAGCCGTCTTGCAGCCATTTCCTAGTCGTCACCCGCATCGCTTGTAAGGCGTTCAACCCCTTCAACTGTTTAACTCATTCGGTAGAAACTCACTGCGGCCAAACTCAAAAAGTTTCCTACGGTGTTGACGTCACTGCTCTCTTCCATTTCCGTTGGCCGCGTATCCCACCCACTCCACCCGATTCCCATCCGTCCCTCCCCTTCTCTTTCAAATTTAAACCCCTTTACCGAAATAACGTTCATCTCTTTCTCACGCCCCTCCCCATTTGATCGCGATATTAATGCTTCATTTGTCAAGTGGAACTGATGGAACCTTTCCAGAAACTTGGCCACGATTAAATATTAATGACTAAGGAGGAATATTTTCATCAAAAGATTCAGCCGAGTTGTTGAAATCTTTCCTCATTTGATGTCGTCGTACTTAACAAAAGAAGGGAATTGCTAGAAGAGGTATTTATCTTCGATGTTTTGGAATAGGTGTCTCTCGAAAGTAGCCTTAAGATTAAGAATAGAAATTGAAGAAGACAGAAATGAATTCGTTAAGTTATAAATGTCAATACAGTAAGATATGCGAAGTACTTCTTCTAATCTCAGTTGCATAAAATATTAACACTTTAGCTAATTTCTCTTTCTATATCGCGATACATTTTTCCATGTTCTATATTTTTTTTTGTTTCCGAGCTACGAATTATTAAACTCCCATCGAGCCATTTAATGAACTCGTCTGTCAGACATCCACCAAAAGCGGAAGGAATAGATTGAAAAGCCAATATATCCAGCGGTGTGTGTCAACCGCATTTCCCGCAGAACGCTTTCCGAGTTCGGTAGTTCCTCGGTTTTATTTCCTTATGGAATATAGATGCAGAAAGGGAGCGAATTTTCCTTAGCGCGAAAGACATTCTCCGGAGAAGAAACGACTAGAATTTCTCAGTGCTATGGATTCAGCATGACATACATCGACACATACTCCTTGGGAGGCATGTTCTCTGTATAACCGCACGTTATTAACAACTCAGGCCGAGAGCGGTCACGGATCAGCCGGCTGCTTCTTCGCTGGAACGCCGGTTAATAATGCTGGAACCTCTCCGAATAGAGGTAGACGGGATAAATACATAAATCATCGATGGAATCTTCTCCAGACTTCACCTCAGCGTGCCGTATGCGTTCATGCGAACAGGATGATGAGTTGGAAACATTTCTTAAATGAGATTTTAGCTTTGACTTAAGTTCATCACTACGAATAGAGCCGAATCTGCTTTCCAGAACCAAAGGTTCATATTGTATTCCTCATGGAGCAGCCTCTTATTATTATCTACCACCTATCGTAAATAGGAACGAAATCTGTCCGCGAGGAAACGCTCCAGCTTAATTCTTCCTCCCCTTTAAAGTCCAGTTCTGTTTGGCTTGCAAAGGACAAGAAATTTATATTTGACTTTGAAGATTCTCTCGGTGAGTATGTAGAATGATATTCTTAAGCGTTGAGATTCTGGGAAAAAGATCCGTATTTGAAGAGAATGCTCGGAAATATTCAAGAGACCGTGTTCAATGTTTTGGATGGCCGTCCGCTCCTCACAAGCCACTGTTTGGTGATCACTGTTCCGAAATAAAAGCCTCTTTCTTCCAGGCTTATCTCGCCATTTTTTTACGATCTTTTGCGAACGAAGTACTTGCCTCCTTCCATGGTTTGTTTTACCTCCCTTTATTTTCCGTACTGATCCCTTTTCACTATAGTTTCCTTGGATTATCATTTATCTGAATATCTTTTATATATAATGATATCCCATTCGCTGTTAATTTAGAAAGCATATTTTGTATGGTGATCATTAGCTGATGTTATGGACAGAACTATCCTTATTCAAAGTTTGACATTTTCGTCCTATTATTTTAATGATTCGGGTCATCTGCTTTTATTATTGAATTATTTACCTTTTTAGTGAATTTTTTCTCCGTTTAATTTTGACTTTCAATTTAAAGTTCCTCTTTTTGCATTACAATTTACATTTTTCACTTTCTGTTTTAATATGTCATAAACTGCAACTATCCCGGTGGGAAATATATCCAGGGTATGGATATATTTTCACTATATTTGCTTGCTTGTCCGTGCCAGAGAATAAACTGTTAAGAACTAGAAAAATTATCGATATTCAATATTATTTTCCTCAATTTTTTTCTCGTTTCTCCGCCGATTTTAATCATCAACGCCAATTTTCTTCTCCAAATATCAATATCCTACCTTTCTTCTCATCTGTTGTCCCATCGATTCCCTTAATCTTCGATTTCCTCTCTCCAAAATCGTTTTCCCATGATTCCCCATTTCTCCCCATTTCTCCATTGTTACATTTCCTCTTTTTGAACCCGTCCTATATCTCATCCTCTCTACTTTAGCACCCTCTTTACCGATTCTCATCTTCTCTCGCTCGAGCGTGTTCTATCCTCTCTTTCCCCATTCTCTTCCTTGGCCTCCTCTGGGCGTGCGCGGCCCCATCGAGCGACCTCGCCGAATACGCCCACGCACGCCTCATGCACGCCGCCCGCGACCCATTGCTGCAGTGGAGGCACGGCCTTCCCTCCCTCCGCCTGCACCGCATGGGATGGAAACTACATCTCTTTGAGGATTGCTCACGTCCCCGTATGAGCTCAGACGCGATTTCATTTGCGGGAAAAAGTTGCGGAACATTTCCGCTGCGGTCGCGAAATTTATGTCTCTTTCGAGCTAAAGATACTTTAAAGAACGTATTTATATAATGTCTTCAACGTTGAAAATATGTGTTCGCGCGCATTTGTTTGGCGGGCCGACGAAAAATAGTGTAAAAATGGTTGAAAATTTAGAAAAAATTGAAGCGTTTTAAATAATTGCGCATTTTTTATAACATGCTGATTTTTCTTTTAAGTTTCGTATTAATACTGGTGAAGTATATACAGTATGGATTATAAGTGGAATTATGATAGGAGAATTGGTGTTAGGAAATGGTTGAAAAATGTATCAATGATGGAGGTGGAAATATTTATTTATAAATCTATTTTGAGATTACTATTATGTATTATGCAAACGCCTATAATAAGTCCTTCCGTGGATCTGTCACGTTAAATTTCTGTTGTATCACCCCAGAAACCTCATATAAAATACTTACCGAATTCATAACATAAAATGTTATGATGATTAAGACTCGAAATTTACGTTATGATAACTTATAAATAAGTATTGTATTTTATTGTAATCGATCGCAAAACTATTCTGTTTGCTAATTGACAGGGGATGAGATCAAAATGTTTTCAAAGAGAGATCTGAATAATTTTATCATTGCCCATATTTTAAATTTTGGAATAAATAAAGGTTTCATTAATTTATTTAATTTGTATTCTGCTTTTGGGTGAACCGATTTTTTAATTGTCTTCCTGCCGCGAATCGCAAGGGTACACTCTTCATTCTAAAAACAAAACGCATGGGATGAATGGAGGCATATATCGTATTCACCATCTGACTCTCTCTTGTTTTCAATGGAAAAGTTTAACAATTTTATTTCGTTGAATCGTGAGTGCAGTATACCACTGTAGGACTAACGGCTTTGACGTCATATCCGATCGAAGTGGCATCGTAACAATTTGGTCCTTAGTGGTGGAGAGCACTTGAAACGGAATAATAAGAACGGGAAATTCGTAAAATAGCTTGTTAAAAATCACGCTCTTAATACCTAACGTCCCAATGTGAGTATTTTTGCAGTTGTTCTTTTATATCACGATTGTTTGCAGTGAATTAGAGCATATTGCATCTTATCATATATGGTATATCAATAAATTCTTTGAGATTATTAATACACTGCATGGTAAAGGACTTATGAATTAATCATTTTTTTGTTATCATTCTAAAACACCAAAGAAAAGAAATATAAAAAAGAGCCAAGAAAAAAAACAAGATCTCGCAGTTATGGTTGCAAAGATTCCTCGAATAATTGTGGAATAACTCGAAAAAAAAATTAGGTATAGAAAGACGGATTAATAATCTATATATTATAACTAGTATATTATCAACTTATCGTTGCCTAATATTTTTCGCTTGAACATAGTAGTGGAATTGTTTGTTGAAAGATATCAACTCGAAATCCAGTAAAGAAAATGTCGCAAAAAATCAAATCAAATTTGAGGATGATAGATGAAATGAAGTATGAAACTACTACATCGGTATTGTTGACGAAATTTCGAGGTCAAATTCGAAAACGAATTTGACGATTTGAAACGAGGTTATCTGACATCTTTCATAGTGGCAAACATGTTCATTGTAGAAGTGATCCTATGGTGGTGTAGAACCTGTACGTTTATATTTAAATGTTCATCCGTATCGTCGATATGTTAGAAAGATGTTAATTACGGACGGCATCATCGAGAGCAGACTCAATGAAGAACCTATTCGAAATGAACTTTAGCTGAAATTTCTCGTCAGCTGGCAATTTTGCATCGTTTCGCGAGGATCCACCCACAAAAACCCTTTCCGGAGTTGCGACGAAAAAGGCTACACTTCTCTTCATCCGTTTCTCTCTTTCGGAAAAATCTAATTATGCGTCGAGGAGGGTATTTCCACGCGGAGGCTTTATTAAACGTCAGATGGCGATTGCACGTAGGCGGAATTTATTTCGCGCGACTTTTTCGCCGGCAAAAGGCGGTTTCAATTCGGACGTAATTTCTATCCTCGATAATTGGAGACGAAGTTTTCATTTTGTGCACGCGAGTCGAATTCTGTCGAACATATGGTTCTCCTAAGAGCGCTCCCCTCCTCGGCGGTGGGGGAATACGGAGCTTTGCGGTCCCTTATCTGGCCGAGTGCCACAAACTGACCCTCGCAAGATGAAAAGGGAGTTTATAAAGAGATGCGTGGGATGAACAAGAATTTTGAGACCGGAAAGATAGGGCAAGGTCGGAGAGAGATGTGCAGAACGAAAACTGTGTTATTTCTCGAGTTGAATGAGCTAGAGGATAATTTGTAACCTCTCGGTCGCGTAAAATATTGAAATATTATTATTAGAGGTGTATGTAATAATATTCATTTCTATGTAATGGTTTCTGATTGGCTAAAAAGTAAAAGCCTTGCTAGAATTAATGGGATATTGACATTAAAACATTATTTCTTTTACATACGTTATTTTATAATTGAAATTTGGAAAATCTGGCTCTGTGAGTAGGCATAAGTGTGAATTGTTCAGAAAGTAGGACGAGAAAGTAATTTTTTTTTAGCATTTATAATGCTTATAGACTTTAGTCTGTATTCTGTTTTACTTTTAGGACATGAAAAAAAAATATTTGAATTATGCATCGTTGTAGGGAAAATATACCTCTCATAAACACCCTTAATCAATGTCTAAATCTGACGAAGGCAATTCTAAAAACGTTCTATTCGCCGTAGAAAAGTATAAAAATCGAAATGTAGGCTGAAATTTTCAAATGAATCAGAGCATATGCTCCAGAAAGATTCATCCGATACCATGCTTCTGTCCTCTTTGTTACATAAGCCAATCAGATATCTCGAGGGAGGATGTAGATTCTTAGGCTGCTAGATCTACAGCTTCATTTTATTGCGATGGATTGTGACAACAATGAGTAAGGAAAATAGGTTGAAGATGCACTTCTGCAGAACGCAAAGAAGAAGATTCTAAGATACTAATGCAGATATGAATGCTTGTATATCTAGGTTGTTGGATCGTTAAATTTTGGAGTTTTTGAAAGTACGTTGACCTATGCTTTGCAGGAGTTTTTATGGGAGAGAACTTGAATTTACTGTTACCATCATGAGTCTCATCGATGAAAAGTGCCTGTGATTTCACTTCTACTGGAAGTATCTAATTGATTTATAATGTAATATAAAAATTCATAGCATTATTCAAGAATGTGAGGAGAATTCTAAATTAGTCATATTCAGTGGTTTTCGATCAATCATTCGGTATAAATGGCCTCTTGATGAAAATGATTCCTTAATTTATTTCAGCTGATCCTAAAATTCTTAGATATAATTCATAAAATATAATCTTAAATAATTTTCTACTTAATCTAGTATACTGATTTGTTGAATTAGGCATTTGTCTCATTCTTCTGTACAGTTTTCATACATTTCCACCTTTATGGGCAATCGCTATTGGTCGAAATCCTTGGTTTCATTCCCAATCCAGTTAATTTAACGGAAAAATATTTTCCGTCAATCAAAAGTTATGGAAAACATTCCCATCTGTTTCTTAATCAGAATTCAAAATGAGGATTTTCTAGGTTTTATACAATCAAAAAATTATATCATTTTTAATCTCAAGAATATAAAATTTTCAAGCGTGAAAAATAATATACTGGAAATTTCAAAGGTCATTCGTGTTTGGATTCTAAGTATATCATTTGTGCTAGTTACCAAGTAGTTACTTGGGGTAAGTGCTAGTTAACAGTCGGCTGAACGAATTTCAGGTAGAGTGTGGGTGTTGGAGAGCAGAGTTGGATGCAAATTGGGATGTAGTGATTTGAGGATGTTTACGAGGTTTATCTCAGAGGAGCATTCATTAGCGCATAGGTCAGGAGATTACGAGCGGCCAAGTATTCTTCAACCGTTTCCAGATTGAAGTCGTTATACTTAGAGGTGGTTGTGACCTACCGGAATAAACCGAATACGAAAACTAGATGCAGCTTATTTCGAATCTGATTATGTTACATATTTAATATCTTTTCCTCAATCAGATTAAGGAAAGTTTCAATAGCTATGTCCTCGCATTGAGTCCCACAAGGAATTGTCCTTTCACCGCCGACGTTTTCAGTATGTGCGCTATATTTTTCCGAGCTCCTGCAGACTGTTACATTCTTTTTCCTCCCTGTTCAAGTGTAGTACGTATCTTTTTTCTCTAGATTTTATCAATATAATCCAAGTTATGATATAACTTAGTTCATTAAGAACGAAGTTGTTATTAAAATAGGTAGCGTATTCGAAGACTTTCCACGAAGTTTTTGGAAGTGATCGAATTTGAGAAGTACCGCTGAAAGAAGTAAGAATATTGATGAAAAGTCAATAGCTGTATAATTGGCTTCACATGTAACTTGGTCAAAGAAGTTTCCGAGGAATTTTCGGAAGTGTTTTTTCTGATTTTCTAAGATCCAGTTTCTTCTAAACTCTCAAGGTAATTGAATTCCTTCGTTCGGAAGAGGGATTCATAAAATTATCAGTAGCACAGAGCTTCATTTATGATTGAATTAATTTATTCCACTCTCACAATCAGGTCTTTTTTACTATTTAGTAAAACTTTGGATTTGTATGCATTTCTACCGGTGGCATTATGCAAGGGAGCCGCCCTCATTTAGGGGAGAACGTGCTGCTCAATCTTCGTTGAATTTCCGTAAATGTCATAGTGCCACCTAATTTAGAGCAGAAAATTGCCTTTCTCTATTCATTAAAATAGGAGAACAATTTCCGTGAGTTTTCCTCCTTTCCTCTCACTACAGCCATCAATATTTATTGTTCTGCGATGAGGGAGATGTACGAATGAAGTAACTAATGGATGTAAATATGAGGCCTATTTGTTCTCGTTTAAGCAATTCACTAATAGCAATTGCAGTTAATTCTGTTATTATTGCCCACGTACTTTGATATGTATGTTATAATACTGCGTCCTTATGCTTATTTATGGGAATGAAATACCAGAAAGAATTACATTGAAGATATTTTTTAGGTATCTTTTATTTAGATCAGTCTACAATCGTAGTCTGATATTTTTTTTAGTTTTTTAGTTACCAAAATAACGAGACTAATTAATTGCCTCGGAAAAAAGAGAACTCTAAATTGACTTATTCTGAAAGAATGGACTTTAAATTCTCCTCTTGTGAATTTTGGACAGTCTAATTACCAAAAATAATCGAAAACTCATTTGGTAAAGCTTTCCCTTTTGACCTAATTACGACTGTTGGTTTTGCGGAGGTTTTTTTTAGGAAATCTCTTTCGGAATTTTATTGAGATATTTGGCACACTAGTTTCATTCAACAACAAAGCCATATGTCTCAGTTTAGTATCGGAAAGGAAAAATATTTAGATCACAAGAATTCATAATCATTCACTAAGAGAAATATAATTTTGCGATATAAGATGGTATGTCGATCTAATTTCTTAATATGTAATAGAATCAGTCAAATTTTTTTCTTAGAAAACCTCACTATCAATGATGATGCCAACGTTACCCTTTCCACATTTTACCATTGCGATGAACCTAGAAGAAACTTTTCTGTCGTTTCATCCATAACAAATTAATCTCATTCCTAAATATAGGATAAATAATTTGATAATTTTAGTAAAATAATAAGAGAGAACTTAAAATAAAAATCAATACTTTTTTCGTAAATTTGGCTATTTTTATCATACTAGCGAATAATCGTAGATAAAAAAGAATTGGATCAGTATAGGAATATATATATATATATATATATTTTTTCTGATGATAATGACATACTGTATAGTTTCGAACGGGCTTATTAACAGAATCTCGAAAATTCTGCTGAACTGTATTATGAAAAGTTTGATCTATTTATTTATTTCGCATTTAATTCATTCAGAAAAAAATTATAATTCTTTCAAAATTTCAGAGTAATTCCATGTCTTTTAGAGATTGTAAAAGAATGAAATTCGATCCATTTCCCGCTTCTGCAGTATGATAACTATTGTCTTGTCGATCCGTTTCAAAGTTTCTAATTGGAAAGACGTAAATTAATGCTCTTATTCAGAAGTTTGGTACGACTTAACGAGTTTACTTGAATGTTGAATAGTCGGAATGTTTATTCCACCAATTTTAGCAATTGCATTTGACCTGTTCAGATTACAGATATAAAGGTTGTTTTAGGTGATTGTCGACAAATTTCCCATCTCAGTCGATTGAAGTTTTACAGCTTCTGATTGAAAATTTACAGCAGGTATTGTAAATATTTGTGCGTAACTGGATTTAGATACCTTTATTTGATGTTCGCGCCCTGATTTGGAGTTGGATACACGTGTAAACGTTCCGATGTATCTGTAAAATAAAGATTGGATTAATCGTAATACGAAGTAGATTGTAGTTGACACTTTATTCAAACTCATTCGAAAGTCATTCATTATTGATTTTAGTTTTGTAAATATTTTTATTTTTATCGTATGACGCGTTGTGCGAAACCTTCATCAAATATATCATATGTGACGTATTTGTTTGAAATAATTGATTAATTGGATTGATTGAAATTATGAGTCTCTTTTCATCTTTTCAATGTAATATCATTTGATAGAGCTAATTTAAAAAAAGCTTCAGTTTCTGTTTTTTTATTATTGTGAAATAGACCTTAATTTTTTTGTAGGCTCTCAGAAATTACCGGAGTATTTAAAGATGATTTAGTACATTTTAAATACCAAGAAATATAATAGAATAAGAATGGTTAAAAATAATCAATTTGAGAAATATTTTGGCATAATATAAAAGAAGATGCATTAAGGCTTTAATTAAAAATTTACTTTTTTCCTATTTTCAATTTATCTAATATTTATTGCATTTGTCTTTTTTAATCCTTGTTGTTCAAAATTGTAAAATTATATCTTCTGTAGAGAATGTTCATTAGTTAGGATTTATCATTTTCACTTCTTATATCAAATCTATTGCATGAGTTTCAGATTCAAGAATACATTTTTCATCTTCATTCAAGGTATCGAATAAGTTTTATTTTCCGATTTTATTCAATTATTCTGTAAATATTTAGTTTATTTGAGTATTAAAGCAGTGAAGACGTGTATCATTTGAGACTTTCAGTAATTTTAGAGGAACAGATTTGCTTACATTCTAAGATATTTCAACCAAATCACACTCTTTTTCAAACCAATCGACTATTATTTCTTCCATTCAATATTTTTATCAGCACTCTAATAATATATGTTTGAAGTAAATATATAGAGATTAATTTTAGCGCAATTATTTGTTCTTTGATGAAATTTGCGACTAACTTTCGATAGGCCTCGAACCAATTCTAAGATTAAATCAATAGCAACGTTCGTTATGTGGAGGAACACGAATTTGGTGGTGACAGCGCGGGATACGCACAGTTTCTCAGAGCAGGTGCCTCACAAAGGCTCTCTCAGTCTCCATTTGCTCCCTTCTTCATCCATTTCCTTGAGCATTTGATTGGACACTATACAAACCTTTTGATAGAGGCCCATTGCATCCGTATATCTTGGTTTCGCAGGATCCTTGACCTTCTCTCAGGTCGAGGCTTTCTCTTTCGCTTCTAAAGAACGGCCTATTGACAAAAGGTCCGCAAGTCGTGAGTTACGTTGGTTTTGTGGTATATTATGCATTTTATTGCGGTGGGAGTTATAAACACGTATTGATAGAGAGTGAGGGTGTATAAATAAGGGAAAAGGTCGTTACGCTATCACATTGAGTTAAGTAATGATTTTCTTTAAAAATCCATAGATTTAAATATTTATCCGCAATACGTTAAATTTTCAAGAATTATCTTTGTCTTCCGATCAAAGTACAGGAATTTTTAATTTTATTTACAGGAGTGATAGATTTTATGAAAATGTTCTCACGAAGTTTAAAAATTGATTACTTGGTGTTTAGCAGGTAGAATATCTGTTTATGGACACTTCTTTGTAGTTTTTTTATTATCAATGGTTAACGAAGCGTTCTTAAAAGTTATTCATTTTATTCTAAAAAGCTATCTATCAAATATTGTCAGATATTGTATGCATGCTAGGTGAAAATAACTGTGGACTATGAGTTCGTGCGACTTGATTATGAAAATTAAACGTAGGTGAAAAATAGAACTGGGACTCGAACCTAGGTCCCTTAATTGTGTGGAATATTTTTATATTACAATTTTTGTGTTCATTATTTGGAAATATTTTTGCATTAGTTAAAATTGTATTATTCTTGATTATCTCATTGGCCGTACTGTCGCTATAACGAAATTTTCTGATGAGGATATACATTTCATAAGACGAACAGCTGAGCTGAGAATTTTCAACTCTTAAGCTCTCTATGAGGCAACATTTTAAAACCTTTTTATTAGATTAATGTAAATTAATGTTATGTAATTAATGTTATAATTAATGGTGTAGTTTAAGTTACAGGATTTAATTCATGACTTTTATAATATTTTTTGTTAATATTACAAATCATGGACTCATACGTGCTAACTTCCTGAATAGTAAAGTATGTGTATAATATTTAATTTTTCAAGTTGTTCAAGAACCTTATTTATGAAACCACCTAATAGAATGATCCTTCTTTCGATTGGTGCACTCAAATGTTCAACTCCTTCGCTGTAAATAGAAAATGTTTCAATCGTGCAAAGCATCGATAAAGAACTAGCATTGGAGGTGTACATGTAAGGAATACATGAAACACTAGATCGAGATACTAAATCATTGGATTTTCGAGTTTTCAGATTAAATGAATTATTTATTACTAACAATCAAATTACTTTTCCGACTCAGTCCGAACTAGTCATGCGAAGAAGGGTTATTTTAGAATACATAAGATTCATTCCAGAACTTTTACATTGGTTCTCCTCAAGATATTATGTAACTTCTTTCCTTGAAGATAAGTGAACGCTCAAGCAATATTTTTTTAATTCGTTTCCTGTAGAGAGCTCCTGTGTTTATTTTATGTACGTTAATATACATTGCATTATATATTTTAAGTAGATGATGATATATTTTGGTACTTGTGGAAAGAATGTTATATATTTATGTAAGGATATGTTCTTGTTATTTATTTTCGGAGCTGCTATTGAGATCGTCCTATCAATGGAAAATTCTTGTTTGGTGGGAAGCGGATTTTAACTATAGTTTACTAATTCATATATAATAGAATTTTAGAGTATTGGAGTTGAAATTAAAGTCAAATATTCTTTCCATTATTATTATTATATTATATATATGTAAATATATATTATATTAGTTTTATTAATTTCTTATTCGTATTTTTATTTTAGTTTCTTTTGTTTCGTGATAGCCGTAATTTTTTTGAGAATCTTCATCCTATAGCATGTGTATTGATGTGGAAAAAATTTTGGAAGTAGAGTTTGAATGTATGAGTAGGTTTTACCATTGCTTAGAATGTTCTTCTCGTTTGTACGCTTGTTTGATGGAGAGACAGACGAATGGGTATGCTCTTATCATTTGTGTTCTTTTCTACGAATGCTGCTATGATTTTTCTTGATACTAAGAACACACATCGTTACATATGAATCGGTTACCTTCGAAGGCACTCTACGGATTGAGTTCATCTCTAAAGCATTGCGATCATCAATTCGAATTGCAATGGGGAAAGATCTTTTACTTCTTCTAGGTCTTTACTCTTTTCGGAAAGTAATCAGGTCTTAGACAATAGAAAACGTATGTATTTCATAAAACTCTGATGATCTTTAGTAATTTGATTAAGTCTCGTTAGTATGGAATAAATTTATAAGTTAGTGAGGAAATTGATTAGGTTTGATGATAAGAAAATTTATTTGTTGAAGATATTATGAAAATATATAATCAGATGAATGATTTAATTATTATTTATACTAATGTGGATTAAGATTTGTTAAGCATGGGGTTGAAGAGTCCGGGAGACCAAGGGACGTAAAAGTTTTCATTGGATAGGATAACGAAATCGAAAAAGCATTTGTTCTCCTTGTTTTATATCTGTTTACGTAGGGAGAATGAATGCTTTTCCGATATGGATGGCAAGGGTCCTAGTGCGATACAGAATCAAGTAATCTTTTCTCTACTTATTTCCCTCCCTTTCTACTTTGGTTACTGTGAATTATTTTCTTAAGATATTTTTTAGATTAGTTGAACCATAAAAAATATATCAAACCCTTCATTTAGAAATAAATACAAAATAAACATAATTCACAATTTAGAGCGAAAGAAGAAACTACATTCTACAAGATTCTTTCGGGTCGTTTAATGGATTAATAGTAATTTTTGTTTTCAAGGTTTTGTTGTTTATAGGATATTATACTTACTTTGCGCCTTTTATAAGACATAAAGCAATGAAAAAATAATCATACAATACTTGAAAAAACAGGATGGCGATGTTGAGATACGATGTAAGTTATTTTAATTTCTAAAACGAGTCAGATTTATTTTATTCCTTTTCATTGATGATGTAAAAATCTCTTCATCTTATTTAATGTATCAAATCATCCGACCTTAAAATAGCAAGAATACTGTCAATCAAATAACTTCGGTTTCTTTATAAAGCACGATCAGTACCGGAATAATCATACTTGAAAAAATTCCTTTCTTTCGGTGCTTTGATATTCACAAAGCGTTGTATTTCGGACTCCAATCCCTTTTTTACTCATTTCGAAATTCGATTTGCGAAAGGGAAATTGCCGCGTTACATTTTTTTATCGCCAGAAGCTCTTAAGCATCGCTATTTATAACTTTTAATTACATTCTTTGAGCTTCTTCCTAGAAAAACATCCCTTCACATTAACATGAAAAAAGGAGTTCTCTCGAATAAATATTGTGAGGGCTGATGGGACAATGAATAGATGAAGAGGATCGATCTTATTTTCACTCACTGGCGCCTCTTCAGTTCCAAGCGGTTAACTTACAGGAAATTTTCAATTATAATGGAAAAATCGATGTTTTTTTGTTGGTTGTCCAAATAGTTCCGCTTTTTGGTGTTGTTTTTACATCGACAGTGAAATTTTAAACTGTTGTTCAGTTACGTAATATTTTCATCTTTCATAAAACTTTTTATGTTTAATTATAAGAAACCGAAAGTATTATATATTTTCACTGTTTCCGAAAAATTACATGTATTAAGTCATTACGTTTCTATTAACTCGGGTCTGAACTTCAACTAAGCTCAATTTATAATTTTGGCAAAAATCATCACGGTAATATATTTGAAACTTTTATGGAACTATATATTTTGCCTAATTAATTTTCTTATTTTTTTGCCGCTATAGTTACAATTTATGCGATTATCCCATGGAAAATTTGTTATCAGCCCTTGACTATAAATATTACGAGGAAAAGTTTTAGAAAAAAATAACTTTACATGGGTAATTATAAAATATAGATAAGCCTTTTAACTTGAGCGTTTATAGATATAGCGAATTTAGTACGGAAAATATACGTAACAGCAGTTTTAAGGTATTAGGGATTGCCATAGAAATTACTTGCTTAAATAAAAAATAATTTAAGGAATTAGGCAAGGGTGTTGCACAAGTATGCTGTCCGCCGAGGATAAATCCCAAGGTATTGACTTGAAAAAAGCCTGGAACGTCCTTGCCCGCAAAGTCCCCCAAATAGCTTCAGAAGATGTTCTGCCCGGATAGCTCAACGGGCAGAACTTCCAACTGGCAATTTGGAGACCCGGGTTGGTTCCCTGTCCCGTCAGACTTCTTTCAAGTCCATTGTACCTTAAAATGAATTGAAATAGCTATTGGGTATCTCTTTTGGGTTCCTAAATGATCGTTGAATTACTTTCGCTCAGGACAATTAAAATGTTCATTTATAAAATGTAATAGCATACCTAATGAATGGCATAATTACTCTTTCGTCGGTTCGCTTTTGACTTGTTATCAATGGTCTTTTCTAGAGAGGGATTGATTAGATCGAAAAATTCACGAAAGAAATAGCCGGACATTTATAACCACATCTTTTGCAAGCAAAACATTTTAGAAGTATACAAAAATATTCGGAAATGGCCACGGGCGGTATCGATAAACTTTAAGTACTCTCCTTCGGAAAACTAAGGCAAAGGAGGCGGTAAAATTCTCCTATCGTAATAATCTTCCGTTGGAGGATACCTTTCTTTTTAACGAAAGGCACTCACATTTTCCAATTTATTAAATGCCCGCTGGGGAATCTCCTCTCGGTTGATATAAATTGTGGTCACGTCGGAGGGAAGGGGAAATTGTTATATTAACATTAGATACGAAGAAGGATCTCTCCCAAGGGGAGGGGAGAAAGATGAGAGCGGAAGACTTAAGGACAGGTCATATGCGAGGGTCATGACATTTGAGGATGCCGCACGGGACACCGATGCATATTTGTGCCGAGATGAAGGATAGAAGAAATGTTCCTCCAGTTACCTAAATGGGAGCAAATGTCTCATTCCTGTCTCGCTCATTTTTCCTTTTTTCAATCCCATCTCCCGCGAGAGGTCCCCGGAAAGTCACTTGTCTTTTTGCAGCACCCGATGAAGGGCAGTTGTGGGTCACGTTCGTGTTGTTGCTGTTGTATTTTCAATTTTAATTTCCACGCGTGTTGGAATTTTTTTTGTGAGACTGTTATGATCGCTTTAGAAGTGGAAGAATATACTACGATGTATGGATGAGCAGTAGAATCAGTTGGAGAAGTAGGAAAATCCTTGTTTTGGGAGTGAAATTAAGTTCAGAATGTAAATATCATATTTTTTGATTGGCATTTGAAACTAGTCTTACCTTCGGCGGGAATTGGAGATAAAGTAATTTTAAACTGATTTGGATTATAAGAGGTCGTATATGATTGTTCAGATGAGAAAATATTACGGAAGTGTCTTGTAACTTTGGAATATTTAATGGTCTTATGTTCTAACTAGGCATATTGATTCTTATAACCATTTCGTCAGCTTGTTTTTCTTTATATTAATGCATAGTGGTTTGTTGCATATATTTCTTTTTAGTGCTACAATGTTCTAATCTTAGAATAATTAACAACCGTGCGAGTATTATAAACAAATATTATCATAAAAATTCCGATTCACCTGCTTGATCATATTTCTCTTGTAATTACGAAAGAGTTTTCGTGATAAAAATCTGTTTAATTAAATCACCCGCCGAGAGCAAAATCCTGGGAGGCCGCGGCACTCAACGCAATTCGCCTTGTGACCATCGGAATATTTTTAGGTTCGCATCGGGTCGGTATCCGGTTCGTCGCCTTTCAGCAGTTGCAAACATCTTTCCCAACTCTGGGACGGGTTAACCACGTGCCCAATCCTTTTAATTTTGCGGATTATTGGGGGAAAAGCGGGGATTTGCAACGCTTCGTCGCCAAACGGAGCCACTTAAACATCTGGACGGAGGAAATGTAACTGCGCTCCAATTCTCTCTTAATACATCGTTAAATTCCTCCGCACGTCACGCCGACAGACCGAGAGCATCGTAGCGATGAATTCACGCGGCTGAAGGCCTTCACGGTTCCGACGCAAAACGCACAATTAAATGAAAAAAGGTCTCTCCACCGAATCCCTTTTCAATCGAAATGTGCATAGGGAATTCGAGACTCGGTCTGGATTTCGTTTTTCTTTTTTAGTCGAGGTAAGCGCAGACAGCCGTCCGAACGCTCTCTCTTCGCCGTGGATCAGTCGACGCGTAATAATCACGTGACACGCCGAGATGGCGGGAATAAAGCGGTTGAAAAAAGGCGTTTTTACGAGAGCGCTAATAATTTTTAAGCGGAGGATATCTCGGACGTCGGTGGGATGAGCGGCCAGACTATCCTTTGGAATCGATCAAATGAGAATCTGCCGCTAATGCATCCAAAGGAAGGAGTGGGGGTTGTCTGGGCTAGAGTCCTTGCTTGCGAACGGAGGAGAATGGAATATTGATTGGAATGCGTGATATAATTAGTTGATAATGGAATCCGACGTTGAATGAAATATAAATACTCTCACTTTATATAAATAAATAAATGTCCAGGCGAACGCATTTTTTAAAATTACGAATGTATTCGTAGCCCCATTTTTTTAAGGATGATAATATGAAAGCTTTTATATTAACAGTGAAGTAATCTTAAATATTTCCAAAGCCGGAGTGTAAAAATTGCCTTAATCTATTAAGCATATTAATCAATGTACTCTTAATGAGTATTTCGAGAACCTCTGAACAGGGTATCAACCAATAGTCTGTCTCGTTTCTTTTATTTTAGCAATAGTATTTTTCTAACGGCGCTAAATGCGATGTTGACGGTCTCATTTAAGTTTCTTCCATGAATACGAGTTTATTAAAAAATTATTGACTATGTAAAGGAATTAGATAGTTACTTTGAATCATTCGTTTACTAAACGAATAGTTTTACGGGAAAGTACGTACGCCATATTGTATGTATCGTTTTTTATGTATTGAATTTTCCTCTTTCAGTGACTTGTTCTCTATTTTTCCTTCTACTATGAAAAATAATTAGTTCTCTAAGTGCGGTCGTGTATCCATATGTTCTCGTAGATAACCTCTCACGTTACCTCATCGTAATTCAATAATAAGAGCATTTTATTTACATGATTGGATTCTTAAAAATCTTTCTTTGTAATTCGAACTGAATGCCTATTCGAGGATGTTTTTAAAGCTATTTAAAAAGTCAATATTATAGGACTTTTTAATGTTTTTACAGACTTACCAGCTACTTGTTAGGATGGATCCAAAGGCATTATTAAACATGTTTGAGCCTTTTAGCAAGATACGTTACTTTCTCTTTTGTGTAGGGAGAAAAATTACGCATTATTTTTGTTACTTTTTTGTTATATTCATTATGAATCCAAAGAGTATGCTTATGGTATATATTTATATAGGAGATAAAGAATATTAAAAATTAAAAATATAGGAAATATTCATCCTTATCCATGAAATATAATTTTTTATTGTTATTCTCTGTAAATGTGGACAGTTCATTTTTACGATACTCGATTATTCAGTTTTATGTTAGACCAATAGCTTTTGTAGTAATTTAATAAAGAGAATTGAAGAAAGTGAATAAGATGCAAACTATAAGAATCTTTTTCATATGTACTACGTATAATGCTATTAGGATAGAAGATTACTATCTTGTTAATTCATTATCTTGCGTGGGTATTCAGGTCGGGAATTCAACATTCCATTAACTAAAATTACTTAAAAACACTTTGAATTCTTATGCGTTATTTTTATATAATATTACAACTTGGAAGCAAGCAAATATTAAAGGAAAAATGAGTTACATTTTGAAAATCCTTTTCATTAAAAGCTATTCAAACATGTTTAACTACCTTCCGTTATTTTAAAGAATAGGAAGAAAATGAAACTGCTAGGATCAATAAGGATATTTGGGGAAGAAATTATCTCATTAATATTTTCTACTTCTATTAACTTTAGGTGATTAAAACTGTTTTATTTTAAAAACACGATATCTATGATCCTTGCTGAAAGATCCGTATTATTTAATATGATTCTCAGAATAATGTAAAGATTCTCTTCTGATTTTGGAAGATAAAACGTTAATTAATGACTATCAATTTATTTTTAGACCAAATAGATTCGAAGGCTGACAAGTAAAGAAAAAGAAAATGGCACGAGGGCAGTATATTTTGGTCTGGAGTTTTAAATAAACTATTCGTCTCGGTCGAATGCTGTGTCGTCCACTAAAACAGCTGAAAGGCGGCGGACATTTCGCGTTCCGTTATTTATCTATCTAACAGGAATCTGCACTTTCGCAGCCCGGTGATTGAATAGGTCCGTGGCTCTCGTTAATACCAGCGATGGACGTAGCAATTAATCAAAAAGAATAACTTTTGCAAGTATGTGATACTGACAGATTTTTCTTTGCATTCGCTCGTCTATTGCCGTGGAATCGTGTATACATACTTCTGAGAAATCATTCAAATATAATTTATTATTAAAAGTATTGTGATTTTTTCTTATATTGCCGAATGAAAACATTTTACCGTTGCAATACCACGATCTAATTGTGACAGATATTATGAATTTAACAAGTATTTACCAACATTTATTTTATCAATTTAAAGTGGAAATAGGAAAAATAAGTACTTGGCATTTTCCACAGGATATTTTTTATTAACCGAAACCGTTCGTCTAATAAAAAATATCTTGTAAAAAATACGAAGTACTTATTTTTTCTATTTAGAATGTTGTTTCACGAAGTGCGGCCATGCAAGATAGAATTTAATTTAAAGTGGATTTTATCAACTTTACGGAAAAGGTTCTAAAAAAATTAAATAGCATTTCATTTTGATATCGTATTACGAACTATTACGGTCGCATCGCATCGACAAAAGAGAGAAATCGGAACTGATCTTACGTTTGGATTTTTTCATTGAACCAAAACTGGAGCAGGAAAGAAAAGTACTATGGATCGGTTACTTGACTCATCTTACAGGGAGTACTGAAGCTTCTGAAGTCGTGCTCCATTGTTGAAATTCCTTGTCTCTTGTACGGTAAACCTGACATCAACCTTGTTATTTTGAACGATTTTCCACAGTCGTTGTATCTCTCCATATTCACAACCGTAAGATTATCATCACGTATGATGGCACCATTTTCCATATCTTTGCTTTGTTTTTATGATTATAAATATAGAGATATTGTTTTCTGTTGAAAATTTGAGGGAATCAAGTTTTATTTCAAATTTTCCAGACATTACATAAAGTATCGATATCTAATTGTAGAAGCTTTTCGCCACTCGATATTTAGCGTGCAGGTCGAAGCAAGAGACAAGAGGAGGATTTTATTTCGAAGTTGCTCTTTAGGAGACGCAATGTGCCCATCCCCTGACCTTCCCAGGCCTCCAATGTCTCTTTTGTCTACGACGCGGCAATCGATGTGAAACGAAGAGTCGAGACACACCGGCCGCTCCACCCACTCATTCTATTGCTCAATCCAAGACCTCCGTGTATAGCAGACGTTGCTGATAGCAGCCCAAACCTAATCGATCTCAACTTTTCCGTTCGCAAGTAAAAGCGCAAATCGTCCGAATCAATTCGATTTTGTCTCGATTACATCCAGAAGGCCTTTTAAAATCAATAAATATTTGTTATAAAGATAAAGGATGCCTTCAAGTAGATGATTTCGACGGTTATATTCGATTATCAAAGTGGTGCATTCAACGCATATGAAAGGGTAAAAGAAAAATGAAAAAGTCAACACGTCATCTTAAATTACGATATTGATAGTATGTGCGATATTGAGATGAAAATTCGTTGATTGGTCCAAAGTATTTAATGCGTCATATGAGTGTGATCATTATGCGAGAACAAAAATGAAGTCATTTTAGAGCTATAAGTTCTAAAAGTAAATAAGTCAAAGAACCAATGAAGGATCTATGGATCGATGAAATTAATTTGTGTGAAGACATCGAAACTAAAGAAGAATCTAGGATTTATGTATAGATGTTTTTCATTCAGTAACTTTCAAATGAAGAGAAAATTACAAATCATCTGCAACATCGTGTGAATAGATATTGACTGAGACAAATCAACTTTTTCTTTGCATTGAATGACCGGATTTCTAGGAATTCAACTGATGTTGTTAAAGTAAATTCCAGTATTCTTGGCAATTCAATCTTTGCTCATAATTTATTGTGTTTTCTTTAGATTAATATAAGTTTTACTCATTTAGAAATTTTCCCATTTTTCTATAGAACTTCTTTAAGGTTCAAGTTAGATTTTTTAAGGCATTATATGTATTAAAAAATTATTGAAGACTAGATTTATCAAGGATTCGTTATTTTAGGGGCAGCTATTGTTTATCGATCGCGTTGAAAACAAAAGTGAAACAAAATGAACTGAAAAAATGTACAAAAATCTATTACTGAGAGTATACTGTAATCTATATGTTTTCTCCCGATAAGCTGGAATAACTAATTCTTGCTCGACTAGATGAAATGCAATAAAAAGGAATGCAATATACATGTAATCTCTTAAAATAATAATCGCTTTGAAAACTAATTCGAAGGAAAATGAATTTAAAGTTTAAAATAGAGTGGAGAGCATTTGCGATAGGGAAATTTTAATTAAGTAGAGTGAATCCAAACGTTTCATGATTCAGGGAAATAGTATTATCATATTTATCCAAAGCAGGAATCAGGAAACATCTGCGATGCAATATTTTTTAATGCTGTTGATTTGTTGAGATTTTTTAATTTCTAAATATGTACTTTATTACCACAATAATTTGTCAGTGGACTTATTACGCAAAAGATGCGGAAATGTTCCTCGTAGAGAAAACTTTAAAAAGGTTTCGAAGCCATGAATGTTTGAAGCATAAGGAACGGTTAGCTATTATGACTTTCGCGTCAAATGCAGGATTTTTCTTCGTTAATGATAATGGAATTTCGGAGAATTCCCTCATGATGTTTGGACGGTTCACTTGGCGAGGAAATACAATCGCTCTAACGTCATTAAGAAACTTTGAAATGGCCTCTGAAAACGTCTTGCTTTTACACTCGGTTACTCTTTCTCATTTCAATGGAGTAACGAGGATACGCCAGAACAATTCCGAGCGAAAGCACAAATGTCGTGAAGTTCTTCCGATGTATTCAAAAGTAAACACTTTCAGCACTTAAGGGTCATTTGCGCATTCCTTTTAGAATAAATGATCGTAGACATCGGGTTTATCCGAATTTCCGCGTTTTTATCCACTTTTCCAGGATCCTAGTTATGATTAAATACGCCATAAGACGTCTCTGTATCTATGAGTTGTCCAAACTTCCTCGCTCAACTTCTCAAGAGAATCTCGTGATTAAATGATACCCGAGAATCCATACTCTTCAAGCAGTTTCGTCGAAGAAAGCCTCAATAGGTTACTTAGCCAAAATATCGGAGCGTAGAGTTATGGCTGGAGGGCAGTTTCAGCCGACGCTGTAATGTGAGACTTTATTGTACATCTCTCAGTTCTTCCGCTCATTTGCCAGGCGAATGTTTCAACATGCAGTTGCCAAGTCGGAACGATTTTCCATGCGCCTAAAAGGTGAAGGCTAACTCTCGCAAAAGTTTCAACTTTCATTTATTTTATCTCTCAATTAGGGTCTCAAATGAATTAAATTACCTCAGAAGATATCAACCCCGTTTCCTAACTTTAAAAATAGTCAAATATATAAGGTATAATATTTAAATTTTTATATTTTATTCATATGTATTTTTATATCATTTTGTATTCCATTTGGAAACCTTAATTCATTAGTCTTCTACTGCCGCAAACTATATATCTTATTCTCCTTTTCAAAATTTTATTTTATTCAAATTTATATCTTGAATGGAAATAGCGCATTTTGTTCTAAATCGATTATTTTACATCGATTTATAGTTTATTTTTCGACCTTATTGGAGATATTCTTAGGATATTTTCGTGAGACAAGTATCTGAAGAACCCCTTTAATTATCAATACTTTTCTCTATTTTACTACATACATCGCATCTGAATAGGTTTTTCCAGTTTTCTCTCATCTAAGTAAAAATTAAGTAATTTCACGTTCATAATCGGCATCTATAATTTATTTTTTATCTCGGATTACTGATGAATTATATGTTATATGAGAAGCACAGATAATAGCGGGTTGTTTGAAATCAATGTAGTGCACTTGTTATGAAATCACGGATATATACAGATGTATCGAATCATCACTCTGTTTGTAATGGTCGAAAACGCGCGATGGATATTTATAGATTATAGCATTACCACACGTGTGGATTAAAAATAGCAAGACGTTGGGAAATTTCCGAGGGTGAAAGTAAATTCAAACTTTTTCATCCCCTGCAATAATTGTTCGAGCTTAGAGTGAAGAAATCTGCGTTCAGCTATATTTGGTAACAGATACGACCATTTTTAGGCTCATTGTTCTTCTTCATCGTAACGGTAACGATTGTGAAGAAATACCTCAACTCAGGAGATAAACCCAATGTCGAATGCATTTGCGAATATCCGTGAAAATAAAGTATCGCAGTAAAGCTATTTGGGGGTTCTTTAGGTCCATTTTTCTACATCTGTTACTGTTTCGCCACTATCAGATGATGAGCAATGTTTCTCGTAATTTTTAAAAAATAGTTTTTCTAAATGATTTAAAAAATATTAATTAAAAAGGATATGGAACATACTTAGTTGTCACCCTTAAATTTTACCCATTTCATTGAAAATATCTTTGTTATTTTTTCAAAAAGTTTGGTAACGGTTGACATATTCAAAATTATTTTGTCATTTTTAAGTGTTTGGAAAATCGTTAAATGAAAAAATCTATATCCGTAAGTTATCAGTAACTTTTATGCTTAATGAATATTGGAGTATCACTGATTAATATTATTATAATTTTTATTTCTTTCTATGACGACCAGATCCAATATGTAACTTTTTAACAATGGAGAGTATTGACAGCTAATTTGTAGATTGGCTTCACCTTTTTTCATTACTCATAGCGTGAACTCTGTTGTTCAGGTTGATTCAAAATACGAAAGGTATACATACGAATTTTGATGAAAACGAAAAAAAGGCTCTACGTGTGATCATGGTAAAGAGAATTTTGAGATGGTGATTTGAATCAACGAACTCGTATATCATGGCAGTTCTCTAGTGGTCGAGTTTATTCCTATCTCAATCGTATTTATTAAACCTTCTCAGTCAATTACTGGATATCTATCTGTTTATAGTATAAGTACATATTGCTATACTATTAAATTTCATGCATTATTCACCATGTATTAAAATTAAGTCATCGTACTTACTATCTATAAACAGTGAACGAATGAAATTTTATAAGTACTTACAGGAGTTTGAAATTTACGTAAATTTTTATTTCTCAATATAAGATTCAAATGGTGAAGATGACTTAAAATCATATAAATGCTTCGAGTGAATTTCCTAATAAGGTATATATTATATTTTATATGATATCCTTGACATTATATTCGAATTAAGAAATGCAATTCGGTCTAATAAGTAGGTGCTTCAATTTTATGAAAGGTACTTCAATTAAAATTAACATGCCAACCTGAAGATTACCAAAAACATCACTCAAAATCGAAATTCGTCCAGAACGCTAAAATAAGGCGCTGTTTTATTCATAATTCAAATTGATGCAATTATTCCGAAGTCTTTATTCCTCTAAAGCGCCATTTACCGTCGAATTGGGGATTCCGAGAATTTATCCCAAAATAACTTTTCGTCTCTTAGAGCGAGAAGTGCAGTTGACTGCAATTCGCGTGACTTCGCGAACTCATTTTTCACATTATTACGAGATGCAAATTGCCCAAAACTCTCTTCAGATACGTTCGCGATTATGCCCTTCGGAAAAGAGCGCACGAGCGCTGGGGTAATTAACGCGTGGAAGTATCCCAGCGAGATTAAAATTTAGAGGAGAATATTTATATCATAACGCGAATGAAAGGCAATAGGAAGGAAAACGTCTTCTTTTTAGGCCGAAATGCCACCCTCAGCCTCGTTCTCTCATTAACGTAGTGTAATGATTAATTAAGAGAGTTTTTTGGCCGCGAGAGGGTGCGTGACTACTCACCGAATATTAAGTCGCGTGTCGGTCCAGGTTCTTGTTTGTAAGCAAGACTCCGCTGAGAAATTGACCGGAGACTATTAGGGGGATACAAATGACATCAAAAGGGTCTGTTTTAAACATTCCTAACCCTTTGCGTGCTGGCATACGGTGGAGTTATTGCGGGGCTGTTACGGTGGGGGAAATTTTGACGCATTTTGAGACCTTTTACTCAGGAATTTTTTTTCGCTTGGCTTAGAAAATCGATTGAACAGTGAAGAGGTATCGAATTTTTTCCCCCTCATTGTGTATACTCTGGGTTAAAAGATCGTTATAGTAATGTACTAATCACATAACTGTTGAAGTTAATAGTCAGTTTTTAGCTAGTTTTTATTGTGGTGAAGGTAATATATAATCCTTTCGTAGCACGATGGCTTTAGCAGAAGAGGATACTTTTAATATTAAAATTGTCGACGTTAAGTTTACTTTGGTCGCTTTCACAATTCCTATGTAGAATATCTTTTAAGGGACTCTGCAAGATGAGTTTGTTCTGCCAGAATCGCAGTGAATATTCTAGTTTCCGAATCGGATTAATTTTCCCTTATAATATATAAAATATGGGGGGAAATTGTTTTTAATAGCTTTTCAACGTAAGCTTGAATAACCTTATCGGAATTTTAAAAATTATATCGCTGTAGATAATTGATTTTTCAGGGCTTGTTTCATTCGTTAAAAATTATTAAAAATATTTATAGCGATAGTATAATTGAATTAGGAGTTTTATATGATTTAATGATTATTTCGAAGTTGAATAAAATTTAAAATAGATTAAAATAAATTTCATCATTTATCCGACTTGAGCTATAAGTTATGAATACGCAATAACTCGGTATATTTTCATTCCCAGATTATTCATTTCTATTACCTCGATCATCCTTTATTATATTCTTTGCCTTTTTAAGAAACTTTAAGGCTCTTTATTACTTCGATATTTGTATGAATGGATTGATTGTTCTGTTGAGAAATTGTATATAATTCAGGGTGGCTATGCATATAAGTTGATTCGACTACCCCACTCAGTACGCTGGGTAATATAATGTTTATAAGAGTGGTATCTCGCATCCAAATTTTGGCAGTAGTTACTTATTAACATTAATCATTAAATGATAAATCGCTTTCTTAATCAATTTACGTGAAAATGAATTTAGCTCCATATTCAATATTCCATTTATTTTCCCTGTGATCAATGTGGACTGCAAGCAAACCTTCTTTAATCGTACCTTTTCGTGGCATAATTGAAAGGTGGTGAACGATTTTAAAAAGTTGTTTGAAACCGAGAAAAGATACGAAGAATCTGTAATATTTGCGATGATTGAATAATGAAAAATCAATTAAAATTTCTGAAACGCTTCTACGTCATTTCATCCACGGCTAAGAATTTAGCATGAAAATATTTAGCGTTTTTTCATGAGAATTTTGTCAGCATACTTAATAACCTGTCAAATATCGGAGTTTTTCGTACTTTCAATATCCTTTTAATTTTCGAGAAATTTTCGAAATTCAAATGAGAAATAAAAAGGGCGAGTCTTTCAAGTGCGACTTTGAATAAGGCGCTGGAGTTTTTTCGTGATTTCCAAGTTATTTTCTAGTCTGATTAAAAGTGTTCTTAAGGTAGAAATGTCAACTGATTCACCGTAATTTAATTTCCAATTACAAGTGGCGTCAATCGATGAATGTATTTTAAGGTTTAATATTTTACTCCGTCTCGAAATTAACAGAAGCATTGCTGCAAACAACAAGGAGACGAAAGAAGTTCAAGTATTAAATATTGAGGCAAAAATTAAACTAAGAGTAGGCAGAATAATTATTATTATTTTATCATCACTGAGTGTTTGGCCGAAATTTGGAATAAAGTGCAGATTCATATTTTTGGAGATGAATATTTATAAAGATAATAATGAACTTGAGTATTATAATAATTCTTAATACATTTTTATTATTTGCAAAATCTTAGTAAAACGGTTTCCATTATCATTTATGTGACTTAATATAAAAAAATTTCCTTGATGTTATATCATAAAACCGATATCGCGTATACACAAGCGCTAATGCAGGAACTATTTTTATTTTTACTTCTCTTTTCTATTAAAATTTGCCAAATTCTTCGCAGAGGAAAGTGTATTTCTTTTATTAGCACATTCTTATATGTAAATTACATAGTATATATTGAATTATTGGCTTCCTAAGTATTTCGCAGAGATTGCAAATATTGCCTTCGTGTTCTAATCCTCTAGTTAGGTATTATTTTATTAATTAGATAGAGTCAATAATGACATTTAGTACATTAATGAAAATTAAGCCCCAAATGGTATTAGAGATAAAGATCGATCACGACTCATGATCTTTTCATTGATAAATTAAAACTATCGCGACGGATTTGCGATACAAATTTCTCTTATTGAATGTAACAACTAAATGTACAGCATTCGAGAATCTAGTGATCATTTTTGATTAAGTATTCTCGGAAGCTTCATAAACAGCATAATTTGATCTCCCTCTTCTCTTGTCCTATTGAAGTATTTGCCAAAAAGTGATATTATTTGATAAGAGGATGTGCAAATACTTTTTGTTTACCCTGGAAACGATCATTTTTTAATTAAATTTAAATTTTGTTGTATTTGAACGCAAATGACCTCGATTGATTGCATTAAAAGCGTGAGCTACGCGTGTTCGCCCTTCTCGGTTATGCTCACACGTGCGGAATGGAATGCGCGCCTGCGCAGAAGTACATGGTAGTTGTGATTTTCAGTTCGTCGGTCAGCTCATGACTCGGTTCTGAGAAAAGTGTACTTGAGAATGTTGCAAGCAATCTTCGGCAATTCCAATCCCTAAGGAAAATCTGAGACTAGAGAACTAATATTAGCCTAGAAGTGCAATCTAAGTTTTGATTTAATTACAAAAAGTCATTTACATTATACATCAAAGTAGGCTTGAGTTTATTCAATAATTTAGCTTTGAATGTTATTTGATTCTGTAAAATTAATTTGTTTGATGCATTTTAAGTTTACGTTGATTCAGCTAAGTGCTGTTTTAGAAAATTAAATATCCATTCGGGGAGAAAACAACCTCAATCGGTGCATTTTACGAACCATCACTTAGAGTCCTAGCTTTTTAATTAACCACGTCATCGCGTGCTGAATCGTATCACATGACACCTCTTTCGTAGAAATTATTATTATAGTAATTCTACGGAATTATATCAGTTATCATTAAATAAATATCACTGTTTGTCTCTCATTATTATAAATGAAGGCCAAAAATAAAAATCAGGGCATAGGTTACTATGGTTGATCTAAAAAAACTTTAAAAAAAGTTAAATTGACGGAAAAGTGCACCTTAAAGAAATATTTTCATGTTCTGCAATATGGAAAATTCACTTAATAGCTCTCCTCATAAATCAAATTCTGTTTTTCAATAATAATAATTTTCTTTTAAACCTATACATCTAGTGAAAGTTTGATATTTTTTACCATGAAGGGTTACCACTTTGTTAAACATGAAACCATAACAAGGATTATTCTAGAGAATATCTCGGCATCTAAAGGTCAAATTCATCGAAAAGTCCATAGCCGGTCTGCGCTAGTTGAATTATCTTCGTTATAATTAACACTGCCTGGGATGCTACGGTTAATTGTGACTAGAATAGCCTCTGTGCGTAATATCAGTATCCTTCCAAGAATACCCGGTAATGAAGGTTAGCTGAAGTAATTATAGCAGAGCCACTAATTTTAGGGCAATGTCGCTCGTTAAAATCTTTTGACTAAATATCGTGAATAATTGCATTAATAGGAAATTTTTGCGTTAAGTACTTGAGCGTGAAATAAATCTAACATATTATTTGTGTATTATCGATGAAGGTAATACAAATATATTTACGTGTGAATATTTTGCTTGAATTTGATATTAAAATTCCAGATAAAAAGATTCCAGTTTTGATTCTCAATCTTTATGAGGCTTTCTATTTCTGTTTTCTATGGATATATTTCTAAAAATACAGGTTCACCATTAGTGAACGAACAGAATAAAATAGATAAATTAAAGTAGTAATGGAATACATCGAGGATATTTCAATTAAATTTTTAGAGAAGAAAGCATTGGAGAAGAAAATTAGCAGATGAGAGAATCGCTTATTATGAAACGGAATAGTAGATTGAATAATTAAAATATAAAGAATATATTGAAAATGATAATACATTATCTTCCTTAAATTTCATCTTTCATTAAGAAACAAAATGGTTTGGGATCGAATACAAAATGTTGTTAAATTCAATATTTTCGACAATGAAGGACAAGTTATCCCTGAACATTACCAGAAACAGTAATCTTACGTTTCCCTTTCATCGTCAATATTGATATTATATCTGTTGGCGGACGAAACTCCTTTAAAGTTCGTACTTGACTATTGAAAAATCAAATAGACTTTTTCCTTCTTAATTTTTTACATTTAATTTCCTCGGGATGTTTAATAAATACATGAACAGTCACTTAAGTTTTCTTTGAGCATTCGGATGCTTTTAAGAGTAACTGTCTAGAAATTTACATGAAAGGAATATGAATACATGAAAATAAAATATATGAATTTCTTGTTGAAGGGATAGATTTGTGCTTTTGGTGGGATTCGAACGTCAATTTTATGAGAGTCCGTTCTTTACTTGTTTCATATTTAACAAACGTCAGCCAATTACTCTTTAACAATCTCTATTTACACTTTCCAGCAAAGCAGACACAAAAATTAAGAGTATAGGGACAGATTTAGGGTATATTACAAACTTTTATTTTAATTATATTTAATTGTAACTTTTATTTAATTATCGTATTTAGAAATAGGATATTTAGAATGGATTAAGAACATCTGTCTGTTGAGTGCTTCGATAACTACAAAAAAGTAGGATGCATTTACAGACGAAAGAGATTTTTTTACATATTTATTATTTACTTTAATTTAGATCAAATTAAGATACTACATTCTAAATTAATTACTTAGTATTAATTTATTTATTCTTAATGCCATTGATATTTAAAGGAATAAACAATTATATCAAAGTACTCAATTTTCACTTACAAAAGCCCATACTTTGGAACTTGAGTAAGATTTTCTTTTATGCGATTCTTGATTTTAATGAATTAAAATGTCCACGTCGTATACGGAGTCTTTCAATTTCCTCCTATGGGTATATATTTTACGTTCTGTGGTTCGTGTATAAAACTCTACCTCGCTTGAAATGGATTTCTAGTCTCTGTCAGATCATTTGAAAAAGCGAAAGAAATCTGCGGTTGAACACAATAGGGACTTCCGTCTCAGAAGGTGGCCCTTCATGTCCAACTTTGGTGTACACCTGTTAGGCTATAGCAGGGGTATCGTAACGAAATGTCTCCAACATGGATCAAAGTTTCATGTAAGGTTTACGAGAGGAATTATAAATAGTTTGTTTCTTACAATTATTCATTATTCCAAGTTTTCATATTTTTAATCAAATTGATTCTTTTCTTACTTTTGAGCAAAATTTTTACATCCTTTCTGGAACCATTTTGCCTTTGTGTAAAGGTGGATTGTAAATTTTGTTCTAGCTTGATGCTGCTAACTAGATACATAGACATGTCCTTGTATGAAATATTGTTAAAAATTATTCAGAGAGTTAAGCTTTTAAAAATGAAAATACGCGACAAAATTTCGAATATCTTACTTACTAGTAGATAGTGATTTTAGTCCGAGAGGAGTATTCAAATTCGATAAAAATTCTTAGTCTAAGGAAAAGTGTATTAGCTTAATATATACATACAATATATAAAAGATTTAGATATGAAGGATAAATTTGAAGGAAGTGTACAGTTTTATTATTCAATCGTCCGTCTGTTCTTATATATTCATTATAAGTTATTCTAGAAAGAGTAGAAGAAGAAACCATAAGAATTCTAACGTTGTAAAAATACGGAATAATCCTCTTAATTACATTTCATCCCACCTTTCTATTTCGGTACAATAAAACTCGAAAAATAAAAATTTTTGCATTTCTATATTTACCTGTTTCCATAATTATCAGTTTTGTAAAGCGTTCCACGTCACTTCCGATCGATACGTTATTTTTATCTCGCGGTCTAAAAATAGAACTCGGGCTGCCGTGAAATTATGAGTTTCCGTTTGGAGGGAAAGCTGAGTGGTAAGAAGTGGGTAAAATAAAAATCATTATTGGTCTAACTGGGAGTCTAAGGAGTGGAGAGGAAGTGAAGGGTGAAGGAGGAGAGAAAGAGAGATGATTGCTTCTCCACAGAGAAAAGAGCGTAAACATTAATTTAAGGAATCCACTTCAAGTATTTTAAGCTTTGGTGAATTAAGAGATCAAGATTTTCCTTAGTAAAATATCCCCAATGCAACTAATAACTACATCTTTTACTATTTTTATTTCGAAATGTGTTTGTTAGCGAATAAAGCTATTTTAATTCACGATTAAGAAAAAATATTTAAAATACGTAATGTTTCCATAAGCTAAGATGAAAATGACTATCTAATTTATGATTGGGTCGAAAGATGGAAGAAGGTAGCTTGTTTTAAATTTAATCGCTGTTATGTTTTATGAATGAATACTCGCTAATAAATATCGCTGTTCGCGATAATATACAGAATGCAGAGCTATGAAAAATCTAAAGTATGTAATAGAATTTCCCTTTGTATTCCTTGATATAATTAAATTAATTTAAAAGTAAAATTTTCCCTAAAGTTTAGAAGTTCTATGATTTTCTTTCTCGAAAGTTGCTACAAATATGGTTTCTCAAAAATATTTTATTACGTTGAATGCCATTATCGTTCGTCCATGCATTTTGAATGGGATTCAAAAATCACGTCCACTATTTTACACTTGAAATTAGTTACTTAAATTCGATATCTCTGAATTAAAAACTCCGATAGTTTCAAACAGTTGCCAAGGATGAGCCTTCATTATCGGTATAGATTAATATCCTACAGGTGGGAAATAGTATTACTAAAATAATATTTGATTCTCATCGAATCCTCGTTTTCACTACTAATTCACACGGTTTTCAATGGACCATCATTTTTGGAGATACCACTCTATTTTTATATAGTACTTTAATCATACAATCCCAAGTTTTTGGCTTGTATTTCATCCTCCCGATTATATATTGACATTAGGTATTAGGACAGTACAACATTGAAAGTGTTATTACCATTCCATTATCGATTTTTCAGTTAATTGAAGAAAGAACTTAATTAATTTAAACAGGCGAAAGCTTCCTGTAATTGTAACCCCTTTTGAAGCAAGATCGATCCTTGGAGAATTTATTACCGCCTAACCAAGAAGCGTTGAGCCATCGGTATCAATCGTATTAATGATAACCTTCACGACGCCTCTTTGCTGCTTAATTTCGAAAGAGTACGAAATTATTTTGCGGTCCTAATTTCGTCAGCATTCGCAGCTTTTCAAATTGTCAGTGGCAGCATCGCTTGGCGATTTATCCGGTCAAAGGATTTAGGGCGTTATGATACGAAAGAGAGGAGGAGTAGGCGTTGGAGGGCAAAGAAGGAATTAGGCCACTCGTATTTTTGGAGAGGATTAAGGTCGACGCATCGCACGCCTGCACACAGGTGCACCATCGGGATGATAATCGTGTCCTAATTGTTTTCGGACCATAATTTACCTTAGAAACGTGCGCGCTCCTCCTGTCCTTGGCTAATTTCCCACCTGCGCCCAGAGTTATTCCCTTTCCAATCAGAGAACTTTTTCTCAGATTTAATTTGTCTGGAGGTGTAATCTTACGCGTTTGATTGCGTCTGCTCGTGAAGAATTGATGCGGCTGCAATGGGAGCCGCGTTGCTGTTAGGCAGCCGCTAATCAATAAGTTAAACCTCTGATGAATTCGACACGGCCGCACACGTTTGAAAGACAATGCGGAGGGTAAAAAATAAATTCGTTTCCCACCAAGTTGAATCTTTATGTATATTCATATATTTAGATATGGTTAATAGTTTTAAAAATTCTATGACCCTTAAATTCGCTGTTTTTCTCCTCTGCTTCTATGCTATTTGGTTTTCCGACAACATTATTTTTTCAACAAGTCGCGAAAACTTCGAGATTGGAAGTTAACTTTCTGAAAAAGGAGGTAAATATGAATAGAATTGGTAAATGTTCACCTAAAGAAAAGGAATAGTTACATTCTATATTATGAATCGCAAATATCTTTTTTATTCTAATAAAAAAATTTTTGTTTTACACAGTTTAATAGTAAAGTAACGCGTGCAGGCATTAGATGCGAATTTAAAAAGTCCCTTAAATCCTATTCGAATTCAATATGTTCCTCCCTAACATCTAATTTCTAGGATTTCTTTCGCCAAAGCCGCTCTTTGTTTGAACTCGAGCTCCGTCAGATTTATGGATTTGTTCCGAGCAAACTATCTGCGATCTCTGGATTTATGCCGCAGGGCAGAGTCTATGTATGCAACGCTATTTTACTTTCCGACATTCCTACCACCGCTTCAACATCTGAGCGTTTACCGCTCAACAGGTATTAAATTAACGCAACAGTTCGTGATATATGCCAGCCTTCGGATCGTCGTCACGTTAGCCTCCGGGGAGCTCTGGTTGCGAGGAAGATGGCGAAAGGAATAATGTCGATAAATTCAGGAATGGAATTCTCGGAACGTCCGTAGGTGGGATCCGATTCCGGGAAAGGCTTTCTGCTATCTAGTTAAAGTCGGAAGAGCAAATGGAAATACTGGTACGTTTAGTTCTATTTGATATCGAGGATAGAGATAACGTTACATTTAAAATGAGAACGTGTGAAGGCTTTGCTTAAGTGTGGATAAATTACAAGCCTAGGAAAGGATTATATGGTTGGGATTCAATGATGATATATGTTGTCGATCTTTTTGATATTAAGATGATTTTTGATCGATCTATATTTCCATTCAATTAGTGGCTAGGGTAGCACCTGGCAAATACTGTCGTATCACCAAAAGCCCTTATATTACTGTTGCAATTAATTAAAAAATGCTAACAATTACAGATAACATGAACAAATGGAATAACAATATTTTCTCGCACCGAAATGTTATTTATAAAAATGCGCGATTTTTCAAAAATTCCCCTATCGACTTTTTAGATTTTGTTTAAATTCGTTAGCACAGAAATTATAACGTAAAGATACTAAAAATCAGTTGTAAATAGTAGAATGGAGATTTTAATAAATATAAGTGTTATGTAGCCAAAGAAATAGTGACCTAGTTAATTCTGTGAGGTAGAGGGCTGGGCATATAACCACGTATATTTATAGCTCTCACTCAGGTTAACAGGAACACGAAACAACTACTAATACTAATAATACACGAAACTATTACGAATAGTTTTGATTTATATTATAAGAACATTTTACAGATTGGATATGATTTTACAGCAGAAATAAAAATGCTCTTTTGTTTCATTCCCTTTCAATACCTTGTATTCAGATTCGACTCCAGTAAAAGTTTAATTACACCGGTACGGTTAGAAGAGCTTTAAAGAAGAAGAAAATAATGGTGAATAAAATAACCTTTGTAATTGGACAAAAGCGAGGAAACGGACACTTGATATGAAATGGACACTTTCGCATAATCACATTTAAAATCTCACCCTAAGCTCTACCTGTAATGATTTGAAAAAAGCTTAGCTGATATGGTTGATGTTCGTCAGGACGCTGAAGTGAATCTATTTCGAAACGGTACAATCCTAGTATTAATTTCAAAGCGATTTCCCTTTTACACCCGCACTTACGCCTTTGATCAGCTAAGTGGATTGCTGTAATAAGCGAATGACGCTCTCTTGCACAGTATCTATTAATTGTCTTCCAACTTCACCTGAGGATGTCCTTCTGGCAACTCTACCGGTGAAGGTCCTTTAAAGCAAGAGCCCTTGAAACAATGCCCTCTTCAGGTAGCATTCGGACACTACATATGTGGGCCTCCTGTGTATCTGTAGCTATACAAACTGGTTTATGATCCACCCACGTTTTACTCGGAGTGGTCTTCTAATGGAGAGTAGTCCGCCTTTTACCCAATTGCGTTCCGAATGCGCGCAGAAGGTTAAGGGGGCAGCACTCCATTTCTGACCCGTGTTAACCTAAAACGAGAGGAACACTACCGCTGTTCCAGTGAGGACTCCAATAATAAGCTCCGAGGTCATCTCCACGTAGGACTTCATAAGAAATTGAAATCCAGAGAGCAATTTCAAACACAAGCACTTAGATTCGTATCTTGCCGTGTTATCAAGGGATATTTGACGATGTATAATCTGATGATGACTGGTTATGGTCGAAAAAAACATCGCTAATTTTATGAATAAATTTTTATTAGAAGTTATAGAGTAGATCCAGTTAGAGGTCGGTAGACATTAAACAACAAAGAACCAATCTATAATAAAAAAATTATTCCAAAAGGTTTCGATTGAAATTTAATGGAAGACCGTTTCCTTACTGATATTTTCTATAAAATTGTTCATGTAAATTAAGTCTGCGATGAATTTCAATGATAAATGTCCATAAATCAAAAATTGAGTTAATTTTATCTCATAATTCCCAATAAATTCTCAAGTCAAAAATCTATGCAATTTTTTAAAAATCTATGACGAAATTTAAAGCCTTAAAAAAGCCTTTGCTTCTTCGATCTCTAATAATGCACATACGAACTTAGCACTAAGAAATGGTGTACATATTTACGTAGTATTTTATGTTTAATTACAATCATTATTTTAGTAGAACCCACTCAATTCTAAATCGAGCGCATCTAAATTCTATTCCAACGATCCTCAGCGTGCACTGTGTTCACGATTCGTTTGATAATTTCTCTAAAAGAGTTACAGCGTCCCTTAAACATATTTTCGCGAAAACCTCATGTAAAAGCTGTTTGTTTCCGTCACAGAAATGTTACTTTAATTAAAAAGGCGCAGTTGTTTGCGTAAACATCAAAGGATGTAGCTGGAAATTGCTAGTTGCCAGAGTATGGTTAAGTGGTTCCTTGAAAGACTGAACATCGCCAGCCTTACGGAGTTTTGAGAATACCTCAGAGTAACCGACAAAGGAATGAGGACGGTGGCGGTGTGCCAGTGCCCATTAACTTTAGCAAATTACGAGAGATTGACTTAGAAAGAAGATGATGGGTGAGGTCTCTTGCATTAATTGCCTTATTTCGATACACTCTCGAGGAAAATGCTGTTAAATTGTATGTCGACTACTAATCATGCCAATGGTGAAAAGATTAGATACTTTATAATTCTATGGAATTGAAATGTTGATTTGAAATAGTTGATACCTCATGTAAAACTAAAAATGTTTGTAAATATTTGCTTGAAATGATTCATCCGAAATTCACGAAATTATTCTTATTATTTATGTCTTACTTTTATTGTTTCGTATGAAATTTGATATTTAGTGTTGGATTATAAGTAATATAGACTTGGTTCTTTCTTTTATTCTAGTTTATTATGAAATTTATAGTCTTAATATCTAGAGCGAAAAATTTCTCATTACTACAAAGAACCTGAGGATTGGTATTTATTAAAAAAAATTTGAACTTATACAGAATTATATGTGCCCCATACTCTATTGTATGGCGTACTCTAAATCATGTCCGAAGTTATTTAAGTTTAATAAATTCTATTTATTTCCATATCAGCTCACGATGAACAATGTTAGAGAGTTTCATGCTGTCTAGGAAGTCATGCCTTTTATATTTATGTCAGAGAAATTGGAGATGATGAATAATCTTGCTAGAGGATTAATATATAAGATTCATGAAATGGTGGATTATTTATCTGATTGAGAGAATCATAAGTTGGGAGAAATTTGAAACACACTTCCCTTTTGATTTGTAATCCAATAACTTTTATGGCTTTCTTTACCACCGATTTCAATTACTAATTCTCAGAACACAGAAAAGCGGATCTGTTTTGGATCAAAATTCCAATTCCTTTATATATATGACATTCGAATTCCGGGGATTTTTAAAGGCTTCATTTGACCTTTTAATGATATATCTGATCGAAGGAAGGACTTTTTTCCATTGTTCCCAAAGTTTGAGATGAGATATCATCTGTGAAAGAGCGACTCACCTGCCGACGACAAATTTTGCGTTTTCTCAAATGGATTCCATTGTCGGGAAACGTCTCTTTTCTACGTTTGCTGTTAAAAAGCGAAAACGTCGGAGGAATTACGCATCTTTCATTTTTCTTTGTCGCGCACTTCCATCTTGACGCTCCATCCCCCGGGATAATGTCCTTCTAAAGCTGTGAGGTTTCCTTCATCCACCGAAAGAATTTTCCTTCTACCATTTCTTTTAATATCTCTCTTAACGGCTCGCAAGGTCGCTCCTCGAGGATTCATGCAATTAATGCTAATTTTCATTCGGCGAATGAGGAAAGATTTCTTTATTTTGAGAAGCGGAATTAGAAAGATCCTTCCCAGATGATATCTCTTTATTTATTGTCTGCCGGATGGTGGGATTACATTTTAAGTGGAAATGATACGTAATTTAGTTCAAATCCCACGAAAACTTTCTTTTTATATTTCTCACCTCCTCTTCAAGATAAGATTAAATGAGAGCAATTTTATATTTTCTTTTTGATTTATATTTCAGCTTTTTCTTAATTATAGAAACCTAGAAGCTTATTATGTAGTTACTTTCTAGATGACCCATCCTATTTTTATAATAATAGTAATATTCAGTGTGTATCGCCGACTTTATGATTAAAATTAATTCATGATTTACAATGGAGCTTTGTTAGCAATATATGTATTGATAATTATTTTATATTTGTAAGAATAATTTAGCTATTTCTATAAAAGGCGTTTAATTTAAGTTTAGATTGATGTGATTACATCCTTATGGCTTTCATGAGATTCTTTCACAATCTGAACCTCAAGCACGTTTATGATTTTCAGAGTACACTTTTTTCGTCTTTATTTTGCATCATTGGATTAAAATTAAGTCGAGATAAATTTACGTTGTATTTACTTGTACAGGCACCAAAGCTAGAAAACGTGAATAATAAATTTGAAGAATACATTAGTAAAGAAATTATGTAAAATTTTACGTTAGCTTTAGGAAAATCGTAATCATAGAATCTATTTTTTACATAATTCTTGTGATAGTTGTCTTGCATATATATGGGACAAAATATTATCTCTCTTGCAAATAATGTCCGTTTCCCAACTTTCTATAACAAAATGAAATTATTCATATGAAACGTTCCGAACGATTATTGTATAAATTCATTATACAGTGAAATGTTGAAAATTGTAATTTCAAAATATTCAAAAGTATTCACCACACTTGTTATCTGAAACGAAGTTAGTTATAAAAATAACTCTAATGAAATTAAACTAAAATCGACTCTACTCTCTGGATCGTGATTTCCACTTTGAAAACAGGAAAACGCCCCTGATTCTCAAAGTCCTCCCTCTCAATGTTTGAAATCGAAGACATCCTCGGTTCCAGTTTCAGGAAAGCCTCGCTTCTAACCCCAGAATAGGCCTAGAATAGCCGCCGACGGTTATTTTTTGAGTTCGCAAATCAAATTCCGAAATTAACATAAAATAGATGCACGTCGTAAACACGCATGTATTTCAGGAGCAGTTCTCCGATGGTATCATTTGTGGACATGTTTTGTGCTCGGGGGTTGGAAACAGCATTATTGAATTTTTGTCGATGAAAATTTCTAAACACATCTGCTCGAGCGCTCATTTAAATATAGACACACATTCGATTGGTTCTATCAATAGAAGTTGATTGACGATAGAGACTGTGATTTCTCCAGAGACCAATGACGTAGGTTTCAAGCACGAGAAGTAGAGCAAGCGAACTAAGGAGACCGCTGACGGGCGAATGCCGTTTATGGCCGATAAGAACCTTTCACAACCATTTAGTTACGGCAGAAGTAATTGATACGCATCTCCCGACAAATCGTAATTTATTTTTGTCAAACTGGGTTACTTGAAGATAGAGCTGGATTGTACTGTAGCTGACGTTTAGTCTCTTAATTTTCAAGAAATAGAATTGTTGAATATATATATATATATATATATATATATATATATATATATATATATTGTGGAATATAATTTATGCTTTTATTTTTTATATACAAATCAATTTAAAGAACACTGGAACGCAAATAATTCAATGGATAATACAGGCTCATTCCGTACCTAACTATTTATTTGCGAGTGTGATATTCTTATCATTTTTAGATTATTCCGTAATCAGTGATACGGTGAGTGATATTAATCTCTTACGTATCCGTTCATTTTAATACATTCTAAATCAAATTCTATGCTCTTTCCAGACTATGCTAGATAAGTTCGCATTTATTAGAGTTTTTAAATAACAATTTTAGTTATTTTAGACGAGGCTCATAAAAAAGAAATCTTTTTTCATCAACATCAAGATAAAATTAACTAAATAGCAGATTGCTCTTAAGAATGAGAAAATAACCTGAACCACTTAGCGCTTATCATAAGGTCACAATCAGCTAGCTTAAAACTCACCATTTGCAAAAAATGGAGTGAGCATTAAGTGAAACATTTTTTTGTGAAAATAAACTTTCGGAATTATTTTACTCAAACATAAAAAATGTTTCTAATAGAGGTTGAAATTTCATTAATTCTAGAGCATCATGGGTTATTTTTTATAAAGAACTATGAGATAAGAGAGTTAAAACACGAATTCTCCTATAACCTAAAACATCGACACTTTTTATTTGATATACATAAGAATTGGAACTAGTAAAGAAAATAACATTTTGTAAGGAAATAAAAAATAATTGCGGCACTTAAGGCTGTTTTCAGACCCAGTCTTTGTAGTCTTTCCTTGCACCAATTGCAACGAATTAGGATCCATATAAATCAGAGAAATTATTATTATATGGTGTGCACCGTTTTTCTATAGTATATAATTTATGCTATACTCTCGGTTTATTTAATTAAGAACCGATTTTAGGGAAACGAGAATCTATTCATTTACTAGCTTTTCCCTTCCTCAATGCAGTGAGCTTCCAAGGGCCGATTAGAATCACGGTCTTCGACAGCAATTTCGGTCGAAGACGAGGAGTGAAACTTTTCTCTCCTTGTCTCCGTTCGAATTCCCTCGTGGAACGTGAATTAGTGAGGGTGTGTTCGGACACACGCGATATCCGTTCTATTCCTGGAAAACGTACTTACCCCGTCTCTGATGAGAGGGGAAAATGAGTGAATCCATGAAAAAGCGATGGGTGAAATAGAAAGGGGACGGCGGAGAAGACAGGAATTTCGCGAAGAAAAGGAAGGATAAAATATTGAAGTGAAACTACGTAGCGAGAGATGGAGAAATATAAGGAGCGAAGAGAAAAGAAGGACGTGGTCAGACAAGGATGGATGGATTGGCAGAGGGAAACGGCATGAAACATCGAGGCGTGCAAGATGAAGATGGAAAGAAAAACTGAGAGGGAACAACGGAATTTTCCCCCTAAAAATCGCTATCATTTTCGCTCTTTCTCATCGTCAAATTTCTATCCGTTCTACTCCGAATTCCCACGGTCTGGCTGAACATGGCGTGTGACTATTATTCTATTCGTGTCTTCGCATGATCTCGGAGTTTGGCGGTGTTGCTCCGTCTGATTCTATTTTCAGCCCTGAACTGAGGCTATTCGATTTTGTTTTAACGTTTTTGAATGAAAGGAGAGGGAGATTTATTTCCCGACGTTTTGCAAAAATAATTACGCTGCGGCTTTCCGTAGAGGTTAAACGGTTTATCAAATCGGCGTATCGCATTGTTCTCTCCGCGCACGGCGTTTTTTGTCCCGTCCATTTTGCAAGAGATATGCGTGGCTGTGTTTGCTTTTTTAAGCTCCACCGTTTGAATTGATGAGCGAAAAAAGAGTGCACTCCAGGGATTACGATCCAGACCCGAGTATATGCATTTATCCAAGGGATGCGACGTATACTACCTTAACGTTTGAAATGGTGTTTTGGTGTTCTTTTTCTTATAAATCAAGTCCTACAACGTGATAATACTTCAAAATAGGGGTCGTGAAACGGACTTGGGAAAGATTTTAATTTTTTATTCCGTGTTTTTTAATAACTCAATGCGCCTATTCTTTCGTCGCAGGATACGACCCTAGAGATTTATAGCTTTATATTCAGAGGGATACATGTATTATTGTCGTCAACGACTGCTTTATCAGTATGAAATACATTTAGGGTAAGAGAGAGATTGATGACAATGAAATATATATCTTGTCCAATTTTATAGTTTTTAATATGAATATTTAATTGTATTTTTTAGCTGTTAGTAGTTAGGTTTAGCAGTTTAACATAGCAGTTATGCATAATACCACATATGGTAAAATATTTCATAAGTTTGACTTCAATGAAGTAAAAAGAAGTGGAGGATTTTTATCATAGAAGGATATATGTGAGCTGATAATATAAAAGGAAATTAATGTATTATCTTAGTAAATATCCATCCTTCATATGTGAGATAAACGAGCACAGATGAATACCACTGTTAGACTGTTACGAACGACGTGAACCAAGTTGATTCTCTTTGATCCATTTTACATGACTCTGATTAAAATGACCACCTGTGATATTTTTGACCTTATTTCTGCAATTTGAACTTGAAAGCTAAATTTAGACCATTGACGTTCTGGCTATTTTGGTCTGCCCGATAGATTAAAGCTGATGTTACACGGAAGCAGATATGGAAAGATAGCCCCATTGTGAAGAACCATAAGGTAGAATAAGCTCAATTTGTCTCATGACATGGTAGTTCTAATTTCATAAAAATTGAGGCACGAATAAAAATCCAAGTAATTTGCAACTCTTCCTTTTTTCTGCTATAAAATCTCCCAGTTTACTCGATAATGGATCAGTGTTCACGAGTGAGTGAAATTTATGCTATTATCATTATTTTCCAACTTGACCTTTAGAGCGAGATATGATCCGTAGTAAACCTGCTATCCGATATAGTAGTGTCGGCTTAAAACGTTATATAATACTTTGTGATCAAGCATCAGATCGCGGAGTATTTTTCGTAAGGATCCTTGAGCGTATGCAACCTGGCGTGCTCACATGTAACTATGATAGTATCGCCGAGTATTCCATGGGCTCCAGAAACTCGGTTCAGATACAAATCTTCAAATTACCGGTCACGAACGAAAGTATACAGTATAAATTAAAACAGCTATCTTTTATTTTTAGATAAAACACTATTTATATCATAATCTCATAGGTTTTATCCATCTCGATTTCTTACATAGTGTCTTCATTTATGGTTTATGTACAAATATATATTCTGAATATCAGGTTAATCGTTGTGAGGTAAACAAATGGACCGTTTAGAATGACTAATAACGATCTTTAATAAGCTGCATATCGAAAAAGTCAAGCGTAATCAAATAATTAATTCTTTTAAATTACTTTAAATGAAAGATTCTTTTAAAAGTCAAGGTATAGCTTAAAAGAAAATCTCTAAGGTCCTTAGGCATCTCATATGATTACTAACATGGAGTGAAACAGCTTTTATACCTAACTTAATTATTGAATCGGGTAGATATTATGAAGACCTAGATGATGAATGGATGGGAACTAGCCAATATTACTTGGTGAGTTTTAATTCCAATGACTCGGTTATAGAACTATCATATCACTGAGATGAACATCTGAAAACTTAGTGTTCTTCTGACCAACAAAAATAGCGTTGTAACCCAACTGCCCCGTATGCTTAGATTCTTACCCTGGTTGAATTTGGGTTGTATGTGTCAGGTTATTTATAAGTAAACTGAGTACGGTTTTGTGACTTTTAAACTTTTTCCTTCGAAAATTAAAATCCTTCTATCTGTAAGTGAATACCGTATTTTAAACCAAATTACCATTGATAATTAGGTATATTTTTAGAGGAGTTTATTGTAATATAAGAATGGAGCAAGTAGAAAAGAATATCTATATTAACTGTTTTATATTCCATTCATTGCAATTTGCACGTTTACGTAGTCTGCACTAATTTTCCTATATAATCAGGGTAAGGAATCCAAACTTTGGTTAATATTTACCCATAGAAAACATAAATAGAACACCCACGGAACTCGCCCACTCTTACTAAGAGAAGAAAATATCTCTTGACAACGTCAAGGAATACAAATTTGCAAAATAAACCATATTTCTGATGCGTTCTTTTTCTATTTTTAGCGTTGGAATGGTTTGGATTATATAAATAAAGATAATTAATGACAAATGGATAAATCAAATAGCTGATTAGTTTCGAAATTTTAAGAATTTTTATTGCAATATTAGATAACTTTAAGGTGTATTAATTAAAGAAAATAATGAAGGATGTATTTATGTATTTTTTAATTTACTTCATGGTCATCATGAAGTAAATTAAAAAATATATTTTCAAAAGCGGGATTTGAAAAGCTACTCAGAGTCTTGGTTGGGTGTAAGTAGAAAGAGGTTAACATTTTTGATCAACTGTATTTTTAAATTCAGAGATCACTCTCAATACAAGGCATAAGCCATAAGAGTGATCAATTCTTCGTATTCTGTATTATAAAAGCATTATTGACATTAATAAAACTTCTGCTGAAAGTCTCATAAGAACTATCGCCATAATAATGTTTCTATACACATGTCAGGATAATGATGTTTTATGCGCGTTTAGCTTTGATAGATAACAGCCACTTTGAGCATCTTCTTTTTTTTGTATATATTTTGATTTGAAATAGTATTATTAGCAGTATTTTTTTCCAATTTTCTTTATCGTGCACAACAGGAGATGTATAAATATATGACATGGCTATGGAGAAATTTCTCCAATTTTAATTTTAGTTACTTATCGTTTTATATGTTGAATTTCCATCTTCTTGAGGTACCGTATTTGTTTAATTAGAAAGATACAGTATCAACCGTTAATAAAACCCAACTTTTCTAAAACGATGTTAACTTAAACTCCGTACTGGCATTTATTCTTTTATCAAGTATTTTTTATAAATCTCTGCTTGTTCACATCATCATTATTTTATGATTAGTTCTCATTTGTACATCCCGGCGTATGTTAGTTTCTGCGTCGTTCTTGCCGCAGTCCGAGTAAAGAGGAAAGCGGGGAACATTTTGGAATATTGAGCCTCGACACAGCCATCGACCACCTGATTATCTCGTTTGTTTACCTTTCCTCATATTATAAACACGTTAATCCTCTTTCCTCGTCAAACATCGATCCTTACGTTACCTCTTGTTGCGTCAACTTTAAGAGAGTAATAAGCAGTGGGTAAAGTGCCTCTGGCCGAGAATGAAAGAATCAAAGAAGAAAAGGAAAGTGGCGTCGGATGAAGCGGAGAGGTTGATAGAAGGGCATAATTAGCCTCCAAATCTTGTCTTCGCAGCCAAACGACAAACTTTCCCTCCTCCTTTGACGTCCATCTCAGCTCCTAACATTTCTTTTCTTCCGCTTCATCTCGCTTTCCCTCCCGAACGGAATTCGCCCCAAAAGGTGGGCCAATTGCTTTTCCCACTTTGCGCACAATCTCCTGCCTATTTTTAGTTCCCGGGAAAAGCGGGGGGTCTGGTGGAGGGGGAATCCCAGGTGGAGTTTTTGGAAGGAAGGTTAGAGAAGATTAAAGCTGTGGAGATGGATGGAGTAAGGGATGAGGGGCGAATAATTTTTTCCCCTCGTCTTGCTATTGCCGCAGAATCGGGATTCCTGAGTGGGATCGAATGGACGAAAAACCGTGGACGTGTAAAGGATTGGAAAAGCATCATCGAAGGTCGCGTGGTGACGATTGGAGTCCAAATCTGCTTGTGTTGCGTCATCGAGAAGTGGGAAGGATACGTTCCTCAAGCTGTTGGTCCAAGGGATGGGTTTCGATGACGAAAAATCAATTAATTTTCTAGTTCTAAATCTCTTCATCGTAATTGAAGAGTTTATCGCTCGACTAAACCATTCCTTGTGCAAGAATTTACGATACAGCAACGATTTTATTCAAATTAACGTGGGCGAAACGCATATGCGAGTACTGGTACATTCTATATTCACTTCAATATAATTATGACCATGTATGACATTCATGGAGTTTCTTTTCTGAAAGATCTCTCCTTTTGCAGATCTCGGTATCATACTTAATATCTTTTGCATTTGCATAAAAAACTAAAGGAGTCTTTCTTTGACCAAAGAACTTCTATTTTATATTCTTATCTCACTTTTTTCCATTTAGGATCCATTAATATTTCCTCCCTTTCGCCTATTGTGAATGTCTTGGGTTTTATTAGTTGGAGAATCCTATACGCGCTAAATGAGCTTATTATAGTTATAGCTATAGACTTTTCATGACGAATGAGATTTTAACAGGATTGATCTTATTACAGTATGATTTAAGGGGTTTCTTATTCATAATTTTTCTTAATAGTTTTTTTCATCTCGCATATTAATTTATATACTTAGGCATCGTGTAAAGGATTTCCATTAAAAATGCCTCCTTATCCTCCCTTACGTTTATATTGAAGAGGGCACGTTAGGCCACGCGTGGATGGCATTTTACTTTATTTTTCGAACAATTGACCTTTCCTCTCCCTTGGTCAACTATCTCCCTTTTCTGACGCACAAATAATAACGACATCATCCACTTTATTGGAGTGGATCGTGGAATCTGACCTAACTCCAGGAAAATTATAAGGAAAGGGAGACTGTATATTCAGTTGAGGGTCATCGCTTCTTACATTCTTTCCTCAATCGGGGCACAGGTTTATAGGAAAGGAGAATTAAGATCCTTCAGACGTCACCTTTCTTCTCTATTAATTACCCACACTTTGTGTCGAGAGGGTATCCTTTTTGAGTCAGAAGCGTCCGCCGCAATTTTAGTGCAAAGGAAGCATCCGAAAATTTGTAGATATTTTTCGATTATCAGCGGGAAATTTCAGTCTATCACTTAATTAGTATAACATTGTGCCCACAGGTATTAGTTCCTGGTAGCAACATATGGTTTTGTACTCAGAATTGTTAACAAAGGTAACCAAGCTCAGAGTCCACAGTCGTAAGCCTCTAATTTCTCTTCGAAACTCATTATCATTAACGAGTTTTGATGCTCTCCCAACAAATATTTTACTTAATGTTACTCTTAAAATGATTGAAAGTATAATCTGCATTTAATAGCCTCCTACGCTATGTGACGCTTAATTAATTATACATAGAACTGGAAATGTGATTAATTATTCATGAAAAACATTTTTATTCATTTAAGTAATTTATTCGGAAAACACAAGGAGGATAGGAATATTAAACTAATATTTTAAGCTAAAATATATTACACTATTAAAAAGCTACGCAAAAGTACTTAAAGTGTATTTATATCTTTAAAGTTTTTCTGTAGATGTTTGGTGTGAGGTTTTTCATGCAATTTTGGTCGATTAATAAACTGTTTTCATAAAGATGGATTCCGATTTGATTGCATATGTTTTATTTTATTTATTGTTGCTAGAGCCACAAATAGGCACCAGGCCAGGTGGTAGCTCTCTTTTCTGGGGAATAAATGTAATATTCTTAATTGGGTACAGAAAGAAAAGAATGGACAGAATGGAATTTTTTTTGTTTTTATTTAGATTCAGTTCAATTATAGGTTCTCTTAAATTAAATTATAGAAAATAAGGGTGAATTTTCTTATGAAAATTATGTAAGAGTTGTCACAATCGTAAATGCAGCTATTCATTCATAAATTCTGTTTGATACATTCTTTATTATTTTACGGATGTGATATAGGCTCAGAAGAATCATTAGTTCTAATTGGAATATATCTAGCAGCATTTACCAATTACGAAAAATTATTCGTAGCGAGGAAATACAGATAAAGGGATAGTAAGTTGGAATAAGTTCGATATTAAGATCTCGGGAATGGAGATAGGGAAGACGAAACTCGGATAAGATAATAATATAAAACAATTTGAGAGATAAGTAGATATCATTTATATGTGTCGATTTCGAACATTCCGTCCCTCTCTTTCTCTTTCCGTCAATTTCAATAGGTTCATCCATGTTAATAACGTCTTAACCTGTAATTCGATTATAAATGTTACTGTCTAATTCGAATGAAGTGAAAAGTAGAGGTCCACGTACATAATTTTTGATTCCTGTCCGTCAAAGAAAATCACGTAACTACGGAAAGGCCATTGATATGATAAAAAGGCCTGGAAAATAAAATTTGATTACAAAATTTTGAAATAAATGTGAAATTATCGGTATTTTATAGAATTTAAATATTTGTTTTTAATAGAAATGGATGTAATTAAAAGGATGTAAAGCCTTTGGTACGTCCAAAATAGCTTCAGATCTTAATAGAAAAGGCATACTATAGAGAATTTACTATCGGATGATCAATTATGATATTTTCTGTATTTTATTTAATAGGAATTGAATTGAAATCGAAAAACGAACTTTCGATAGTGAAAGCTGTTTGAAGTCTCCATGGAAAGGGTGGTGAATGAGTCTCGGTAAAGGGAAATTAGAGGCTCTCTCTGAAAAAGATTCATTCACGCTTTACTATCAACTTCAGAGGCTTTTATATTAAATTAGAAAAAGGGAAATTAATGGGAGAGGATTCAAATTCCTCGTCTTGATTGGAAATGGAACGATGCCTTCCAAAGATTTCGATGGAGGTATTTTTGAGCGTGGGATGCCAATGGAGAATATTCGGCAAAAGTATATATTTGTAGAGCTAATTTCAGTTTCCTCATAAAAATAGAAGAATTAATATTTGCGTATAATTCTCGGAAGAACTGAGCCCATGCGAAAAACATCCGACTGTCGCAAGGTAATTAACTCTGAGTTCCAATCAGGAAAAAGAGGAAGGATGAGATAAGAGAGTCTCTCGTTATAGCTCTTTTAGAAATTGCGCTTTTTACGAGATTCGTTATTCAATGAAGCAAGAAAATTATTTAGATATATGTAATAATAAGTAATAATTGATTTTGGCATAAAATTGTTGTAAAATTACATTTGAACGGTGAATAAAAATTTTAACGGTAACCTATGATGCATATAAATAGAAGTTCGTGAGACCTAATTTAAAAAGATTATATAAAATATAACTGCCAATACATCCCTATTCTTCACGCGATTTTCTTGCTACCAATTTTCCTGTTATTAGTCTTGACACGTCTTTTAGGGAAATAATCGCTCGGAGCTTCCGACACCCATTATTATTTACAGATCATATCCGTTCTAAACAGTTGCCCGGATTATTCTCGTTGTCTTTCCGCTTGCGTCACTCGTTTGTTTTTCCCTCTCGGAGAGTCGACGAGCGACTTTCACTCGGCAGATTGCGTAGGTATGGAGTTCACAGGAAGGATACATGCTGTGAAACCCACGTTTATTGGGGTGTTTTCGTAATACATTCTTATATTTGCCTAAATCAGTTGTTTCTTCTTTCCATCCAATTTCCTCGACAGTTAATGAAATAGGGAACGGAGTTAAATTAAAATTTATTTTCACAAATTAATTCGTTCCAGGTCTAGCATTTTCCTAGGTTAAAAATTAAATTAAAAGGAATTGGGAGAAAAACAGGATTATAAAGTGAGTGTAGCAATGGTGAGCACAATAGTGAGGTTGATTGAGAATTTCTTGAGAAATTTTACATTGAGAAGGCAGTTTTATGGTAAAACGTACTAATAATAAATTTTATTTTGTAAGGAACACGAACGGAGCAGTTGAAGGAAATATAGTCGAGAATTGAAAGAGTGGTTAAGAATCAGTAAACGTCAAAGACGAATGCAAGTGAAGATAAAGTTTAAGAAAGGGAACTAGTTGGAAGAGAAAGTTTAGTAAGAGGGAGAGAAACTTGGAACGAACAGGAGTTATATCGGAAATAAGACAGAGATTAGAACCCGTGACAGCATGCGTGACTTCTAACTTCGAACTCGACACCCATTCCTTTTCGTCTTGAAAGTTATATCAAAATCCCACTCCTTCAGCTCCTTATATTACTCTCCAAGTATAATGCCTTTCTCGAAACTTAACTTTCGTGCTTTTGTGTATGTCTTTTTACCTCTCTCCGATACCGCCATCTTTACGCATTTCATCTCCTGAAATGTCCCTGCTGTTAGTACTACTTTGTCGAAATATGTCGATATGTGATCTTTAATTGCAAAAGATTTTCTGCTTTATTCAAATTGATTCTTACTCATATCCTTCTGTGTTTTTTTTTTTTTAAATTGCAGTGTCAAGAGAATAAATAGCAGGAAATGATATATACTTTATCCTCTCAGATATTCGGTAGACATAATTCTTAATTCCAAATGTGACGTAGTTTTCTAATCATACATTACCGTATTAATGTTCTATAATTAGAAAAAATGAATAATCCTAAAGCGTCAAATAAAATGGTGAAATGCTGCGTATTTTTGGTACCATATGGTTTGTCTTCTTTCTTTTCGCATCGAAAGGAAATAAACAATGGTCGATTTGAATGATATTTTATTTGGAAAATAATTTATATCATCAACGATACTGTTGTAATAAATGCTGTTTTTTGGTGTCAGTGTGTATATTCGCAAGACTAATTCTAGTCAGAATACATCTGTGGTCATGGAGTTCAAATAATAATGGAAGAGATTGATTTAAATTTTGTTGTTAAAATGTATTTTTATTTGAAATAATTTTTTAAGCTTTATACATGGCCTCATAATAATTGCGTTCAATTGCTTCATATATTTTAATACAAATGGTAATTTAAAAGCTTGAGTGTGCTTAGATATGCTCTATATATTAAAGATTTTTCAAACGGTAAAATTTATCATCACAATATATTTTCTATCGTTCTAGTTGACCCATGTAAAGGAACGGCCGTATGTTAAAGGACACAAAAGGTAATCTTTTAGTGACCTTGGATACTGTTTCCATTCAACGCCGGACCACTTCATATGCAGCTGTCGGGACACACAAGGTAAGTTGATTCTTTTGATTGTTCATCTTTAGAGCATGTATTTCTTTATTCCATAGCTGGTCGATATACTTTGAACTATTTTTCAGAAAAATTTCGCACGGTTGAGTCCTTTAAGGCTATAAAATTGCTTTGTTGGGTAGGTGCACTTTTCAGTAGAGCGTTGATACTTAGGATACGCTTGTCTTTGTGTTTTGTAGGCGTATATGACCTCTAATCTATCTTCTCGCTTTCAAATGATTATAATGCTTCATGAAGGCTTTTTATGTGAGTTGTATGTTTTGTGTATGCTATATGTCATACAAGTGAAATCTTCAATGAATTATAAAGAAGACACTATAGTATTTTGTGAACTCAAAAATATACGATACGTGGAATTTGTTTGAATACCATAATATTCATTTAATTTTGAATCGAAATTTCCATATTCATTTTTATAAGATGAAGTAATATAAAACGCCGTATAATATGAATACCAAAAGGAAATGATAATTATTCATCGATACCTTAATTAACGATAATATGTCTCGATTTTTATTGAATATTAATCTATAAAAATCTCATATCAAAAAATCATGTAATAAAAATCACTCCACGACTTTTAAGTGAAAATGGGCAGTTGGAATTAATATAATGTAAATCGCCAAATCTTTTCACATTTAATGGATGAAAAAATTAGCAAATGGTGGCCAAGGGAGATAATTATTCTTTGCGTGCCTGAATATATAAAATTTTATTATTTATTTAAACGTAACATGGAAGATACGGATTTTGGATTTAATTAAATGAATTTTAAATGCTTCCGTTTGACTTTCGGATATATCCAGGTGGGAGTTTAATTACACAATCAATGTTTCAACAGCTAACCGAAGTTTTAAATCGACAAAAATGATAAATTAGAGATTCAATATTTATTTTTATACTAAGTTAAGGCTTACACAAGAAATATCTCCACAGAGTTAAAGGTGAAGTTTTGATAGTGCGATTATATTAATTTCTAAATGTTTTATGCATTATATTTTATCATGTCAACTGCACCATCAAAGTCTTCAAAATCTTTTGCCATATGCTTGATACATGAAATGAAATAAAACCCCTATCCTTTGAAATAATTCATATTTATCTCAAAGAAAATTATAAATAATATCATAAATATAAAGAAGCTGCATCTATGCGACAGTATATAATTTAGATATGATATATGGACGGTGATTTGTGATTTAACTCTTAATTTTTCACACGAGTAGTAAAATACTATATTTGATCTCTTTAGATTCCATGTTTATAACATAATGCTATAATTACTGAATATGTATGTGTATTTGATATTTGTTGGGTATAAGCAGTATTTCAATAAAAAAGATATTTCTTCTTCCCAATATTAGGTAGTAAAACTACTCACATATTCGCTTTCTCTAATCATAATTTCACCTGGGGTGGATTAGAGGAGAGCTTAAACCTGACTGCTTGTCGACCTTGCCTTTCAAAACTTAAAATTGTCTCAGTCAAAAGATTGCTTAGAGGAATGAATATAAAATCGGAGTTATTCGGAACATGAGAACATGGAACATCGATAATGATACCCTTGTCCGTAAAAAAATTTCGGGAGTTCGAATGAAAGGAACGTTTCGGAAGCCGTTAGCGATGATGATGAGACAGTAAGTTGGAGAGCAACGACCTTTTTAAGAGGGCCTCGAATATAACGAGTCAAAGGAAAAACCCAATCCTTGAGAATATCGAAAACAACCTTTCTGAAAGGACAATGCGAGGAGGCATTCGCTAAAAGCAGTCGAAGATTTTTCTCGTTCTTTTCTCGAGGTCTCACGTGTAGTTCTTTCTTTCGGATGGCTTTCGAAAACAACGCGTAATTTGAAGACAAAAATGCGTTTCTTTCGTTTATGAAACACAGAGAGGACCTCGATGTGTGAAAATCGACTTATTCTATCTATAGAATCTCAATCTAATAGATATTTTGATGCATTTTTACTCATGTATTAATTTTTGAAGAGCCTCCTTTTTTCTCAAGCAGAATTTAATATAGAAAAACAATTGTTAATTTCTTTTATGACCCCGTCTTCGATTTTTTTCCATCAGTTAGAATTTAGAGGGGACATGATAGTACCATTCTTGCCCATTATAAATTAGAATGTTTTCATTATTGTTTATCTCAAACATATTTATACCATCAATTTTACTGTAATTTGTTATTGTTTGTTTATCAATCCTTAATACCATGTCGATGGCTAGACACATAAAACTGGATGTATATCTAATGGTAAAAGATTCTATTCTAATAGTAAACAACTCAATGGCCTGGTTATTAATGTGTTACTTGAATAATACTTCAAATATTTTAATGTACACGTTAGCAAATATTGCTTGCTGAATAAAAGTTTTATTAAGCTGATAAATTTATCCTTAAATATAACGAAAAATGTTATTGAATAAAATCATCAAACATACAGAATCTGTAAATAATCTTTATGAAGTTTACAATTTTTAGTGTCGCGATATATATTCAATCTTTCGTTTAGTGTAAACTTGTCAACATTATCTTCAGTAGAGCCTCACATTCGTTATAATAAGTTCGCATAAACATGCTGAATGTCGCTAAATTTTGATGGATTTTTTAATATACCAATTTTTAAAAACTTATTGTCTTTCCATATTTTATAATTACAATATTCCTTATCAGCAATACGATGGGCACATATGAAACTACGGAAGGAAGGGGATACCCCTTTCCTACCTGGAGGGATCGTTTATCTAAGAAATAAATTTTCATGAGTCAGGGATTCATAGAAAAACTTTACTCGATTTTTCCAAGGATATGAAACGAAGGATAATATTAATTCTATTGCTATATTTCTATTAATAAAACCACAGTTGCACTTCTCTATGAATTTATCCGCACTAGATTCCTCGAATCAGTGAAAGGAATGTTTTTGTAGTACACACGAGACCGAGTGTTGAGTTCAGAGGATACTCATTTCCCTTTCCTGAGAAAGGATCTTGTAGCGAATTTATTTTCCTTAATTCAGAACTGAAATAATTTACATGAAATGTCAGAGAAATTTCATAAGGTTCGGGAATATTTTCCTTGAATTGCAAATTATGTAAAATATAGTTATTTTTTTGTTGAGTTCCATTTTTTCCACTAATAAAAGTGAATAAGAAAATAGAATAAGATGTAAATTAATTAGAACAGCTTCTGAATGAGAATTATTTTTAAGAAAAAACTATTCATGTCTATTGATCAGTTAATAATCATCACATAAATGTAAGTGGATTTTTAAGAATTATATTTAATTCCTCCTCCTAAAATATGGATTTTTTGTAAAATATTCTTTAATTGATACGAAAATTTATATCACTCAAATTACCGGAAATTTTTTATCAATGTTTACTAAATGAAATAGTAATTTTAATACTGAATGCTAGCAGAAAGTAATTCTTAAATTATGTAATTTTATTATTCTGAATAAACTTTTCCGCAGCATTATGAATTTTATCTTCGTTGGAGATATATATTATTTCGACATTTACATACATTTTTCAGTTTAGTGAGGATATTGGAATTTCTCGATTTACATTGTCATGATCAGCGGTTGAGCATAAAATTATGTGTAATCGAATTGTAGAAACAGTTTAGTTCAAATTAACACATCTGAAATATTTAGTATATTATTGTTTTTCGTAAAAATATTCATCCATCAACAATAAAACCTGGTGTCCGGAACATGTAGCTTTAAATGGAGGATATGATGATTGTAAATTAATACCGTAGATCAACATGTTTCTTTTTTAAGATTCAACCCATGTCCACGAAAGGGAGCATTGACGGAGATAACAGAGGTTTCATATGTTCGTAGGAGACTCTTCCCTTCCTCGATTCTTCAACGGCATCTGCTTTCCTTCCGTTTTCCATTAAACCTCTGCCAAAGTGTGGAAACCTGATTCCTCGCAATCCTTCACTAAACAAAATCCCTTTGTAGGCTTCATTCCAGGCCTATACCTTTCACCTGTACCCTCAGCATCCTATTTCTCTCAATCATCTCCCTCGCCTTTTTCTCATTTTGAGTTCCGCTCATTGCGGAGGTGTCCCGTGTACTCCCGGGGGAGTCAACGGTTTGTCCTCCCTCAGGCAATACTTTATCGATTCAATTCAAATCAGCTCTTTTCGAACACTGCGGGAGAGGAAACTTCGGGCGGTGTTGCGTCGAAGTGTTCCCAGCACGAGAACGCGAGTTAACTCGGCTGCGAGTTTCCGTAAATTTTTGATTTAGGACATGTTTAGGCTTTCGTCAATAATGAGGAGTTGCTACGTCTAATCCACCGTTTTAACGCATAACCCTCTTTCGGTTACGCCTGCTGGGGTTAGAACTGCATGAAAGGGGAAACTAATCGACAAATAGGTGTCTAAAATACATGAACTCCCCATTCTATAATAGAAACACCTGTGCAAATGTGACTGATGTCCTTCATTCTGTTGGCTAACCTAACTCCAATAGGACCAGAGAAACAGAACAGAGTGAAACTTGCATGACAAAGTTCTCTAACTTTCCAAGATTCCATCGTTAAAACGCTTTCTAATTAAGACAATTTGCTTAAATATATTTCTACTCTATAATTATATTCCATAAACAGGATGTTGATTCCTAGGCTTATATTTATTCAAGGATGAAGTAACTAAAAATTTTGAATCTTTCTCAATCTCGAATGAGAATAGCACGTTGATGCATAATTCATAAGGATTCATAAATATTGTTATGTGTTCGTATAAGGAAGTATGAGCGCAAATGTAAATAGGAACGGACGTCATACGAATCCGAGCTATAATTGACTTTAAATTTTTCGTGCGGTTTTCATTTCGATTTTTTCAGGTGAATGTTCGTTCGACGCAACCCGCACAACAGAAATGCATTAGACCATTGCCTACACTCTAGGATACTCTATAGAAGTGTAGAACTTACAAGAGCGTTTCGAACGAGAGTATTTTGATAAGAAATATTTGTACAATCTTATGTTTAAAAAGAGAATTTTGTCATGGTTCTTAATTTAGACGATAGTTCTTCCAAGGAAAAATTACTTTTCTAAAGAAGCGCCGTATTAAAAATATATCTGCAACATATGGAATATCATAGAAAATTTGTCACCTCTTTTGGAATAAGCGGAAAAGGAAAATAAATACACGATAAACGTATTTTATATAAATGTATGTGAAAGAGATCCCACAATTACGACGTAAACGATGGCTAATTCCTTAAACAGTATATTATTTGAGAATCCTCACTATTAAAACTATGAGTAATTCTCTGTTTTTATATTGGATTCTATCTATTGAGGTACATCTCTTATTTAAAGGTATCTTTTAATCGTGCCAAGGAACCATAGTATTTGACTCTTCTTGAAACTCTCTAAGGCAGACCAAACGTGAGTGGAAACGACGCCGAAAACTTTGGGACGTCGGGTTCTATTCAGTGGGCCTAGACACTAAGAACGTGGACGGAAGATCGAAACGTGACGGTAAAAAGACAGGCATAGAAACTTTTGCCGCTTCCGGGAAAGTATACAGTTGGGTGTATCTGAAAAGGGACTTGAAACGTAATCTTTTTGCGAGCTGATAAGAATGGCACTGATGGGAATAGGGAATATTGTTGACGAGGAGACATCGGCGGGGGACTAATCTTTGAAGAACGTAAGAGAGCACTATCTATGGAGATTTGAAGTCAGTTGAAAGATAAGGTAACTCGCAGAGAGATGTGGAACAAGAGAGGCATTTCAGAGAGAGCGTGAGTGCAGGGTGAATAATGATTCGAGTCGGTGGCGAAATAACGCATAATGGGAAGTTGGAGACGTTAAGTGAGGGTAGACAATTGAAGAAGAGAAAGTATATGCGTTCAGTCGCGGAATATTTTAACATATCATTCACACGAGGAGATCATTTTCTAGGCGTTTCTTGCAAAGAAAGGATTTTCTGCGGTGGAGTGGTTTAATTTTAGCCTCCAGTCTTTGTGACAGACATGTTATTGTTTGAGTTCTCAGAAATAGCTATCTTCTATTTGAGGCCAAAAGAAAGCCGGAGGTCGGTTTTTTTTGCGAGCCAAATATATTGGTATCGACTTATATTTACACGGTGCAACTATAAATATCTTTATATTTTTAGAGGGCTCGGAAATAAAATTTTTATTTGTCAAGTTATTAATGTTAAACAATTAGGAGATCTTTTAAGGGTTGTGCGGATAGCTTTTGTAATGTACGAGCATTTAATAATAAATACCGTGATTTGAGCGTTTGTTATGTTCAGTATTTGTTGGAGTGAAAATTATCTAAGGTTTTCTTTCATTTTAAAAGTTTTGTTATTTCTTAAGTACTGATGAAAGTAAAAATTATGCGCTTTTTCAAACATGGAAACATCTTTTATTTATTTACAGTCAAGAAGTTACCATTATGGTCATGCTATAGGAAATATATCGTATCCGATTTGTTATTTATTCAATGAGTTACCCAATTTTAGACTTAATTAAAGAAGTGCATATTAAAAACATAAATTTAATTAACTTAAGGTTGAAACTCCAAGGAAGTCGGAAGTAGGTGAAGAGATGGAAAGTAGGTATGGATAGTAAATATCTTGTTTGAGATGGTTAAAAATAAATCCCTTTTCACGATTGCCTTTCGGGTCATCCATTGTGAGAATCAATAATTGTACTACTTGTGAAGTATAATATTTTCTAATATACAAAATACAAAATCTGCATATTTTTTCGACGAACTCTTTGGAGTTAACCTTCGAAAATGTAACGGATTGTCTTCTGGTTGAATTCCCAGTCACATTCAGCCGAGGGAATCGTGTCCTATTTGAATGATGAGGTCGCACATATCCCAATATTGGCTCTGCTTCTATTCAAAGCCTTCCAAACACAGCGTGGGAAGCGTGTACATTAATGTGACTGGAAGTAATCTCAGTTCGGAGGTACGAGTGCCATATTTGAATAAATTTGTCGGATAGTGATTGCGTGAAAATATGGCTTCATCCAAGTTTGATGAAAAAACATTCATCGCAATCATCGACGCTCTGAGGAGAACTTGCAAATATGATTCAAAAGCAATCAGTAGCGAGCAGTGTCTGTTGTTAGGCAGCATGTGTTAGCTCTAATTTTATATGTCAGTCAGTAGAAATGCGGTTTAAATTATGAAGTTTGATTTACGATAAATATTACGATTAAATAATAATCAAAATTCTCGGATTAATCAAACTTAATGAGTGGAAATTATTTACGATGCGTAGATTTCATAGTTACACGCAGGATTAGTTTCATTGATCCTATTGATAAAGAAGACATATAATTACTTTTGTTATTGTTCTACGAGTTCATTTTCTAGATAGTAAAATTCTCAGCTACGCACAAGAAAATCGCAGATTTAATAATTACATATTTAACAATTGACTACATTGTTAAATATTTGGAGGGATTCCAGCAGTAATGAAAAAAATTAATAGCAGTTGTGAAGAGTATCTTAATTTTATAAAGCAAATTCGTACTTTACCATCCTATTATACTTACATGAATGATTTACAGCATCACAATACTCACAGATTCTGTTTCTCAGAAAATATAATTTTTGTACTAAATTATGTTGTTAAGAAACGTCGACTGCTTGCGTCATTCGCTTGTTCTGGATTTACGAAATAAAATGATGCATCGAATCATCAATCTTGATCGAATTTTTTGTGTATTTATTCTCGTTATCACGTTAATTATTATCTTTCCATAAAATTGTCATCTGCCTGCATTCACGTGCCGCCCACGTTCCCACAATTTTATTTCCCTATCGCCCACTTAAATCAAAACAATATAATTCTCTTCTAGCAGAAGTTATTTAAAAATAACTTCATAAAATAATTATTTAGGTAAGCTAATAAACTTAATTAAATCTAAAAAGATTTATAAATTGCTTTCATCGTTCAACGTAATTGCAAATAAGGACTGAAGCACCGTAAACATTTTCTTTCCTAAATTGAGTAAGCAAAGAGAATAAAAGAATTGCTTTGAAAGTATCCGTTCGTTGAACGAATTACCACATTTATTCCGAAAATAAGATAGGAAAAATGAGACGAATAAAAGTATAAAATTATGGGTTACGTACTTCAACCAATTTTAACGTGACTTATGAAAATTCTCGAGATATTTGGGAAATATTTTTATCTTTTCCTATACAATAAACATTTTCTATATGAATCCCTTTTCCATGCAGTGTTTTAAATTAATTAATTTTTAATTTTAATTTGTTGCTATCGATGAAAGTCAATTTCAATTTATAAAATATACTCGTTGCTTATTGAACCCATTTACAATGGCTGGAGGATATATGAGTATTCACTGCGAAATATTACACCGCAAAAATAAACATATAGTATGTCAGTTTCCTTTTAGTGTATCTCTTCATATAATTTGAATAGGGATCAAAACTCAACTAACAAACAGAAACAGTAGAGCATAATCACTACCTCGTTCCTCACTTAGCACATAAGCTTATGGTCAGTGAGGTATGCTAAGCACATTTTGATTTAACTCTTCACTTACGTCACATTAAGGAGCACCCTAAAAGATCGCGACACGACCGTTTGATATTTCGAAATAAATTAGGGAAAGTTTAAGGATGCGGGGACAAGGGCGTCGCGGCCGCATCCGGGCGCTCCCATCGCCGCTTCTTCCGCAGTGATTCCCCAGGAGGTCGCGTTGGGATGAGGGGAGACCTTGAGGGCACTCGAGGTAGGAGGGTCGGGGGACACGCAAGGTTCAGTACGCATGCGCAGAGCATTTCCCAGGCCGGGAACCCTAAGACGCACTTTGCTCATGCATTATGGGAAATGCGATCCGTACGTGGGATTACGAAAGCGTCTTCGGCGTACATCTCCGGGTTAACGGGGGAGCTAACGGTGGGCGTCCGACCGAAAGGGGAGCATAAAGGCGAGCCTTGACCCAGTACGCGCTCCCCCAAGAAACGGCCCTCGGAATTAAACGCGGCGAGAATTACGGGTCGGATACGAAGAAACCGAGGTCCCCGTCTATCCTCGCCCTTTATCCCTGAGGGGAATTATTTCGCCTTTGGTCTATCTAATACCCCCTAGTTTTTTTTCCATCCGTTACTAATTGGATTGGATTCCTACTTTTTTCAGAGTGGAAGCAATCTTCCGCCGACCGGTTATTTATTTTCGCGGAGAAGGAAATGAGAATCCGCGTCGAATGATGATTCGGAGCCGATAGACGTGAAAAATTTTTCCTCAACTTTTTCCATTAAAATGTCGCTAATATTATCCGAAGGGGTCTTGATCCTCCTCAGTGGATTTAGTTTTTGAGAAAGGCGTGCGTGGGAATCACCTAATTACCAGTCGGAATGAGCGAATTCAAAGGAGCTAGGCAATTTCTCGTCACAAGGGGAGCGATCTCTCATTCTAAGGCGGGCAAATGTCATCTGCAGCCCGGAGGATTTTTTTTCTGTGGTGGGATGATGAGCACTACCAAGAAGCATGAAAGTTGGGAAAGTGAAGTGCTGCTTCGAATGGCCTTTACCCCTTTTCTGACTCGTATGAACAAGGTAGAGGGTGGTTAGTTTACGACTACCTCTAGGTACGTCGTCCATCTAAACTCTCTTTGAAGATCGGACTTAAAAAATTACTCCTTTTGACCAATTTATACCTTCGTGTATCATGTATTCGAATATTTAGAGAGCTGTGATTTTTGGGAAAAAACGCTACTTAACGAGTACGAAAGATTAGAGACGAGTGAAAATCTATAGAGACTATTATAGGAAGGTATTAATAAGAATATTTTAAAATGAATTGACAATAAAACTCAACGGTTTTAAAGAAAGAGCATTAATTTTTTTGAATTATTGCATTTCTTCTAAAATTTAATTTCCTTTTTGGTTATTTATTTTCAAATGAGATTTGTCTTTGCGTATTAACTTACCCTCAATTTTTTGCATAGCTACTCGAGAGACATTATATATATTTTGAAGTAAAAATATATTATTGAATCAATATGATGTAATACTTTAGAATAGGTTTTGGAAGGACTTGCCTACAGCAGGTATGGATCGATTTTTTGTTCGATCGATAGTGTTTTACTATATTAATTTATTTCAGTGGCGTTGCAAATCCAATAGTTAGCATATCATTACGAAATGCGTATTTTAGGACTTCTTTTGCATCTCTACTCTTATTTTATTTCTTTAACGATACGCTGAATGAGCATAAATCATCCTCGAATATCCTTCTTCACTTTTTTTCCTTCCCTGCAAATTCCCGCCTCAAATGCGACCATTGGCCTACGTGATTAAGGGAACAAACACGATATTCTTTTGTTTGATATATGGATGGAAAGGAAGACCACGAATTACAAGTTTAAACAGAAGACGCTTTGGGCGAAGGAAAAAAGAAACGTGTATTCGTAGGGGAAAAAGGTGAAATGGGAGACTTCGACTTATCGCTTTTTTCGCTATCGAGATAAAAAAAATCGAGTGGTGAAAGGAAAGAAGAGACGTGGATTGGAAATTGAAAGGAAAAGAAAACGTGTGCGACATCGCCTCATTTTCAACCACCGAAATAACGACGCGAGAGATTATGGTTTAACTTCCGATGTGCGGCAAAAAACCAAGGGGATGAACCTCAAGGCTGTTGACACTCCGCCTCCGCTTGAATTCGCCCAAATGGCCAAATGAAAAAAACAGCAGAAGGTAGTTTTGCGGCCGAAATATAAAAGGGTAGAAGGGAAGAATAAAGGGATTGAGCGGCTTTAAGAGAGAGAATGGTGGAAAGAAGCGCACAATTTAATTACGCGCGAGAGACCGGATTTTCCTCCATAATGGATGAATTCCTTTACGGCGTTTTCCCTTTGATATCGGCGAGTTAAGACGCTCAAAGTACGTTCAATGCATTTTGCTAATTTCTGTCTATCGAGACATTTGGATCATCTTACAGTTTTACTTTCTTGTTACGACAAAAGTTGCATCAGCCTTAGTAAAAGGATAGACAAGGGATTCACACCCATAGTTTAGTCTATATTTTTACAATTTTTTTCTAATTAACTAATCAAAACATATATTAGCAGACAATTTATACGAAATCTTCGGATCCTCTTAGGATTCGCCCTATGTTAGATAAAGTGCTTTTTGTTCGTAGATGCTAAGTTAACTGTATTTGATACCTCTCCCTGGCAGTTATTAGCTTGATAACTCATAAAATTTAATCTAAATATGTACATAATTCACTTATTTCAGTTTCTTTTTCAAATATCGACTCTATTGATAAAGTTAATGAAACAAAAATTTAAATTTTTGCGAATCTCCTCAAGATCTAAATATTGATTTCCCTATATTTTATTAGTTGCTCCTCTCATAAAGGTATACCTCAAGGAACTGACTTGTTTTGTATTTGGAAGACATTTATCCGCAGTTTTTACATCAGCATAAATGAGAGTATACTTCCTTATAGAATCCACATCGATGTTAGTTTCTGAAATTCCTCCATATTTCTCTTGATTATTATGTATTATTTACGCTATTCATATAATCAACGTTATAGAATATGTTTCTATTGTAAGTGCGTTTGCTTGAGTCGATTTCAAGTACGTTTTATTGCATGGCTAATGATGAAAAATCTCAACTTAATCCTCATTGACTTTATGAGAAGCCAGACTGTATATCAGACATTGATTCATGGTTTTGTAATGAATGACTCTTGCATATGCGTCCCTCAGTTATTTAATATGAGAATATGTTCGGAGTGCAGACTGAGGAGCGCGAAACATATCGTATACCGTCACAACGTAAGCTCATTAATGAGGATATGGATTTCAGAGATGAATCGAAGGGAATTTTAGGATTCGGCCCAACAGGGATATTCATCGCTCCAGCTGTTTCCCAAATATTTCATGTCAGAATTCATAATTGCCGCACATCGGAATGGGAGACTCCGTTCTCCGATCGACTCAAATCCGATCAATTAATATTTATTCCTCTTTTGGGGGTGACGTGGATCGAGAAGAAGGTGTGCCATAAAGGACGTATTGATCTGGTGAAAATGAAAGAGAATGGGTGGGGATCGCAGAAAGGTGAATGGAACCGGTGAGAAAGATGAATGAACAGTCCGCCGGAGGAGAAGGATATGGAGAGATCCCGGAGTTGTAGGGCCGAGAAAGGGTGTGTGCGCGGCGGCGGGGTGGTGCAGAGGAAGTGAATCGACTCAAAGGGAAAGGGACGTCCATTCGGAAAGCGGGAGAAAGTACCCGAGTCCCCCGGGAGGAGAGTTATGCGCTTGTAGAGGATCGGAAAGGGATGAGAAAACACGGTCAAAGAGATGGGAATATTAAAGACGCTGGAAGGGTACGAAATAAAAAAAATTGGAGGGAGGTCTTTGATACGAGATAGAGGCGCGAGCAAAACGTGGCGTTAAAAATAGAGAGAATAAAAATAGATGGATATCATAACTATGATAAGCGCGTGGGAAGGAGAGAGAATAAATATTATTATAATAGATAAATATACCCTCGCTTCTCCCGATTGTTATCTATTCTTGACTGAGATGAAGTGACGGGAATTTTATGAAAATCCCAGAGACGCAGCGGTACGATTTCCGTAGTACTTGGACTCGAACCGAGGACCTTTACGTTTCGTAGAATAAAAGATATAGAGATTGGTTCAGTAACTTACCAGCCGTGTTGATGAAGTTAAATACCATAATACAAACCAACGTTAAACTTAATAAGGAGTGGTTCTGCGGATGTTTGATTAGGTATAAAGAAAAAGCAGTCCAGAAATGAACAAAACTACAAATGGAACAGAAAATTAAATATTCAGAGGACGCAAACGAATTCTGTATGTATCACGTCGGGGAAGGAAAACAAATCACTTCTGTCGCACTAAAGATTCCATTGTTAATTATAGCACGAGCATCGTTAATACGGAGCGTCAGATAGACAAATGACTCTTTTAAAAGATGAAAAAGGGCACTTTATTGTTCGGACAGAAAGCAGATAGGATGCAGTGGATGAATGTGTTTCGACGGTGGAGGAGGGTGCAGGGGGAAAGGTGCGGCAACGGGTCAATGGGAACGGCGGAGGTATTTTGGGAGGGGTTAGAGGGAACGGGAAGGTCTCCGGGTACGTAAATGGATGCGTTCGAGATAATGGAGAACGGTGGGAATTAAAGAGTGCGACGTCGGTGAAGACCTGGAGGCATTGTGCGGAGAAGGTGACGTAAACAAGGCCGTCTGAGTGTTCGGAAAATGGCTCCCGTCCTTCGGGAGGGGATATTCGTCAAGTCGGAATGGAGACAGGGACATCTCGGGGCTCAACTGATGTATACGTAATTATATGGTTATGTGAGTTTATTGTCACTCGGGACAAGTGAATATGGGAGTAATTAGTCCCACATCACGTAGGACCCGTGTTAAAAAAAGTGATTAAGTTTTTCTGCTCAAATAAGGATTTTTTTAACTGAAAAGAAAGGTGAAGTGGTTTTTGTCCTCTTATAGTGTAATGTTTTAAAACATTGAATTAAAATGTATTAGCAGTACATTTTGTTCATACTAAATTCACCGTGTAGTCGTCATGAAGTTATTTGATCTAGGATAAGAGTTAATTACTTGTAGATACTGGTTTCTACCATTATTAGGACATGTGCATTTTTTGCAGTCATCGAAGGAAAAGAAGAAATTATATAGTCGTGTCTAATGATAACAGTTATATAAATAATCTTTCAGTTCTGTTTATTTCCTAACTTGTGTTTAACGTTGTATTTTATTAAACGGAAGTAAAGGAGAGTGATTTAGAAAGAAGAGATCGATATTCCAATGTCACTTCTTCCCGTATAGATGAATGAAAACAAAATTCCTAAATCTATAAACAGACTCTGTATGTGTACTCCATTGTGCGGTTGTCCTCTGTGGATTTGACTTATCCACTCTTCGTAGTTAGGTCGGTTATCGAATGAGCGAGGAATTCGGAAGTGGGAAATATGCAACAGAGGAAAACAAGAGAAGGTTTGGGATGCGAAAGTGAGAAGGGAGCGATTCCCCCGATTTGGAAAATCAGAGCATGAACCGGGTATGGAAATTTTTGCGAAATGTGGGGATAGTACGTGATAAAAATTTGTTAGGATTCGCCGGAGAGAGGGAAATTGGCAATGATGAAAGAATTCGGCATGAGGAACAAAGCTAAACGAGAGGAAACTCGTGTGGAGTTTTCTCGGGTGAAAGGCAATGGGGAAATGGGATAAGGAATAGAACACAATGGAAGTAGAATATATAAAAGGGAAATTGGGGAAGTGGGAAGCTTCTTGAAATGGCAGGAAAAAGAGGAATGCACACGATGAGAAGAGTTCTGGGAAATAAGGAGTGTTGGAAGAGCTGCGGAGGGAAAGAAAACGATAAAAGAAATGGAATAGGCAGAAGGTGGAACGGAAGAAAAAGATGTTAGAATAATAAAGAAGAGACTATTGCGCTTTATAGGCATAGAAATTTTAAAAAATTCTTCATTATCAACTAAAATGAAGGAGAAAAAATTTATAATAGGATTTTCTTTATCATCCTAAGTAAATGTAAATAACAGATTAAAGAAAGTATTTGAAAATTCACAAATTATGGGATGCTGATCGAAAAGATGATACCACAGCTCTTTATCCTTGTAGCTGACAGCAAAATATTTGTATCGATGTATTTCGGATATGTTTACGACGAAATTTATTTGATAAAGGAAAATTTTAGAGAGCCCTCAAGCTCAGTACTCAATGTGATATCCAGAGAAAGGCTGGTGGAAAATAAAATTCGAAATGATTAAATGATTACGATTCAATTAAATTTGTAATATGAAGATGATTAGTAGATTAACTTTACTAAAATGTGGAATGAGATGAAAAATCAGGATAAAAAAGATCAAAATAACACGTTAATTTCGTAAATCGTTCGTTTTTAAATTTTAATTTCAGGATTTGATTTGATACTCCTCATTATTTTTCTCTTACCAAGAAATATTTTTTAATAATCGACTTAATTCATCCTTTTCTAGTAATATAAAAATAGAAAATGTATTTTCTTTTCTTACGAATTGACGTCGATCTTATGAATGCATATCGCGTATAAGTAGAATGAAAACTACGTTGATTTTGAAGAGGAAAACTTACGGAATTTTAATGGAGAATGTTTGGAAATGGAAGATACGTACCGTTGAGAGAATAGTGAACAAAAATGAGAAGAAACGTTAGTTTTAGCATTTAGAGGGCGATTGCGACACTTCTGAAAATAGAATTTGGATGAAATGAACTCAGAAAAAGTTAAAGATAAATCTAAGAGAATGGAAGACGAGGAGAAAATAAAACTCTAGGTTATCGCGAATTGATACCATTTTGAAATGCGAAGGTCTTTAACTGGAAGGAGATACTAATCCGTGGGGGATGGACTCCCCATATAGTTTCAGCGAATAACGGTTCTCCCTTCAAAAAGTAAGCGAAAAAGACGGAGGGAGAGAGGGAATATAATGTATCCGAGGAACGTGGGAGAGGCGGAAGAGAAAGACATTCAGCAAAATGTAACGAGAGAAGTTAAGTTTCTGTAATACGATTACAAATAGAGAGCGAGGAAAACATATACGTAAACAGATCCCTTTGGGAGTGGATTACGGAACAAATGAGCGTTGAAATATGCATGATGGCGAGGGTTATGAATGAATTTCCAAAGTTTCCGAAGATTATACGGCCAAGGAAGAGCCAATATCGCGGAAATCTTTTTACGGCTGCATAAATAGTGATTTATAATCGCTTTTATAAGGCCCCAATCGGGGGCGGATCCTTTTTGCCCACGCAATTCTGGAACTTTGCGAGACCGCGAGGTTTTCTCGTCTTTTTACGACTCGAATCCGAAAATTGCTGTTTTTTGCCGGAATCGATTTAATGCCAAATTTAATCAGGTGTCTTTCGCGCTCTTTAATATCGGATAATGGTCCAAGTCGATTTTTGCGGCCGTAAAAAATTTTATCGGCACGTGGAATCCGGGAGACGCCTATATCGCACCACTACGATTCCATTCACCATCGCCGCCCTCCAAATATGGCGGCGATTCAGATGAACGGCTCTTTAACGTGTTTTGTAACGGATATCCCTTTGGCATTTGACCTTCAAGCAAATCCTCCATTTTGGTGCGAGCTCAGTAATGCATTTGCACTTTGGTGTAAGTGAAGGGTTCAGTCAGTAGTCAAAACAGAAGCATCGTATATCACGCGATATTTTTGGAGTTAGTACTTGGAAAATTATGTTTAATGGATTTTATTAAAGAAACCATTATTATCCTATTATTATCCTACGGCAGTATAATTTTATTATTCTATTAATTACTTTGAACAAGTTTAAATTTCGTAATATTCTCGGATTTTCCTTATCCTTCAATTATCTATATAAATATTCTGTCTACCCTCTCATTATGGTATCAGGAGTACTTTGGTAAATACTTTGCATTTAAAAAATAATTATCTCTCACGAAAATAGATTGGCCATTTTGTAATAAATATGGCGCAAGTCAAACATCTCAAGGATAAACGGCAAGGTAAATATATATGAAACTTGAATCGGTTGTAGTTCAATAAGCTCAGGAGGCTTCCTTGATTAATATAGCTTTGGCATAAGTGATGAACAAATATCCGGTATCCGACCGGTTTCCTGTTGCACTTTGTCAATTTTAATTAGTATAGGTCATGAGTGCTGTCAATCTGTTTTTCTTAAGTATCTTTCAATTTTAAGTTGTGTTATTTCTGAAATTGACTTAGAGAAATTTAGGTGAGAGCATAATTTTTCTCTTGCAGGTGGGAAATAGAATTAAATAAATATTTCTCCAGGCACACGTATATTGATTTTATGAATATTAACTAAACATACAGGTTAATAACGTAAATAATTTTTATATGATACTCCATATGAAATATCTCGGGCTTGAAATCTCTCCGCCGAAAGTATCGACATTAAATATTCTTTAGCGAATCTTGTAAGATCATGAATGAAGACCGTAGGATTAATCCCAAGGAAATTCTGGTGAAAGGAACGGGGTAAATACTTCACGGAATTCCTCTTCAAGTAAAATATGGTGAGAAAGTTGCGGTAGACCTTCCGAGGAGATGATAACGTACCGGTTCATGCTCGTGATCGAAGCAATAACGTGCTTCAACGCTCAAATAATGGCCGTGATGAATAGTCTGTTGAGTTGAAAAAGATTCGAAAAGAAAGCAAACTCTCTTCAGCTCGAGAGTGGCCATAAAAAAGACAACAACTTTAGGATGTTTCCCTTTCTAGAAGGCGTGGAATCAAATGTTGCGAATGGAGAAAGAGGCATAAGGGAGTCATTTGAATAACTAATGAGTTTCCTAATGGAGAGAAAGGAAGGAATTCGGGAATGACAATGTGTGTGGAAAGAAGAGAAAAGACTTAAATACACGGAAAGATAACTAAATTGAAGATAAACACACGAGAGAGGCAGTTTACAACGTGAAGTCTAGCATAATGCTGATTATCTGTACCTTTTCTGACATCTCTTTTGAAGCCATATGTCATAAAAATATCAATGCAGATGTTAGATTTGAAGAACAAAATAATCATATTCTTGTTAGCTTACGAGTGCGTACTTTATCATCTAATATTCTCACAAAGGGTTAATTTATAAGGCCTTATTAAGTATCTTCAGCCTTATAATATTATCGTAATCGATTTTCTCAACTTCATCGAACAAATAAAAGACATTGATATTGTACCATATTTAGAGTATACCAAGTCTAAAATGTTAATAATATCTGATTTGTTTTCTTCCCCCTATCTTCGTTTAAAACCTGCCTTGCCAAGTTCGAATAGCTAATATACGATTTTCATCGCATTATCAGAAGCGATGATGACTTCATCTCGTAAGAATCTAATCCATTCTCAAATGATGGAATTTCTCCTAATCAGAGTTCGTAATTCATACTTAAAAAGGTGGTTGACGTTTTGAATCCAATTTGGTTTGGGGTGAGTGTAGCGATGATTATTAACTGTGGAGTGGATCAGAGATAAAGCGAGACAACGGGAAAGATGGCAATGAAGATTGGATACAGGAAGCCGTAAAACAGATCATCATCATAAGCATCCTAACTTTTTTATGTCCAGATTTTTCCATCTTAAATTTACTACCCAAGGCCATTTCTTTTACTCCCTGATAACCGCTCTTAACATAAATGATTTCTTTCGTTCTGTTTGTCTTCTTCTCTCTTTTACTGAGATAAATACTTCCCCTCTGCTATATAAAAACGCTCTTCATCTTCTTTACACATCTACTGTAATCTTTTTTTAATGCGCTAATTTTAAAGGGAACATTATCGTACCATAAAAAGAGAAGGCGGATAGGGGAAGGATTGTAATTTTCTTATAAAAGTCACTTTAAATGAAACAAATCTTGAAAGATTGTACTAGGTAAGAGGAAATTTTGAAATACCTTAGCATAAATTAAGATAAATGTACCTCAGCCTTATAAGAATGCGGCAAAATGAATCCCTCACTGATATTTTTCATTCTAACTTCAAATAGACAATCCCTTTAACCACCATCAAATGCTTTATATATTTTATTAAAAATTAATGAAATTACTGAATTGGAGTTGTCTTTTAAAAAAAGTCCCAAGGGTAATTTATTTGAAATAATACAGCTACGTCAGATGCAGAAGTTAGCGGGAAAGGTATATACTTTGACGTTTGAACTAAATAATAGTTATAAATCTGAAATAAATTGATTTGTTAATTTATATATTGTTTTAAATAACATAAATTGTAGTACTGATACTTGGAATTCTGCGGTAAAGCAATGAAAAAATGTCGCCATTAGTAAATTGTCGGTAGAAGTACGTATTATCACCACGATAAGGCTCCATTTGTAATATAAGGCGAGTATACTAGATAGAGTGGTTGAATCATGTACCAGCGAAATCAATAAATACAGCGCAGGACGATACCTGTCTGAGACAAAACGCGTATCTCCGAAAACTACTCACTAGAGAATGATAAGACCTTAGAAAATAAAATCAGAATATTTATTTGAATGCGTGATGAAATCAGAATATAGCGCCCGAGAAAGATATAAAGTTAATATGATGAAGCGTTCCTTTGTGGAATAGTAGCATAATGAATAAGTAGCTTCTTTTTTCGCATTTAGGATTTAAAGTACAAAGTTACTTATTCATTCAAGAAAGATATAATTCGTATTATATAATCCTCTCTTCTATATTCTCAAATTCACAAATCAGCATTAAATTGTAGGAACAGTAGCTCATATAGTTCTATTTCAATAACCTATTATTTTACAAACGACACAGGATTAAAACAAGTAAGACAGCATACACATACTCCTATCTTCACCTTATCTATAAGTTCCTTATTTCCTTATTAGGACCGAGGCGAACAAACTTAAAAATCAATTCTGCTTTCATTCATTATGTTAAAACAAAAAATTTTAAAATATTTCTTTATAGACTCGCAATATTTCTCGCTGAATTAAATGCTGAAAGATATGTTCCAAACAATATCTTTCCGTGTCACTTAAACGAAAGAGCATCCAAAAAAAGGACTTTATATAATGTCACCTGACATTTAGCTACGTCACGTACTTCGCAGGTTGGCTGACTCGTTGAGGACATGAAGGTTGTGAGGACCTCTGAGTAGGACTCACCTCTCGTCTTGCTCATGAAGCATTCAACGTGGTGTTTGCGAGGTAGCTCAATTGGTTTAAGCACCTCCTTGCAAAAAAGGAAAAATTGGACTCCTTCCATCTCCAGATTTTTTTTCCGTTTACTCTTATTCATTCTTCCATTATTTTGCTGTCTCATGAGCTGTTAAAACGAATCAGTATTTATTCGAAGTGGATTTATGTAAAGCACTTTCTGATTCAACAATTTCTTCAGAGGAAAATTTCAATGATCCGTGAGAGAACCACGAGTGTATAACTTGTATTATTATTATATATTGTAAGTAGAAGGAAGAATTAGGGTTTGTTCACTTATTTGCGACAAATCATTATTATTGAATAATTGCGATAATTTAGGATTAGGAAGAGAAAAAGTATAATAATGGTAGGAATTAGAACGCATGAAAAATTAGATACGTTCATAGTTCATGAAAAAAATTTAATTGTTTTTTTATTTTTGAGTAAAAATCCCATGAATGATGTCGCACTATATACATAGACCTCTAATCGAAATGATTGCGAATTGTGATGTATTTCATATCCGACTTCTAGTATGGAAAATTCCGATTTCAGTATAATACAAAATTTCATCTTCGTCACTTTAATTATTCAATTCAGTTTTTAACTCCGTTCAATTCACGAAGCCATGAAAAACGTCATTTGTAGCAGTAAAGGGACACCGGTTAAAACAAGCATGTTTTAAAAATAGCCATTTACGTCATTCCCGCAATTCATCGCCAAACAGAGCGAAAGGTAATCCACAGTGCAAAAAATTACTCGCCGAATATTAAAGAGATGAATGAATGCATTAAACAAATCACCTCCCGAGTATAATCCCGCAAGCGCATGCTGTTCCCTGGCCATAATGATCCTTCTTTCATCCACTTGTATCCACCAATTACGGTCGGAAAGAGGAGGACACTGCGACAACCTTGAATGGGGGAGAGGTCACAGTCGGCTGGAGTGAAAGGTACTTTCCTCGTTGTATCTGCTTGATGGGGAGGATCCAACGGGAAGCGAAATTGCGAAGGGGACATGAAGAAGTTGCAGGATGAAGAGGGAGGCGGGGGAAGATCGGACACGAGTCGGCAAAGGAACCGCGAGTACGCTCGCTCCGGGGCCTTCCCCCTCTCCACCACGTCGTCTTCATTCAGTTTTAGCGAGACTCCGCGCCACGCCGCTTTCATTCATTGGAGCCCCACCCTGTGGAGCTCATCCCTCCCCTCTGCAGACGCCGCCCCCCTACGCCCCGCGACCTAACCCATCCTGCCCCCTCGGCACGTCTTCTCCGTTCACCCTTTTTGCCGCCCGAAACCAACTCCACCCACCCTCCTCTTCTAGTCTTTGACGCTGGAATCCCCTCCCCCCACCGATATCACGGCTCTATCGATTGGATGTACGTACTCCCTATTTCTTTCCCTTTAACCTCCTTTTGCCCTCGCGCCCCCTTCTTCCCGGATTGTTTATTTTCCTTTATCCGTGGAATGGTTTTTTGTGTCCACGTACGTCGGTAAATTTATCGGGGACGTCGTCGGTTTCGCGGTCGATTTGGGGGAAAGGCCACATCACATCTTGTTGCCTTTCCTGGAAGTGTCGTGATACGGAAGCCTTGCGGAAATTCGCTTGACGGATGTGAAGTCATTGTGGTCCTAACATGTGCGTGGTTACAGATTGATTATTTGTTTGCTGATCTGGGAGTTTGTTTCGGTGTTGAATGAGTCTGAGGAGATAGAAATTTAATATTATATTCTAATTATAGATCGAATCATATTCTAATGGTCAAGATAAGATTTAGCATCTTTAGTAATTGGATTACCAGGTGCTCAATGAGTACGCTAAATTTAGTTTCCAGAAGAGGTAATGGTCTTCTCAGGACAATGAGTTCTTACAAAACGTTTCTATGGATGGGTTCGTGAGCTTTTGTGCATCTTCTATTCGATTTATTAAGGAATAGTTATATTTCAACTGAAGATAATCCCAGCGGATGATAACCATCCACTGCAACTGCAACTGTCTCGTTGCGAAAACAGTCTTCCGTTATCCTAGCTTCCGGATGTGACGCAGTACCCTAAGAAATTTCACCAAAGCGCCGTCTTTTTCCGTTCATTGAGGGACAACCGAATCGCGTCACTGTTCCAGGGCGTGCATGGAGGAGGAGATAACGGGAGCTTTTGGAAACAGGTGTGACCCGAGAGAGGAGGGTTGTTTATGGACGTTATCGATTGCACATTTTTTCCGGAGGGCGTATCTCGTTCATTCATGGCGTTGTTCTTCGGGGGGAGGAGCGCTTCAATGCGGTCGAACGGGATGTCGCCATACTACGAGTCCTCCGTGGGTTTATTTCTGGCCATGTCACTTTAAAGTTTTCACGGTGGAGAATTTTTTTTATCGCCGGTCGATGCGGATTTAGAACGTATTTTTGGATGCGCGTAAGTCCGTCCTCCCTTATGGTTTCTTTGATGTATGGAGGTGTATTTATGTGCAGCAAAGTATCGTTTCTCAATCGTTGCTAAATTTTTCCCTCGATAGATGTTTAGTTACGGGTTACGGAACGTTTTGAGGTTCCATTACCATCCATTCTGGCTCTCACGAGATTTAGAGTAGATTATAACAGAATCCTATGACTGAAAATGAAATGATGTTGCAGGTAGAATCAGTTTGGCACATTGTAAGTGTAGATGGTAGAGTGAGTTGGTCTTCAAACATCCCTTTTCTCGTCTTCTTTAAGTTGATTTTCATATTTGCGAGTTGCCACCAAAAGATTTTTTTTCCGCCATCTTATCGTTTCTGAAATTTGTCTTGTTCTAAAACAACAAAAGCAGATAATACAATAAATTTAATTGATTTTTCTCATTTTACACAATCTTAGAGAAGGAATTTCCGCTGAATATAAAATTTCAACATTCAGTAAGATAGGAGAAATTTGTATTTTATACGCTGCAATGACATTAATTTTTGTTATGTATAATTATATTTATAATATATTAATTAATTCAATTTATTATATTCTAAAAAATAGTTAATTGTCAAAATGACGTGGAAACAGTTTCCGATATTTAATTGCTTTTAATGTCCGCACAGTAATAAATTGATTGTAATTTAGAACAGTGCATCAATTAAAAATTTGGCAGAAATTTAATTATTCGATTTCCAAAACTGTGAATTCTTTAGCGTTCTATTGATTAATCGGTGGAAGTAGTTCATGGTTCATTTGAGCCCGTGATCACTTTAAAAAGAAGATGAATTTTCATGATGATTCGTTATCAATCAATATCTTTTTTATATGTAAAATAAATATAATTCTTAAGTAACAAATATTATTAAACGCATGGGTGGAAACAAGCAAAAGTTAGTTTAAATTTCTACCACCTAGTTAAGTTGATAATTTTTCAACATATGATCATATTAATCAAAGCAAGTAAGCAGATAAGTAAAGAAGGTTATAGTGAATCAAGTACACAGCTACAAATTTATACACGGAATATATATTTCGTCTGAATTTGAATAATTATTGAAAATAAATCTCGGTATATTATCATTGTACTCTTATTAATCTTAAAATCACTTACTCAGGGTCTGTAGGAGGTTTAAACTATATTGGTGATATTGTAGTAAAGTTTTATTTAGTTTTTGTTAAGTCATTTAGCATATTTCTTTCACAGCTCCAATATTACGTATTGATTCTTGTTCAGAAGGGTGCTCTTCTTATATAACATACTATCTTCATTTGTACAGCATCAACCTTGTGTTTGAGGTAGTTGATAGAGCTTAATAATTTAGTATTGCAGTGTTGGGAATGTTGCAGTTTCCTGCTGAAAATTGCAGTCCATTATTAAAGATAAGAAAATTTAGCAACCTTGACTAATGGATTGAAACCTTTAAAGGAATTTGATTTAAATTTGTTGTTCAAGTCCTCCTCAAGGTTAAAGCTAATTTAAAAACGTTATTAGGAATAGATTCTTTAGCTCATGTATGTATATATATATTTTATTTAAAATGGAGTAATCGAGGATGAAAATATAAGAGTCAATAGTTATTCAACTAGATGTAAATACAGCTTACGTTAGTCTTCAATGAAAACTGGCAACATCTAATTGGGAAAACAATCGAGTCATGGAACTTTTTGGACATCATTATTGCTGTTATAGAGATTACATAATCAATTGTCTAGTTTTGTATGATTCAGAGAGTTAGAATGTAAAATTAAAGTATGAAAAGTTCGGCGAGTAAGTCCATGACATAAATGTTTGGCAAAATTTCCTTAACCTCTGTTCCTTCATTCCCCAATAGAACTGCTTCCGACTCTTAGCTGATCCCTAAATTGAGAGTTTGACTGAAGGGGAATTTGACTCAAATGAAGATACGGAGGCAAATACGACATACTCAGGGGAGAAAATGTTCCCAAAAGAGAAAACACCAATAAAGTTGATCTTTTAGGTCAAAAGATGTTTCTTTTGAACGAGATCCGTCACAATGAAATGAGGTTTAGAAAATCTTTTATTTTGAGATTGAGTAAATTTCCAATCAAAAGAGTCAACATAAATATGAGAAAAAACCGCAAGCGTTAATTCGATATAAAAAGGTCGCCCACATGAAAGGATTATAAATTGTACAATTATTTTTGTAGAGTAAAGTTAAAAAAAACATTTTCATGTAAAACAGTTTCATGCATTTATGTGCTTGGAAATCAAGGATGGAAATATAAGAGTCAATGATTTGAGATCAGTTTAGATATTTTTATCATTAATGATATAAAACTAAAATACCAGATCTGAGTAATTAATTTAAAACGTTTAGTGAGATGAAATGGCCAACACTAATATTATAAATAAAGCAATACATGTATTTCTGAATTCCATCTATGTTCTGGAAATTATATTTTCATGAGATTTTGGGTATGCTAAAGTAATCTTTGTTATTTCCTAAATAAACACGCTCTATTCTTAGCTCTTTTAGTAAACAAAAACACATTTACTTTTCTTGGAATTATTCCGACTTGAATGCGATATATTACTTTATCTTGTATACAACAGTCAACAGCCTAACTGCATATACTATTTTTGTAACATGAAGAGATGCATGTATTCTATAAAGGTCAAAGAGGAACAACCATCAATACAAAATGCACTAAAATATAGATCATTGAAGATACTTTGAAATAAATGAATGTATCCAGCTTCCAGAATGTATTTAGCTTCATATGAAACAAGATTGGGGTAAAATTTCTAGGGAATGGTAAAGATTAAAGTTCGTTTTTCTTTCTTATACAGCTACAATATTTAAATTCTAATCACCCCCCAAAATTATTTTTTTTGTCATTTAGATAATTAATTAATTATGCGATAATGGATTCTAATGTTAATTTACCTTCGTACTACATCATACTCTACCATTTCCATGAGGTTTTACGTTTTCATACACACTTCATCGATTTTTCTCTAAATAGTTAAAATTATATCAAATATTTTTTATCTTAATACAAAATAATTTGACCTTTAATATTTTTGACATGAAATAGTTTTTCTGTGTCGTAACTTCTTTGGTTGTTCCAGATATAGCTCAGAGCAAAAGCGGATGCAAATGTCGCGACATCTAAGATTCTCAGAATTCATTCACTCATTTAAGCTGATCGATTTTCTGAGAAATTGCAATTAAGTAGATGAGAACGGCTCACTTTCATTAGATGGAGAATTTCCATGCTACGCTTTTTCAACGATTTTGAAAGAAGATAGTCATTTCAGGCGGTCGTATAAAATTGGAAATGTTAGTAAGCAAAGAGTGACAGCATAGAATCTGAATTCTCTTTGCTTCTTTAAAGTAAAAAAAGAATTTTATTACTTGATGTATTAAGTAAATTATATATATTGATCTCGTCAAAATGATTCGCATTATTTATTTTTCAATGAGCTAGAGTGAGCAATATTATAGAAATATTCTAGATAGTTAAATGAAATTTTACTTCTTCAAATTATGTACATTCCAGAAAAAGGAGATTCAAAGAATTCCTTTGATATTGAAAGATATTTTATGAGAGACTTAATTTGTACGCATTGCAATATTTTCGCCGCGATATATTTTAAGATGTTTGATGATAATTCATTTATTACATTCCAATTAATATTTAATATAAATTAATTTGAAAATTGAATTTCGATTGGTCTATAACTATTTTTCAAACGCAACTACTTTATTCTTCTGTTTACAATGTTGTTATAGATTGTAAAATCCCTCTAAACGAACGGAATTTTCATCTTTCAACTACATGCTCAAAATACGGAATCAATTCAAAGTAACGAACCGGAAAAAGATGAATGGAAACCTAGACCTAGACAGTGTATAATTTTTTAGTGTTAGACAGTGTATTTTTTTATTAGAACCTTTTTGGGAATCGGATCTTAGTATGGGTTGGATAAAATTTGTACGTGGAGCTATCCTCGCGAATGTGATGCAGCAGATAGCAGGAATGACGCATGTATCCATGCGGCGGCTACCTCAACTAGAACACACCGGTCCCAGGTTCGATGAAATTTGGGTGGCAATGAACTTCCGAATAAGATTGGAAAAGCAACGGACATCCTATTGTTTGGGTACGATTGAAATATGCAAGGCACTGAATTGGAGAGAGGTTCTCAGCTTGTCCAGAAGTCAAAGGTTAAATTGAATTCTAAATCGGGTCCAAAGAATGGAGCTATAAGACCACAAGGAATGCCGTGAATGTAGATGTGAGAGATACTAAGAAAGGACGAAATCAAGGAGTGTACTCAGAATTAATTAGAAGCGCATTTCCTTGAGATTGCACCTAAGTACATGAAAGTACAACATTCCTATTCAAAATATTATATTTGTGTTATGCTTTCTTGTTAAAATAAAAAAAAAAATTCGTCTGGACAAATCGATAGTATTATATAGATCGTTATGATTCGATTGAATTAGTTAAATTGGACAAGATACGCGTTATTGAATACAAACGAAATTATATGATTTTATCGATAAAATTCCATTTAAGTGGATGGAAAAACGAATAGAAAATATTCCCGTTTATTGGACTAAGCTTTGTAATAATCTTAGAATCTGCGGTCAATACCTGCACTCCTTGAATAACTGCTTCATATTCGTCTCTTGTTGCTTACTTTACAGGAATTTCCTTTTCTGTGCGTGTTTCTCCTCCTACACGTCCTTCTCCCTTAGATCCACCCCTTCACGTCATTCGCAGACCTACTCCCCACTCTTTCGATTTCACCACCTATTCTTAAACACGATATTTCCTTCTTTTAGTTCCTCTTTTGTCATCCCTCATTCTCCTCGTAAGAATATCGACCGAGTACAATATCGCGGTCCCTTTGATGTTTCCTTTAGCATCTCACTTTTCCTTGCGACTCTCTTTCTCACATCATACCCAGATGACACCCCAGATAACTGCGAGCTATCATGATGTCGCGTAATCCGGTTAGGCTTCCTTTGTTGCCTTTATCGATCGGAGAATTTTCTCGCGTCCTAACGTCAGTTCTCTTCCCTTCATTCCAAAATCCTTACTTTGCTTTCTTTGCGAACTTTTCTTTGAGGAGAAAATTTTTTAATGGGATCCTGTTTTCTCAGGAATTAATCATCATCTTCCTCGATTTTTTTCGGGTAAAGATTAGATTTTGATTGGATTTCTTCGAATCACCGAAAGGAATTATGAATTTTTCTTTTTCGCTTCTTATTTTCAATGAATTATTTTTTTCGATTGGCGGAAATTTCATTGCATGATATTGGTTTGAAACGCTAACGATACTTATATTTACGTATGCACGATAGTGAAAGACGGGAAAAGTTTATTGCATGTAGCTCTGTTTTACTTCAATCGATTTAAGATAAATATTTAATTCTTGTTTTGTTCTAGGAATGTATTTCTATTGATTTTGCACAGATTGAATCATTATAGTTTCAAGATTTAACTCCAGATTTTTATTCTCAGTATTCGATTCTCTATCCAGCTCCGTTTCCTCGTCCGCGGTCCATAATCTATTTCTGCCCTTTTATTATCGCATTTTCATCTCGCAACATCGTAGAAATTTCGTTACGAAAGGGATCAAACGTGGAGTGACATCTTCCAGTTTCAACTTCGTCTCGTTCTTACTCGGGCCTAATTTCATCTCCTAGCTCTCTCTCCATTAATGCGTAAACGTCACAGTCTTACTCTACCTTTCCTTTTCTCTCCGTTACGCATCTCCGTAGCGAATGATCGCCTCTTCTTGTATTCTCATCTCTTCGGAGCATTCTTTGCTCGCGGCCCCGTTCAATCCCCACCGGGCTCCCTAACTAAGAGAAGATTCAGGTCACGAGCTGCTTCCTGCGTAGGTGGCTGGTTCCTTTGGTGGGGGCGAATGCTGTTTTCGGAGGGGATGAGGGAGGGTGCGAGAGAAATGGATGAGGTCCAAAGTTTCAAGGCACGCGATTGTGGCCGAGAGTATGTACGTGAAACGGGTGAAGAACGCTAACATCTTACGAAGGATTTTCGTAGGGGAAAATTAAGAGAGGTATGAAGTAACTCCAGCTTCCTTAATCCGGAGGGAACTTCGTTTTAAATTAAATTTTCCGCACGCCATCTTGCGCGGAGCTTTCGTCGTCGATGAAGACGGGTGCAGAAGAAAATTTTCCATATTTTCCGGATACAACGATCGGTTTGACCTTTTCTTCTCGTACCGATCGGGATGATTTACGTCTTTATAAATTGGCGAATTATTCTGGCGATAAGGGTGTTTACAGTTTGGGCGTTCCGCCGCCTGAAACACGTATTAGAGCGTTGTCTGACAGGTTTTATAACGTTTAATATCTTGAATATTGAGTTACCGTGCGCTACAGCGAGGGTATCGGCCAATTATTCTGTTTATGATGTCGTAAACATGGCAGTGAGTTCTACGGTCGAGAAAGTGTCTGCAAATGGGCGAAACTTTGAATATAATCGCTGCATGACGCACGAAAGGATATATTCATAAAGTATTTACGTCCGTATTAAGGAGATATTATTACTTTGATAGGGTATAAGATCAGGATGGCATTGATTTACTAGAGGCAATACGGTTCACGATTTTGAAGATGAGGATATCTATCTTCCATTCGCGTATTGATTAACGAGTTTAAAATAACAGTAATTCTTCGTTGTAACTATATATTTTGTCTCGATTAAATTAATAAAGATACAAGTTTAAAGTAACATAAATAAAAAAATCTTGTTTTATATCAGATGAAGATTTACGTTCTTTTAAGTTCTTTTTGAACTTAAAAGGACGTAACACTGTAACAAAAGCCTCTCAAAATTTCAGTCGTAACTGATACGGTTCAAGTAAGTAACGCTTTTACACAAAGAAGCGCGCTCGCAATTTTAACACGAACAAATTGGGTTTATTCTTATAATTGCGTTTTATGAAATTCATCATCTTGCTGCGAAAATTAAGGCATGTTCTACCGATTCCATTTTTTTCGGCGCACAAAGTAATCTTTTTTTCTTTCATAAATTCTCAAGCCCCAATCCGTGGTCCAAAAACGGAGAAACAGGATGGAAAATTCTTCAAATCCCCTAATTCTAAAGAAAGATTCATTCACTTAATTTGATGGATTAGAGTCGTCGAAAAAAAGAGGCTCTCTAGCCGATGAGGAGTCCAGGGGCACAGGGGTGGGAGAGGCATCTCTGACGTCATCGCCCACTGCGCATGCGCACAGTCGAGCCGACTGATGAATGAATTTTTCGTTTAAGTGGTTTGCGCCATGAACGAACCGGGAGGTTTCAATTATCGCTAGTATTTCGGAGTACGAAAAAACCCACCGCCGAAGTTGAAGTAATTATCTCCATCGTGGGCTGCGTGAATGAAATACAGATTCGGGTTATGCAGAGCAGAGCTCAAAAGAGAAACACTTCGTTGCAGCTGATGAAATTTCGCTTGGATTCGGTTTTGCGATATGTGCATTTTTATCGGTAGCAAAATCCGCACGGAATTTCGAGCCCGAATCGCAACGACATCCATTGAAGAATTCTGCTCGGTGCGCAATTCTTCCTTGAATTACCCCGCAACGTCGATTCATCGTATTTTGCACTATTTTCAATCCCTCAACTGAAGTTCTATAATTTCGCGATTGATGGAAAAATCTATAATTGAATATCGCTTAAAATAGCCTTAAATTTACCTGCAATGTTTAAGACAATACTGATGTGAAGCGGATAAAATTCCTTCTGTAACGAGTTTACGTTATTTTTCATAACTAAGATAAAATGAACATATTTAACTATGCTTTTGTCAGTAACAAATCTCGGAATACGGTTTACTTCTCTGATTAAACTGTGATTAGTATTTAAATTTTTTAGTTTTATTACATGATTTTACTCAGCTCTAAGCTCTTAGAATATGGACGAGGTATTATAAAATTCGTATTTAGGTATAATCTATGTACTTCTAGTAAATGAATTAATCTTTGAAATACAACTGACGAATGGAAAAGACTAAGGGGCTACTATTCAAACTTCGCTTCTATTGAGTTGGATTGATTTTCTATGGATATCTGAAAATATATTTCAGAACTTAGACACTGAACAGTATCTCACTGTAATCGAAACATTGAGATCCAACAATTTACAAGTAAAACTAAAAAATGACCACGTAAGTTCATATAAATGCACAAAATAAAATCCTGAGATTGTGAAAAAAATTCACTTCTTTTCCGATCAGAGCACTTTTATTCCTTATCGCATTTGCAATGGAAACTACGTTTTCACATTCAAATCTGTGTTTTTGCTAAAAAAACGTGACGTACGAGTCATACGTCCTTCGCTAGCAAAAAAAAAGACCAATGTTCTGGAACGTTAGAGAAAAAAAAATACGATTGATTCAGAATAAATGCACACTTCGAAAACTCATTCAGTGCGAAACTAGAATTCGGCAGAAATGCCACTCAAAAGTTTGTCCTTTGAAGGCGGAAATACAGTAAATTTAGTATCCCGCCCCCGCAAACCTCTGCGGACGGATGCTTTTTTTTATTCCACGCTTCCAGAATAAAATGCTCGCAGCTAGAAAGGTAACGCTTCGAGACAAAAAATAACTCGTTTCAATATTCAGAATGTGACAAAAAATGTTCCCCTCGAACTCTTAAAAATGAATGCGGGGGGTCTGGTGGAAGATCAGACGGGAAGGCACGAGAAAAGAAATTTTGTCTGTGTTCGTGGAAAGCTTACCAATTGGAGAGCATTAAGGAAGACTCGTGTCGAACGAGATGAATCGAGGTCATTATTGATGCGTGATCTCGTAATTTTTCTGCAAAGAGACGATAGGTCTTTCAGTTTATAAATGCCGTTTACGCGAATATTTTGCGGCGGAAATACTGATCGGTATTTTTCGAAGATATAACACTCTGTTGAGCATAGGAATGAAGAATAGAAATAAACCTTTGAACTGGGATTTCTCTTTTTTGGTTATCCTGGAATATTTGTTTGAAAATAGTGTTTTTCACTCGAATGCTTTATTCATCCAAAACAATGTTTTTCTTAAAACATAGAATAAACTCTCAAATTTATTGTAACATAAAATTACATTTACTGTTTTGCAATGAGAATTAGCTATTGGTAATTTTTGAATCACTTATTTCGGAATCAAAAAAATTAGCGGGAAGTATGCACGTCATCAAGATGGCCGTGCTATCACTGCGCAGTGTAACTCAAAGCCTTCTTCTCGTGAAAGAATCAAATTCTCGGATCAAAGTAATCCAATTTCCCAAAAATGTTAAATTTATAAAAATAAGTCTTTAAAGGATCGTGATGATAAAATGAGGAAAATTTTAAAGATTAGTGGTTACCTTACGTGAAAGTCACGCAGTTCAGTTTTAGTTCGAGGAATAACGGATATTAATGGAGTCTGATGGAACCGGGATTCGAACCGGGATCTCCCTTTTTTCTCTTGGGTTTCTTCTCCACTACACTTTTTTCAACCATTCTCTTAACGATTGCGTACCTCCGTTATTTCTGATGCAGACCAACGACTACATTCAGCTCTGGTCCTATAAGTCTTTTTTCTTGTCATTTTTCATATGAATTAGCAAAAATTACGGGAGAAATTGAGAAAATTTTATGAACGTATTTATATATATATTTTTTTTACAATAAGAATGATGCATGCATTCTTCAATTATTTTTCCTTTCAATCAATAGGTTTTTAATATATAGTCAATATTTCTATCTTAAGCATGTGAAATATCTAGTTCTCTTATATAAGGAGTTATATTTATTGAACAAAATTACTGAGCAGGCAAATAAGATAGCGGATATATTTTAATGCATAAATTTAATTATATATTTAAGTAATAGCACTAAGAAAGTATTCCTCTTCGAGGATTACTTTCATCAATGAAGTATTGAGTTTCTTCCAAGGCTTCAGGGTTTGCCCGAGGGAAGAAATGGGAATTCTCAATGAAGAATGTGACGTAAGAGGGTGCTCTGGGAATTGCGGGACGTCAGCAGATACGGAGGAGATGCAAAAAGGGAGAAAAGTAGAACTGGAGCAAATGCGGCCGTAGTGGTCCCATTTGGACAATCTAATGGGGACATCGACGTAATCATCTCAACGCTCCTCCATATCGATAGTATATTTTCACGAATTGTCGACCCAGCATGCTCATTCTCTCCAATAGAAATCAGGACATGAAAGTATACTTCCTCCAACATTGGGAACTTTAAATTAGTTACGTAAGAAAGGTTAACGATTTTTTAATGGAAAATGAGTCCTTGGGATACCTTAAAGGTTAAACACGAAGTCAAAATTACTCACAAAAATCATCTGTTCCAAATATTCAATTATTTACTTATTATGTCCATTTAATTTATTATTACCAAATGCATTACGAATTTTCAGGCAATTGATGCATTGTTCCCAATGAAAAAATCTACCTTTTGCGCAAATTTAAAATTTACATGTCTAAACTGCAATATAACTTTATATAAGTAATTTATGAGAATAATTCGAGTACATCATAATACAAGTATATTAAATTTAAATTTAAAAACTGAAAATGGTATTTAGAAATATCTTATACAAAGAATTGAAACCTGCTGAATTATTTTCTGTTGATATATATATTAATCAAGATCGGTAGTCCGACATATTAAAACATACCACTTGGTGCATCTTGAACGCTGCGAACCAGGTTCCGTACACTTTCTTCACAATTCAGGTATGCTTCTTGTTTCTGTCTGTGGTGCTTCAATAAGGACAGGGTTCAAAATATCCATCATATATTGAAAATGGATTGGAAATCATTTTTCTATATCCGTCACTAAAATAATATTACTAAATGGAAGTCCAAGTCCAATATCCTAGACCTGTTCGACGATTTAGTATCAAGAATATAAAAGAATTAGAATGAACATTTGGTTTATTTCGATTCAATCTGGTGACCAATTGGATTAAAAGGCACACAAGAAGTTTTTAACCTATAACTTGGCCTTAAAAATTACTTTATTCTTGTCGTTTTAGGAATAACCAAAGCATTTCGACTAGAATCATTCATAATTATCTTGCAGACGGACAAAGCAAATCCTCTGCTTTATGGGCTATGCTAGCCTTTAAAAAATCAAACATGCTTCATTATTCCATATTCTGTTGGAGAATATTGAGTGCTGAGCTTTGTGTACTCACTTCTTGTCTATTCGACGTTATTACCTAATTTATAGTTTTTCCCTAGTTCGAATCATTGTGAGGGTTTATGTTCACTGGATGATGACTTAAAATCTTTTAAGAGCAAACGAATCTACTTCATAGCCGTCCGTATATTACATAGTATCAGACGCTTTACCAGTATTTCTGTGAAGTGCAATTTTTTCTAGGAAAAAGCATCCTTTGAATTAAACTTCGCTATAAATCGTTTTGGCCTAGTTTATATGAAGAACTATTAGTGGATTTTACGTGGAACGAAAATCCTTGCGATTTCTTACTTAGTTTGAGAGTTCCGTCGCAAAAAGTAGTAGAACTGGAAACTTTAGAAGCAGATACACGGCATTGGATATGCAGACCATCAAAATGACCTTTTGATTTGAATCGCAGAAGCGTATAAAGGATACGATAAAATTATAACAGCATCCGTCAAAAATCTTGCTTTAGCATTTCACATTTGAGAACATTCTAATTTTTCTACATCAGCGATTTCGTAAAAAAATAATAAAGCTGTTTAAATGAAAACTGCTACTTTATGATATAAAAATATATTTTTACTTTTTGAGATGTGGAATAGTACTCTTTTCAATGTATACCCTCTCTAATTCAGTATAGATCACAGTAAGGAGAATGTTATTCAAATTAAAAATTTATCGATTCCTATGTAAGGGTAGATACATAATTATTCTTATATATTTCTTCTTTGATTGTTGGTCCTTTTCGGTAACTATTCCATTCTATCTTGAATTTCATCTCCAGATATTTCGTACGTATAATTTTTTTCATCTTTTCATAATTTTTTGTTAACTTTATTTCTTTTAGAAGCGTATATAGTACTTTCTGTCACAGATTTCTTCAAAATCCTGTTTGTTTGAATATTTTTAAAATTCAATCAGGAGGCAGTTTTTGTATTTCATCTATCAATTGAAACTTGAAAGAATTAGAGAAATAAATATATATAGGCGTATCGAATAATAAATTATATATTTCATAACGTACTTTAATTTTAATTTTAGATTCATCGTTAAATTTCGAAATTTTTAAGGAGAGGGATTATATTTTTCAATTAATCATTCTTCATTCTGTAACGAAAATTTTCAGTGAAAATTCATTTAGATATAATTATATGGCATATATGAAACGATAGTACTCATATTTTTGTTTATATCTTTTTGTAATTTCTTACTTACATATTAGATATTAGGCAATAAGTTTTCAAACCATGACAATGACAATATTACAATAAATATAATTCGATCGAAGGATTAAAATTAACGAATACCTTAATTTTGTAATACATTTTATTCGCCGGCCTCGTTGGCGGAATGGTTAGCATGCTAATTGCCGGGTTCAAATCCCGGCTGAGGAGGAAATTTTCCTCTCAGGGTCTGGATTTCTGTGACGTCCGTTGTTGAGTTTGAAACCTCACTGTAATTGTCCCGTAAGAGGATGTTTGTGCGGTCTTTGTTAATAAAATAAATAAATATTTCTTCGATTAAATGCTATAAGCTTCCATATAGTGAATCCTTCAAAAATTGAAAATATATGCTTATCATATATTGATTTGAGGTATTTGTTAAATTACCAATAATAGTTGAAAAGTGTGAACGATGCTGCACAGTAGGATGTGTGAGGTTTGGGGATATTTTGGCATAAATTCATACTGAGAAGGGAGAAGATCAGGGCACGTTGGGAAAGAGAAAAGAGCAGTGAACTGTTAACACGAGAAACTAACTCAAAGGGAAGGAATTATAACAATAAACGAAGGGAAAGAGAGTAAAAGGGAACCAAAATTCGGAAACAGAATCCAGAGGTGTATTAGAATAACTTCGGAAAGAATATGAGAGCTGATTTTTGCGGTCGTGAGAAAAGCATTATCATTCAGGTCGAATATAAACTAATTTCAAATTTATTTAAAATAAAGAATGAAAATATGTAATAGCGTCCAAAATACGGAAAATTGCCGCCCATAAAATCATAATTTATGACATAATTGAAAAATATAAGTCATAAAGGGAGAACAGGTAGACTAAAAAAGTATCTTTTAATTTAATTACTTTAATTAATTTAAAATTAAGACACTTAATGAAAAATATGTGGATTGGAAGTAACGGCTTCGTAGACGAAAAGGCTGGGAGAAAGATATTATGTTAAAGAATTCAATTCAATCAATTTTTTTGTCTTACCTGTTGTATGGAAAAAATTTCTTATAAAATAGTAGATAAATTAAACTTACACACCTGTTTTTAGGCATAAGTTCTTAAATGGGAAATACGCGTTTTAAGTATTATCCTAAAATAAAGAGTAGGAATACCTATCCTTTGTGGCGATGTGATGTGCTATTAAAAGACAATCCGCAGTAATATGAATTGGAAGTGCTTGAAATACTTTATTAAACCTGGAGGTTCATGATGGGTGATGCAAAAATTTTTAATCTTCTAAGCTAGGATAATTATAAGTACTTTGCCGCCTGTTGCACTGCATCTGAGCGTGACAGCTGCAAAAAAATAAATTTCACTCCATAGTACTGCAGCTCCGTAGTTACTTTAAAACTAATCGATTCCAAAATGATTGCCACGAAAATATAAAGAGGAAATTAATCCAAAGGTAGGCAACTTCCAAATACAGAGCTCTGAAAGGGGATTAACTAAAAGTGCTCATCGGTCAGGTCAATTTGAAATTCGAATTTGAAGTGTTAGGCCATCGAGGCAGGATGGAAAGTTCGGAAACTTAAAGTAGACGTACACAAATGGAAAGTTGCCTAAAAGATAGATAGGCAAATTATCATTTAAATGATCGAATATCTGATAGATCATACATTTAGAATATTGAAAAATAAAGGAGCTAGAAGAAGAATTTTTGCGACGATTTTTGCGAAGTTTTATTCTTTTTCACTCTCATACTTGTATGTTGATAGTTTTCTAAACTTTGGTAATCAAGAAAACTTGAGTACATATTAATATTTGAACACGAATACTTCATTACTTCTCGTTTACTTTGTTCAAATTGTTTGACCATAAATGTGTTGTGTGTAAAAATTTCAGGAATTCAGATTATTCTCCATTTCTCTTCCATAGTCTTTATTTATTTCTTCATTCTGTTTGTGCTTCTTTAGAAACTTGTTTTTGTATTTTTTGGAATTGCTTTATTTCCGTTCCTTCATTGCTCTTTTTATTCTACTTTTATGAAAGCTGATATATAATATTTATATTAAGCAAGCTTCCAAAATATTTAACTATAAAAGTAAGATAATAAATGGATTATTTCTAACTAAATTGAAATTTTAACAAAGCCTTCATTCTAATTCAAATCCAATTAAATTTAAAGATACTTTTTCTTTTTAAATTTATCATCGTGATAGAGCAGTCAATGAATTTTCCAAAATCCTATTATATGAATGTCTTCATTGGTCTGCCGCTGAGGCATGAGTTTCAATACTTTAGATATAAATAGAATCCTCTCTATTACTCTATAAATCTTTTTCTCCCTTCATATTATCTTATTTTATCCTTTTAGCTTCTACTATTGCTTCATTCATCTTTCTCCCGGTCTTCTATCAAACCCCCGTGCGCTTTCCCTTCATTCCATTATCCCCAGAAACCGCTAATAATCAGCAGCCATAAATCTGATGGCGTAGATGATGGGAATTCTAGCCTTGAATGCCATAGGTGCTCCCTCAGATAAGACGCCTGTAATTAATTGCCCCCTATCTCATCTATTTTATACTTCAGGTGTGGAATATTGGCTCCTCGAGATAGTTTTATCTATTTGTGTCTCTATGCATCTCGCATTACTTGACTCTATTATTCAAATTAATGTACGATGGAAAGAGAATTGCGCAAAGATATCCAAAAAATTCCCGATTTTTCGCATATTTGTGTTTGAAACTTTTATTGATGAATAAATGTATTCTAAAAAGTGATTTGGAAATTTTTTTTCCTTGACCGCACATAAATTGCATTTATCTTTTTGAGCTAGAAGACGTAAATCACAAATAAAATATGAAATCTATAAAATTATATTTTCATTCAAAAGGTTCTATAGATTTTACGAGAAAGCAATGGAAATAAAAAGTTTAGAAATATAGAATACGCAAAATGGAAAATATTTCCTCATTGTAGAACATATCATTCAATATATTCCTTCTTGAAAGATTGGTTTTAGTTCTCTCTTAAGAATGATTCATTTTCGCATAGAATATCCCCTTTGGAGCGTATCTGACGTTGAATGGTTTTTTCTCAACATATAGATTAGTGACGTTCATTCAGCAAACTGACAAATTTCGTTGGGTGTTCATTAGAATACAGTGCATGATCAAAAATAAGCGAAACTCATTTGGTGAGTTATTTAACCGAAATTGCACATAAGGAAAAGCTCGTTATCCAAAGACATTCTATATATTCTATGAATAAATGAAAGTAATTTAAGTGCCGATTCAGCTGATACACATAGTTTTAAAAGTTATCAACCAGATGATCGGCTACGAAATGTATTTCAAAAGTCGTTTGATACGCCCAATGGAAAAGGTGACCCCGGGGAACGTCTGAAGAAAATGTTTTCCCAGAAGGCCAAGGTTTGCGTACTCCACAAGACAAGCATTGAACGCCCCCCTTTCCTCCAGAAACATTGTTCTTCAGATCCTCGAGACAGTTCCATCTCTTGAAAGCGAGAATCTGCTGCGCGCTATTCAATTATTGGTATGTATCACTTCGGGAGCTATTTTCTCCTCTTAGACATCTTCCCACCATTTGAGCCCCCATCCGCTAGTCTTTTGTTTCCAACGGATTTATTTCTGGATCGGATTAAGAGACCCATTGAAGCACAGCTGCCGCTTTTCTACCTCCACTGCCTGCTCCGAGACAATTCATCCCATCTTTCCTCCATTCTGCGAACGGGCAACGTTCTTAATCCTCAAAGTACTCCTCCTGAAGATAATGCGATCCATTTCCGTCCCTCCATTTTGTCCTCCATTGTCAAGTAGAATCAACGGATCGTCCGAGGGAATAAATGCCCTCAAAAAACGGTTTCTTTCGCGAGTTTAAGTTAAATACTTTGTTATTTATGCGATTTTACTCGGAAAGTATTGAGGTCGATACATGGTCGATATATATATATATACATAAGGAATAAATAGAGGAGATAATACCCTAATTTTCATTCTCCTGCAAAATGAATATGAAAGAAGAACCAAACACATATATTTTTGTAACTATTTATAATTATTACAAAAATACGACGAGTAAAATATACAGGATCATCATTCTCGTTTTATCTCAAATCGTATTCGTACCTTCTTTAATGTATTTCATTTTACGTGGAGTCTAAAGTCCCATGACACACCGAACATTTCACACTTTAAATTTTTAGGAAGCTGTTTTTTTATTAAGTGTAAGGTCTTACGAAAAGGTAATGATTAGGGGATTGATAAGGGAGTAAATGAGCGGGGGAATAAGATGGAATGAAAGGGGTGTAGAAATTCGGAACTGAGAGGGAATTTTTAGGAAGGTCGGAATTATAAAGAAGAGGAAAAACTGAAGGGACGAGAATATAAAGAAATGGAAAAAATGAGAAGGAAGAGGTCGTTGGAAGTCCAAGTTATCGTTATAATTTGCATCTTAAGAGAAGGCTTTCTAATTATTGGCAAAGGGGCGGAGCATTGCGTAATAGGTGGTAGGGATGCTTCAATAAGATTTTCCAACGAAACTCTCATTTCATTAGCCAAGGTTTTATCATCATCTCTGAGAGAAAAAGATGTGCTTAAGGGACGGAAATAACATATTCCTCCTACGCTAAAGCCCTCAAATGGAGAAAGAGTGGATAATCAAGTTTGTGGAAAATCTTAGATTCCTGTAAATGTGTTTTTGTCAGCGTTTGAAATATCTATATAAGGAAGGTTTTTTTTTGAACCTGATATAATTTTTGCCCCAAATAAGAGATAGTTATCGACGATGGAAATCATTGATTACATTTTCTTCATTTAGTCACACACTTTAGATTGTAATTTTGTTTACAAGCCCATATTCTTAATACATTACTTATATTTCGATACACGAACTTTTATTCCGAGCCATTATCTAACTTAAATATTAAAGATGCAACTGCAACTCATTACTTCATTAAGTTAATGAATTCAAGTTTAAGTTGCTATACAAATTGATTTCCGAATAAAATACAATACATCCATACTCAAGGTAAAAAAAATGGAGATTATTTACAGGATTGGCAAATAATTGCGGTAGCAAGAGAGGGTATTATTTATTACTTTCAAGTATTAGTGAAATGATATTTGAATATTGGATACTGGACATCGTTTCGTTCAGACTTCCTTAAGAAAAACAGTTTACGCTATAAGAGAGATTTTGTTGACATATGCTTAAAGGTGACCATTGAAAAAATCATCCCCTCATACACTTACCCCTTTTCCTCTGAATAGGCTCTCTAAAAGTATCATAAACAAAATTTCACGGAGATTCTTTGATGTGGCACCAAAGAGGGTACCTTAATTCTCACGTATTCGTCCAGACTATTCGATGAAGATAATAACCGAAGAGTTCACTTAACACACTCCTTTGAGACTATCACTCTCGAAAATAACTTCGCAAACTAAGAAGGTCATTAACTCCACCGTAAAAGCGAGCTTTTGGGGACCTCAAAGAGCTTTGCTTCGATGTTTCAAATATGAATACTTGGAAGAGAGAACGAACTGTTTCCCTATGAGACAATCTTCGAAATAAATTCCAAAGTTGAATTAGTCAGACCTCTGACTCTATCTTAATCTTAGATATTCCAAAGTTTCTCACTTTGTCTCCTTGTGGAAAATAAAGGCGATGAATGTAGACGCGGGCATATTTTTTACTTTGTTAAATGGATAGATAATCCCAAAGAGACTGCTCTTGTAAGATTTTATTCGTAATATTGTGATATATAATTTAGTATTTAGTGTAGAGGGAATTTAACGCAGTAGAAGTACTTTATAAATTAGGATTCATATTAGACACATTAATCATTTTCATTTAATTGTGTGAAAAATCATATTCATAACTTTAGGCTCAACATTTTTTCGGAAATGCGAATATAAGTACTTTTGTAAATAAATTTATAAATATTCAAGAGAAGAATTTGATGCGCTTATGGTCAAACAGGATGAATTTCTCCTCTAAATTTGAGCGCAGTGATTGCTCCTCTTCAAAGTGATGACGACATCAATCAAGACAAACACCGAGGCAGCACTTTCTAATGCCTTTTGTTTCCTGTCAAAGTATACTGTGCTTGTTTATCTGACTCCCTCTATCATAGAATTACACCGAATGAAAACATTAATTTTATTAAATCAATGACCCCTGAATGTTAGAAAGGATTAGGATTTTTGTACTCAATATAGACTGAATTTTACGTTGAAATAAAAATGTTCGCACTCAATTTATACAAAAATAGCATAAGAAGGAATTTCTGGAAAAAAGTAGACTAGTTATATTTTGGTTTATAATTTTAAACGAAAAAACTAAATATTGCTTTTGCTGTGCTGGACCTTACGAGGTCTGAATTTAGATGACATGTAAATATATTCTAATTTACCTGAAAAATATTAAATCTCTAACCATAGGCATAAACCAACCACTAATTAGCAAATTACGCAATAAATCTTGCTCAACTTATTTGAGGGTGTTTTAAGAGTACGCGTTTGAATTATACCCATAAAAAAGCACCATCGTCCTAACATTTAGAGGCAAACAACTTTATTAGCTAAGGAGTTCATCGGGAAGGGTCTCTAGAACGCGGTGTACTCACACACTCGTCCCTCTTGGACCGTCTGAAACAGATCTTCAAGCGGCAGAGATTCTTCGTTTCATGGTGTTTGAACCGTCGAATGTTTACGAACGCAAATAAACGGCGGCTGTGAAAGATGAAAGGCTAACGAGACGTTTCCTCTTTCTCTCCGGGGAATGACGTCACGGTCGGTCGGTCCCTCTGTAACCGCCACCAACTGGAGACTGCGTCACCAGATACAATTATCGCGGGAAAGTAAGAGCTTTAGCTTATTAAAAAGAAGTCGACAGCGATGAGAGGACGTGAGGGGAACCCCACGATTAGAAAAAAAGGCGAACGAAAAGAAATGACAAACGACGAGTGTTCGCCGCTCTTATTTATTAGTGGATTTGAGTTCGTGCTGCGAGCACGTTTTCGCCGCTCACTCCGAAATCAAGAGGGAGTTAGCACCCTCGAGGGAAAGATGTTCGGGAATGTGCCGTTCGGAAAGTTTTTCGTTAACGCTGTTATGTTTTTTGTTGGTTTTTGAATGGTTCCTCTCAAACTCTCGCCGGTGCCCCACGTAAATCGTCGCTAAAGAGGTGATGGGGAGAGAGCCGTCAATGGTAACAATGGGCAGTCATCGAGAAACATTTCCCATTAAGGTATGGAGGGGATTTTCTTCAATAGGACGGTAACTCGCAGAAGATTTACACAGGACATTTTATCGTTTGGATTAAAACGTTCGATTCAGGAAAGTTTTCTCCTTGACATTGGCAGCGGAAACTTCCATTGTTTCTAGGATTGCGCAGTTGATTTCTAAACAGAGTATCATAATCACTTATGTAGTTGAGTTTTAACTCACACTTGCTAAGATGGTTATAAGTTCGCATCTTTTACTATCCAGTTATTTTTGTTCAATAAAATCCAGTTGATTCTGTGTTTGATTCTCTAGTCTAATACCTCTATTAAAGAATACGTTTTTATTTCAACTGCAGCTTTGGTCCTGTTGTGTATCGAGTCCATGAACTTTGTGTGCAGTCGAAGAAAACGATTTTGTCGTTCTTAAATAATATTGAAAGCGCCAAAGGATTAACGGGGAAAAAAGACCTTTAAAACTCATAAATAATTTATCGCAACTCTGAATAGCTAATGAAAACTTTTCCTCTTCTTTATTAAGTATTTCCAAGATTTCTATTTGCGTGTTCCATGTAAGTTTTTTCGACTGGAAGTTCGAAAAATATGTTCAGAGTTGCTGCATTTTTGTTTTGCTAAAGTTCGAGTTATTCTTAGGTTCAAAATAGCGAGAATGTCTTCATATTTTCTACCGAATAGCTAATTACTTGGCGTTTCTCATATTTTCGCCTTACTTGAATAATAATTCCTAATTTAAAATGTAAATTTTTGATTAATATGCACCGTTACATAGAGTTTCAACTCTCAAGTTCCAAGCCGGAAATTCTTGCGCTGAGTTTTGGCTTTCTTCTAAACTTTATGAATAAAATTTAATCAATACCATCAAATATTTTCTCCTTCGTTATTCTTAATTCATACTCCTGGGTTTATAGCATATTATAAACTTCCTTACCATAAATATGATTTTATTCTAAACGCATTATTGTGATAGTAAAATAAACTATTACAGCCGATTCGATAAATATTTAATGAAAAATTGATTTTCAGGAGATTTATAAACCATTTAAAATTTGACTAATAGAAATTGAGAAGGAAAATATCCGATGTAAAACTCAAACTCGAACCCATGAATTCGTTAAAGAATGTAACCTAGATAGCTGGGATATGCGGTTCATCATTGCATATTTCATTCTGGTCAATAGAATTTAGGCTAAAAGATTAAAACCCAGAAAAATGAAAAGAATTTCAGCGATATTTTGAAATTTTTGTCGTATCAATCTTAAATTAATATGTGATAAAACCTCTCAAGACTCCTAGACAAATCGCCTTTCAAATGAACCCTATAGTGGAACTTCAACTGATCAGCATCCTCTTAATATCCACAATAATGGCGTAGAATCACTCCCATCCAAATTCACACCAAATTATCCAAGTATTTTAAGGTTTCATCTAACTCAATACTTTCCCATACATCTACGAGCCCCTTTCTTCCATTTTCAAAAATGAAATCCCTTTTACATTATTTTTACCCTTGACCTTCCTTTCCCAGCAGATTCCTCTATCTGATTTTCAACTCCCTATCCACATTTCATTCCGCCTAATCAACGAAGTTATCCTTAAAATTTAATTCCGACAGCCATTTTCCTCCGCCGTTTCCCATCTCCGAAACCTTCCCGAATGGCTTTCAGAAACACCATCATTCGCCGAAATAATTCCATTTTCCATTTCTTAGATTTCATACGAGTAGGGTTTTACCTCCATTTTTCCCTTTCGCTTGGAATCCTCCCGGGCAAAGAGGAGGGCATCATCTTACGCATCGTCGCCCGCATTTTGAGGCCGATCTTTTATTTCCTCTCATTTTTCCCTTTTAAGTCTTATTTCATTTTTGAAATGCTACCGCCCAATCTCCCTTGTCGCTGTTTAAGTTCGACGGGTGCTATCCACTTTCATTAAGAGGGTCACTTAAGCAGAGGATTACTCCCACTGAAAATAGACATGAAAGAAAGGTTGACGTCCTTTTTGTCACCCAATCCTTTCCCTTTATTTATCTCCCATCGGCATCTGAATATTAAAAAGAGTGACTCTTTCTAAAATATTTGAAATTCCGCTCTGAGGATGAGTCTTGTCATGTCGACAGAAAGGAATTTCACATGCCTTTAGATATCATACGAACATATCAGTTGTTTTATTTTTCCAGTCTTCATTATTCTCGTGATAATTTTCTTGCATCATTTACGCTTAGTGATTAAATTAGTCGATATGTAACGGAATTGAATTTTCTAATCTATTTTTAATTTATGCTCGTATGATGCTATATTGATTTTAGGAATCATTATAGCATCATCGATGTTGAAAGCATGAGTAGATGTATATAAATAAGACGAAAAAACATAATTATTTTATAATAATGCTCCGATCCTCCTATCAAACTCAATCAAAAGGAATATAATATATTGAAAAAAATACAGCGAAAATATTTACATCAAAATAATTTACATTAGGATATGTTTTATTTTAAAAGAGTTAAATTCAGAACGTATTCAAATCAAATGAAATATATGATATAAAGTATAAAATTACTTTCAATCTTACCGTTATTTTTGAGGTTGTATTTATTCATTGTTATTTTATGCGTCATTGATAAATTCATAAAGAAATATAAGAAATACGATTAGAGTTAATATAATAGGAGAGTTATATCTCGTTTATAACCTCAAACCGCTATTCTTGATTCATATCGAAGTAATATTTTGAAGTAAATTAGGATGGTGAAAGCGAAAGTGAAATCGATCGAAAAACGAGTCATTCTCTATATTTTTTTAGATTTTATGAGATGTTTCGCACACTCGAAACCCACTCAAAAATTTTATTTTTTTATTTTGGAATATCGCAGGGTTCCCACCCCGGTGTGCTCCAATATCATCGGTCTCCCGGGAAGGAACTATATTGAGTAAAGAAGGTTCCAACGTGGAGAAATTTCGCCGAGCTTCTGAAAAGAAGGCAATGGAGGTCAAAGAGAATTCAAGATGAAGATGGCGGTGAGTGAAACCTAAAATTCCATTCTTTTTTAACAAGAAATCATCAATTTTTTACCATTTATTTTTTCCGAGAAAAATTAGAACTCGATATTGACAAGATTTTTATCTGCTAGAATTCTATTATACGATCTATTCTCAGATAGTGCCATCAAAAAATTTAATTTGCACCTAAAATCTCTCGAAACGTTAAATGGAACGACACGAGGCTTTTTTTTGAAGAGATCGCGTTCAATTTACCGTCTTTAACATCCAATCCGATAGAGAGCTCTCATTTCAGCCCTTTTAAAAAGCCACTGTGAAAGCGTCCCGGATTCCTCATCCGCCACTCCTATTCGTCTCCTGAAATCGGAACCCTTAAACAGATTTCGACCACGAGGAACGCCCTCACGATCTTCTTTCGCTACCTTTTGATTTAAATTGGATTCTCCCCACTTTGCAGAGTAAATTCGACGCCAAATGGCACGATCAATCGGCTACCGTCCGTGCAGTGTGCCGAGATTACAGTGATCGACAAAGCTTTTTGGTTTTGCGACGAAAAAGGCCAATTAGTGAGTGGGGAAAATCTCTCGGGGGAGAGTGGCATTTTATTTCCGCGGAGGGTCGCTTCAGCTGGCGGCAAACCTCCGAGTTTTGTGAAGTTTCGGGTCCTTTGATGTTCCGTCGGAGGCTTTTAAAAGTGAGGGAAAGCTGAGTGTCCTTGCGAGAACGTAAGGAAACTGAGGAGGAAATTAGTAACGCGCCCGTGGGTTGACCAATTACTGCCGCAGATATCTTTGCTCATTTCCTGAACGGAAACGATAAGAGGAAATTGATAGCAATGATTATGAAAATAATTATCCATTGATTCTTTCCACTAGAGAGCCTTTGATTTATTGGAATTTGAAGATTTATCGGCTATAGTCTCAGATATTCGTCCTTAGCTAACTAAAGGCGTGTAAGTCGTAAATAGATTAACTGATATTTATCTGAAATAAAATTTCAGTTGTTGATAAAATCTCGTTTTGTTTTACAAAGACCACAATAGTCTAATGGAGTCTTTAATTAAGGCCGAAACACTCTTACGCTATTAATTCCAAAGTGAAACTCCAAAATCTTTGCTCAATAATTCACCATCCTGCCTCCTTCAAAAGATGCTCCGAAGTAAGTTTCGAATGGTCTCTCCAATAATAGCGTGCTTTTTGAAACATATCTTTTTTTGATTATAAGATATAGATTAAGAGTAATTAATAAATTTATCACTCACAGTGTGTGTTCACAGTTTGATAGTTATGCATGAGAAGGCCACGAAAATCATAGGGATAAAAAACTGCCGGTTTTATAATAAAGTCATTCAATTATTTCGATTGCTTTTATATCTTCAAAACCCTCGTTTTCTCTACTGTTTTCCTATTCAAGTAATTTAGCTGTAAGGTCTCTGTTAAATGTTATATTCTTGAAATAACTCAAGAATTAGATCAAAGTAATTGTTGATGCGTTTTTAATTCCAATCCAAGGAATTTAAAATTTCACCCGTGATTATCATCTTATATCAGCATATCATATTATATTCTTCAATTGATGTGAACTAATTTGCAAGAATGAAATACAGAAATACATCAACAAGTATTTTAGATTTAAATCTTGACTTAATGGTTAATGTTACTTGCTGTTTGATTTTAATTTGCTAGCGTAAATATCAATAACAACATCCAAACCGAAAACCATTCTTGTTTCTTCCAATGTTGAGGCTTTAGTGAAACAATTAGATTCTTTTTAGACTTTTCATTTTTGATTTTGAATAATGGTTTTGATCGCAGTTTTCCAATGAAAACGATCACAGCCAAATATCAATGTCAGTGTAAAAAGCGAGTGACCACTAATTCATTTACCGCAATTTATTCAAGAAATCCGCTTCAAAGAGTCCGGAATGATCCCACATCTGTAGTTTAGCCTTTCATTTCAAGAAACATTTTTATTCTTCATTCAAGTCGTTGGGATTCCATCTTTTTTTAAATCTAACCACTCATTATTTGCAACACAGAAGGAAATGCTTTCATATATCGGTCTTCTGTCCCATAAAAGCTTTTTAAATGAACCGGGATGAACAAAAGAATAAATTTCCAAATGTAACACAATTTAGATTTCCTGTCCGCAAAAAAAGAATATGCTTGGCAAGAAAGGAGACAATTTATATCGTGGAGATAAAAATCCCATGTTATTTTTGGATTTTAGCGAGGCCAGTAGTGGTTCGCGTTGCTGACCTCAATCTAAGCAGAATTCAGAACTCAGATGTCCGACCCCTCATTTTACCAATGTCAACTATTTCTCCAAACTTTTCGAAAAATCCCACTCTTATACGAATTATTTATTTTATTCACGTATTATCATCAATTTTCCTTCTACTTAATGTTTGTATAAGGAGAAGAGGAAAGTGCGGTGTGTCATAATGAGGAAGAACAGCCCCTTTTCATTTTGTTAGGAAATAATCTCCAAATGAAAATGCGGCGAAAGCTTCTTTTGCAAAAAGAGACAGGAAGTAGGAAATGTGCAGAAACAAGCAAATTTTAATTTCCACATTTACGGTTGATTGGTGCGGCGCTGGAAGAATAACGCAGGATGAATAAATGATGGCATTTAATCATGAGTTTTCGGGTTTTCTGGATTTTACTTATTTTCTGGATTTTTCGTGTTTTAAATCTCTTGCAGGCTGAAGTAGCTTCTATTCAGATATATTTTTTGGGAACAGATTTTTATTTTTTTACATTTTTCCGACTTCATCTCTTTATATTAATAATTTTTAAAATAAGCATTGTTTTCCGTTAGTAAAAGAAATTAGGAATTCACATTGGCATACTGATACAATTATAGTGAATTATGATAATCTCTGCAGTGTCAACATATCTTATGTATTAATATATTTATGAAATTATTTATTAAAAATGCGATGGATGCTTTATTCTTCCATTTCAGGAGTTTACAAATTCATTTCATCTAATTTATTCTTGAATTGAAGAATTCTTATAATTGACATAAATAGGTGTAAAAAACATCGAAAAATTGATCGAAAACGGGGAAATATATATATATTTAATTAAAATTAATTTTCCGCTTAGGCTTGTTTGAAAGACGCTTCCTTAACTTAGTAGCTCATAACATACAAATTTTAAACCACTTTATATTTAAATTTTCTGATCATATTTTAGAACATTATAAGAATTCGGGAGATATTTTGAAATATTAATAAGAAGGGTTATGGTCAGACGGAACAAAAATAAGCAGAAATATTTGATGAAAAAAATATATTTTTGAAGCCAAAGGATAGCATTTATAGGAATCCATGTTGTTATGCATGCGTAGAAAGGAACGTTGCCACTTGTTGTTCCTTCGACTTTTGTTCATCGTAAGTAATTAATAAGTATCCTCGTTCCTTTAATTAGCATCAAACTGCTGAGATGTAGTTGCTCGATTAATTATTAAGAACGTCTTGAAAACTTTTCTTCCTTACTTTTAATACTCAGTCTTGATAAAAATTGAATGCCCAAAAGTTAGAGGTGCTTTTAAATCCAGGAAGAGATATAAGGACTCATTTTTCTCTTTGAATGAAACTAATTTTCTTCGTAAAAGGTTCATAGATTAAGTTTAGCTGATCATCCTATTCTAAAGAGAATTTTTTTGAACTAGAAAAGTAATAAGCTTCAAAAAGTATTAAAATGAAAATCTTTAACTAAAATATATATTGATAAAAAAGTGAAATGATTTCTTTGAAGGTAGCGACATGGTATCTGCGAGTTGATACAAAGTAATTCACCGAATCTAATTATAATTAACGAATTAATGTTTAACAGCAATGAATGAAGACCTAAACTGTAGTATATGACTTTAAGAGTTACCACTAAAAAGTTAATGATAAATATTAGAGATAAAGTTAATTTTAGTGTGTGGAGTAGCTATCAATAGGCATCCTTTATATACAATAAATTCAGCTTTGAACGGCTCTATTCCTTTGTAATGCAGCTCAACTGTCGATAGAGAATCGGATAGTGAGATCGCTTTGATAAATCTCGATTCGCGAGCGGTAATTAGCTCATTTAAAACGCCTCCGCATTCAGTCGTTTTTTTCTCTCGCTGCTGTTCACGTATCACGTCTTTGGTCTCGTTTCACCGCCGTCAAATGGGGTGGTATTGTGCCATTCAAAGGGATTATGATGGTCTCCCTTTTATTCACCTCTTTTACACATTCGCCTTTCATCCGAGGGTTGACCGCCCACTCCAATGCCTAGTATAGTGACCGACCCTTTTCACAAACCTTATTTCCATGGAAGTAATGGAACGGTTTTCCGTGTGTGGATCTATGTCGATTAGCGAAATCGATCCTTCCTTAAAGGCTTCCTGCCATAGACACGCCTCGTTTCCAAAAGGGAAAGGGTGTTATTTTTAAATTCAAAACTAGCGAGAGACGTCGGAATGGCATTCATTATAATTTTTGCGTGGGATGTTTAAGCGAAGCGAAAGCCGCATATTTCGCACGACCATGAATATAAATATGGCGATTCGTTTTTTTTGATGATGAATCCAATGAGCTCTTTTTTACGTAGATGGTTATTAAGGATTTTTTGTTAGGTGATAATTTATATATCCGCACCTCATGTTTTAAAAGTATTAATTAGGAAAATACCCATTCTACTGATACAAATTTTTAAGTTAGATGTATTCTTTAGATGATTTGATTTTCCATATCTCCACTTTATTTTATCCATATTCCATATCCTTCCATTCCAACATCTCAAATCTTATAATTTCTTGAAATTTTTTCTTTATGGCACTTACGAATGTAAAATGTTTTCGGAAGTTTTCAGTCTTTTACTGTACTTACAATTTACATGAACGCAATCGATCTTTTGAAGATGCGAAAACATTTACAACGTTAGGTATCTGATTTAACTCTCTCTATCGTATGCTGTTTATTCAACGCAGTTTATTTGCTAGTTTTTGTACAAAATATTTATTATTTAATGAAAAAGTCGTAAAAGTTGTTCTAATGAAAGTTCGTTTGTATGATTTGAAAAATTTGTAGTTTGTATAAATCGAAAAATTTATATGAAATAATTGAATTTGAAGCTTCATAGCTATTCTAAATCTACATCTACCTCTATATAAGTACCCTGCAAGCCGTCTTTCGGCGTGTGGCAGGGGGTGTAAACACCTATTTTAATTTATCGCGTATTTTAGTCTATTATTATCGCATATCGTGCGCGGGAAGAAGTGTTGTCCAATTAAAGAAAGATTTAAAAGGTATTATTAAATTCTCTTAAGAATATTATATTTTGATTCAGAATCTTTTAATCAATACGTTTTTCTTATAATTTTTATTAAAATTTATTTATTAATTCTTCGCTTAAGATTAATCGTGTCTTACATGATAATAGGCATTATTTTGGAGATTATCATGGAGATTGAAGAGAATTTTTATTCTAAAAAAGCAATTCTCAAATGATTTGCTTAAATTATTCTGGGATATTCTTTTGCCTAGCCTTTGATATACCTGAAAATAAAATTCTTGATGCTGCTGTTTGTCAATTCTGATTTAATTATCAAAGCTTAATATTTAAAAATACACGTGTTTTTACCGAGAACATTTTCCCAATTAATATTATTACAATTGAAAAACGTGCAAAAATGTCAATTTGCATACATAAAAAATAAAATGAGACGAAAATTATATAATATTTTCACTCAAAGAATAATGGAGTTAGCCCAATATGAACGAGACAAATTAATTATTCTGTCAACCAGCTGAGAGAGGACATTTTCATATCAAGCGAAATCGCTTCACATTTTAAATTCAAACATCTGCAGTTTGTTATCGTCGATCGAAAGTGAGTTATAGGGAAACACTCTCTTCAGCCCTAAATTATGATCTTCCATTGCAAAAATTCAATTCGGATGGAAATCATCGGCTCTCCCGCGGAATCCTTCTACCGCGGTGTCATAGAACGTGACGCAAGGCAGAATGTCGCAAAAAGAGTTCGCGACTCCCACGCGCATTTCGCGAGGCAATTATTCGTAGCACACGACTCTCTCCGCGCATTTCGAATGCAAATTGGTCCCGCCCCAGTTGTGCATAAGCGAGCCATCGACTTCCCTCCGTCGTACCTTTCCACTCCACAATTCCATCCGACCAGACAAATCACCATCCTCGTTTTTCCCAACAGATATGTACAGCGCCCTCTTTGCCCGTGCATAGTCTGCCATTCTTCTAGACGGCCTTTACCTGTTGCCTTCACGAAGAGGGTTGCAGCACGCGACTTCCCTCAGGGTGGGAATAAAAGGGAAACGGAAGGGGGCCTGAGGGTTTGCCGACACCCCAGATAACCCTAAGAATATCGCGTCCGATTTTTTTCCCGGTACCTTAATGCGTTTAATTCCTCCTCTTGCTCATAAATAACTCCCATCAACGCTTCGGTCGAGTGCCTAAACTTTCTCGTTTCCCGTGTTCAAATTAGTCGCTACCGGAAAAATGCTTCGGCGGATTTCCGGCTTCTGGGAAATCGGATGATGAAGCATTATAGGGATGGAAATGAGATTTAAACGTTTTGTGAAGACAGAAATAGGCGAGGTTTTGCATATCAATTAGTTAGGAATCGTATGAAATTAGATTTTTCTTGGTTTCCCTGCATGTATTATTTTCAAGTATATATAAATAAATTTTCGAAAGGCTAAGATTATTTCTTGATTTTGGATATAAACAAATTCGTTTTTGCCATCTAGCTATCAATATTATTGTTAATTAACTGACGTTATTTTCTGTATAGCAAAGAGTCGCATATATTCTCTATGCAATTGCGATGCAGTATAGAAAAGCGCTTTACTAAAGCTTGTCGAATATTAAACTTGATTATCTCATCCTTGAATTTTACTTGAATAACATATAAATCTGCGAAATGTCAGAAATTATAACAGAAAAAAGCGCATGTAATTCTCATAAATTAAAAGGCACTCAGGCCTTAATTAAGTCATAGTTTTTCTATTCTTCATTTATATATTTACGTCAAACGTATGAGCTATTAGTTTTCTTTTATTTACATGATTTTAGACTTTTTTATTCGTTAACTTTGTGGTTAGTAATATGTTTGAAGTGTAATTGTTTTTCTTTCTTTTCTATGTGGATGTTGATTCAATTCGAATAAGAAATTATCGAATGTATTAATTTAATAATAAGTTAAGGAATTATCATTTTTTATCGATATAGTCAAATGAAAAATACATGAACTCTACCGAATTTGAAAGAAGGAATATTTTTAAAATCTACAAAATAAAATATAATTAGTTGTAATTGCACTGAAGATTTAAAGTAAAAAATAATTAATTATAATGTTTTACTTAGACCCTGTCGGATGTATATGAAACGCAGATATCATTTTTCATTTTTTGACATTTATTCTCGTTTGAACTTATTCATCGAGAGTTTATCGGATATTTATAAATTTAAATTCAAATATTGTAATAAGATTAATCGATTCAATAACTTCTTATGTTCATTTGTTCGCCAATACATTTAAACTTCATTAACTATTGATTAAAATTCTGGATTAGAATCGGTTCTCAGGAATACTCATATAACCTTTTTCTCGGTAAAATACCTGTTGAACATCGATACCTTTATATTTTATTCATGCCGAAATGATTGGGATATAATTTTGTCCGCAGCTCAGTTATTTCGATAACCTTCTCCATACCATCAATTGAATTCGAATGAATTAATGTCCATTACTATTGATGTTTCTATCTGATATCGTTGAAGAGAAAATTCGTTTACATGAGACGGGTGGTTCTTAACATCTTACCTTGGTTGTGTGAATAATTTGACCTTCGTTAGATTATTTATGTATTGAGTTTGGAGAGGATTATTTTATATTTTTTTATAAAATAGAATAAAATTTATGTTATTATTAGTCTCTGTTAATTGAAAAACTTTTCTATAGGATATTGTAGTGATTTCATTACATTCTTTCAATCTTTACCAGTGTCAATTAAGGAAATAGATTTTGTGCCTATTATAATTTGTCTACCTTATGTTGCCATCATATTTCGATCATAAATTAATATAACGGGCAGAATGAGTGAATGTTCACGAATATTTACTTTTAAGGTTATACACTATGATGTAAAGAATTATAAATCACCGGAAAAAAGAACGTTCGATAGAAGTTAAAATGGAGTTAATGCCTTATAATGAGGAAATTTAGATGTGGTAAAAAAGAATTTGCTTGTAAACCTCATGGAAACCTTTTGCAGGCTAAGCCATTTTTAGGGAATTCTTTGGGGCTCTTCTATTATATATATGTAAATTTACACCCTTCTAAATAGCTAAATGATATATTTCTGAATTTAGCATTTAAACCTTCAAATTCACACATTCCCAATTCTTTATAATTTCAATTAAAGGCTTCCTCTTGAATACCTCTCGATGTAAGTAGAATACACCCGAGTAATATCTAACCCACAAAGACCAACACTAACGTGAGCCGTTTAAGTGACCGGCAGCATATCGTTCTAAATATCTTGTTTCACTCTGACCTTAGGGAACTTTCCCATTTGAATCCATCGAGTGAAACTTCCTAAGTGTAACCCATCCGATGTCTTTTCCATTCAGCCTCTCCGATTGAAATTACGTGTACGAAATTTCCGCAGAAGCGAAGTCTTGTCATCTTACTGCTTCTCACATCGTGTCTCCTTCCTTTCGAGGTAAATGAGATTTTTCTGCGCCGCACACTTTATTCACCCACTCGTTCTCGATGCATTACCGGCCATGAGAACTCATCTTCCGGTCCAATTTTTCGGAATCGTGTTCGCTGCTTTTCCTAGACACCCGGTTTGTTATGTCAATTTCTCTCAGTGGATGTCATTTCACGTTTATCTATCGTTCTTTAGCTTCACGAATACTGTAACGGACAGCTAATGACACTATTTAGTGGAAAAGGGATATAAGTTTATTCAACTGTTTGCTACATTTGTTATCTAACTAGTTAGTTAAAGATCTAAAGATACTGATTCTTACGAGAAGAACTGATTGGATTCAAGAGGGATTGGCAATGAATTGTTGATTGCGAAAGAATAATCAATATCAACGTGTTAACAGAAGATTCTTGTTGCCATGCAAATGAAGTTTGTTCGGAACTAGAGAGAGTAAGAATTTATAATACCGTTGAGAAATTCACGTATAGTTAATTCGCCTTAATACCTATTATGATATTCCAAACAGCACATTTAGTTATAATAATATCATCAATTATGTTGAGTTAGAATGTATTGTTTGTGATTAATTGATTGGATTGAAAGTCAATGTTTACTTTCTAACTCTTGCCACTTACTATCCCCATCGGACGGAAAGTTTACATTCCTCTTTTATTCCTTAAATGGCATCCTACCATACTTTTCAAGATATATGATACCAATTTATTGATGAACGGATTTCCTTGCGTTTTAGATGATTATCCCAATGGAGCTCTTCGAATGGCTTTCCTGATACCGCAGCTTTATTGCTTTAGCTTTCATTATATCGGAACATCAGAAACCCAAGCTATGGTTCTCCTCTGTCTACATGTTTATTCGCGTTGTTAGTTGTCCTGAGAAGATTATGTGATACGCAGTGATACACAACAGAGTTAAATCGTTTCGGAATCAGCTTCGTTAACCCATATCTTCGTTAGCCGCGATGCAATTTCCCATGGGCTACGGAAATATAATTAAAACTTGCCACGTGCGAACATTCATTTAAACATTCTTTGATGGAATCAATGTTCGTTATCAGACTCCCAAAATCGTTTTTTAGCTAAATGTTCTAATGTTAATCTTTTATAGATTTGTTGCAGCATTAAGCAGCTATTTGTATCACGACAACTGTTAGTTACGATAGTTATCCCTACTTTTAAAAATTGAAATGAAAAAGTTATTTCCAATTTTCTTTCTTAGGAAATTTTAGTAGCTATGTTAAAACTGATTCCTTAAGATATATTGAATTCTTTTACGTTTCTATCATTGTTTCTATTAGTAACGCATATCCACATTTCAGTGAATCGTAGATTATCCAAAATTATTATCCAATAAGCTTTTTTGAGAAAATTAACATAGTGAGGGTTAAAAATTGAGCATAATTGAAAAAAACTAAATAAATCACTGGCATTTTTTGACAAAATATGTATTTATGATCATCAAGAAACCTGAACCATAATATTAACTGTTCCATTTTTATGTGCATCATTTAGAGCCTTCAAAAGAGCTATGTATAGGATATATGTGCTGTAAAAAAGGTCACGTATTCTAAATGAAAATCTCCTTTAATACGATTCTCAGATATGGTATGATACCATAACGATACGTTGAAATGATGAGATGCGGAAGTATAGAGACAATGCTCATACTATGTCTAGAAGCCATGCATATACGTATGAAGATGCATGTTGAAAATGTATATGTATGCTAAAAGGCTAGACGAGAGAGGGCATAGAACTTTCTAGGAAAGTCCCTATTTTAGAGAAACGTACTTACTTTCGACGTGCGAAACAAGACAAGCCTAACTCGGTAGATCGCGACACGCTCCTTCGAATGAAAGCGAACAAGCTAATGATAAGAAACGGGAGAAACAAGGAGAAGCCAAATTGCTCATCCCTCTCGGACCATGCTCTCAAATCATTTCCCTTTATACTCTGCCTTCTTGTCATTTCCCTCACATCCCTCAAAGAAAAAAGTATATCCCTCCTTATTCTACGTCTTTCCTTAACTCCCGGAGATTGAGGCCTACGCGTATTCTTTCCCTCTCATTACAAACACTCTCTCATCTCGATTTATCCGCCTCAGTACCCTCATTTGCGAGCCCCCGTCACCTCCTTTCGCAGGAAATAGCGATAGTAATGGGCTTCGAATCCTCTGTTTACCTCCCTTTCATTCAAAAGGAAGAACGTGAGTAAGGAGAACTTTTACTGCGTCTGAATGGAATAGCGCCCCGTGTTTCGTTCCCTCCGGTATCTCGATGAGGAGTGAATCATATCTTTTTTTGAAAATGAAAAAAGGAAAGTGCGAAGGGGTTAAGTCCGGGTTTATTTTCCTCCCTGCGTGACAGCACCTCTCTCTTTTTCGGATGAAAGCGGGGTGCCTGGGGATAGAAATAGGCCCCGAAAACAGGTGAGAAGAGATTAAGCCGAGGGAGTATCGAGCGATGCAATCGTCCAATCATATCTCTCTCACTCTATCGCCGATATTTTCCCTTCATGTCTGAAACTTTATTTTTTTTTCGATTCGTTTCCCTCTCCAGAGCCCTCTATTTCTTTCGTACGTGTGGTGGTCGAAGGAAAGCTGCTGGAAATGAAATGTCACAGTTTTCGTTTTTTTTCCTTCTCGTCTTTCGCCCATACGTTTGGGCGCTTCCTCCGGGGATTTAGGTGACGCTCGAGCTGCTCCGAGATTTCCGGAAATTTCAATTTAATGTTTCTGAGAGAATTGATGTCGCATGCGTGGGAAAGCGAGGAAATGCGTCTTGGCTATCTATAGAAATTGCTTTGCGAATCCATTCCCTTTAATGCATGTAAACTGGATCCGAGGCTGGATTTGGAACTCAATCCCTTCACTGTGAGGTTTAAAGGAGAGGTTTACCCGCTGAGGATGAGGAGTGAGGTAACTGGTTTTTTTTTCGAAGAGTAAAAATTGTCGAGAGGAAAAATTTCTTTCAAAATTGCAGCTCAAGATTCTTTGATTGATATTCTTTCGGTGAATTAATATTTGAATGAAAGAACTTATTAGGTTTCACTTATGAACTCACTTAAACAACCTTAGAAAATTAACGAGAGTAAGGAATCGAAAATAAAAATATAATTTTTCACTGTCCAAAATTAAATTTATAATTGTAAGAATGTAAGCGATACCAGAATTTTCTTTTTTGTGGTTGTTGGAACAGATAAAAGAATGATGTTGTATTTTCTTATGTCTTAAGACAGTGGTAAAAAATAGATTAGTATATATTATATTCGAGGATAAGGATCCAAAAATATGGCTGTCATAGAATTAGGGTTTAAAAAATCAAATTTTCGGGTTTAATACTTGGTATGTATAAACAAAATATTTATAATTTGAAGATTATTGCGGTGGATATTCGGAGTAGGATATTCGAACAAAGGAATAAAGAACGGATATGTAGTTTCGTATTATATTGTTAATTGACGAAATATTTGCGATCAATCAGTGAATATTGAAAGTAAATAAAAAAGAAATTCTACTTCAGAGTTATTCTTGATTTCAACAATACTGGAATTTGAAATACCATTTATCATTAAAACCTCAGTTTTATGTAATTAACTCTAATTAACTTTAGTAATGATTAAGACTCGACCGTTTCCACTGGTACAAGACAGTAAGTAACACAGACGCCAACCTATAAAACTATAAAAACCTGAGAATAGAGGGATGAAGCACACGGCGTAAAAAGTTGGAATAGTATCACGAGATGTTTAGAAAGATGCCAAAGAAAAGTTTCGCTCTTTTGAAAACCGCAGGAGACATCATTAAGTTGACATAGGGAGCACCTATAGCATCAGTAATCAGGCGTTCTCAGGGTGTTTCAGTCTCTATGTACTGCGTCGGCCAGAATACTAATGCAGTAAGATTTATTTTCCTCTCGCTTCGTTAGCATAAATGCGCAATGCCGCACGTAAATCCTTTTGTTAGTTCTTTCCTAGCGTATGCCCGTTAACGCCGCACTAAAATGAAAACTTCCGTAATGCCATCAGCAAAGTACATTTTCCAGGAAATATTTCCTAGAACTCTGTCAATTCGTAGAACTAGGCTCCTGAGCTATGAAAAATACGCGGAATGGATTAACCGCTTCATTCCACTGATTAATAACGAGGTAGAGTTGCTTTTCTCAGAAACACTAAAGCCGATCTCCGGAAGTATTAAAAATCCTACCGTAATCGTTAAATTTATAACGTTTCTTCTTTGACTTCCCTGACCTTAAACGTGGATCGTGCGTAATTTTTTCTAATTGTTCTATTCTACGAAAATTCTGTTTCTTGAAAGATTATAACTTTAATTTAAAATATTTATTTGTTCTTGGCGTTCATAGAATTTACAGAATACATTTCTTTTTCAACCTCTGAATGAGCTCTAAAATTGGATTTTTCGTAGTAAAATATAGCTATTTTACTTTTTTGGTTTTACCCTTGAAAGTTACATTTAAACTGAAATTAATCAACTATTCTTGCGACCTACGGGATTTAGGGATATAAAACAAGCGGTCGGTCCAAAATCTCCCAGGTGAAGTAATCGTCCACCCATCCGGACTAAAATGAGCAGATAGCCGATTCATTAGTTGCGAAACCCGAAACAGTGCGTAAAAATAAGCGAAATTGCCCTTGGAGGCTTAGTCATCGGTAACCGCGAATCGCAGAAACAAATTCGCAATTCGCGAACCATTTCCCGATTGACACCGGCGGAGAGAATTTATGAGTGACGTTATACATTCGTAATCATTCGATTAGGCCAAATGTGCGGGGCCATTTGCAGAAAATAGGTGTTTGTCCTTGTGACGCGAGGACGGAAAATTGATTTCCGTCCCTCCACAATCCCAGTTAATTTTCCCAATTGGATGTGTGCGTCGAAGGGGAAAAGGAGGGGGGCCTTTCGGACCATTTGAGGCCCGAATTTGTGAACGTAATGAGGATCCCAGAGAATGATTCCGTTGGGATTGAAGTCGCGATTTAGATCTTGGCTGGATACAGTTGTTTTTTCTTTATGTTTCGTTTCGTAAAACACGAAATGGTACATGTCGCTGCTCTGGGTACTTAATAGCAGCAGCTATCACCCCATAATCCCCCAAGCTGACATATATACCACCTGTAGTACTTGGAGTAAGGGTGCGAATGTGGGGTGCGATGTAGAATAGAGGATTATAATTGTTTGAATGGCGTTATTTTCGACGTGGTGAGGCGCAATTTTGTGGGAAATGTAATGATATTTGGTGGAAGTAATTTATGAATATTTCGTGAAATTAATGAATTAAATTACTTTTTATTATAAATTAATTTTTAAAATGATATTTTTTGAAAATCCATATAAAAATGGTGACGGTATATTTTCTAGCAATATATTTAAATGGTCCATGGTTATGGTATGTGCGACATTAGCACAACTAACCATTATGTTTCATAATAGTTATATTGAGTGGAAAAATGAGGATCATCTTCTTCCTTGTTTACTTTTTATCAATGAAAAAAACAGGGTTGGATTAAGATTGATAATAGATTGAGATATAATCAGTAAATTATGTATGTATACATAAATACACACACTTTAAAAGGGGGGAAAATTATCATGGTCTCTTATTCAGGAACTTTCAGTGAAGATTTAAGAGGAAATAGAATAGAAAGACAGTGTAAAAGTGTTCATAATTTCAACTGCACTTTTTATTGTAATGAAGTTCATTTCTTCACAATAGGAGGACATATTAATGTTAAAAATATTTCGATTGAACATATTTATTCAGTGGCTTGTTTAAAATAACTCATGTTTATTGCTTCTTATTGTTTACCATCCAATTACGTTATATTTATAAAAATAAGGGACTGAGGAATCGAAAGATAGATAATGAACAATATATAATGAATGAGATATCTTCGTATTTGAAATTTTATACACGGGTGTTAATTAAAGATATAATTTTCAATATTTCTAACTTTAAGGATCCAAGCAATCAGTAAAAATACCCTCTACGTACCCTCAAATCAATTTGCCTATTTCTCAATAAATTTCCAAATTCATAAGCCAAAAAGAGCTCTTTTATTATTTTCATTTATAAAATTTAAATAGACTAAATTTTCCTTATCTTTAGGTTGGTTGATAGGAAAAATTATCAAACGAACATTTCTTTATTCCAAAATAATACGTAAATGAATCAACAATTTTCAACTCCTTTCAACCATGTAAAAGGACACAGATATAACTCAATCAATTCAAACCTATTTACTCCGACAAAATAAGGTGGCGAATACATTTTTAACTCGAATCCAACATTTGTGTCTTCCCTCGTGTCGTTTGTCATTCACGGCTGACATTAAACATTTCTCACAAAGTGCGAAATACAATTCCCTCTTTCTTTTTTTCCCTTCGCACAGAATAGAGAGCGATTCGTGGAGATATCGGAAAATCTCGGGACGAATCGATGAAAAGGGTAAAGAAAGAACTACGCCGAAGTCCCTTTGAAGGCAGTTAAAAACTCCACCTTTATTGACAACGATTTTGATTAAGGGCTGAGTCAGTCCTAAGGGAGATGACGCAAGGATCGTGCGTGAGTGACGCACCTGCCGTGGGGAAAAGGAGAATTAACGGGAATAGCTAAAGATCGCAGGATAGGATGGGTCGGAAACAAGAAAAATGTCTTCTTTGGGGTGCGAGTTGCAGGATATAAGTTATGGTTTCAAGAGGTTGTTTTGGGAACGTTTCATATAGCGCCGTCCGAATCTGGATTCAGATCGAGTTCTCGTAAACGAACTTCAAAACCTTCTTTCCTCCTCCACAAGCGATTTCCTTTAACGACCAACTCCTACGCTCCTTCATTTCTCTTCCTTCTACAGTTCGCTCACGAAATGCAGTGGTCGGCGTGCGAGGGTCGGTTCCCGTGGGTCTCCGAGAATGAAAATGTTTTCCTTTTACATCCCTTTCGAGTTAATGTTTCTTTCTCGAGTGTACAGAATATGATCATGGCTGCAATTTGATGACGTGATACTTTGATCAAGGATTTTGAAACTCCTCGAGGAATATCTTTAGGTTGTTACTTGAGATGATATAAAGAAAAAGGTCTGTTATTCTACTCTAGTGACTATAATATTATGTATCCCATACTTTTCAAAATTCGAGATATTTCAAAAGGAGGCTTACGATTTTTCTCAACTCATTCTTATCTTATTTATGCTTCTTTATAAATATTCTTCAAAAAGTCTTTGGTAAAGGTGTTCATGAAATAATTTCTTTCGTAGAAAATAATATATGTATGTATAGGAACTATTCCTAAACCTAAACTGAATTTATACCGTCTAATTTTTTGTGAAAGGAAGGACCTGAACTAGTTGTGAATATTTTGCGTCACAATTATTATGGTCTTGTTTTAAATACAAACCAGTTCAAATTATTTTCAGTCCATCTTTGTAAAATATTTCGTGCGAATAATGTTATAGTACAGTACATCTAATAGATTTATATAATACATTTAGAGGAGTAGATTTTAATTACATTAAAAGGTTTTTAGTTCTATTAGATCTTTATGTGCTTACGTATGTACTTACGTATTTCCATTTCACGATGATTCACGTATAATTTAATGAATTTAAAAAAATCCAAAATATTTCGTTTCATTTACTTGTTGTATTGCAATGTAAATCACTGGCCTTCATTTTGATAGAGAGAAATGGAGAGGACGAGCTGTATATTTCCTTAATCGAATAACACGATTAAACTTTTCCAATATTCATTCGATGATTTAATTAATAAATAGTCAATCTTTGCCTGAATCATCTGTATAACTTCACCGTCATCTCCGATAACCTCTCTATCTTGCTCGGAAGATGAATATTCATGGTCCTTTAATAAATGGTTATGGTCTCCTGATATTGAAATTCGAGACGGGGTTGTCGCTAGCGTCATCTTGATGCGACCCTTGCAAATCAATGTAAATGACCTCCTCGTTCGGTATATTTTCTCATCTATTCCAGTCTATTTTTAGGTAGGAAAGCAGACACCCCTATTCGTACTTCGAATACGTGACAGCGCAATCATTCTTTCTGCTCTTTTCCCATATTTTCCCGTACTTCCCTCCCGTCTCTCCGATTTACAATTCTCAAAAATCTCTTAATTAATTCATTCCTTATGATAATATTACTCGAATAAAGAAGAATTTCCGCTGGCGGGTCTTCTCTGGGATTGCCTTTTTATGCTCCTCTGAAATAAATTAAAATATGTGTTCGTTTTGGATTTAATTAGTCGAAAAGAAAGGATTTAATTACATTAGACGGAATTCATGAAAGCGATCAATGATCATTTCTTATTCCTTTCCAAAAACAATGAATGCATTCAAATGCAACTCGAAAATACTGATTCCCAGGATCTTAAAAATATTTAAATGAACGAATGAATGTTTTTCACTCCGTATCTAAAAAACTTTAAGAGTCTAAATATTTCTATTGTGTCGTCTACTTCCTTATACATTTTCTCACTTTTCATCTGCCAACTAATTGTGAATAAGCGAATATCATTCTCGTGCATGGACTCTGATCTAACTAAGCACTACGAGAAAATTTTTTTCGTACGTTTGTGATAATAATACTGATCATAAGGGACGAATAATATCTTTTTCAATGTCAGTATTTTTAATATATTTCGCCTTATTTTTTTTAAATATTTAATATATACAAGGATTTCATTCGTGATTTTTATTTTGAGAGTTATGCTGTAGATGTATTATCAGGATCGACTATTTTTACTAGAAATTAGCGTACTTAAATTTATTTACTAAAATTTCGTACATTACTGTATCTCACTAAGATTTCCCTATCAATGGGTGCTTATGAGGGCTATGTTAAATAATAAGCGAAAGATGGATCTAAAATAATTAATATAAGAATTCAAGGAAAGGTAATAGATGAACTTGCCTTCTTGAAAGATGAAACGGAAATTATTATTTTCACTGAGAAAGATTACAATTTATTAAATTAATTGAGCTTGATGCGCATGCTACTCTTCACTTCATTCATATTATAGAAAATTACGTAAAATATCATAACACGGCAATGATAATTCATCGATAGACTTAGTTTATTTAAGAAGCACTTAAAATATAATGATTAACAAGTAAATGAAAGAGTGGAAGAATAGACAGATATTTCATGGAGGATTTAGAAAAAAAAAATAAAATTCTTTCTGTAATCTTGTTCTATTTAAGTTTGCAGAGATGTATAATATATAGAAAACAAATATTCCGTGGTATTTCTCCGAAAGATGAATTATAGAGGATACAATTTTGATAATTCGTCCATGAAGGAACAGCTCTCAAGTTTATTACGTATACATATATTTTCGTTCGGAGAAGCCGTATAAAATCATATCTTTCATAATGGTATGTCATCAAGCTAATAAAGTTTGGTGGAAATCTGAATACGTGAGTTCTAATGGAACTGATTATACTTTCATGAAATGCTGTCTTTCGTGAGACAAACGAGTAAAATGGCGTGGGTGAAATTTCCTCGAATGAAAGCGTTCTTGAATTACTGATGTCTTTCTTGAGGCAGAACATTTGAGAGATTTCCAGATGTACACAAATTGAAATACATGCATTGTTTCGAGATAATCGTTGGGTGCGGATGGTGGAATACAAAGACATGTCTTTAAATTGATCGCTTTGAAATGCCTTTTGTGACGAAATGAACTTGATGGTAGGTAATTCAAAGTTGTAAATCTGCTTTACTCAAGGGTTTCCTATCTAATGAGTTATAAATAAGTATGAATGGCAGCTAACCTTGAAGTTGAGGGTTTAAAGCAGTTCCCAAGAATAAGGAGATTATTGATTATTTAAAATGATAAACACTGCATCGTTCTTTAGAGAAATTACTCTAGTTTTGTATTGTACACGTATTTGCAACACGTACCTCTTTCACAAACCGCTTATGAGAAGAAATAAAGGACTATGAAAGAGCTTTAATTGGCACGGTTAATGTAACTTTTTTGAAGATATAGGTGTTTTCATTTTAGTGGTATATTTGTTACTAGAGATCTTGCAGTCTTCTATTCGACTTTATTTCCAAATGTGACAGTACAGCAATATTTGCGCCGGTATACCAGTTATATTTATGCCGGTAGTTCTCAGAAATTATAAAAATGGTTATGACACACCTGTTGGTAAGCGCTGATTTCGCAAAAAAATCAACTGTTTCGTGTACAACTACTAGGTTTTCGTCGACATTTTCAGGTTCTTTTGTCATTCGATTGATAATGACAGTGATCTATGCGTTGCTACAGAACAGTCGATTGAATATTATTTGGTAATCCTCATTCGGTGAGATAGGTTGAAGTTTTTTTAGGATTTTTTCCTCCACATTAACATTGTTCTACGCAAACTGGACTAAAATCGAGCGCTCGAGTGCAATCGATGAGCTGCGGCGCGAGAATAGGATAAAAGCCGTCCTAAGGCAGATTGAGTGTGGGAAAAAATCGCGATTCATCAATTTTCCATGTTTTCCGAATTACGTCTTTTCTCGGATCGATTGCTCTCAGTTTAGCCGAGTTTCCGTCGTTTCTAATTTCAATGCTGTCGTTTCATTCAAAATCACGAGTCGATTATGGAATAGAGGCATATCTACAGAACATAATTGCATCTAATGATGTAATAATTCATTGGTCTCTTAAAATTACCAAAGTTATGAATACCGACGGAAATACTCAGTTCGAAGGTTTCGGATTGATTCTCTACGAACACGTTTTCTGTTATCTTTGGTTTTCTTGAAATGAATATCAATTATGTTTACTAGTTTAGCTCGTTCAGTTAAGTGTCGAAAGTATTATTTTAATAATGATAATAATGAAATGCCTTTTATAAAGGCGGAATTTAATTTTTATTTACCCCAATGGACGAACACAAATACATCCCATCCCAGATCAGAAAATTTTCCGATCCGCCAGGACTCGAACCTGAGACCTCGAGACTCAGAGCGCTGAGCACTGAGTGCACTACGTGGACACCGAGGCAGGCATTTTATTTTTATGAGTCATTCTAGGTGGTTTGGAATTCTAATTTCTCTGATTAAGTTTGATCATTACATTTTAATCTGGAGGAATTATTTAGTGTATTCCACCTGCTATTATCTTTTGTTAGAATCGGCGACTCATTAATTTGCTTGTTTGCCTTGTAATTGCTGAGGTACAGTTTAGGTGATGATGTGTATGTAAAAATTATTATGCGATTTAGTTTGCTATAATTTATATCATACTTTAGATATTTATCGTCGTGAAAAGAGCGGAATAAAACAAAATCTATTTATGTATATTGCTATAGTTTGTATGTAATTATATAATCATCTTTAATTTGTTAAAAGAATTAATTTTTTTCTACTTCTTTCATGTGTAATCGCTAACTACTAATTTTATTAGCATATTGGACGATAATTTTTCTTATATTAGTATCTTATTTAAAACCAAAAAATACGTTGTATTTTTTGAATAAAGGTTTTCGATGCACTTCTTTCATTTCCAAATAGGGTAATTCCTTCAAAACTACAATGGAGGAAATGATATTGTTATTAAACGATGTAAGATATTGTTTCCAGGGTAAGGATGTCACAATCACACTAAGAATAGCGTTCTATTCACAAAAATACAGTAGAATATCTTCATATTAATTTTCTTAATTGTAATGTATTTCTTAAAAACTTTTGTTTTGTTCTGACAGGTCCAAGGGGAATTGTGGAATATAAATATCTGAGAAAATTACTGAAAAAAGGTAAGAGTGCGATTCCTTTAATTTCCACTAAATTGTCTTATTCGTACTTTGAAATTTTTAAAATTCAATTTACTTTTATAAATTTCGTTGAAATTAACAATATTCTATAGTATAAAAATAATGTCAGGATGAAGAATTTTTTCAACTCTATTATTCTTGCAAAAATCATCCTTATCATAACACACGATTATCAAGCATTTAATCATCCTCATACGGAAATTTTCTTCATGAAACCCCGTAAAGTTTTTAAGTACAGTCGTATGGAGATAACGAATCACAATATTGCAATTAAATTCCTCGTATTGGTTAACATATTTGTTGCTTGTGTACCAAAATATTTCCCATCGTCACCGCCATGAAAATGCCCATAATTACTCCACTGCTTCGGTGATTACGAATGCATTTTTTATCAAAGCGAGATGAATTGGAGAGCCCTCTCGAGAATTATAAGCTTCAGTGAGCGGTAATAAACAAAGTTAACGAGCAAAGTCCGAAGTTGAAGTGCTGAAGAAGGGAACAGGTTGAAAGCCCCTCCTGAGCTAGACAGGTCAAGAAATCCTCTAAACCTTAGGAGAATTTCTCGGAAGAATGGATTTATGAAAGCGGATGCAAGGAGGCGAAATAGAGGAAAGATAAGATAAGATGGATATAAAGGCTGGAAGGAATAAATCGTGTCGAACTCACCCGTTAGAAGATCGTATTGTAAGAAGAGATTGCTTAAAGACCTAGTGGATTTACTATATAGAATGCTAACGATTTTAGGGTTGTTAAAATATAAAAATACAATAGAATCATGTTTCATTACTGTTAAGCGATGCATTATTATTTTATTACTATTCTCGATTTTTTAAAATGCTAAATGTTTTATTTTCCAACATTTACGTTAATTGAGTCAGTCATCTTCAGTTATGGTTTTATGCTAAGTAATAAGTTCTCAAAGGTTATACAATGTCCTTATTAAACAGAAATATAGCAGCAATATCACTTTTTTATGTTGCCAATTTTAAGGTCTATAGATGATGTTAGGAAAAGGGCTTTCGTAATACTACATAAATGTAAATGTATAGCAAATAAATTGCTTGATTCGAGCGATGAATCCAAAAATATATTATGAAAAAGATGATGGAATTATTTAAACTCACGTCCGTAAATCTTAAGAAACTCGCGTTGATGAATCTATTCAGCATTTATATCGCTCCTTCAGCTGCAGGATTCGGACCTCCGCGTGGGAAGCACACGGACGTAGAATGTAAATCGCAAGGACTAGAATAGAAGGGAATGATTTCGGGAAGGGAACTGCGTAGAGAGAACGGTATCGAAGCAGAGGGCGAATATCAGGAAAAAGAACAGAGAGTGCAAAAAAGCTATAGTAAAAGTTATACGAGCCTAGAAACAAAATCGTATTTTTCGGTAAAATACGTCCAGGTCTCCCTTTCTGCGCCCACGCATTCCACCTCCATTAAAATCCTTTGAAATCCACGGACGTCGAAATCTACGGCCATTATAAACGACCAGAGTAATACACCCAAACGTCCTAGGGCTCCGTATTTTTCGTGCACGGAAACGTTTCGATGGACTCCATTGTTTGTTAACGACCCCGCATCTGTTGCGAGAAAAGAAATACGCATTACGTAGTGGAAACCTCTGCAGCCATCGCTTGCGCCAAAAGTTGAGGAGGAAGCCATCGGCGTTGCGGAGTAAAAGGTAGGATCCACACACATTTCCCTTCTCTAAACGTACGTTTTAAAAATCCGAATTTACTGCTCTTATTTAGCTCTTTACTCGGTTGCCCTTTTGCGCCGCGCTTATAAATAGCGCTAATAAGGGAGACGATAATTAGGGTAATGAAAAAAAAAGACGAGCGACGGGCGCAAACACGCGGGAAAATTATGGCCGCTAAATTCGAGAGAAAATATTTTTCCGCGGATTTGATATTTCGAGATAGCGTGACTGTTTCGCTTCCGAGGTAAGGCGTGATTACGCTCGAGGATAATGGATCAAAGGGATCACGAAAGTGAAGCTAAAGGAGGCATTGAACTCCTTGGACGATGCGTTTAAAGGAACTTCCTTTGGTGTAATTGCGCGACAGAAGAGAGCTGCTTTGGGATTCCGGTGATTATACTGATTCCACGTTGAGCATTTACTGTTCGCAAAGAGGTTGTGCGGTAACCTTTTTGAGGTAAGATCGGACACGGCAGAATGATGTTGAGAATTTATTGTCGATGATGCTAGTAGAAGGTCTGTATATTTTGTGGGTTCTGCATGTTAGTCCTCTATGGAATTTACATTTACTGTACAATAGTTAGTAAAGAAGATATAGCGTGCTAGAGTGTGAACTAGATCGAGCGCCATATTCTTATATTTATCTATATATTACAAGTTATTATTATTTATCTATGCATTACTAGTGGTAAATTATGAAATCATATTATCAATATCAGGACGTAATAAGAGACTATTATCAGTAGCTTAAATAAGACTATAATTCATAAATTCTTGGTTTTCATCATTAAATCCTCTAATTATGTCCATTAATTCCAATTTAAATTTGAAATTTTATGGAATTTATCTTTTATTGGGTTCAATATATTAGTCTTCCAAGGAAATTATAAATATTAGTAACCTTAAAATCTCAGCAAAAACCTTTTTATTCTACTTATAAAACACAGAAAAAATATTGTAAGTATAATTGCCAATGATGCATGTGGGAACGTAGTAAATTGCCATGTACGCAAGTCAACAATTTAGAGAGGATCAATTACGTGGGAACTGTCATATGTTTGTCTCTCGTAAAATAGCAGTGGAGAAGAAACGAAATTCATTTACGTCCTTAATTACTCGGGGATTCCGGACATCCGAGTGGGTGTTGCGTTTATATTTAGCTAATGCAGTCCCTGGTTCGAATCCCAAATAGGAATCAGTGCGCACTAAGTAGTTCCAACCCTTTTAAAATAACTGTATGTAACCTACCCATTTCAGCCAGTAAATGGAAATAGCGATTTTAAATAAACAGCGACATTCGGTGGGATTAAATTTTCAACCGGAATGCTCAACCGTAAAGCGTTCACTAAAAAGCGTTTGCCATTTCTCGGAGTTTCCGAAAGGGTTCATTTAAAGGATTCCCCGAACCCTTTTAACATGCATTTAAACTTCGGGTCAATAGCTCTTCTGCGTCGACATTGATTCATTATTTAAAAGATGACCTACTCTCTCTCCACCGCATTTATGATCGCCGATGTGTAATGGCCGTTTTGAACACTTCCCAGAATTCATCTCGCAGATAAAAGAAGTAATAACTCTGTTACTTTTTTCGCTCAGGTGTTCATGCGGGGAGGTAAAGATTTAAAAAGCTTCACAATGGCAAACCCACTGGATTATCCCCTCGCCTCCTTCGCGAAAAAGGAAATCGGACACTTTGCTTTACCCGCGGGAGTTCCATATTGCGTATTGCGCCCGCGCGATACGTACGTTAGTTTCGGAATTTTCCGCGTCCACCGCTGTGTCGGGGCGAGCGCGATTCGGAACACGTACTTGGAGGAGCTAAAAATAGATCGGGACCTCTCTCTCTCGCTCCCTCCCCTTCTTTCCCTTTCTACCGCCTTCCCTCCCTCGCCTCCCTCCTTTAAGCCCATCCTTCGGACGCTTTTCCCACACGATCTCTCTTCCTTAGCCGATGCAATTCGCGATTGTCTTCTTTCCGGCCGATTTCTCCCTCTTATTAACCCCGCGTGATTAATATCCTCTCCTTTGTATCGCTTCCTCCCGCTAATATACCTGCCTCGATTCATCCGTTAGCGTCCGAAGACATCCATCTCGGCAGTGCGTCTTTGTTAGTCCGTTTCTTTTCCATTAAGAGCTTCTCTTACGCGCTCTGCTTAATTCGCCGAAGAGCAATTGTTTGTTGTTTTCCTCCTTTATTTCACTCGTCTTTTCTCGTTTGTTTTTCGCGTAGAGACAGTATTAGAGTGTTTTAAATCTTAGAAAGTATAAAATCCGATCGTGATTTCATTTTTGTCTTTCATTATACTTGTTTAAACTCTACTATTTTAGAGAATTAAAAACAAGAAGAAAATTGTGAGACTAGTGTCTGTATTATATTTAGCTATTTGTAAGGGCGAATCTGTTTTCGTATTTAGTTGAATTATCTCGCTCGAGAAAGTCATTTAAATGTATCATTTAGGCAGTTTATTAATATTTTGGAGAGTTTATCGTCTCGATGTATAAAATTAACCCCAAGAAAAATTTTTTTTTAAATGGAGTTAAATATATGTTCAGGTTCATTCTTCCATAAATATTTAACGGAATTGTTTTAGGGGGATAGTTCATTTTGTATGTATAATATGTACGGAACATAAATTCTAAGTTTTAGGACAACATTACTGACTCAATGTACAGGTAAATATATGGAACAATAAATGAAGATTTCGAGTAACGCGTTCTATTAATACATTATGATTAACTTCCAGTCCGTTAGTTTGTAGTGTGTATTACCTAGCTTTGGATCAAAATATTTGAGAAACGAAGAGACAGTATTTTAGATCAGCTATGCTACACGCCTTTTACTTTGAAAGGAAAGCAAATGCAAAAATTATCTATGATGAACACTATAATGGACAGAGCTCCACCAATATAGAAAGAATATAAAACATCATTTATAACGTTATTTATATGATGTACTATTATTAACACATTACAATAAATTATATTTTTCATCGGGAAGTTAGACTTTAATATCTCAAAGGTATCGCCTTTTGTAAAAAGTTAATGTTTATATTTACATTCGGAGATATTTCCCAATCATGACCTTTATCAGAATTATCAGAATTGTTAAACCAATGATCATTCTATCGAGGTACATTTTTTATATTTATTTTTCTGATATGAGATTTTTTCTCAGATATATAATCAAGAAAGAAACAGTTTTTACACGTGTAAAAACAATTGGTAAATTGCCAGCTAGCTATCTATCGACGCGGTATTAATTTTGCGTCATCTCACAATTATTTATCTCGCGCAAACACGGAATAAATCTTCGTTAGCCGAAGTTCATCACCCCCGTGTATCGCTGCAGAGATAAATTTCTTTCCCAAATTCGGGATTTTTTATATTTGGCTGATATATTTCAATGATATCCCTCCATTTCATCGATTGCACTGATAATTCGCTGGAGGCAGCTGGAAAAATACGTCAGTTTCGGATTAAAATCAAATTCGGATATTCCCATTTTCCTTCTCGTTGTTCCGCACTTGATGTCATGCGCACGTGAGTGTTTTCGTTCAGTGTTTATTTAGTAGAAAGCCGTTTCGAATAAATATACATCCTCTGAAAGTAAAAGAGTAACATTCTCTTCGCCGCATTCCGGAGTTTTTTCCATCTAATTTTTTCATAAATCTATGAAAACAGTCGAAATTCATGTGAAATTCTGTTTTACAGAGGAATGACTTCCTTTCTTTTTTTAATAGGTGCTCATTACTCAAGTAAAAAGTGCGTAATTATATTACCGAATTGGAAACTTAAAGAATTTTGCTAAGGGGAAGATAGCCGTGATTTCCCCCACAATTAGCGGACATGTATAGCGATGAATTTTAGAATCCAAAGTATATACTGATTTTATGTATATTTTTACAGTTGTAGAATAAATGATCTATGTTCGTTTACACCTATCTTTGCTCTTCAAGAAAAGGACATAAAAATCTAATCCATTTTGAACAAGTATTCTTTTTTTATTTTAAGATAGATTTCGAGAATAGTCATGTTTTGAGTAGATCTAAAAGAAACATATATAATATATACCCTGCTGATGTAAAACCAACCTAATATTGTTACCAATTGCACATTTTCAGGGAATAGTTTCTAATTTAATTACTTTCATGATCTTAGGTTGTAATAAAATGATTTACCAATGTTTTGCTTCAGAAACCTCTCTTCTTAATTAATTTTCTATTTTCTTATGTTGCAACTACTAATTTCACCCGATGTTGTATTTTGTCTATTATCATCTCTCGTGTCTCCTATTTCCATCTCATTGGATTGTTTGCTCAATAAAAATTCGATACTAGCCTTACCAAGTTTTTACTTATCCCAAATTTAATTTGTCGATCATAAAAATACCATAGTTTCTATCCATCTAATTTTACTCCTTCATTCTATTTTACCATATCTATATCATCCCCATATTCTGTGCAACTTAACTAGACTAAGTTCCACTTTATTTCGGATTTGTAAAATAGAGAAAGTCCTCTTTCTATCATTTTCATACTCTATTATCTTTTTCTAAAATGTAATATTTCTTGTTTTTATTCTTTTCATCACTTTGGGAAGTGTTTCAATTTAATAATATAAGTAATGCATGAATGAATCTTAAGGTTAAGTAGCATCTATTCGTGCATGAAGTAATGTTTCAATATTGTTTAATGTTTAAAAATTGTTATTTTTAAATAACTCTAAGTCATGTAAACTCTTTATTTAAATTATATGTGGTATGAATACAATTTTCATCAGGCTAATTTAGCATTTCGTAGGGAATACAGGCAAATTATGACCTATTTGGTACAATCCTTATGAATCCATTCTGAAGGTTTGGAAGGAGAGACTTCTCAGTAAAGCACAGTCTTTAGTTTAGAGTTTTTTTTGTCAATCGAAAACTAGTAATAGTGGTGACCATTGAATCGAATGTAAGAAAATGATAAGAACACTGAAAAGGGTTCAAAGATTAAAAGAGAAATAAAAATAAAGAATTATTCACATTGAAAATTATCCTTCATTGAGATGAAATAAAACATAGAAACTACTAAAAGCTGGAAGTTAACTTCTTAATGCGAAGAGTATATGACTTGAGGAAAGGAAAAGAACAAAGGGAATTATTCTATTGAAATAAAAAAACATTGGATTATTTCTCATGGTTAGAATTGTCATAAATCATATTCGATGAACATTTATAAGATAAAACCCATAAATAATAAGCACTGAGTAAAGCTTAATATTACTGCAGACCGCTTTATGATTTTGGTCCAGATGTTGGCGTGTGAACAAGCCTCCCAGCTGAAATATCGACCTGAAACTTAAAGGGGATACAAATGATACTCGAAAAAACGATTGGGCCGAATTTATGCGACCTATTTCTTTATTTTCTTCGAACACTCGGTGATGTTAATGGAAGTGCCTGCCTTCCATTATACTCGTTTATGAATAAAAATTCATTCAAACGGCGGAATATATAAATAATTCAAGCTAAACGACAGCGGCTGGATTGCCAAATCATGAGGTCGTTTTCGCATATAAGATAATGGATTTATTTGTATCCAGTTCATTAAAGGATCGAATTCAAAATAAATCTTATAATATACTGATTAGTTTCGTATTATAATTCGATAAATCCCATTCTAGCATCAGGTTTTCACGCGGTACACACCTTGAGTTTCTAACCATGATAGGATTCATTTGACAATTACAACAAGTATCGCATTGTTTTCGCAACCTTACATTAAATTTGATGGAATTTACTTTCAATTATTCCAACCACTATGAATTAAAATGTTGCAGGTTGTTTATAAATAGATATATTAATTTATGTTGCATTTATTAAAGTCTTGTTCTTCACGGAATTTATAAAAATGTTAAATTATATTCCTTTTCGTAAATGATACCAAAAGTTGTCTTAGGACGAAATTATAATTTGTCAGTATTATTAACAATTAATGTAATCTATCCATTAGAAATTTATTTGTTATTAATTACGATTTACGAATGATTATTTAACCATTCAACTAGAAAATTGTTGCCTATAGATAAAGGAAATTGAGACTGTATGTAAGCGGAGCATCTGTAAATGACTTGCATAGGAAAGGAACATATTCATTGATGAGAACGATGCGAATATCATGTGCCGATTTCCTATGATTGAATCGCATCTCTCTTATCGAATGGGCGATCGCGCTTCAGATCAATGAATTTGGCGGCGAATCGAAGCTTCCACCGCTAATTTGGCAATCCGCTTCTAAAATCTCGATATCTCCCATTTTTAGATACTTCCCGAGCCACCGCAACGCCTTCGCACCAATTACGGCATTGATTTGCAGCTGAACATTGAATACCAATATGCGCATTACGTCAGCCACATTTCAGTGCTCGCAATTGCTCGTGAATTCGAAATGGACGACTGCGGTATCTTCATTTTGCTGCTCCGTTAGGCGCTTTACATTTCGAACATGAGGCGCAGGAGAAAAGGGAGGTATTGACAGGAAAAACGACGTTTATCCGGAAAATTCTTTCCTCTCCACCGCCTTCTAATCCCCGTTCATTTCCCATCTCCATTTTTCCTGCTTCTCGTTTTCCAGGAACGCTTCGTTTTCACGAAACACATCCTCTTCCTTCGACAAAAATATCGCGTTATTTATCCGAATTGTTATACTTGTATTAATAAACGAGTTAATTTGGTAGTGAGCGAGATGTTCTATTTCAGTACCACTCAGTCGTCAGGAGAATAAGATTTGGGTTTGCCGTGGATAAGCTGATTTACACTAACCACTATCTTGGAGGTGGTTTATGCTGTCTTCATATAAATCTTGATTTAAGATGAATGCCCTATTAGTAAAATGAGAGCTTAAACTTTATGTATTATTATGATAATTAAATCAGAAGATTGTGTTAATTACAGGGCTATGAATACCACAATATAAACTCTATATAGACACTAAATCTTTTTTTACGTTAGATAAATAAATAGCTGAAGTTCAAAGAGGCAGTAATTACATATATTTAAGGGAAATAAAGGTTTTATTAGATGTTTATGTAGTCTCCCCGCCGAAAAATGCAATTTATTTTATCGTAATAGTTTCTTTAGCTCTTAACTAAGAGTCGATAGTATGGTATGCGTACGTTTAGGTTGTAAATTAAACATCAGAAGGTTCAATGGAAGTAAAATCTCATAAAAAGCGCATACGCTCTCATTATAGAGTAAAAGTAATACGCTCAAACGAATTCTTTCTTTATTAAATCTCATAGGCACACGTAAAATTTCCTCTTTTCATCGAGGAGGGAAGCGAACGTAAAAAGCTGTTCATCCTCGCGTGTAATTAATTCTACTCCTTCGTTGTGTTACTTCAATTCATCCTCGCATTACCCTTCCTCGAACCCATTCACACCATCCTCTCTTCATTTGCATCGTGCTTTCTTCTTCCCGCGTCACTCATCCTTTACCCCTCTCGCTTCACCCACCTGCCACACAGGCGACAACGCCATGCCGCAACGCCTACGCTTATCCCCTTTTGTGTGACCTCCCCTCCGTTCGCTACCTCAAGAACCCTCCCAAGTAACGTCTCCCTCCGATGTACTTTATTCCGGAGCCGCGATTACGTCCCTTTCACGGCCCTCTTGCACCAACTCTTCTCAATTCATCCCACCTTCTCGTAACATTGTTTCGCCGAGTTGGGCCAAAGATGGTCTTTGGATTGGAGGCAGTGACGTCAGGGGAAAATATCTTAAGACGTGTCACCGAGAGATGAGGGTCGCTATCCCCGCTTTGTAGCCGAGGTGTCGGAGATCCTTCCCAATGAGAGAGGAAAAAATCAATCCTTCTCTCATCTGCTCTTCCAAGATTCTATTTTTTTCAAATCGATTTTTTTTGTTTCTAATTGGTTTTTTGGAATTGATTTGTTCGCTTCAAATAGGGAAACGGTTTTCCGCTGCCGTACGATGATTTGTCGGTTCGCGCGTCGGCCTCACCGAGTTATGGCGCGGTGTCGCTGCGGAGGCCGCGGTTCCCCGGAGTCCGAAACTAATAGTCCGAGAGACGATGATATCGCGCTCCCAAAATATCTCTCGGAGGGAAATGGATGGCCGTGGAGATATAAATAGTTCGGGATGCACACTTTAAGGAAATTGTGTTAACGAGGAGAGATAAAGATCGCGGGGTAAAATGGGGCGACGCGGGGATATCTTGATGGAACAGTTTCTGCCCGTGGGGAAAAAGGGTCCGGAAATTTTTATGCAGCAGACTGCGTTCATGAATAAATGGAAGTTCCGCGAATGTCCGATTATAGGATCGTTGGTCGGACGGGTTACGTTCAGATAACGCCTTTGAGACTAAATATGGAGTGCCAGGGACTCAATGGCGTATTTTTTAAGTTTAAGCTTTTATTTAACTCTCGCTTTATTTATACGGTTTAAAGCTGTATAAAGAGAGATTTTTTTATGGCGAGAAAGCTAGAAAATTATTAACGTTTATGATTATTTGGCTTGATTAAAAAAACTTTAAACCTTGGTTTGTTACGTAAATTTTATTTACTCTTAATATTTTAAATCCTTATTTTACCCTTTAAAGGTTATTTAAATATTCTATTTGAATATATAGCAATTTCGTTTACTTCTGAATTTTGAAATTGGTGTAAATTATACATGTAATTTATTATACGTACTTTTTACCATAAACATGATTCTATACATTCCTTTTATACATTAGATTTTCCTTTGTCTTTGACCTTATCTTTATTTCTCTAACTAAATTGTCTAATGGTTGATAACTGATATTAGGTATACTAGGTATATTTATGTGTAAATTAATAAAATTTATTTATATTAATAGTATTTATTTATACAAAGATTAATAAGAACAGAATTTGAATTTAAAAGAATCCGTTCATTCAGTGATCTAATGATTTTATCCTCTCATCGCATAGGTCGTTTGAATTCACTATTTTTTATTCTGTTATTCTTTACCACTATATTCTCAGCAGAAAAGATATTTCACTAATGTGGATAAATATTTTATTATTTCATGATCAATTACTTTATTAATCATAGCATAAAAATAGTTTAATTAATACTGATACATTAGAGCTTGCAATAATACTATTTTTCTTTTGAATGCATTTTAATAATGGGTTTAGTAAAATAGAATCATAATAATTATGGTAACGTTCCTCTAGTTTCATGAAAAAAATAAGGCGTAATTATAGTGTACTTTTTCTGGCTATTTTGTTACGGAATTTACATCCATGAAATTTATGAAGATTCACATTTCCTATATCTTTCATTCTGCAAATTTCATATTTTACAATATAACTTTACTTGAAGGATGCAAGATCCAATTTTAGTTGTCTGGATTCCTTAGTTTTTCAGGGAAATTGATATCATCTGCAACAATTCCAAATTATTTATTAACCTGAATTATTATAGACTTATTTGTATTCTCGGGTAATATTTCAAGCCCTCTTTATGAAATATAGTTTGATCTTTAAGCGATTCGCGAATTAAACGTATAAATAAGCTAAATAACCACACACAAAGCAACGGAATTGGAAAATTGAGGTTTATAGCCATATTAAGTTACTTTAGAGAAGGCAAATTAATTCCTTAAAATATTAAGTTTATCTCTTTATGAGTATATTATTGATTAAAGATATTGATTTTTATAGTTAATTCATATCTCTTTAGATTTTAATTCAATCTCATTCGAAAAAACCAAGTTTACATTTGTTCAATACCAGATACTATCCTGATGATTATGCAACATGTGTGACAGTTACGTACATTGGGTTGCCTATAACGCATAAATTCAAACCGAAGTAAAGCAAGCAAGTTGAATATTGCAAAATAGCCCTTTCTCCAATCAAGGTCGTGCATAATCTTTGGTTTGGTACTTATTTATTAGACCAGGGTTATTGGATACATTCTTCAAAATTGCTCTTTACTACACCTATGAAGATTAAGTTTGTCTGGTGAAGAATATAGAAGGCAACAAACAAAGATACAATTAGAATTAAATTATTCCCCGTATAGTTTAATTTAATTTTTTTTTGCGGAGAAAATTTTGAAGAAAATATAAGCAAGCGAAAGTTGTTTTTTTGAGAAAGTATGAAAATTCCTCATAAAACGGTATTTCGAGCAACATGTTTCATAAACATCTCAGCCTTCCCACGACTCTACCTCATATTTTCATGCAGCAGATTGACTCTGGCTAAGCTTTCATTTTTTTATATCATAACAGTTAAATTTTTATATCAGATTCGGAAAAAGTTCACAATATGAATAATTTCTATCTTTCCAATTTAATGCTCACTATTTTTAAATATTCATCTATGTAGATCAGAACGTTATTGTGATTAAAAGTGAGTGAAGGTTAACATTGTGATCACCATATGTGGCTTCTTTTATTATCCTATAATGTTTCAAAGCTCTTGCTTTATGTAGTAATTTGGCTGGTAATGAGATTCATCAGATAATAATCTGCGTACAGCCAAGTTCCAGATCACAATGAATGCTTAACACTGCCTCTATTAGCAAGTGAGAGTCGTCAAGGCAAAAGACGGTCATCAATCTATCCATCGGCCATTGTGTGGCGATCTCTCTTCGGTTAATGATTACCTTGTGCTCTCCATTCATCTTCATAATTAGAGTATCCTTTGGTAACGTGAAAGGCTGAGTGAGGCTGGGACCCAGGATTAGGACGAGTATGATCGCATTCGGACAATGAACTTCGTAACCTGTAGTCAGCGAGATTCGAGCCCTTTTCTAGTTAACTAAATCCCGATGAAGTCTATTACATGGCAGTGCGTCAATTCAAATGAGATTTGCGACCAAATCACTCACAAAAAAGTTCTTCATTCACTAAATTAGCGAGATATCAAAGACTGCAAATCATTCATTTAGGTTGAATATGCTCTTGATTTGTTCTATGTAATTATTGGATTAGTTATAGTTGAAAATCCTGCTAATATCTTCAATCAAATTGAATCAATATAAATATACTAAATCAGCAATAAAAGTTTTCTATATATATAATATAATGGTAATGATATTAGTTTTAGCGTTAATTTTGTGTATTATTGTGATGTTTTGAACGAAATTTTATCATTACTTGTATATGTATTTAAAATTATTGTCATATGTTATCGAAGTAGATCGCTTTAGATTTAAGTTGTAGATTTATGTCCTGTTAAATTTTGGAAATTCAAATTTTATAAAGTACTTTAGTAGCCGTCAATGCTTATAACTTAATCTGAATCATAGTAAGGTCTAAGTAATCAAATGAAAACGATTTAAGTAAAGTATTTTTATTATGGTTTATATGCTATATATTATTAATACAGAACAGCAGTGTAAAAGGCAGGATATTGCAGTTCTATTTTGATGATTAAAAATCATTCCTCTCATAATAGTAATTCAAAGTTACTTCCAGGTATTGATTTAAGACAATGTATATTTGATAAAGCCGCTAGTATAGTATAAATATTTCACTAAAGATGTTTCCTTTTAAATATAAATTTTTATGAATCGAGGGTAATTTTAAACTTGGCAACAAATTTATTATTTGAATATATGAATTTTGCTATGTAAAATAAAAGTAAATAACACGATCTCCTGCGAGCATTTAAATTGAAGAGAATTCGTAGACACTTGAGGGAGGTAGATACCTCATGAGATATGGATAAGGGAAGGGGAAGATGGTGATAAATAACTAAAGAAAGGAGAAGAATTAAGAGAGTTAGAAAAGTAGGTTAGATGAAGAGGAGAGATACTCTTTAACATTTCCTCGAAATACATTCTTTTCCCCTTCATCCACAAACCACCCTGCAAAACACAACGAATGATTTGAAGCTCACGTAATTCTGCACTTACAGATTCGTCTTTCTTTCTTTCCAGACGATTCTATTTTTCAAGTTGATAATCTTCAGCGGCATCGATGAAAATAGATGGTTATTCTCCCATGCATAGGAGTGTTCTGATCAAGAGTATGGAAAGTGCGTTTCATTCAGCGAGTAAATAAAGTTAAAAGGTAAGGAATTCGAATTTTAATCCTCCACTCTCAACACCGAAAGTAAAAGTAAAAAGCTGCGCGGCAAAAATATAAGATTAATCGTTTCTTTGAAGTAAGTGGTTATTGTGCGCGAATGAGTTAATATTTTTAGTCAATACTAGTTTTTGAATTGCCATATATATCGAAAACATAAATTATGATGGTGCGTTAATGACTAAATATATATTTAACTCCCACTTTTTCGTTTGGAATGGAGAAAAATAAAATTTTTGACTTTATATTTACTAAAAGATATCAAAATATACGTATATTGTATTTTTCATTAACCTTTTGTATGAGTTTTTCCGTTTATCCAAGATGGTAAAGTCTTCCAAAATAGACATGAACTGTAAGACTTATTAAAAAATATTATCTTCAAGTAGGTTCATTACAGTTTAGCTGTTTTACGGTACAGACGGTAAAATAATAGAAAAAGAATTGTAGGCATGAAAAACTATTTAAAAAAGTCATTAAAAAAAGATCCTATGTTCTTTGTAATTCAATAAGAAATTGAATATTTTGAATGATTGGTAGATATTTATGGTGATGTTATAATATGGTCGATATTTTGCCCGTATTTGTATCATGATATCTCTCGCATTTGATGAGCGAAAATTTTTTACTGGTTTGGAATATGGAAAATAAGAATAAAATTGAATTCCAACGAAGCAGTATTCAAGTATATATGTTTCAAAAGATACAGTAAAAAGAATACACATCTCATGTTCTATTCTGCGAAACAGTTAAGAAGACAAGTTCCCCTTAGGATTTGGTCGGAAGTGTAGGGAAATGACGGGAAAGAAAGAGATAAGGGATTCATTTTGCATTTGATGTGGGTCGTTGCGGTCTGGATACTCTTGTCGCTATTGAAAAGGAGGTGTCGGGATCCAAGGAGTCATCTGGAAGAGGACATTGATTGAGGGAATGGTTCCTTTGGGTAAGGATATGAAAGGCTAGAGGTGTCGGCTTGTAGGAGAAATGGACCGGAAGAGGAATTTGGGAAGGGTTTTTAAGGGAAAAGGGTACTAAATCGGATGCGATTCGAATCGGTGCGTGGACGCTTGGGTGATGAAAGGGAATTAGGGAAAAGGTTCTCACGAGATGAGGTCATAAGGAAGGCATTAAATGCCCAATTGGCTTTAGATAGAGGGACAAAAAATGTGGGAAAAATATATGTACGTCTGGCGATGATTCCTCCAAGTAAAGGAGCGGATTTTCCTTTCTGCTGTTCATTTACTGCTCCCAATCTAGTCTTTTAGACTTCCTGAAGTACCGAATCGAGTTTTTCGTTTATCCTTTAGTATTGCTTATTGGCTTTATATGTAGATTTCTGCAATCCTTTCATACAGTGAGTTGGGGCTGTGCAGCACTATTAAGGAAATAGCAAATAGAGTATCTTGCAAAAAAAATTCAGCATCCAAAGGTGCAATTACTTTGAATTATATTCTTTGTCAAATTTAAACCCTGCTGGATTTATGTCATAACATAGAAAAACAGCCTAGGAAAGTTTTAGATGTTCCATAACTTAATATGTTCTTTATTTATATTTGATTTGTAACTCTAGTAAACTAGGATTGAAACTTTCCTATGGCTCTGCATCGACTTACTTAATGTTAATTCATAGCTAAAAATAATAATATTCATTATTGTTTAAATTAATCCTGTACTATAGCGTCGAGATACGAAATAAGAATCGAAAAAATAGAGCCTCCCATAGAACGTACATAATTATGCTGTATATATTTATAAAAGACTTTGCGTGAACTATTAGTAAAATAGTAAACCTTTAGCCCTCTATGTAACAAGTTGTTTGATGATATTTGCCACCACTCTCACAGATATTAAAATCGTTTCCCCACTCAAGAAAAAGAGTAACCTCAGACTTGTAATTACCAAATTGCTGCGGATTTTGCGAGAATGGGATTATCGAGGCCGATTAAGATTTCATCCTCTCTCTTTCTTGAGGACACAAGTTTGGAAAAGTTTTTTTTTACGACTCCAAATAACCTTTCGCTCCTGTTCCGGTCCGTAAAAGTTCCTATAAACGCCGTCTGAAAAAATGGCAGCCATCGCTACTTTAGTTAATGCGTCCAATCGGCTGGATATCGGCTTGGAACCGACCCAGTTCCTCCAGACTCTCGAAAGACACAAAGGAGGAGCGAAAAAACACGAGTGCACGGCATCATTCTCACTACGGCACACGAACTGAATAGGAATTGGCTCGAGGGTCGTTATTAAGGAGACGCAGACGGCATTGATATCGAGTAAATGAAAAAGGGCTTTATAAACTCCCTCCGAGTGTACCACGAGAGCTCTCCGAAGGTGGCGCGAAGATCGGGGCCATCCCAGATTCCTCGACTGTCTGCTTGGCACCTCCCACGCCTTCTTATTCTAACGAGAAAAGACTTTTTTTTTCCTCCGACTGGATTCACAGCCATGATCCACTTCCTCTACACTCCCACTACCAATCGCCTTTCAGCTGTCCTAAGAATGATACGCTTAATTGCCATTTTTCTTGATTTCATGTCTGAGAGATTTCTATGCCCTTATTTGAGGTCAAGGCACTTTCCCTAACAAATCGGACACTTAACTGTGTTTTTTTTTTTATTGGGAAGGATAGATTTATTTGATGGGAATTCTTGTATTTTTTTCGCTTTGACTAGCTGCTTCCTTTTGTACAGTTTCTCTGCCAGGGCTTGATGTTTAGAAGGTGTCACGCTGAAGTATTGTCAAGTAGTTCCGAAATCTAATCAGTTATTTGGGCTTTTTATGCGAATTACTCTTAATTGATGGAGCCTAAATTATATATTATTTTACCATTTAAAGCGGTAGACTCCTATAAAATGCTAGTAATCCAGTCCTTTAAGCTCATGAGTCGAGAATTATAGTTCAAAGAAATACAATTTTAAATATTTAGGTTCTATTTTAGTCTAAAAAACATGAAAATTATTATTATTATTATTATATATAAACGTATTCTGTTTTAAAGCCAGTTATGGCTGAAAATTTAGTAATCATAACGCAAAAACAGTTTTTTGTTAACTAAACTTGTTGATCTATAAATGCTTTTATTATTTAAAAATAATTAATTATCAGTAGAATTTCTATTAATATTTATATTCTCCTTTAAATAGTGGCTGAACTTAATAAGAGATTCTAGAATCAAATCCTACCCCTATTTATTATTGTGTGTTAGAGCTACAAATAGGCATCAGGCCAGGTGGCAGCTCTCTTTTCAGGGGTACAAATGCAATACTCTGCCTGACATTCACCTTTGTCGTATGCTGTAGGTACGATTAATACATGACCAAAATATTTTATAGATAGTGTTAAACGAAATCCAGATGATAAAATCTCCACGTTATATTTAATACGAACAGTCTCGTGCATTTAAAGGTTAAAAGTTTTACGCAAAACGAATTTAAATAGCTTTGTACTATAGATATAAGTAGACTTGTGTTCAATGGATTATATTTGTAACATTTTCAAATTAAGTTATTTCATTAAAGAGCATGTACTTAAATACGTACGAGATTGAGATATAAAAACCTATATAAACTTTTGTTTTGATGTACGATTTATCTATATCAACTGTTTAACTTTGTGATAATTTTACATGTTGAAGAGAATATTGTCATTTTGGGTGAGAAGAATCCGATAATTAAGATAATTACCCAATATATTATTTCATTATTAGGAGTAAAAAGTGGTCTGATCATTCTCTTTCTCTCTTTTGTTTTTCCGGAATGGTTGGAGTAACGCGAGAAAAGCCATTCAGTATGCATTTTGTAGAGTGTTTGTTTCCATGAGATCTTCTTGCATTTTTAGTATCGATTACAGCAGTCTACTAACCCAAATTTCCGTGAAAAGCCTTCGTGTGGATGATAAGAATGTGCAAGTTTTAGCGTCTGCAGAGGATTTTTACGGACGTCTTCTTCGTCTCGTCGCGAGTCTAAACAACTTTACGTCTGCGACCACTTTAAATAATCGAGATTCGGGTTCAAGTTCATCCAATTAAAAATTCTACGGAGATGTTTCCCACGTCCTTGACCATTCCTGCCGAGGGAATTCTCTCCAATAATGGAACGTATTAATCGTGATAATTGATTCTGGTAAACCATTGTCGATCGAAAGGACAACTCATTTTGTATCGTGCGGGATTCTCTTTAAAATCTCGAAGCCATTGTCACTTTGAGGCCTTTGGAAGGACGAATCTGCACTGCCATTTCCTTTTGGTAACCTCTCTCCCGTCCACCCCTCCTCTCTTATATAATCCCCCAAGGTCGCATACTCTTTTGTCTCGAAGTGCGTCACACAGTCTCCATTAGCGATGTTCTTTTGTTCCAATCTTCATCTACTTTCCATTTCTTTCTCCTGCTAAAGCGACTCTCTCCTCAATTGTTCGGCTAATGCGGAATAGCGCGCTATTGGGCGGAAAGTTCTTATTCCCGCTTTCCATTGGGTGTTTGCGGAAAGACTTTCGTAACTTTTTGTTATGCGCACTGAATAATTTGAAGAGATTAGACGAGTAAATCAAACAAAGAATAAGAAATACAGTTCCACGTTTTAACACGTTAGAAGGTGTTTTACTTGTGATTACAGTAGAAATGTTTATATAATTCAGTATATGTAAGCATTAAAAGTGATCCTAAGACGGTAGTTTATAATTCAGATATGCACAAACATGAAATTGAATGTGCCAAGTCGGGTGGATTAATGGATTAAAAGTACAAGGGAAGAGTCTTGAGGAAGATAGTCGAAATTTATTATTCAAAAGATTAAGATATTTGAAGAAGAAAAATAAAATAACATCTTGTTATTGCGGTTGTAAGTAGATGTTGTTTAACCATGTAAAAAAATTAAGAGAAATATTTGAAAGTAGAATAAATTACTACTAAGAACAATGTAATTTTATACTAAAACATGATAAAGAATGGATTAAGAATGTTAAAAGGAATGAAAAATAGTCTTTCATATATTATATAATAGACGTTCATAAGAATGTTTAAAATAGACATTCATAGGAATGACAGTAACTGTCACTTCTGGTTCGACGATCAGTGTTGAATAGCTTATTATTCGAAACAAAATGTGCATTGTAAGTTCTAGACAACCATTCTTAAGAAAATGCTCTAGGAACTCCATAAACTAAGATAATGAGAATGGCAGAAGGGAAATAAAGATTACTAGTGTTCTCTCAAAATTGTATTTTCAAACAAAGAGATGAATAGTTTAGAAGAAGGAACAGAAAGTGATAGAGAAATTAATAAAGCATGGTGAAACGATAAATGCATCCATTTTAGGTAATTATTCACTTATTGTCTGAGATACAGAAGATTCCCCAAGGACTGAAACCACTCAAGAGTTACCCTTTCACGCAAGAAAGACGGTAAGGATGACTCGAAAAAATAATAATCTTCGAGTATTTTCCTCTCCATCAGCGAATATGAATGTAGGTTTATATGAACTGTAAGAGACTGTAGCCACTTATTTATTCGAGAAAAGCATTAATTAAATAATGGTCTATATAAGAGCTAATAATACACATATTAGTTCATTTTCTTTTCTTTAAAGTTTCTATGAACTAGAGGTACAAATATTTTAATACTACTCGGTGACGATAACCTTTAATTAATTTTTCTTGAAAGACCTTAAGAATTCTAGGCTCCTGTATTAATATCGCAGTACCTTAATACTAACATAAATTTATATTCATATAATTTATGGATTGCCGTAGCCTTTAATTTTGTATTCATGTAAGCTGGAGATATTATGGCAATAGATGTTGCCATATAGCTACAAGTTTGCTGGTGTAAAACGTATTTGTACTTATGTTTCTGTTTGTTTAAAATTATATTTTTAGCATCATATATACCTCAATCTATAATTTTGTAAGAATCTATTAATGTACTCTTCCCAAATCCTTTGAGTATTCTCTTTCACTTCAGTATGAAATAGATGGAGACATTTTTCAAAATCATTCTTGACGGTTTAATTTTCCTTTAACTGGAAGGTAAATGGTTGTGTTGCGATTGGAGCCTTGAATTCCTTCCTTTTAAAGAAAGAGATGATCTCTTTTTGAATTCAAGTGACGGGTTGCCGAGAATTCTCATTATTTGGACCTCATCGCGATGATGAATAGTACTTACCTTTCGAAAGAGCAGTGAGTAATGTTGGCAGCAGGAACTTTAATTCGAGGTAAAAACTATTTGCTGCATCTCAATTATCAGGTAGAAGAGCAAGTTATCGTTTCCCCGAAATCATTTTTAAAGATATTTCTTATCATTTAATTCTCTATTGCGGATTGAAAATCTTCTATATCAGAAATGCGGTTCATATTATTGCACTCCCTCAGTATCAGGGGAGAGCTTTAGATGTGGACAACAGGTGGAAATACTGGCGGGAGTCATGCAGCGTAGTTTTTACGTTACATGAGACCTAAAAGCATTCCTGGAGTGTGGATGTTTTCCACCAGTCCAAAATTCTCACATATCTGTGTTAACTTCGTCATATAGAAGAGTATTTTTTGTTGAAATACCGAGAATCTATTGTGCTACCTACAGTTGCTGACATTCTGTCCAATGTTAACCCAACCTAGTATTTCCACAAGACTATATTTAGGTATTTTTGTATTCATTATATTGTATGAATTTATGACGTTTTTTAGCTAGTATTCGTGTATATGCTACATAATTAAAAATTACGTACGATTGATGTGTTGAGGCCAGGCAGAGGTGTACTGCTAATATCCATAATAACGGATATTAACAAAAATCAGTTCATACATTTCGAAATTCAATGAGCAGTGCGAGTTGATTGTGATTACGCTAATGATTATCCATCATTCTTAATGCTCTTGTGATTGTAGTCTCATACATTTTGCAGTAAAATGAGCAGAAAATGCAGTTATCTGAGTGTAAACTGGCTGAAGCTCCAAGCATTTTCCCCTGGATTAATTACAGGAGTTGCAATCGACTTACGAATTTCAGCTTCTTCAACTATCTCTGCATTAATGAGCTTTTATTGTTTATTTCCTATCGACAAAATTTCACTCGCGCGAGCACCTCTTCTCGGGAGTAACTCTATTGCTATTTCTACCCATCGAAATAACGAGAGCGCGTAGGCTGCACGGAGGAATACCTTCGTATGTCAGTATTTAATGCGAGTGGATGATCATAACGTTACGGGCCTAACACGAGGAAATGCAGCGAGCGCAGCTCTGAAGATATATTATCTCTCGGGAATACTATAGACTACAGGGGGGTAAAGTCAAAGTTCACTGCTAATATCTGCTCACGGAGTCTACCGAAATACTAAAAGCATAGGCACTGCAAACTTTCCGCTAGTTCTCTGAGATACAGCTCGTCCGAGTTCCAAAACTCCAGTATCATTTGCTCCTGAGTGAAAGATTAAGGACGTGACCTATTTATTCGTCGTTTCAAAATGTTGCGAACTCCATTAGTCAAAATGTTTTTGATATTTTTTTAGAATGAATTTGCATAAATTCCAAACGATGGTGGGTCATCGGGAAAATTTATTTGCCTCATCGTAATGAAAATCGTCTATATTTACGATTTTGATAATTACGATTCAGTTTCCATTTGAACGTATTTATTTTACGGTTTCACTGTTCTCCTTTTATTTTTATCGTATCAATGAAATCTATAAATGAAGCATTTCGAGGATTTGTAATTAAACGCTTTCAATGAAAGTATATATTTTTTATGTTTTCGTTCGTCGTTTTTGAGGAATTTTCGTTCGAAGGGGATACTGACGTGCGATTACAGTTTCACCTCAAAATGGTGAAAAAATTCTCGTCATAGACTACATATTTTATCGCCGTAATCATCTTTCTATAACTTGCAATAACCTCTCAAAACACTCGGATACTAGTTGAAATATTATCTTAGACACGATGATGTTTTTGAATATCAAAACTTACGGTCGACTTCGATATAAATTATTTCAATAGATTTAGCTGTGACTGTGGAATGTCCAACTTTCCTATAAAAAATATTTGTATTGTGAAACATTCACGGCCAATTTTACAATTATATAATGGATAAAATGATTATTATGTTTGTCTCGATTTAGTTCGAGTAAATTTTTGATATTTATATTTCAAGAAATTTACGGAAGGTTAAAAAGAATTTCTCTTCACATATTAATAGAAATCTATTTTGAATTAATGTTTTTTCAATATTTAAATTCAATCTTATGAATTTTTTTAGTGTAGTTGGTCAATTTGCATTGACAAAATTTTAAACATATATCAGTTACAGGAGAAATAAATATGACCACCACGAATTCTATTTTATTTTTGGAATTTCAGAATGTGACGAAATCCATCATTTTTCCAGTAAAATAGACTGGAATTAAAAAAAAGCGTAAAATCATTCTGATTCGCATAGATTTTAGGATTTCGTGAGTAATCTAGGTTGTTTCAGGGTTTTGAATTATCAAGTGGATTAGCATTATTTTACTAAGTGAATTAAAATACACTATCGAAATTTCCTTCCGATAAGTCAGAACTTCGAATTTGTCTATTATGCACAGCTCATTTACAATATTAAAAAAGTTAATTTCTGAGGGAATTCAAAATGACTGAAAATAAAGATATAATTTCCGAAAATTGTGGTGAAAGAGTTTATCTATTCTTATCCTAAATAAAAATTTCCTTTTTCCTCACTAAAGAAACAGATATAGCAAAAAGAGTCCATTTTTCGAAAGGTGGCTCCGTATATCATAAGATTGAGTATTTGATACAAATATATAAGATATAGAATAATAATATAGAAGAATATAGAAGATAAAATTTTGTTTCGATGCTTTATAACTTATATTTTTTGATCCTTAAATTCTGTTTATAATTATATATATTTTTATTTTCTAAATATTTTATATTTATATCTTTTTAACAAAAACAAGTAGTCTTCTCATGGCGATGTATTTTATTTTATTCTTCAATACTTACAGCATTCTTGGTTGTAGTGATCGAAGGAAGATATGCACATGGAGATTGGCTGATGGTTTCCAGATTTTGCAGAATTATTGGTCCGGAGATTCACGTGGTGGTGAGTTCTTTTGTTTTAAAGTCTCATTTATTTATCAGACTGAAACCGGGATAATTAGGCATATTTAACGGATAAATATCTTTTTTTTAAAACTTATATATGGTAGATTTTTCTTAGTCGTTGTTTAGTTTTTTTGTCGTTTTTCATGTTATGATATAAGTCGAGTTTCCTCAAAGGATTGTCTTAAGTTAACGAAAAGGAAAACTTGAACTTTCGGCGATCACTGAGTTTATGTGTATTTTAGTTAGTATAGTGCTATAATTATATCTATACAAAGGATGTGGAAACTTAATTTGTGATAAGATAAAATTTTTTGGGTTATCCAATTACAAGTGAGGATTTTGCAGTGAAAGCTCCGTTCATGATCTTTTCTTCGTTTCTTTTCTTTGACCTTTGTGACATTTGGTATACAAAAGGAATTCAGGCGAAGAATTTCATGAGTAGAAGAGGATCTTAATTTTTAATCTGAATTTTCGAGTTTAAGAAGATCATTTCTTTCACGCTTTCTGATTCTTCATTCTTTCGTTAATCTTTTTCCGATTTTGAGTATTTAGTTACTTCTCAATGGAAAGAATGAATTACTTTTCTTTTTAGCTGATGATTTCTTCCAAATTTCAGTATTATTTGGCTTTGTACTTGAATCATGTTTTCATGTTAGACTCGTTCTACAAAAATCATCTAGCACGAGCCAGTCAATTTTTCATTTAAAATTGTGAATGACAGAGAAATTCAGATGAATTTACGTTTTGAGGTTGATGGATTGTCTCAAATTTTGATTATTCTTCAATTATAACATACTTATAGGTTCTGGTAGGTATAGGTATAGCTTTTAAGGCTATCATTATATCAGTAGATTGGTAATGAGGATGCTTTGAGGACGAAGAGTTGAGAGGTAATTGAAAGGAAAGACGCTCTTAAGGTAATCAACGTGAGCCATAAATGGTTTGGCGGCTGCCGTCAATCAGACGTATTTCGTTCAATTATAATTCTTGCGATCCATTGCTTTGGGATTTTATTTCATGCTTCGCCAATGCGAAATGAAATTCATTCATACACACAAGAGGCATAAAAACGAAAAATCACTCAGAACTTTATAATGCTTGTATTTTTAATAATTATTTATATAATAACACATCACACCATCGTAACTTTAAAAAAAATATAGTATAATATGTATACTCATGTTCAAAGTTTATTGGCTGAAAATTCACGCTCTTTTTATTTCATTATGTAAAAAAAGAACACAATTCACAAAATAAATTCTGATTCATCTCCTTTCTCAAGGAAAAATATTACAGCAGGTACAAACCATATCACCAACAATGAGTCGAACGAAAATAGGAGGTGCGGGAACAAAAGAATACCGTAGTTTTCAACCTCTTTCATTCACTGTTTCTCACTGGGTGAAACTTCATCGAATCTTACATCCTGGTCAATAAATAATAATAAGTTAAAAACATAAATAATTTACCCAATAAATACACACGGAATAAATCGACCGGTTCACGTAAATGCAACAGAATTCGAGAGGAATCCGACAATTGATATAGAAATAGATTGGAATATTCAATGTTTTATAAGAGGCAATCGTTAGGAATGTGTCTAAATGTTCACTCTATTTGCCTCGAGGAAAATAACAGAGATCTTTGAAAACAGAAGAACCTTTTCGATTGTTAGTAATCCGAACGGGCAACGCCTGATATCATTTCGTGTGACAAACTTACTTGACAACAACACAGATACATAATATATATATTTATATATATTTTAAATATTTTTATCCTTATGCAATATACAGAGGAACACCTGTAGTATATAACAAAGCGGAAATCTCGAAAGAAAAGGGTGTGGAAGATGAATCAATGAAGACAAAAATAGTTGGAAAGGAGGCCGTGAGGTTTTGGTTGGCGTTCAATCCAGTATTTTGATTTTTTTGGCGCCATTTTTAATATGCTCTATTTATTTTTTTTGGCTTTTTCCGTTAACATTTGGGAAACGATTAGTTATGTACATACACATGAAACACACTATTATAATATAGACTCTTTTTTCCATTTCCATTTAATGGCGTAATCTCCACATGCATAAAGAGGATCCTAATGAAAAATCACTTCAACAGCAGTCTGTGAAAGGAAACTCACGTAAGTTGAAAATTGACAAGATTGGTATTGCATCAAGTATTCTCAAATTTCTGAACCTTTTTTTACATTTTGATTGATGTTTAACGCTTTCGTGTTAGGAAGAAAGGAAAAAGTGACTGACTGAATCGTTTTTTCCGGAAAGAACGATCGTAATGCACTGTCATCCTTCGACTACAAAACGAACACAACCATGCCCTCTTTACGACGGATCAAATCCGTCGTCATTTCGAATTATTACTACGAGAAAAATTTTCCACAGGTTTCATACATTTTGCTGCAGTAACTTTAATGCTCGCAAGTCCTCTTTCCTTATTTCGAATTCCTGGGATTTTAAGGAAAACAGCTATTTCCCTGAAAATTTGGATGATTTGACGGGCGAAAGCTTTCTCTTTACACTTAGGTTAAAAATATAACAATAGGGCATCGAGTCGGACTACAGGTTAAAGTACGACATCCATTTCTTAAACAACGAAGTATTGCCTAACCCACTCATCTGTCACTTCCTCACAGTTAAAGGCCTAATTCCGGAAGCATTCCGAGACCCTCGTGTTTTCATCTCTAAGGGCTTCTCTCGGAGGCCTCCGTCGGCCAACTGCTGCTACGGTTCAATCATCGCGTAAAGTATTATCCAAGAAGATAATTATTAATTTTCTAACCGACATCGAAACAATCTTTGAACGGTACGCATCTGACGGTAATGAATTATGGAAGCGGGTGGCGACTTTTTTACGTTGAAAAGGTTTTTATTTGTTTTCCAAGAGACAAGTTTAAATTGGGAGAAAAAGGATTTTTTAGACAGTCTGTTATTTCATATTCCCATGTTGTAAACAATCTAAGATATGGTTCGCACATATATAATAGTCATTAAGTATAGTAAAATATACACATTAACGTGTTTGAGGGAGTGTGTGTATGTATTTTTAAATGAGACAAATACAGGAATGCATTAAAAATCCCGCGGAGGTTTAGGCATCAGGGGAGTGCTCGAATCTCAGACCCACGACATCTGGAAGCAACTTCGAAACAACCATTGCCCTAAACTACGAATTTACCACAAGGATTCGTTTCTACATCCGACAATCCCTCCTTCTCTGCCACACTAAGTCCACGAATCGAAAGAAAACTCTAAGTAAATGACTCTTTCGTCACAACCAAGGCACAGACATTGATGAATCGAAAAACATCGTCCTTATCGAAAATGAAACCAATATCAGCGGAGTAATGCCTCGATCTTCCCTTACTTCGCGTGTTCACAGCAACGAATGGCTACCAATAGGAAAACGAAGTGGGAGCAACCGATGGTTCCACAATTTGTACAACTTTAAAAATGGGTTGATCCAATTGTTACATGGGGGTAAAGATAGTGACGTAGCTGTAGGGTTGGGAAAAGGGATCGGTGACGTCAATGCGGGCGGTATCAGCATTTTATTACTCTGCGTGGTGAAAAGGAATTCTCATTCCTCGAGAACGTTTTTTTTCCGCTAAGCGGAGTGAGTGAATATAAAATAGACGTGTATATATAAGTTAGTTATATACGTGTATAAAACCAGCCAGCGTATCGCTTTTTAATTTTTATGTCTTTTAAAATAGCTCTAAGATCTAAGAACAGGTGCTGTTTAAAAAAGTAAACAGTGTTTCACTCCGATCGCCTAAAAAAGATCACATTTAGGTGCAGCTACCTATCATAAAGAATTATAACAAGTGGCAGGATTTATATCGTATCACATTGTTGCAGTGCTTAAATATTCTAGTCGATGTGCTAGCTACCGTAAAAAAATTCGCTACTTTAAATATATATTTCCGTGTATAATAATATACATGTACGTGTAAATATAGATTTATTATTTGGTGTGTGAATGTGCGAGAATATTGGGTGCAAAAATTTAAGTGCGCTTTTTGAGATTCAGTTTTTCTTGGTGCATTATTAAAAGTGCGGACTCTCGTTCCAGAATTCCAATCGGACCATCTTCTCGCGTTGTCCTAGCGTGCTCGGTGCATTGCGAGCGTGCGGATTCGTAACGGAAACAGGGACACGAAAAGCTCAACAAATCGCGGTTATTTTTTGTGTGAAGGCCTTTTTTAAATTTTTTGTAACGACAAGAGTTCAATGTGCTTCAGTGCTTTGGAAATCCATAAATCACAACGTGCTAAAACCGGAGCGTGCTAACTGCGTTTCTATAACTTCGCTCCTTTTTATCTGAGTTACGGACGAGGCGTCACTGCGTTTTCCCGCAATTTCAATTCTGAGATGAATACATGTTATTTTGGAAAGCACGGCCAAAAATGCAAAAGTTATTTTTCTTTTTATTCTCCGAGTCAATCAGTTTACGCTCTCTTTCAAGGGTCGCCATTGGTTCGACGTGTTTCCGAAAAGGTTAGTTTTGATTTCGGGTGAGCGAACCCTTGAATTGGAAAAGTTTTCGTTGAAGAGCGTCAATGGTTAGTTAGCGAATACTGAAGCGGAACTGTTTCTTCTCCATTGTACCCTTTGATTCGACCTGAGAATCAGTTTGGGTTCGGATAAGCGTTTTAGTAGCCTAAAGTTATATACATAGAAGCTCTGAAAAAATATATATTTTTTTATTTTCTGTTATTCCTTCCCTCGCAGACGAATGGTAGTAAGTTTTCATATGTTCCAATTTTAGGTTACTTTTAAAATTTACGTGAAGTTTCGCCTGATGGCCAAAGTTTAGAGTATTACGTACGCTTTTGGATTCCGATAACCGTCGTGGTTTGGCCGAAAATATCTTTCGGATCACCTGTTTGATTGATTGAGCTCCGTTTCTCTTTCACCCTCGTGGGCCTAAGCGGCAAAACTCCTGTCTTTCGGTGTAACTCAATGCTCTCGCAAGGTGGATTGGTAAGTGAATAGGTCATCATCTTTGCTTAGTTATTCCCCTTTCCGGTGTGACTCCTTCGCATTCCCTTCGAGACCCTCAAAGGAGGAAGATTCTTTCGAGAGACGGAAACGCGATGGAAGCGCGCTCTGCCCCCACTCAATTTGAACAGCAAGCCGCGAGGTTTGTTTTTACATCGGCGGTATACAGGCGTCGTCTCGGAAAAGTTCGGTAGCGGCGCCATGGAGCATCGCTCACGGCGTCGCCATTAATTTTGGGCGGCAGGGAGTCATCGGCGAAGCAGGGGACGGAATTCCGACACCGGTGTAGAGCGTCCGGGGGCTCAGGATGATGATGACGTCATCGCCCGGGCTCTGCACCGCATTCGGCAACGCCGCCTTCCGCCATTTCGCGCCTCCGTCTGCCATTTTGTCTGGACCGAGCACGTTGCTCGTCAAAGTAAACCGTTTCTATTTACCAAAGGGTTTAACGACCGAATATAGAATATGCGTGTTTAAAGTAAACGAAGGAAGCAATAAACAAAGGTATGCGTAACATCCGATGCCTAATCTACCGCAAGTGACTCACAAAACTCGCCGGCGAACTGATCCAGCCCCTCGGAAACAGTTTGGGCTTCGATCCCGGCTTCCCCTCTTCGAACGAACGTCTCTCCGAAGAAAGTCTCGAAATCACAAAAAATTCTGCCTTTCAATCACGAAAGAAAGAAGTTTTCGTTTACGCGTCCCACGTTCCGGTGCCTTCTTTTCATTACATGAACCACACCTCAATAATTATCATATTATGGCCAAAATTGCTCTTATTTTCGATTTATCAATATTTCAATCTCTTAATGTTTATCTTCGAAGCTATGTGAAGCATAGTCGATCAAGAAATGCCCCTAAAAATATCAAATTTTGCCGTCTCTTCAACTTCCCTGATTACAGAAACGAAAGTTCAGCCGCCCTCTCGCAATCGCCCTAAATGGCTTCTTTTCCAATATATATGGATCAGGTGCAACGTCTACTCATATACATTTATAATCACACGTATGAACACTGAGTTTCGATAAATATGTCCTTAATGTTATATTATTCATCTAAAGGGGCTTGGGTCACTTTTTTAATATTTAGGTTTTCGTTACTCTTAATATATCCTACACATTGAGTATAATCTCTTACATCGATTAAATATAGCGGCATATAAACACTTTACGAACATATATGTGGGGCTAACCACGGCCAACCCCGTTTTAGAGATTGCGGCTGAACCTTGGCTTGCAATCATGGATGTGCCATTCCAACTTGACGTTTATTCCCTACCGTTCCAAATTCAGATGACCTTTTAGATACTTCTTTGATTTTTAAAAATTAGATCTAAGTACACAGCGTCCTGCCGAGGCTCCTGGTAGGAGGCTGATAATTTTCCCCCTCCACCGTAGTGGGATACTACTGTGTAGATGAAGTTTACTATAGTTATGCATTAGACAAGATATACTTTAAAGTACATTAAACTAAATCTTCCTATGAGATTTCATCGCTCCTTATCTCTGAGACGCTTGGGCGTGAGGGATAGGAAACAGAGCTCCGAGTAATTTATAGTTTTAATTGAAGAAACATAGAGCCACGACGGGGTTCCAGTTCGTTAATTAAGCAAGGAATTCGTCATTGCGAGTTTCAGAATAACTCTCCTTACCCTAATTGGACAACATTAGGCCATTATGTTCATTATAACCTCTTCTCGGAAGTACAAACAACGTTCTCTTTTTTCTTCTCATAAAAAAATTGCACAAAGCTTTGTGAAAAATTGTAACAAAATCTCTCATCATTACAGTTTTATTTGGAACGCATATATATTTGCTGAGCTATGGAATTTCTCGGATTGTAAAAATCCATTTAAAAATTACTGTTTTTTCTTTCATCGAGATTTAAACAATAGGAAAATCTTTAGAAAAATTCCCGCTCACGTTATTACTTTTTCAAAAGAGTGTTTCTATTCTCGGATGGGATCCTTAGCGGAAATCAGTTCATTCTTAGCGATCTATAAATTTCAAAATTCTTTTCCTCAAAATAGAACTGAGTGAGTGTTAATAAGAACCACATTGTGCGGGAAATCGCTGTGATTTTAAATTTGGAGGGAAGTGTCTTTTCTACTCTACGTTAACAAGAATAGCATCTGAATAGGCTTTCAAAACGGTGCATAGTGTGCCAACATTAACTGTATATACACATAGTATAATATATCTTTTAGTCATATAACTTTCGAATTTGGGGTTCTTTTTTAAAAAGGCGCGAACAGTTGGAATAAAAAACGCTACGACAACAACAACAGTGGTGCATAAAACTTGTGCGTAAAAAATGAGCGTGCATTTTGTGTGTGAGTTTAAGGTGGAATGCGTGAGAAGTGTGAATTTTTTTGGACACTTAAAGGGATTTCCCATAAGATTGGAATGAGGTCGAAGTATTACTAGTGAATTCCCCAGCATGAGTTTCATTTTAGGAATGTTTTATGCTTTATAATTTTTTCAGTTACCAAATTCTATTTGGCTTACAACTTTGAAGGGTATTTATCATTTCATGTGGATAAAGGTTTAGGGATCAGTTGTGGGATATTTGGAACAATTTATGACCGAAGGGAGTATGGATTGCGTTATCATCGCGATATTCAACGTTACTCATAATTGTTTTCTTTTTGGTAAGCAATCACGTTTTCGAAGAAAAATTAAAATCGCTATCACATCGATTACTTTGCAAAGTGCGGAGCACCTTATTTTGACACGGACCAGCCGTTAGCGGTCCTCCTTTGACATAGGTTTCTCAGAGTTAAGAAAAAGAGCCTGGCTTTCTATATTCCACGCTCGATACAATCACTTAAATCAATAACCCATAAGATATTTCATCTTTGATTTCCATCATGTAGATCCTTTTTTCGGCTTTCCTCCATGTTCTTTTAAGATATCGACAGGAAAGCCTCAAACCACCTTCTAATAGATCATCATCCATCATCAAGAGATAGAGTTTGAAAATAGGGACAGAGGAAAGACAAGTCGAACTACCATAAGAGATCAATAGAAAAACTCAGGTATCAAATTTTTCCGTAACAACTTTTCCGAAAATGTCCTTTTACCATCAGCTCAATATTACCGTTCCCTGCTTTCTCTCGGACTCGTTCAGCTCCATCGAGTCCCATTACGCAATTCCATCCTTTTTTACTGTTCTTATTCAGTCTACGGATCCTCGTAGTGTTTCTGCATCGATCGCAGCTGTGTCTTCGTTTCCTTCCGTTGCTTTCCAAGAGTCCTCTTCCACTCGTGCTGGTCTCCAACCATCAGCTGTGCGTCTCCCCCCATGCCTCCCCACTCCGTCGTCCCTCCGCCTTAGCGACCCCTCGCCCACCTCAGGAGGGCGTCTGCTAACACGTCCAAGTGTGCCTTGGTCTGGAAAAGAAAGAGTTGACGATGTAGAACATGTGATGGAGTCACCGGGATTCCCCTAGACCTAGAGGCTGTGTACCCTCCCCCCAAAGGGTCTCCAACGAGGAGCCATTACACCATTAACTCAAGATACATGTTCATATTTCAAACATTTCAATCTATTTAAAGCAGCGTGATAGAAATAACGATTGAATTACAATAAAAATGTAGGGAAACTGCACATGTTTATTTCTCTGTTTGTTTTGCTTATTTATCTGGTGTTCAAGGGTTCCTAAGGTCAGACGTACTGCTATATGAGAAGGTCATCTTGAATGTTGAAGTACTGAAAGCTTGATGAGGACAGCCATTAGGTTGCATGGAATTTTCCTAGCTAAGCGTATTTGCTGAGGATATTTAGTATAATATCTCCGGCATAAATATTAATATACATAAAGTGTAATTGTAAGATTTCAACTTAAAGTTTTTATTTCTTTTAATTTCGCCTTTTATTACTTTATCATTTTTACTTCATTTCATCATTTTATTCTCAGAAATTGTATTACAACTACGATATACTATTATTTTCATATATTCAACAATTTTTGTACTATTAAATACAAAATAAGAATGCTTGTCTTTGGAATATATAATATTCTAGATAAACCATCGAGAAATATGAGCAAATAATGCTCTTTTAGTTTTTCTAGTAAAAAAGATCAGATTAAAAGTATAAATTCGTTTTCGGTCACAAATAAACAATTATCATTATATTTTAGAGATCGTAGATGATTTGTCCGATACAGAGCCTATCATTTTGTTAATTTAATTTCGATCCAACTTCAGCTCAGAGACCTATAATTAAGAAATATTTTCATTTTATGACGAGTGGCTTTTATAATTGTATCTGCCTTGATGTAAAATTAGGCTTAAATGGAAAGGGTGATTAATGAATGCCAATTTCAAATCTTGATAGGGAAAGGTACGATTGAGGGCAATGGGTATAAAAAAGGAAAATTCTAAATTTAAGAATACCCTTTTTCCTGCTTTATGTCGATTGGAATGACCTCGCCCGTAACGAATTGCTCAAATTAATGGCTGTTTAGGAAGGAGGAATATCTGAAAGACTGACGCTTTCGACAGTGATCATAATCAGATGAAAAACCAGAAATTATCCAAGAGATATCCAGATTGGGCCTGTCTTTGAAGGGAAAACGAATCATACAATAAAATTAGTGTTTAAGTAGCCATTAAAGAAAATCTTTGATCGAAAGATAAACCTGTGAAACACTAAAGGCAATTTATTGGGACGGATTTGGCAAATGATATCCTTGGTTGAGTTGTTCTGGTACCTTAAAATATTCCTTTTCCCAAATAACACTTTTCGGAAATAACCTTTCCTATTTTGGTATCTCAGAATTTTCGAACGGAAATGAAATACTATTTTAAGACATACGGTTTTGAGGTTGTTTTTAGAGGTTCACCTGTGTGTTTCCCAAATTTTGAAGTATATTTAGAGGGATGTTTTACGAACCTTATATAGAAACCTTCTTAACAATTTCAATTGAATGATACAATTTCACAATTAAATTCTTTTGATATTTATTACATCTCATAAAGCTATGAATGAATGTAAATTATTCTTATATTGGTTCCTTCCAATTGCTTAAAGTTATTTCTTTGTTGTTATCTAGGATTCTATAGGTTAGTATTTGGATTGTGATTACTTTTTAAGATCGTATACTCATAAGATAATACATGTTTTGTCCTTAACCCTTTTACTGCCAGCCCATTTCGGGTGGGATGTGCGAAGACTGCCAGGGCTATTTTCCGGAATATGAAGGATTTCAGATTCTAAATTATTTCAGCTACTAAACTTAATTTAATTCATCTAGATTTTTTCCCAATGCTAAAGATATATTTATAGTTTAGAACCATAGATGGATTATGGGGGTTTAGTTAAATTTTCATAAAGAAAAATAATAACAAAGTAATTATAATATATGTAAAAACCCAAAATTCTCCGTTTTTTTCACTTTGTGATGTATAAAATATTATATACGTGGAATAAAATTATAATAGTTTTTGATATTATTTAGTTTTCTCACCCGTGGTAAAGGTTAATAGTGATAAAACTATTTTTGCCAGAGATATAAAATATTTCATCTGACTCTACACTCACGGTCCCATCAGCTAGCGCACTTATGCTTATGGAAGCATTCACCAAGAAGTCCTTTTTTTGCATTTTCCCCACATAGTTCTGCATATTTTTCTTTATTTTATTCCTTTTTTTCCTCTTTCACTACACATACAACAGTTCTTTTCTTTTTCATTTGGCAATTTTATAAGTTTTTTTGAGGTATGTCTCCGAAGATCCGGGTTGCATATCTCGGTTTTGCTTATATAAAAATAGGCGGGCCAAAAAAGAATATTTACTTATCTAGCTGGAAACTGACACTCTAAAACAAATACTTAGAGCCACAAGAAAACAGTTCAGCACGACTTGCGACAAACACGAAAGATAATACTGAGCAGGATGACGCTGGCCCGAAGTAACGAAAATATCCGGACGAATTAACGAGGAAAGATCACTGTAAAATATCAAAATGTATCGCAATGTAAGGTGAAACCATATAAGTTAGATAAAGTAAGCAGTAGAGATACAGCATATGTGTATTAAATGAGACGGAAGCCGTTAAAATGGTCATAATCACGAAATAAATAGTGTCAAATAAGTCGGGCCGATATATCGGCCCGCTGGCAGTTTTCGCACAACCAGCGAGGGCCGATATATCGGCCCGCTGGCAGTAAGAGGGTTAATCCTCTCTTTTGAATTAAGGTCGTTATATTTAACCCAGAATATATCTTTCTTTTATAACTTTTGGGTACAACGATTAGAATATAACACTTATTAAAAAGTAATGACTCCTTGTACGTGAAATAAATTTCTGGAAAATTAATATATTCTACTTGAATTCGACATACTGAAAATATAGGCAATTATGTTTAATTTATGTTGGTTTTAAGTTGTAATAAAGTTTTAGCTTTATTTAAATTAAACAATAACTTCTGATAGAGATTAAAGCGTGATTTGGTCTGTGTAGTCGTTCAAATTGTAACATCATGTATTAGAGGCAAAACATGAACTTCTAAATATACAGACCAGCTATTCGTTAGAGATGTGCGTTCGTAAGAAGAACTAAAAATCAAGAAAACTCTTTAAATTGCATCAGAGGGAAAGAATAGCGGAAACTACCTTTCCTCTCCGTTAAGCAATAACCATCTCTTATTCTCTTCCCTGTTAACTCCACATTCGCTGGAAAAAGAAGAAAACTACTGGCACACCTCGGATGTCATCTAGGGCGAAAGAATGGTGCCCCATTACTAATAAAAACGAGCGAATCATGCAGAGGGAGGAAGTCATCTTGAGACGATGCCTAAGTGTCGTGTATGAGTGAGATTTTTTTGCGGAGGCATTCGTGGAAGGAGGAGCAAGAGTAATAACCGCTGAGCGCAGCGAGACTATCTCTCGGATGGAACTTAAAACGAAAAATTTCTATGGGCTTACTTTAGGGAAATTGCTCTGTTGATTGAGATTTAAGGTGCTCTTCAGCTGCAGAACATTTTTGAAAAGACTGATGCTGAAATTATACGGGTGAATAAATTTAGAATTTTCATTAGATTTTACATACTGAGAATCGATTTTAGTAGACTTTACTCTTAACTGGGATATGCGAGGCTTCCACGGAGATGTAGTTTTGGCTTCTTTGGCCAGACAACGGTTACATCGTATGAATCTTAGATGGAGTGCAGATCTCTTGCCGAATAATTACATTAATTCTTTTATTATTTTGTATATTTGTAGTTAGTTCAACGAGAAAGATCTAGCAAATAGTACTTTTTACTATAAAAAACAAGTTCTTAATGATATTAACGAGTTACAAGTATAGAGTGAAGGTTTTACCGTAAAGGTGTATCCGATTTGGCACGTATATCTTATTTAGAGTAGGTTTATAAAATAACTCATGTTAACCACGAGACGGTAAATGAACTATTTCATACTTTGTCTAGACTTCCTAAAGATAAGAAGAGAACCTTATGGAAATTTGAATTTAATTGAAACCAATTACATTTAAGGATAAATGTTACATGATAAAGTTAATGGATATTCGAAAACAACCAATTGATTAATTTCTTACTCTACGATTAATTTACTTTTTATCTTATTAACGCTAAGCACATTATAATATTTATAATAAATCTCGATATTTATCTTTTAACCTAAATAATCAATCGAACATTTCATGGTTCCATTGAATCATTCGCATAGACTACATTCGCTATACACTCCGAATTTCAAACTTACGTTGTTCTTCAATTCTATTTTAAAATCTGGAATAAATTTACTTATCTGTGAGAAGCTAATTAGCTAATATTTTTTGTGTTCATTTGGAGGCGTTTTCAGGAAAAGAAATTCCAAAATAAACGAAACAACTCACTCACCACTCTTTAGCCGAAACCTTTTCATTCCTTCCATTCCTTTTCACTACCACTCACCTTCGACCCCATTTTCCACAAGAGATATTTATATCTTCCATTTTGGGAGATAATTCCCATCGCCTCCATTAGGGAAAAATAGGGGCGGAGTTCGAAAAAGGGGATGAAAAGAAAAGTAATAGCATTTCGATGAAAATATAGAAACTGTCCAAAGATAGACGACGTGTTGGCATATTGAGTCGGAAATAAAGTTGTATTTATAGCTCTGCATCTGCTTCTTTTCACATAAGGATTCACAAATGTTTCTATTTTTGTTCCCTGGGGAAAATTTACTATCATTTTCTTCTGTTTATGGAACAAGATATTTAATAATAACATTCAAACATGGTGTATCGACACTTTCGGATTGTATGCATCTCTTAATTTTGATTACTGGAGATTCAAATAATCATAGAATCGGTCATAGATGTGTTTCATAAATTGGATTTTTTAATTTTTTGTGTTTACTTAGTTTCTTGCATTATTAATATCAGTGATTGCTATTAGGAAATGATACCTAATATACTAGCTTATTTGAGTGTGAATAAAAGAGTTCGAACTTCGTATGGCTTTACAGATAATATTATTGATACAAGGCGTGCGAATTAATTATAAACGTAATTAATATAATATGATGACGGATTAGTGATTGGGTGAATGACGTGATTGAGTCCTTATCAAATTCTATTCTACCTTTCACCAAAATGTTTCAGTGATAAACCTTCGATACTATACTGTCAATAAAGAATACTCGTACATTATAAAATTACATCCAAGAGTTCTCTTGCTTTATTCATAATATACTTAAAAGTGTCATAGTTATTTATAAGGTTATTATAAATCGGTAAATATTCGAATGAAAGTTATCTATTCATTTGCGGAAAGTTAGAAACAATAGATTTCAATATCACGCAAGGACTGACGCAAAACCATGCAGTTAAATTGAATTACGTTCTTTTAAAATTAGTTTCCATCACTATCCTTACTTTATGTGCGTACTTTTAAAGTCTTTAATATCGAATATAATAAGGTTTTTAATGAGTCTAAGGTAATGAATACGATTTTTGTTAATTTTCCATGATATTTTTCTACATAGATCCGATTGATCACCTATATTCTTTAATATCTTTCAGGGAGAGTTATTGATTAGAAAACACGTGAATATAATCCTTCCTTAAACACCAAACCGGAAGCGAGGTAAAATTTTCCTTCCACATCATATATTGCTCTTATTAATAGCAAGATGCCTTTCTATATCTTATGGGGCTCGTAATGTGTGAAGTTTTGGAGATATTATTGTGTTCGCAGGTGAAAGGCATGCGATCATCGGCGTCTATTATTAACTGAAGGGAATTAGATGCTGGAAAGTTGTCCAATTTCGCGTCCTTGTCTCGAGTTTCTCGGGTAACTGCGAAAGAAGACGGGATTCGGGTGCTATTGGAAACTTATTTATAGTCTCCAAGCGACGAAAGTGTTAAGAAGTTTCCTTTCTTGATAATGAGAGTTCTTATGTTAGACGATTTAATGCGTCCTTTGAGACAATGATTTAGCGATAGTGTATTAGCTAAGGAACATTATTCATGGGATGTTTTTTATACGCTTCTCTTTTAATCAAGATGATAAATGGGCGAATTTGCATCCTGCCTGGGTTATTATTCTCCCTAGTTGACGGGTTGTTAAAAATTGCAACTCGAAATTATCCTAAATTAAGTATCGACCAGTACAAATGAATATATTTCGTCGTAAATAATCTCTAAATGATACTGGACTTTTTCTGTTTTGAGTTAATAATACTAAATTGTCTCCTCTAATGTAATCGTTTAAAAACAAGCAATTCACTCTCCAGTTATCAATCAATCTGTACGTAATGATCATCATATTTTATTGCTCGCAGGACTGATAAATTATAGAAGTACCTTTAAATGATACAACACAGTTTTTAAATTGAATTATTGAGTAAATTCACGTAGAAAACTACAAAATACGGAAACATGCTTCACATATTATTGATTAAAGTTTCACATTTTGATGAATCAGGAGTAAGATTTTCTTTGGCTAATATTGCGTCAGTTAGTCGACATAATTCGAAAAAGGCCAACTGAATCTATCGTTGTATACACATATTGGAAAAATTATAATAAATAAAAATATAGAGAATTCTGCAAATGTTTTGTAAATATTTTCAGTCTCAATGAATGAACTCGTGCGTAATTTATTGATAAGAAAAAAATAATATATATTGATATTTCATAAATATAAATCGAATTATTATTCAGTGGCGTGTTCAAATGAAAAATTGCTATTAATATACGCATGAATGTGGATTAGTATAATATATGTGTGTGAGCTATGATTAACTCACGAGTTGCTCTCCTATCGACTATAGGATTAGAGATAATAAAGTGGAAGATTATTTAGGATTTATCATGTCAGTTATATTTCAACCACGAGCTGCAGAGTTTATCTATCGCTATATCCTTTTCGGAGGCTATTTGAGAGCTCCAATCTGCGAGCAGTGGGGCAGAGGAAAAAATGCGAGGCTTTCTCTCGTATGAGCCATTAAACTCTGCCTAATCATGGTAATGCCGCAAAGCAGTCAACAAGTGGAGCTTTGGGCACAAAGGGGGATCGATCGGTTCTCAAATGGGTCGAGGTCATCACTCACCGTCTTGTAAAACATGCAAGCCTGCCGGTCCTCGTCTTCACCGTTAGGGCAGTCAATGAAGCCATCGCACAGTACGTGGTCGTCTATGCATCTGTAGCGTCCCATTCTATCCGGAGTTGGACATGCAAATCTCTCCATGCCGTCCTCCGCAGGTGGACATTCTACGAGAGAAGAAATAGATTTATGTTATTACATTAAAGTAGACGCGAGCCATTCTTTGGTTTATGTTCAACAAGTTTATCAAGCATTCAGTTAACTTTATTCATGATTATACAAAACTCGGAGAAAGGCAGAATTTTGAAAGTTGAATTATTATTATTATTTTATGACTTTTTTCAGCTGTATAGACAGTTTAAAATTCAACATCCTGAAGATCATCGGTGATGGATGCATTTCAAATCTTGGATCAAAACTCATAATTTTTCTCTGTAGAACTTATATGCTTAAACTTTATTTCAATGTAGGCTACTGGACATGCTCTGTGAAATAACATAATTAACATAATCTTTCATAGAGAATGCAAAATGAGTAAATGCCGATTCTAACGTATGTGATCTAAAATGTACTATTAGTGAAGAAGATCTTTATGCATATTATTAATGCTAAATACATAACCATAGTCAGCCGAATGTAGTCGCATCTAACATGTGTTTCAATCTCTAATCAGTCGCATGATATTTAGTGCAACTAGCGAGACTAGTTTCATAAACGGTCAATAAGCCTGATTTAGAGATCAAAGAAACGAGGTTAGCATTTCATTCATTCGAAAAGTGACATGGAATGTATTTCAGATGAGGCTTACCACAGCTTAATACCAATTAGCATATTGGACGAGCGTCCAATTCACCACTTCGTAGATTATAAATGTCGTCTTTTGAATTAATTAATACTCTTGCGGAGGATTGAATTGGAATATGGGATGAGTGTTGAGAAAATTATCATTTCGAAAAAGTAACGAATTTTTATTTATCTGTAAAATTTGCGTGATTTTTTCCCTTATGAAATATTGAGAAGGTTATTAAATTTCAGAATTTACTTATGGCTAGAACCTTGTTAAGATTTTAAAATTTAATAATTCGCTTAAAAGAAAACATTCAAATGACGTAGATGATAGCATCTAAATATTCTTCCTTTGTACATTTTATTCAACTTAAGCAAGTGGATATGCGTGGAAGAGGCATTTTTATTTGTTATCTATAAGAAATAGGTAAAAAGTGAAAGAATTCAATTATAAAAGTAAATTCTTCCATATTCTCCGTTATCATATAAAGTAAATAATGATTGAAGATTACTCTTTTTAAATATTTTAAGGTTAAGATTTTTAATGGATGGATAGCCAAATAATTAAGGTAATATTTCTCAGCAAATCTGACATGAAAAAAAATACCCCTTTTCAAGTTTTAAACGGATGAGCGATATGCTAATTAAAATGTATTATAAGTTTATCCTTATAAGTTTTTGCCGAACGTTTTCATAAACAAAAACTTTTAATGGATATGTGTCATGGCATTCTATGTCAATGATAAATGCGAATGGCCCGTTGCCGGGTCATCTCATATCATTCCCACAGATTATCGTAGCTAACGATGGATGAAGTGAACGAGTCTTCTGATGAGAAAATAGACATGAGTAAGTAGCGCAGCTTGTCAAGGCGGATAATCCAGTCGTTTAACGCTACATTTGCATGTACCTTTTCTTTTCTTGTCAGTCACATTTCACAGGTCGCATTGTATAGTTGGGTCATCGGTTCGATAAAGAAGGTATGGATAAGGCATGAATGAGCCATGGAAAGGTCAGGGGCTATCGTTTTCAAAAGGTTAATGAATCCGACGAGTAAGGGAGTCTAGTGATGGGAGAAAACACAGGAGGGAATGACTTTCATCAATGACGAATCGACGCGATGCTATTAGTTCCTTTTTTCGGCCGTAAAAAGGGTTCAAAACGTTGGGAAAACTACCGTTTGAAATTTTCCTTCAAAATCACGTCGCTTATGATGAAAGAAAATTGCGTCATTCTTACTTTAGGCTTCTCGGTTATTTTAATTTTAGGAACGGAAAGGTAATTAAGGAATGTAGAAAAAAGCTTTTTGATGATTTTCGCTGCTTAGGATTCGGGAAAGCTGAAAGGTAATATAAAATGAACGCATGATAGAAGAATGGAAGGAGAGAGACGGATGTTAGAGTCATGTCAAAAATGAAAGAAACCAATCAAGTCATAAATTTTCAAAGGTAAAGAGAGAATAATTTTGGTAATATTTTTTCTTTGAAAATATACGAAAAGACGTGGTTTAACACTAGAACAGCGGGAAACGGATACCCCCCTAGAACAGCGGAAGGTGTCCTCAGGACACCTACACTTGCGCTTCTTTTAAATTGAATGAGGCAGTCGTATTTAAATTTCTAGTCTTTCCTTATAAGTTTAAAAATTAATAACTAAGTATGGGTACTTATTTGTCGGCAGATCATGAGGTAAATAGTTGCTACATATTTAATATAGAAATTGTTGTTGAGTTCAATGAATTTCATGAGACTCATATTCCGATATAAAAATATACAGAACAGTAAAGCCAGAAATAAATTATATGAATAAATTAATATAAAGCCTTTTCGAGATAAAATAATTATTTGCTTGAATAACTTTTGAAAATTACCCGATTTTATCAACAATTTACATGGGGTACAAGAAAAAATAAACTCGCGTAATAAAACTTTACCGCTTCACGTACCTTCCTTTGATTTTATTTCACAACAAAAAGACTAGAAATAAGGTTTAAAGGACAAACTGGACCTTAAATGTTATTTGCATACGCAATTATATTAATTTTTCTTTTTTAGCACAATGATGCTGTCACGAAATAATTACTCCATAGAATCCTTCCACGAAGCTAATACATAAATCTTCTTGATGTTACAGTTTCTATTAACCTATTCCTTGCACTTCTTACACTTATCTGATGCTATATTTCACTTGTATTTTCTTTTGAACAGATATCGGTGGCTTCATTGGATGATGTCTCGTGCATCTAGTGTTTACTTAGGTCCATTTTAGATCTCTTTAGACAGCTTCGGTTTTACTTTGTTTATCTGCTATTCGTTGCAAGAATCTATATCTGGTTATTTGGCGACCTCTTTTCTGCTTGCAAATAACCTATACATTAACTTTTGCTAGATAAATTTTTATGTAAAAAGAATGCATTAGGCAACGTCGTGAGTCTGTCTCACCGTGTGCCTACGCGCCATTTGGTCCACTACGCCGCTTTTTGTTCAATTATGGTACGTCACCGCGTCTGATTTTCTTTTACTAATACTGTCAAATACGACATTAGAAATCATCTAAATCGCGAGAAGAATATGTTTATTCGGTTTAATTTTATAAAGAAGGATTATTCTTCATTTTTCGACAATATCGGAATTCACTGCAGATTTTTGCTGGTTTTCAACTCCAGCGACTCTCATCACAATTTGTTCTATGTTCCAGATAAAAAATACCTGCTTTCTTCAGCCTTTTAAATAGTTTCTTTAATTTAAAATAATTATCGGTCATTAGGTTAATTCCTTTTATATAGGAAAGGTCCCATCAAGGTCATGACCACATGGTTCAGGAAGATGGCCTATCCTCCAACTCGATAACTTATGGAAATCTATTCTATGCATATTTGGAATTAAAATCCACTACTAACCGAAACTTAAGTACATATTTATCAGGTTTATCAAGAATAAATTGTGTGAATAGACATCTACACTTTCTGGGAAAAAGCTGATCATTCACCGTCACTTTTGTAACGGGATTGTAGCAAGCCTGGCAATATTCAATGGGTGAGTGTCACAAAAATATACAAGACAAATTAGTCAATTGCGAAAATAGAAATGGGAAACGTATCTTATAAATGGAAATATTTGAAAATATAAGGCAAAATGTTTCCAACTCAAATCATCATTAGAATTGCTACCTCAAATTTTTATACATAACAATATAATTAATTAATTTTAGAGAACGGGGACAAAATAATAGCAAAAAGCAATATTATCTCAAAGTTCATTCGTAAGAGCTTCTAATATAAAACAATGAAGGTTTTATCATAAGAAATAATAGTAAATATTACGTAGGTGTCCTGAGGACACCTCCGCTGTTCTAGGGGGTATGAGGTAGGATCTCCTATGACAATGTTCCAATAATTATAAAACTTGGTAGAAATACGCAGAATATTAAATAATTAAAAGTCACGAAACGATTTTTTTCTATGATACAAATTACAAAAATGGTGCGTTTTTTTCATGGGCGAGGTGTCCTGAGGACACCCTCCGCTGTTCTAGTGTTAAATACTATTTAATTTACAGGACGAAATAAATATTCTATCATATAATAATTTTCATTCATAAGGATTTACAGATTTCATCAAATACTAACTAGATAAAAGTGATATATATTTTATCTAGATATATTTTGTACGTGACAAATCGGCATGGAACTACATAGCAATTGATAAATTTTGTAAACTCTTGTAGCTTAACTTTTCACTGAATTATATATTTGAAACTATTACTATTTTATTTATAAATGAAATTGTAATAAATAATATTTGAAATCAGTATTTTCAGAATGGAAATAGCGCCAAGAAAAAATTTTTAGGGCAAACATAAAGGATATTAAAATATTTTTTTCAGTTTTGAATGATTTCCGAGGGAATATAAGCTGTTTTATATGTACTTATCCATTTATAATTTTCATAGAGATTTCCAATATTTCGCGCAAATAGGCTTTTTCAAGCAACGAAAATATTTTCGTATGTTTCTGATTCTGACACCTGCCGTTTATTAGAAAATGACAGTTTTAAAAATAATTAATATAGAATATTGAAGTAAATCCCTGTTAAGAATTCTCCTAAACGTTTTCTCGTTTATCCTCAAAAGTAACAAAGAAAGGCAAAAACAGCCAAACCGTACGCGGTTATTTTTATGCAGAAAAAGAAAAAGCTGCGGCTTGAAAAGAGTGGAGTGTGTGTCCTCAGACAATTTGGCTATCTGCCCAAAAAAGAGAAATCACGGGAATGAAAAATGAAAGTTGGAGAAATAAGGGTCTGCGAATCGGGAGATGGATAAGCGAAAATCCGGAAAATTAAGAGCTTTTTCATAGACTCCGCTAACATTGTCAAATGTTTTGATTTCCCTTTTCCGCTTCAAAAGTCCCTTTTTACGGAGATGCAAATTGATCTCACGGCCCCGCTTTGGTCTCAAGGCTGTTTATCCTCCGATGCGCACTGAGAGAGATAAACTACGCAAAAATACGTGAGATACGAGGTTAAGATTTTGCAATTATGAAAAAATGTATAGAACATCGGATGGAATTATAAGAGCCCTATTTTCTCTAAATTTTATTCAATAAAAATCGGAACTAATGAGTTAGGATGAAATAAATACGACGAACACGTGCTTCTTAAATGTAAACGTTAAATGGAATTTTACTAAAAGTTGCAAATATTATAAAAGAGATTTTTAGGAAAAATACTGTCTTTTACTGAGAATGGGAATAATAGGAAACATAGTTGGTAAATTCCCTTATACGGATGCCTATCGGAATCATCTCGTTATACACTCACCGATCACAACGATTATGGAGCGTGATCCTGCTAACGTCACCGCTCCGTCAATATACTCTCTTAAGTATCACACCTCCGTGGCGCTTAGTGGAAATACGTGTGAGAGAAAACAGGAGTTGACGAGTAGGGATTATAACTGGGTCAAGAGGAATTTATTCAGACCGTGCAACCTCACCTGCGTTATTTGGAGATGTGAAGAGCCTGCCTGTTGGAGTTATTTTCGAACAACCAAGTACGATGACCCTACGCTTCAGTTACTCTGTTGTACAGTTGTATTTTTAGAAACGTACCTACTCCTTTTTGAGCGCAAATCTTTTCGTAAAATATTAGTCAGCAGGAATGGTCTATACCATAATGTACGTATCCCTTTAGTCTTTTTAAATGCCTCCAAAGAATCACTCTAATATAATCACTGCAAGCTTATATCTTCTGATTGGAACCAGTGGAATGATCATTAGAAACAAGAGACGAGGTTATTTAGAGGATCGATGGCTGCTTTATTTTCGCTTTCTAAAGACGATATTGTCTTCTTGTCAACACCCGTAATTACTCAAATGTGGAAATAATAGTAGTTATTGATAATTTATTAAGTCCCTCGTTATATTAACGGAATTAAAACGTGAGAATTATAAATTAGTTGAATTCGAATAGGTGATTAAGAAATGGTAGTGGTATAAAACCTTGAGATACGCATATGATATAAACTTATTTCTGTCGTATTTGGTTCTAATATAACTATTTAAATAACTCTATTTGTTTCTTATATTTTTAAGTATAAATTAGATAATCCAATTTACATGATAAATCAAATTCAAACCTACAACGATTAGATAATTCATATTCTTTTCATTGCCAAATTCTTGATGCAGAATTGTTAAATAGAATGATCATATTTAATCAATAAAATAGAACGTAAAATACACATCAATCGAGATTTTTAGCGAGGTTATATCGTATCAGTTACTTTTTAATTTACCGTAAATACGGTTGGTATATTATTTCACGCGCATCGCAGTTGTAAATTTATCAACGCCCAAATTATAAATCTGGTATTGGTTGTGTATTTCTACGAATGAGTAAATCAAATGATTGAAATAACGAAGTCGTGATATGCAAAGCAGTTTTTCTGTGCAGTTCCTCCTAAATGCGCGAAGAGTTACTATTTCGAGGCCCAATATTAAAAGACAAATATTTGCCGGAGCGGTGGCGATGGTGAAGAATGCACGAGTGGCGAAAGAGAGGCTAACATGCATGTACGGCGAAAGAGTGCATGCCGTGAGTTTTTACGACATCTTGAATGTAATCTCGTCCTCTCGAAACGAGCTAATATACGCGAATGACAAGTTGCCCCTGAAAGGAGTGCCATGAAAGGAAAAAGGCGCGCTTTCCGAGGATGCAATATTTCTTAAATAAACATGGAGCCACTTGCCCTTGTGTGTGCTCACTCCTGTTCTCTCCACGTTTTAAAGGTGTGCGCGAGAATGGATCCTTCCAGTATTGCGGGTGGAATGAGTCTTTTGTTTTTAGACCCGCTGCATAAAGGGAACTCTCCTTCTAAAAGAGTTTCCGTACCAACAACACTTTCTCTCGCAAGAGAAATCATATTAATGTAGAGCTCCTCTTTCTTCTTTAGATGACTCGTTGCGATTGTCATTTGAATTATTCCTTCTTACGTCAGCCATTTAAAAAGACTTTAAGTAGCTGCAGGTGTTAGTATTGTTATTCGAAGAATTCTGTATTTTTGAAAAGGCGTGATGCGTTTGAAATTATGAAGAGATTTAAAAATAATTTTCGGAACTTTTTTTACAACGCTCAATTTTTTCTAAAATGTCCACTATTTGTTATCAGAAGGGATTATTTTACCAATAATTTAGCTAACTACAAATATTTACCTTATTTCTCGATATCATTATATCCAATCAAATAAATTTTGGCGTCAATTTCTTTTTCATGATGTTATACAACTTTTTCTTGGATAATGATTCTTTAAAAGATCAGAGAAATCGAGTATTTGGCGTTATAGACCGTTATTCACGCCAAAACAACCTCAAGGAATCACCAAAATAAGTTTATAAATACTTATGAGAGAAAATTTTTTTATCTAATGGCAGAGCTCAATTTACGAGAACCATAAAATGGTTAGAGTCGAATTCTAGTAATTATTTACAGATGCGTTTGAAATATATTTTTCTTATCGAGTATTTTCGGAAGTAATAGTAATCAGGGTAGTATTGCAAAGAAAATATTATATATCTATGTTTAGATGTTTGTAACGTCCGTTGTTTTACGTAGTTTACGACCACGCTGTGATTGTCCAGAAAGTGGATGTTTTTGCGGTCTTTGATAATAATTAAAAATAAATAAATATTACTCGATCGGTTAGATAAATTCAGTTATTTTAGTGTGTGGGAAATAAAACTTTATAAAGAAGAAAATAAATATGCTATATACATCCTCTGCGGGGTGTATAAATAGCCTTCCTCTTTGGTCGTCAGAAGAAAATAAATCCATTATAAATATTTATCCTCTCCGAAAAGCGCTCCTTCTCCTTCAGAACTGTCCAATCACGTAAAATGACAGCTCGGATAAAAAAATGGGAGAAATATGGGATCTCATCCACGTCGAATAACATTCAGAGGCGTAGGAACGGTGCGATAGTCACGCCTTTAACTGCGGTTCGCCAATTCAAGACGCCTCGTTGAATATAAAAGCAATCATTGTAAAGAATTCTCTATTCCATTATCTAGACCGGTTTACATCCATCCCGAGGTAGAAGGACGTGTTGGTAATGTCAGGAATAACTGATATTTTCCGTTATAAAACGATCTAGAAAGAAAAATAGGAGTGTAGAGCAAGGTGGATAGTAAAAACATCGGAGGGATTCGATAAACACGAAGGAACGGACGGTTTTTGCTTGATAACGAGGGAGTAGATTAGCAATGAGATGAGGTGGAAACGCGCCCCATATGAAATACTGCTGTGAAAAGGTTAATGACCTCAGTCGAATGAATAATCATCCAGTAGTTAATCTTAATTCATCTTTGTCCATCCTCTTCACTTTGGAACACATCCAGCCATATTTATTGTTATTTTAGAAAATCTTATGGATTCTTTGAATAAGATAGGGATTTTGAAATTTGATAAAAAATTTAGTTATAAATATAAATATTTTCAAGGTTATGCGAAATATAGATGTATAATTAAATATTAACATGACCTCCTTGGCATTACTTGTAAATAATGAAATGGTCGAGCGGGGTTTCAGTTCGGTCGGTCAGTTTGAGAATTTTACTTCTTCCAATGCGAAAGAAACAGATTTTAGTTTTGGACTACATACATTGAACTTTTGAGAAATGAGAAGATACCGCGATATTTATCATATTATTTCGATTGAAGGAAATGAGAAGATTTTACATTCAATTTAAACTATTTCATAAGAAAACCAGATTTTTCCAAGCAAGATCCGTGTCCGAAAACGACTGTTCGAATTTTCGTTTCAGCAAACGTAATATATCTTATATGGGTAAATTCGCGATATTCTGATGAAATTTCCAAGATATTTTCTCTGGAATATTTCAAATTCCTCATACATTTGGCACGATCAGCAGCCACACGTCGAGGAAACGAAATTTCCGAAGGAAAGGGAGAGTGATAACAGACACCGAAGTGTGGCCGCGAGGAAAATCCCAAGATGAGAAATTTTGCGATCACGTTCGGGAAATGCCGAAGATATTCGACGCGAAATAAGATTGGATGGGTGCTCATTCGTACAACTTCTGCGAGGGACAGCGGGAGTGAAAGGACCACGGAAGAGAAAGGAAACAGTCCGATTATCTATTTATACCCTTGAAATATTTACTCCGTGCGATGCTCAACCCTTTTCCACAAAGAAGGAACCCGAGCGCTGGGAAAAGCGGAGGATGATGGATTCCATCAGCGGGACGAACGTTTTGTTTTGATCGGGCGATGGGAAGAGGGCAGTAAAGTGGGAAAAATCGCCGCGACTCCTCCGAATAAGGGGTTGGCGACGGATGGCAGTGGCGGGGCACTCCGTCGGAAGGTAGCGGGTCCCAAGAAAGGGGAAGGGGACTGAGACATGTTGGCTGTGCAGAGACTCCGGAGAACACAAACTACCGTGGCGCCGGCAGACTTTTGTGGCCGTTTCAGGAGACAGAAGTGTAGCGATACGGGCGCGACTCTCAGTCTGTGTGGGGGTGGCGAGACTGTGGGGGTGGGATTATGACTCGTTGGGGCTTTTTATCCGAGGTGCGTCTCCAGTTCGAACCTGGGGGTGGATGTGTATTCGGAAGGGGTCGCTGGAGGTGCGGCGTAAGAAGGTACGGGGGTAAATGAAGATTGGAGAGACTCGAGGGGAACTAAAGGGCGTCCGTGACAGAATGAGGAATGTACCACCCGCAACTTTTCCTCCTTTCCCGCTCTTATCCAGACGTTCGTAGCATTTCACCTTTCTCTCGATATTGTGCCGCCGTCTGTATCGATTTCCTCTATTTTTCTATGCGCGTACGTGTGTTTATCAGGAAGCATCTCCACTGATTTCCAGATGAAGTTTTCAGACTCCTTAAAGTGATGGTCGCGACGGAGATGGAGGAAAAACATTAGGATGCTTTGTAAGGCATTTGCTGTGACTGCAATAGCATCTTTGATGAAAGAGCTATTCTACATGTTTAGGGCGATGAACGTTTGATATCGTCAAGTAAGGGAGATGGTGTAATGCATTTATTTGCTTTTTCCGAAATTTGAAGTTATTCTAATTTTAATTGCTACTGATGTTAGTAAAATACGCTGTTATCTAAACTTTACGTTTTAGAATGACTGACAGTTTTGAAATTTTATTAATTATACTCTTATTGTTTAGGAGAAAAAAATTTAAATTAAGCGATTGAAGTGAGCTTAAATTTTCAGTGATTATTTTTATTATTTGGGTACAAGCGAACTATGAATATCTCCTTATTCTAATAATGTTTATTGTAAGTGCTGCGTAAGCAATATCTTTAGTCTACTAACTTTCAAGTAAAGTCTAGTATATCTGCTATTATTATCCAGGTACAAATAATGTATGTAGACCACCACACAATCTTCAACCTTCTATGTTGAAAGTAGATGTACAAACTTTATATGGATAAGTCGTTCAGAATTATATAATTTTTCACCAAGGTTTAAACGATGAAAAAAATAACGCGCGACTCTCAGAAAATCGTTTTTGTATTGGCTGTACAATTATTTCGTTTAATGCTAAGTCCTCCTTAAATAAACTAAACGAGAAATCATAACATGGCTTCTTTTTAATTTTGTTTGCTTAAGACATATAATTAAAGGTGTGTAAATTCCTCCTTATAATAACAGGTTTCCCTTAATTCGTAGTTAAATTACTTCATCTTTGATTGAATTAAAATCGAGGACCCTCCACCAGTCGAAGAATTAGAAAAATCATAAGCGTGAGAAGAAACCTCATTTGAATGGCATCATTGTTTCTTAAAATACTTATGATAAAAACGAGTAAAAGTGTAATGATAGTTTTGTAGCTTATACTGAAGACAGAAGCAGTTTTATAGAGGATTTTCCTTCATTTTGGGACTCGATGGTATTTAGGGCATATAACTTATTCCTAATTCGAAAGAATCTTCATTTAGCGAGGTGAGACTGTATACATTTTACAAAGCTACATTTGGAATCCCTTTGAGGTAAAGATAGACTACGGAATGAGAGCTCTTTTCTCTGATTTCGACGTAAATTCGTCTTCTTTGCGCGTTTCCATTTTCCCGCGGACTGTGAAAAATGGACGGATCCTCGCTTATTTGCTACTTTTCCTCTTCAAGAAGTGAAAAAATAATAAGCGTTCATTTTTTGGGAAAGACGACTCTTAGAGGAGGAGGCAGCCGAAGGTGGAGGCGCGGTGGGTGCAGACGACTGGTGAAGGGGAGACGTCGTAAGCACTCTATCAGCATCCTCATTCGTTTCTCTCTTGGACCTTTATTACATTTTCCCAAATATTTTTCGGTTTTTGACGCGGATGTCTGTGTTTTTATCGATTTCAGTTTTCCGCCTCATAAATTGTACGCAACATTCGCCCTCATTGGATCAAAGCATCTGAACCATGTTTCATCGAACGATAGTCTCATCGGAAAACACCAAAATGCACTTATTTAAGGTTTTGGCTTTGATTTTTATTCGTTCGAACGATACAGTGTTTGATTTGTTCAATCTGATTTACGTGTGGTTGGAATTTGACTTATTTGAAATGTGAGTGATCATAAATGAGTTCTATGTCTTATCGTATGATATTTGATGGATAAACTTGCACGTTATGATTATTTTTAGGAAGGAAAGTAGAATTTAGAAGTAGATTTGTTGATATTTTGCTGTTCTCTCCTTCATAGTATATTTACATTTTGGAAAAGTTAGTAAACATTTAGGTTTATTTTCCTCTCGGATAGAGAAACGTAGTGATAAGCTTTTGACTACGTTTAAAGTGAAAGACCTGGATTCGAGTCGATAGTTTCCAGTCCATCGCACTCAAAGAATAGTTCCATGAGTAATATCCTTATCCTCTTGAAAATGTAGGGATACTCCTGTTCCTCCACTTGGTAATAGGCTATCCTTGAAAGGACCTCTGGGTGAGAGGTGTAATAAAGTGGAGCCATCTCTTCTCCCTGTCTTACGAAACATTTCGAAAGCGAATCTGACACTACGAACTTAGTCAATTCCTTGTTCATTATTTAGAAGGTACTAACATCATACAGAAATCGGAAAGAATCTGCGAAAGAATTTTAACACCGAGGGCATTAATTAATTTTCTCACGTTATAGCTCTGCCGAGATTTGCTCGGAAAACACCGGTTTCTAACGATTCTTCCTCTCCCTTGATCGTCTTTAATCTCCCCTAACAACCCTCCTCTTCTTCCGCGCTAATTTCTTCAGTTAGTTGGAGGTCATTCGCTCCGGGCTCTCTTCTTTTCCTCCTCAGATTACTCTTCCCAGAAAATCACACCGTTTCCCCTCCTTATCTTTCCCTCGCAACCTCAATTCCTTCCTTAATATCCTCCATCCCAACGCATCCTCCGCCTCATCGTGCCGTAAAAACTTTAACATCGCTACATTTTATCCCACTTTTTTCCATTGCCCTCTACTCGCCGCCACCTTGGCTGCGCTCTATACGTGTGGCGACTCCCCTTTTATGGACGGAGAAGTTCCCATATTTCATTGCCGGATATTGACCACAAGGACCGTCCGGAAAGTGGTCCATTTTCTTCGTGGAGGAAGACGAGAGGAAGATGGAGAATGTTTAAGAGATATTCGGAGAGGATGTAAGAGGCCGGTGGTTTGTTGATCGGTCGCTCGTTGGAGAGGAAGTTTGATATAATCTACTCCATCCCAACAACTTTTATCCTTCTCACGTCCGCCTTCTGGTGATCGTTGGAAGGCTCTCGTAACTGAGTAAGCGCAAGAGGATGGGATCTGTGTGAGGAAGTAGGTTTTCCGTGTGATAGCGTTTCTGTACAATCGTATGGAGAGGTTTAAGGAATTCTTTTCAAAGGATCACAGCCTAGAGAAGACAACACCGCTAACAACAACGATCTATGTTATTTATGCTATTTAAACACAAGCGCCATTTAATTAAGCAACTGTATTCCCTGCGGATGATTCTACATGTTTTTTTTGTATTCTCTATCAATTCACTTATTCGCATGCAGGTTTTATTGGATATGGCGTTAATTTTACTTGCAAATGATAGCATTAATTGAAAATTTCTAATAACCCAATTGAATGTTACCTCGGTTTTATTATGACCACGTAGAAATGTGCGAATCAACTCCAACTTGGTAATTGAATATAATAGTCATTCAATCTAATTATTTTAGATGACATTAATTATCTACTTCAGTTCTTCAAATTAATTTTCTATTCTCTATAATAAAAAAATGGAAATAATAACTCATTCAAGTTAAGATGAAATATTGATATCTATACGATAATGATATATTCTAAAAATCTATGAATTGTTCGAATAATTGCTTCAATAAGATCGTCTTTGTTATTTGCTCAAATCCTTTCGAATTGAGTCCAAAAATGTGATTCATCAAAATTTTCAAACATCAACTCCACATATTTTTATTGAAAGAATAAATTTATACGATTATATTTTATATAGAGTCACACGAACGATTTTTAGATACCGTGTAGAACTATCTGCATCACTAATGATATCCGTATTTTAGGAGAATGCTATTCACCTCTTCCAAATCAAAGACTTCGGTCCACAAAGGGTCACTTTTTTCACTCTTTCTAATAGGGAGACCAGCGAAGGGTTTTGCTTAGTCCTTTCTTGAATCGAGTGACATTATTTCTCATTTCCCAAAAGTATTCTCCTTACGTGCACTTTGAAAAGGTTCGATAGAGAAATTTGATTGATTGAACGGAAAACGTAAGCAGCTCAAAGGGGGAATATTTTTAGATCGGTAAGGGCTACTCCATAGACATTTCGTTTCAAATTGGTAAAAAGGGAAATCCGGCTTTGAGGAGCGATGATAAAGGAAGGGCGAAGGTCGCCGCTAACGGGGATACGAGTGGAAGGTGAAAGAGGTTTGAGAAGAGCATTAAGTAGCACCGGAGAAAGTTTATTGGAGAGGAGAATGAATGGGGAAGATGAAAAAAATCATGAAAGCCTTTCGGACGTCTTGAAAGATAAAAAGAATTACCCTCCTCCTCGAAGATTCCTGGACCCAAGAGATGGGAAATTGAAATTGAGACCATTCTATAGAAATTGATGGGAATGTTACTCGCCGGACGAAAACTCAGACGCTGTTTAATGCCTTCTCCTTCGGGAACGTTAGAATAGTGCACTGTTCGACCTTACGTATTGATTGGATGTTGAGAAAACACCCTATGTTTTGGGTATTTCACTCTTCGAGAGTCCGTAAAATTAGATTATTTCAACAACGTGAATGTTTAACTGATATTTTGGTAGCAAACTGAAAATTTATATTCGAGTTATACTTCAGAAGATATGTAGTATTTATATAGAGAATTTTATAGAGAATTTTATAGAGTTTCTATTAAGATATATATAGATAGAATATCTATATATTTAAATTATTGAGAATTAGCAAATGACTAATTTGCGCAAATAGAGATGATATTTCTCTTCATCAGTCTGATTTACGTTTAAGTATTATCTTATTGTTTGATACATGTAATTAAATGTTGCCTTAGATATGTAAGCATGGATGGATTAGAATTGTGTGCAATAAACTCCATCGACGAAGCAAAGATATCAAACAAATCTTATAGTATGTTATTTGATGGATATTTCCTTTGATGTCAGTTTTAAGTTATGTTATTTCATTGTTTTAAGAGTGATATGCGTATTTGTTTAGACATTTAAACTTCTTGGATATTCTTATAGCCGAATAAAATAGAATTCTACTCTTACTCAGAATAGAAGAAAGAGGTATCAATGAATATAATAACTTTACAGTTGCACGGTATTTGAAGTAGAAGTTACAATAATAGTTTTCGCATTTATTAATTTTTTAGGATTATCATTTCGAATTTTTATAATTGCCTTCTTTGGCATGATACTATTTGATTTTCAGTCATAAGTGCGTCAATTTGAAAGTCTCATTTTGAAAATTTAGAAAGAAGTCTACAAAACCAGCAATAAATTATCAAGAAAGATAAAAACTCTTTCCTATTTTTTCGATAGTTTCTCTAGTAACACTTTAGAGAAAACAAATTTCCTATTAAATCTCAATTTAGCAGTTTATGAAAGTGAGGGAGAAAACGGTGGAACATGCCATCGTGTGGATAGGAAAACATTTATTTCCCGAGGATGAGCATTTTTCGAAGTTCATTCCTCGGATTGTGAGGAGTGCAGATAAAGAAACGATCGTGTGTGGATCTCCCAGGGGATGAATCTCAGTGGCTTTCACTTCTTTTAAAAGGACTTCTCACTCCACAGAGTATAGGTGGCGCTGGAATTCTTTGGACATGACGCTTTTTCTTCCGGATATTTCCTCCGAAGCTTTGAAAAAGGGCGTAAAAGGGACGGGAAACGGAAAATAAGGCACTGGAGAAGAGTTAATGGTATCCTCCGCCTGTGGAAAAATGATTTCCTTCTTATGAAGAAGGACCACTCCACCAGCAGGAAATAGCGAGAAATATAGGCTCCAGTAAGGAGCTCTTTCCGATATCTCACAAGGTATGGGGCCATAAATGCTTGAGTACTTGTTGTTTTCGATGGTCAGTGGAGAAATTCGACTTGCAAAAGTACATTCAGTTCAAATATCATGACATTTTAGGTAAACGATATTTATTCACCTAAAAGCGCTTAATAGCTCAACCATATTTGGATTGTGTAAGAAAATTGGGAGTGTGTATGTATTTACCGAAGTCAAGTGCGGAATATGCTGATATCGTGTTTTCTACTCTAAAATTATAGAAGTACTTCTATATACATTGCTCATAAAATCATTTCATGGTTTAATTCGAATTATATAAATCCTAGCCATTATACAAAATTACATCTTCAATTTTATATTACGAAACCAGGCGCGAGCATACCATTTTTCTATGGGAATTCATAAAGTTGTTTTTATTACTATGACATTCCACGAAATCACGCCTTCTCATATTGATTTCATTAGCGCTTTATATTTATAAAAGCAAATGGCAATACATACTAGCCATGTGTGTTGCCTAATGTCTAGGATATCAACCCATCATCGACTTGTTATAGTACCATGTTATAGTATTTGGTAAACTCGTATTAAGATTAGTAGTATAATACTGTCATCTATATTTTGTCATTTATCGATTACACGGATACATTCTACAATTATTTTTAATTTATTTTAAGTAATTTATTCGAATGATTGATCCTTTTTAATCGTCGATCATCGTCTTTGTTACCATTGCGGTTAAGACTTAATTTTATCTACAAGAAATGTTTCATTACTTTTCATTATCAATTAGGAACAATCAAATAATCAATGATAAATATTTGAGTTTCTAATTAGCTCCTTCCTCTAATCTTCAATTAATTTTTCCATTTTTTTATTGAGGCGTATGTTGCGTATAGGCGTATATTAATCAATTAGTTTCCTTAATCAAGCTTTATATATGATGTATTGTATTCTTCATTAGCCATGGTATCTAACATTTTTAAAGATGTCATTTGTTATATTTAATTCTTTTGATAGAAATATATCATAAATAATTGAAGAAGAAATTGCTCTGTTTTATCCTCCGTTAAATACAGTTGCCATTTTACCTCGGCTCTATCCTAACTTAAAATCTCTCTCTTAGTAAGTATACGGAGATAAAATGAGATTAATGAGGAGTTTGAAATGGCAGAGATGACAGTTTTGAGAGAGGGGATAAGTGGTTTCGCACTCGAGAGAAATTTCCTTTAAGAATTAAGAGCTCTGATGGACGCAGTCAGAAAAAAGAAGGGGTTGTTTTGAGCTTCATCAATATATTTAGGATTATGAAATATGTCAAGAGATCAAGATGTCCTTTTTCGTGAAAGATTAATTAAAACCAAATATTCATAAGCTGACTCTCAATGCAGACGTTCTAAATTTACTAGTGTAACAGGACTATAAATTGAATTTTCGTCCCTTAATGTGACATATTATTCATTATTATTTATCACATTTTAACTAACCAAAAATTAAATTTTTAATCATACTAAATTGAGAATTGTATGTAATTTGTAACCTCATTAAGCATCACCGTTTTATATTCGTTGGAATTTTAGCTCAATCATTATACATAACGTTGCTTCGAGTTTCTCTTAAAACTATAAAAGTTAAAACAAAAAAGTGTTTTTTCTACAAGATTTTATTTTACGGTGAAAAGTTTTAAGAAGTAATTAAAATTTTGTATTTTAAACGTGAACTGGTTTCAAGCTTCGCACATTCAACATAATATGATTCAGGAAAAAGAACAAAAAAAATATATCTATGCTCCTCTGATTTACAGAAACACTAGTTTGCTTTCCGAAATAGATACCAATGTTAAAGCGAGATTTACGGATTACTGTCGAGTTCAACGATGTTTTCTTACAACCGAGAACGTTACTGTTTAAAGCACGACTTTATGCGTTAAATTTGGAGCGATGCATCCCGGAATACAGAGGACGAACGCGTCCCATTATTTCAAAATTTTCATCGCTAGATGCACGCAAAAAACATCGGCCCACGATGCAGAAACTGCTCGCGAGGGACGGAGTGCAGGAAAAATGAGCGGAGATGTAATTTGTGTATGGCACTGCGAAGAAAGACGAAGAAAATGTGGAAAGGTCGTATCCTTCCCCCGAAAAACAACGCCAATGGTCGAGGAAAGAAGCTAACGACGAAAATAAAATAAAAAGGGGAAAAATTGAAAGCGTTCCAAGGATTCGGTTTATCCTTTCTTGGAGGGCATAAAGTTCGCCAAGAAACATGTGCAGCAGATGAGTTTCCGAAACGGACGAGGAATTGAAGAGGTAAGGAGATGCGAATTCTCTCTCATTGTCGAAGTACAGAGAATTCACTGCAAGAAATCGGGATGAGATTAATGGGAATTAAGATTAGGGAAAATTGGAGTAGGAATTTATCAACAGATCGCTTTCGAATTAAGTGAAACTAATGCGAGAAAGAGCATCTCGTCGATATGAATTTAATTGATATGTTTTATGAGCGTGAGATAAATTGAACCTAGGTCTTAAATCAAATATCATCTACGGGATTTAAAGGAAATTGGTGATGATTTGGAAAGGGCGACCTGGAAAATTGATTTCTTAGTGCAGAATCCTAATGATGCACTTAAAATTTATTGCATCTGAAACTTAAGGTTGAAGATCTGTGTAGCTCAAAAAATTTAACGATGATTATATTGAAACCTTACAGTTCAATGGATAAAGTAATCATAGTAAACCTTATAACTTTTGGAACCATCGTAGTTCTTTTAAATTTGGTTTAATTTCAATTCATTTTACTGATGCAATATATTCAAATGCCTTCTATTTGATCTTTTAAGTTTAGTATTTATTTATTAAATAAACACTCTTATTCGTTGTGTAACCAGGTGGAAACGGGTTGAAGTCATATTTTTAAAAATTTACTTTAAGAGTAAATAAAAATTTAAAAAGGAGAGAAAAATGAAAAAGAATTTTGTGAATGGCAAGTGTTGGTGAAAACTATAATATCACAGGTCGAAACTGAAATTTAATAATATCTAACATCTGTAATAATAAAAAGCTAACATTATGTTAAGCTACTGAAGTGAGTAAAGAGTTATTGTTCGGTTATGAATATTAACCGAACAATCCTATATCACTGGAAAGGTTATATTTCAGTTTCTTTGAGTAACTTTTGTTATAAAGTTGGGAAAGAAGTTTGCTTAAATTGCCATATACTGAAACGTCCTCCTTCTCGCCGTTAGTAATCGGCCCAAAGCAACTGGGGGAGGCCTTAAGTGGGTCAGAAGGAAGAGATGGTGACTGGAGATATATGACTCGCATCAGATTAGCCTTCTCTGGGTCCTCTCTGAATTTATATGTGTGTGGTTCTCAGCGGTGGAAAGACTCGCTCTCAGAGGTGTTGCTTTTCCGAGCGTAATTAAGGCTGTCTTTAACATTCCGATCCGATTTGAGTTATGGGCTAATTTAATTGTTTTCTGAACCTCTTGCCTAAGTGGATTTAAGGCCGACAGACGGCGGTGTGAATCACGGCGGTCGCATCCCACGGATATATTCTCTCGGAAAGTGTACTCGGGTCACGTGACGAAGAAGCGGATCGACTCCGCAAGTATAGCCTATAAGTTGGCAATTAATAGTTCGAGAGAAGAGCGATAAGTGGCGTAAGTAAGAGAAGGAATATATTTTAGAGATATTGCCCATTATGTTGCTTACTACGCATGATTCGCTGTTTGATGAAGGCTTACGTACTCAGTTGAACTCGTTCCAACGTGAGGAATACGTAGATTACCAAGTCGACCAAGTAAAGAGGGTTGTATAGTCTCTGTTGACGTCTTTCGAAATGCGGGAAACTCTTTGCGCGGATTTTCTTCCGAATCTCACATTTCCATACGAACCGTAGAAGCTCTCGAGTTTGGAAAATTGAATAAGGCGTTCGTTGAAGCCTTCTCTCGCCTCTCATTGGGTGCGTGTGAGATCTCAGGGATTTCTTGGTCTCCCTCTCCAGCAATCCTCTCTTCGAAAGTCTTTGCATATCACAATACCGATGAGCATATGAATGGAAACTTCTTAGTCCCTCCTTAAAAAGCAAACAATGAAGTTCGATGGGGAAAAAGTGGAAAATTTCCATAGTAGTATTCTGCCTAGGTTAGAAAAGACTCAACATATGTTTATGGGTAATATAAGATTTTTTTGGTCATTACAATATTTGAAAGCAACTTAATAACGAAAATAGTGGAGAAAGAAGGCAAATAAACATATCAACCCAAAATTTAAGGACCATCCGTAGAAAATAAAAGTTCAGCTCGCAACATTAAAACAGATACAATAAGGAATTTAGCCAACGTAAATATTCCAAAGGTCTTTTATTCGCAATTCTATAAGTATATCCGTTAACTAGATGTACAGTTATAGTGTAACCTTACGAATCTCTCACGTCGACAGGTCATTCAAAACAATCCAAGTTACGAATTCACAGCAAATGGCATAAAGGTAGACGTGGAGTGTTTACTGTAATGACGTGTCCATAGCAGGAGGTGATGAAGGGAAGAGACGTCGGTGTAAATGGTGCGGTAAAGGAAGACGCGGAGATGCAAATGGATGAGAGGGAATGCGATCAAAGGAGAAGGGAAGACAAAGAGAGTGGGCATGTTTGGAGGAAGACAAAGAAGAAAGAGTGAGATTTGTACGGGAAGATAAAGGGGCTGGCTTATTCGGCTAGCGCGTTTGATGGGAGTAATTTTCCATGAGCGAATGAATGCATGGGGGAGTTATGGAGATGGGTGGAAGAAGAGGGAGTGTGCAGAGATGAGTCGCGTTCACTCAGGTAACCCAATTAACGCGACCGTACACCTTTATACCTCGATTCATAGAGCTCCTTTCCTTAAGTCCCTTTAATGAACGATGGGCGAATTAAGGGTGGAATCCCTTCTCCAAAGAGGAGTGTTTCGGCGTATTAAATATGGTGAAAAGGAGATGCGTGGGAAGACGTTCTCTGCGCCAGATATCCTGCGGTCGAGACGCGCTCTTTTTTTCCCAGAGTAGTGATGGAGATTCGAGGTGTTCCTTTCATTTTGACTAAAAAGGATCTTCTTTTTCATTCTGATAACGTTAGAAGGTTTTTCTTTTAGAAGCTATCGCACGCTTCATCAAATATTCTCGTTAGATGAAGTTCGTCGATAATAGAATTCGGTTTCCGTTACTATTTTGACCTTTTTGAAAATTTATGACTTCTGTTAATTAGGACGTAAGGGAATATAAAGATATTAACGAGTAATCAAACACTATTTTATTCTTTCCTTTTCTAGACCAAATACAAACTCATTGTATCAATATAACCAAATGTATATTTGATAAAGATATGCTTTTTCAATCTAGAACTGCATGATCTGACATAAGTTAAAGGAGAATAAAACTGCTGATTTACGGATTTTTTATGATTTTAAATAATTTTAAATGGTATTGTTATTATTCTTATCATCCAAAGTATAGATATAGGAATAATTATACATATTTCTATTAATCATATAAACTGTTATTCTTTTTAGGATTACTATAATGCATTAAAGATATGTTCTCGTATCGTGCGATAGAAAACCAAAACGTGCGTCATAATATCTTTCCTTTCTGTTAAATAGTGATCTCGACTATATACAAGAGTAACTGAGTATGGCTCCCTTTTGTCCTTCGGAAAATGTCGATTTATTCCTTTTTATCTATTGGATGACTTCCAATGCATTATTGAGACTGGAGTCATTGCACTAAAGGATTCTCCTCCAATATATCTCCGTGCCAACCACTCTCCAATAAGAACACTCTTCCTTTTTCCATCTCCAACGCATCCATTCTCTCTATGCATCTCTATCGAATTCGGTCTCTCAGATGACAAGTTATTCCAGTTTTACTTTTTCCTCAGAGTGGAGTAAAATTTTCGGTCTTGGCGACCAAGGACCTGTTTTTCTTCGCTCTATTTTGGTGAAATTGGAATTAATGGTTGGCGGCTGTTTCACGATTAAGTAAGGAAGGAGTTAATATTCTTTTCGGGTCAAATGTCACTTTTTGGCTGAGAAAAAATCGTTTGCACTTTAACCTCATTACTTTAAAGGTGTTTAACTCCTATCCGCATCGTTCACTGACAATCTGTTTACTTTGTAATGTGATAATATATTTTAATAATGAATTAATATTGAATTGAAATAATATCATATCAGTAACCTTTTGGGGTGTGACAGAGGATGCAAGAACTATGACTCTATTTACCTAATCGATTACTCTTGTGTTTTGTTCGTTGGAAAAATCTAAATCGGTTCTTTCGTGCATCCATTTCCTTCATTTTATTCGCTGGATACTAATGTATGCGTATCAGGGATATTATCTATTATATTCATTACATCTTCCGATTGATAAGTGCACATATAAGGATAACTGATATCAAAGCGAAAAACAACAGATAATAAAAATATAGTGCATGATGAATATAATTGTTAAACAACTCGGTAAACATATCGCATAGTTAAATTTAGTCATGTTTCTCAAATTATATCATTGCCCAAAATAAGACTTAAGAATGTATGAATGTCCGTTGTTTTCCAAATATTTGATGCGACCGAAATCAGATTGAAGTGGAACGGAATTAAGGGTTGGCCAACACGGCTCAGAAAACGAACTATTCGATGGAGAGAAGTCACAAAGCTCGGTCAACGCAGCCGCAGACCAAAATGGCAAGTGCTCGGAGGCATATTCCCTCAATTTGAGAATCCCCAGGAGGTTCTAATATTGGGTCAAAACCTCTGGGCGTATCTCTTCCCTGTATCTTTCATCTCCCATACTGTTTCAAAGAGAGACGGAAACCCACCGCAACCTACCATTTTCTCCGTGGCTTCAGTTAATTTGCCTCCTGCTTGTATTTTAAGTGCTCCAAACTGAAGCGAGCTATATTTTGATTCGCCGGTGGAGTGTGGGCGACAAAGACACAAATGAGTGTCTCTTGGAACATTTTCTTTGGGTTTTCAAACTCGGTTAATTCATAGGGTCTATGCTCGGTATAATTATGGACAGTTATCCGAATATAGAAGTGATGAAAATTCTTTGGATACTATTCGTTTATCACTTACTGGTAAACTAATCTTCAGCTTTCTAGATCGAGTTTTAAGTAACTGTTTCATCTATATTAATTATTATTAATATTTGAGAATATTTCAGTAAGCTCAAATATAGCATTGTAAGAACCATATAGGTTTATATATCAGGTCCTCGATGAATTTAATGCTGTGCAATAACTTATCTTTCCCACACAATTACGAGTAATTTCCTGATTTTTTCTAATAAGATTGCTCGATTTCATATCCAAAAATAATTTAATTAAGTTTAAGAACGTGTCAGTATTGGTCAAATTTAATTTAAGAGACTCTTAAAAGAGTTTCTTATCATCTGAAATTAAAAATATTTCTTCCGATTTAACTATCTTAACCCTGAAGACCGCAACATCTCGCATATACACCGCAGAGTCCTTGGAGCAATTGGTCCAGTTGCGGTGAGAATGAGAGGGTTTGATTTCACGGAAGGTCTTACGGAATTAGTTAAGCGGCCACAGTCTGGTGTCCCCGGCTTTAGATCGCCTTAGCGAAGGAGCTGGAAGCACTCAGCGTGTGGGGGCATTAAACTGCGAAGTGAGCACCAAGGGGAGACGGTCCTCATCTATCGGAATCCCCTCTTATTCCACGAGACGTCCTTGCCGTCGACGCCGCCGTGTTTTGATGCCAGGTTTGTTGCCTGGGTGATGGCCAATAACCCCCCGACGGGAGGGGTGAATATCGGAGACATGATTTCTGGAGGGAAGTCGAGAAACGTTGCGTACCCGAGGAGATATCGACTGATTATTTACCCACGAAGAATGTTTTAGCTCTATCTGCACCGATGTTCTTCGGGAATATTTCTTTCTCCATCTTTCGTCATTTCCTCCAAGATTTGTGTAGCAGCCCTCGATTTTCTCTTTTTCCATATATCTTGTATTCAGCCGTTTGTTATCTTTCAAGCTGTTGTTTTTCTCTTTGTATTTTTTCAACGATCATTAATTTTATATCTCGGGGGCGTAAAATATTGTTAAGAAACGTATAAACAAAGAATCCAGGAAATAAAATATATAAATATTCAAGCTCTCGGAAATCTTTTATTTTTCTTTCCCCGAATAAATTATTTGCTCAATATTTTATCATATTTTTCTATGTAGAATTCCGTGTTTTCTCTCCCCTGAATCCTTTGTCTCTGAATTTAAATATTCTTTGTGTGAATTATATTCGAGTTACTTCTGCTAGAAGACGAACAGTTTTTCTCGAGTGTGTCTGAATGAGAAGGGGGTTTTTACGCTTCAATTCAATTAGAGAGATTAAAGAATTATCTCATAAAAATAGAATAATTATAGAATAGAACCTCTCATGTTGAAATATTATGTTTTTAGCAATTTGTAACTACGAATGCTTTCTTGAAAATGTCGAGGATACCAGCTTATCATATTAAAGAGAAACGAGCTTCTGGAGAGAGTTATTCGTTCCTTATTTCCTTACTGATAAGTTAGTGGCATGATAAAGAACAAAATATAATGATATAATAATGATAGAAATACCTATAAATACCGGTAAATATTTCACCATTTGCCTTTTCTTTTTTCTGGCAATTTGCTTAAGGAAACTTGAAGTGTATCTTTTATAATTTGGATATTTTTTGCAGGAATGAACAAGATAAGCTCGTTGAAATTGGATCAAGAGATAGGGTTTGGATGAAGTTTCATTTGAAAAAAAGGAGCAACCGTGAAAGGTGCGGATTAAGAGTCATCGTGGTAAGTTTAGATAAAATTCTCACTTTCATTAAAATTTTTGTAAATATGTTCTTTTTTAGTGAATCGAAAGAAATATTTTATACAGCGACAATGGCATCGAGTGTTATAAAAATAAGTGGTAAAAATATACTTCAGAGTTGGTAGAAAATAACTTAACTCGATATATTGCAACATTTGATACTAATGTCAAATGCTGATAATGTAAACGAAGTATACAAAAGTATCACTGCATTTATTCATATTATTAAATAGATGGACTTCAGCGAAGGTCATGACTGTGAAATATGAATCAGTTTGAATTTCATATAAATAAATTCGAATTCACTCGTTTGTAAATCCGTTTCCTTGTCGTAGTATGGGATATTACAACGTTAATTAAGTTCATTTTAGTTCTCGCGATTGAGTAAGAACGAAATAAATCCTCTTCAAGTGATATATTTAGTTTTCTTTTCCAAGAAAAGTTGTAACGGCTTCGGCTTATTGCGTCCCAAAGTAAACGAACACCGAGCGTTCACTCCCCTTAGATATCTGATTCTCACGAAAACGAAACTAGCGTAATTAAATTTCAGAAGAAAGAAAAAAATCCTGTAAGGATTAATCCATTCCCTGGAAAAAAGCTTGAACTTTCATCATCCATAATGATCACTGACAGAAATATCCCCTGGGGAGGATCGTAAATTATTAAAAACTTTAATTACGTCCTGTTAGAGCGAAAGAGGCAGAGTTAAGGAGAGATAATGGAAAGAGATAGGCAAGACGATGAAGGCGACGTTAATGGGAAAATAAAAACTTGTAATTGACTCGAAGTATGCCACGACAAGGATGATTCCCCACGGCTTTTCATTTGTAAGCCTCGCATGCAATGTGCGTCCAAAGGTTATGTTGACGCAAGTATCGATTCATTTTCCCGGTTCTACTTCTGAGGACCCTAATTTTCCCTTTCCAGTAATTTGACTCAGTTGAGGCACAAAATGGAATTTTCAATATCTTGACTGGATTGAAATTTTTTGCGAATAGAGGATAATGCGGAAACTTTTAAAAGCAAGGGATATGATTTGATTTCGGTGTCTATATGAGATATTATTAATTTAGAATACTTTCTGATAGTAGGTTTTGAAACTTAAGTCACTTCCTCCTTCGTTTTCATTCATCTTTAATTACCTCTCGAGTGTTTTAGAGACAGAATAATAACGATAATTTTGAATGTAATAATATATAGAATGGAATTTTAAATATAAAGAATTATTAAGAAGATTTTAACCCATGACATCTGTTTTAGCTGATATGTTGGTGGAATAGAACTCTTTTAGAAATTGAATAAGGAGACTTAAATACCAAATCATAATTACAGTAATTTGGAATTTATAATTTATTTATTTGGCATTTTTGAAAGTCTGGGCTATAAGATATGTATGAACTAGAGTGATCCATACGATGCACGTTGATGATTCTTTTAGCCGAGCTTTCCTTGAATAGTATACATTTAGCAAAGTTCTCTGAACGAAATATTTCCCTTATTGTCTAAATATTGAGTGGTTTCTAAGCTATTCACTGAGTTGATAGACTTAAATGGGAATAAAAAACAGCACATTTTATGAAGTCGTAGTCTTTGGTATTTTAAACCTTATCTGGAAATGAAAACAGTCATAGTAGATAGGTGTAATACCGTAACCTTTTACGAACGAAATCATAAGCTCTCTTTAAGTAATACATCAAATGTTCAAAGTGAATGGAAGGTTAAATCGTATAAAAGGAGTTGAGTGGCTGAAATTATGTTTTTGCCTCGGAAACTGTCCCTCGGGAGTTAAGAAAAGCGGCGATTAATTATTCTTTGAGCCTCGTCGCGTGATATCGTAGTTTTTCCAGGAGCACTTCAAAGGGAGCAAATTTAAATGAATCGCCCGATTATATTTTTATGAAGCCTTAGCTAACGCTATGGATTACTTTCACTTTCTCGACCTTCTTTTCTGCCACCGAATTTTTTGAACCTGTATCTATTTAATATTTCTCTCTCTTCTCCAATTTATACGTGTTCCTCGCCTATTTTGCAGTCTTGAAAAGGAGGGTCTCACTTGTCCCTTTAAAAGGTCCTAAAGGCTTATTCCACTTTTATTACTTCCTTTCTCTTGCCCTCGACCTTCCACTCTCCGATGTCTTCTTAGCAATATTTGCTGTCTTCACTGACCTTGATCATCATAATTTTGAGTAACAGACCTGCTAAAGTAAGTACCGCTACACTGCGTTCGCTTCTTATATTTGAGATAACCTGTTTTATTTGCCTGCGAATCAGAATAGAACCTAAGTTTCATTTTGTCCTCTTATTTGAGCTGAGATGCCTAAGTGGCGCCATCAGTTACCGATGAGAGTTTTTGGACACTTCCTATTCCTATGTTGAAAGTGTTAAGAATAAGACAAAAAATCGCTTTAAAAATTTTCTCCCATAATTATTCAAAAATGTCAAAGATCCTATTTACTCAAATTCGAGTTGATGTAGACAAATATTACATTACTACAAATCCAAGTATTTACTGTGAAAAAAGCTAATCTAAAATATCCGCTGCCAGATTAATCGGTGTCATATTCGTTCGCTAAAATAATAACTACATCATTTCATTGCCATATTATAAGTCGCTTTTTATCACACTCACATAGCTCTAAATTTCCCTAAATTAAATTCAGTTTCACCGCCTCACGCAGTTGATTAACAATTTATCCTCATTTTCATTAGCTTTAATGGATAAAATCAGGTTACGGGCGTAACACATTTCGCGTGAATTCTCTTTTCAACAGTGGTAGCCATTTATGTGAGCATAATGGGAAATTGAAAAGAGTAATCAAGTCGTAAAGTTTATTTTTTGAGTAAGATATTCAATTTATAAGCAAAGAATTATATTTTAACTTTTAGTCCGTTTGAATATAATATGTTTTCATAATTAGGAGCAAGGATGGTACAATAATTCGCATTTTTGAGGGACTTTTTATAAATGTAATAAAGGAAATAAAAGATAATTTGACTGCGGATGATTAAATGAATCCTTCATGTTTCAAAAGTTTTTATTATCTGTATTTCGACTGATAGTTTTTATATTTCATCCAATTTTTTTCTTCCCAAATATTTGAGTGCTTTATTATTCCTCTCAATTTTTTGTTTTCATAAAAAAATTCAAATTGTAATTTTAATCGTTCTTTGACGAGCTTCAAATAGCTCTCCTTTGATCGAAGGGAAAATATATTACATTTGAAATGGTATTTATGATAGGTATTACCTTTATATACAGTACTTTCGTTATATGGAAGAGTGGAATGAATACTTTGAAAATTGATTTTATTAGCATCACTAAAAGCTCACAAAAAACGAAGCTTAGTCAACCTATTTTATAAAATTGAAGGCCTCTTTAGATAAATTAATGTGGCATTTTAACTGAATACCATTTCAATATTTGTTATTGTATCAAAAAATTTATCATTTCACGAGAACCAATTTTTGGCTCATGCATGCATGAAAATAGGTTCATTTCAAGTGTGCTTAATACTGACGAAAAATATTTGGCGTTAATTAAATTTTTTTGTTTCGCGAAACGAACAACATGGCCTCATAAAATATCAATTCCATGTTAATAACCGACAAACGGGTATTCGCAAGTTATCGGATTATTTAATATCATCGTTAAACTATTATCATAAGTGTAAATAATGAAGGAAAAAATATTTATCTTGAAATGTATATATTATATCGAATAAACTTGTTAATGCAATTGTCACGCATAAAGTTGGGTTGTAGCAATAATTTGATTTTAAATTGTAAATTAGTAATTTTTAATTTTAATTATTATCTAACAGCGGGTGAAATTTCATTAAAATTAATTATGAACTATTTGGCTCCATTGTTTAAAAATTCATTAATTCTGCAATTAAAATGGTAAAAATATTTAGTTAAAAATTTACCTGGTGTGATTCACATTGCGATTAAGAGTAACATTAATTTGAGTTCCAAAAAATAATTAAACGGTAGAAATAAAAGATACCTTCGTAGAGGGTGTTCTGAATAAAGTTCAAACGTTTTATTTGTTCCCTTCAGAGAGGGGATTCAGGAATAATTGGTTGAAGCTTTCGTGGATATATATTGTCTTCTCTCCAAATGTCCTTCTCACTCGCTTCCTTATACACCTCTCGCTTTATTCTATTTCTCTTTGGTCTTAATTCTCCTCTGTGAGAGTCTTCTGTTCCAATTCGTGGCTCGAAACACTCTTTTCAGATTCACTCTTTTATTGTTCCATTATGGAAAACTGTTTTATGCATAACACCCTATTCTAGTAAGTCTGTACGAGTAATGTATACATATTCAACTTATATTTTGGATTCTCGGCATTATCCTTATGAATATTCTGTCATTCTTTATCTCCTATATAGCTAAATTGTTCAAGAATACCTATCATGTACTTAAAAGGTGAGAAAGATTGACTTTAAGACATTCTATTGAAATATCTTTTAAAGAATGAAATCTGGCTTAATAAACTATAGATTTAATTGTGTAAGGATGTTTACTTTTTAAATAGCTGATTTTTCTTCTATTTTTGATAATTGAGTTAATTTAATGTATATAAGGTAAACAATGTTTAAATATTTATTCGATTTCTTTTTTACGTTTTCGGTATAAACGAACTTTAAGCTGAGGTATTTATTTCTTAGAGTATTATTTGCACGAATGTTTTGATGTTTATTCGTTAATTAACATCAATACGCAATATTATATTTTTCTATTATCGTTTATTTTCTTACCAATAAATATAAATATACATACGAATAAATTGTTGCTATGCGTGAGACAAATTTCTAGTAATTATTCTAACGAAATGAACTTGATGTTGCGGAACAATAAGAGGTAGAATGAAATTTAGTAATCAAGCAGAAATTTTCCTCATCTTCCCGCCCCTTAGGATCCATTGTGGCTCGTCCATCACTTTTCTGATTGTCCTCTCTTCCTCAATTAACCTATATTACTCCTAACCACTCCATTATTAGCCCTATCTCTCGCTTTTATTCGTCATATCTCCCATTCGCAATTTCCATCGACGTTCGGTTTTCTTCGCTTCCGGTGATGGGTTGGGAATCATGCACCATTGACGCCTAATTTCCAAAATCGCCCGCCCTAACGGCGTGTCGAGGCAGTTAAGGAGAAGAAGGGGTTGACGACGGAGAAAGGGCGTTCGAGGGTGGCAAGATTGCTACAGAGGGTTAGATGAATGGAGAGGAATTAAAACTTTACGAGAACATCCACAATCCATAGATATGAGGTTTCTTCGGTGGGAAGTGGTAATGATCACAAGTATAACAATTACAATATTGATGAAATATAAAGTAAAATAAAGTGAATCGTTTTTTGTTAGGTCACTTTAAATTTTTTAACTATAATACTACCTTTTTGTATATTAATAGCCAATAGGCCCGAAGTGTTTAGGTTTGTATTATTGTTAATTTTCAAATTTGTATGGTAATCATACACTTAAAAATTATAAGACGCACTTTCAACCCAATGAGGTCTCTTTTAGGCTGAAAATCTTATATTGTTAAGTTCAAGACAATCAAGAGTCTAGTGTCTATAAAGCTTCTTCCTCAATAATTTACAGAAATCCGTCTGGAATTTCTCCATTTATATCGGACATGTTTTAATTAGAGAAACACTCTTGACCGTATTTTTCATCCTTAATTCTCCAGCAATCAATTCTATTGACCGGAAAATGGGAACTTTTAATCCGCCGCGAATCTAATTCAACTAATCTAAGATCATAATTTTCTCTATAATTCAATACCGACAGGTTATATTACGTAAGGTATAATTTTTTTCAGAAAATCGTTTCCGAAATGATTCTCACTGCACATAATATTCACTATATTCTGGTCCAGACAAACATGAAATAATATTCTAAGAAAATGATTTTTAATGCGTAATCTTAATAGAATAATAACCAAATATTGTTAAATATACTGGACCGAAAAATTCACATAAGCGAAAATTTGCACGTAATAAAGTTTCCAGATCTTTGATAAAAAGTAAATTACTCATCTTTTTGGACTATGCAAAATCTCCACGTTCAGCTAAACAGAATTTTACCTTTTGAGGATTTAACGGTTAAATAACAGTTTGAGTAGGGAATTTTCAAGTTAGACGAATGGAATAACGTTCTGTGAAAAAGATGAATGATCCCGAAGTTTAAAAGGTAATTCGCGGTGCTTTGAGCAGAAGATAAAATTAATGAAAAAATACCCTCGGCAGTGACCTGTAATTAGAGAGGGGAATTGCTTCTCTCTCTGCTATGAGCTCAGTCTTTTAATTTTCTGGACGTATCACTCTACTTTGGGACAAAAAGAGACGGTGTACGTCTCTCTAAAATTCTAAACGCTTCAAAGAAGGGTCGCTGTTGAATGTGTCCATCAGTATGGAGCGTATGTAGGACGAGAATACATCAGAGGAGAATGGAAGGCTAAAGAAATATTTATTTTAGTATTTAAATAAAGAAAAGGTGGAAGATTTAGATTAATCAATGAACAAATGTTTTAAAAAGTCCGTGGATCGGACGATGGCTATAATCATGAACATAAAATGAAGGAAGAATAAAGATAGATTTTAATTTTAGATATTTGAGATTTTAGAATTGGAGACGTTTCCTTTTTTAAAGTTTATGGAATGCGCGTTACGTCAGCGTCATAGGATAATGGCTGAATTTTAGTATCTATAAATGACAAAGAATACAAAAGATGTGAAGATTTTTAAACTAAGAACCTCAGGAAAAAATATTCCCTGCCGCATTTACAACAATTATATATAATCTCAAGCATAGAGGGATTCCGTTTTAGCTAATGAAAGAGTAATCTGATGATAAATAAACACGTAGAGCATTTTTGTCATTTTTCAGTTAAGTGTTACGTATTTATTTAAGGAGCCTATTTTTAGATAAGTTGCCCAAAGGAAAATATTTCCTCTACTAATGAGTATATTGGAGAGATTATTAGGCAGCTTGTTTTCGTAATAGAGTTGGGTTTTTTATAGAAACAGAAAATTGCTTTTGATATTCCTCTTATGAGGATAAAAGTGCGGAATCATTTCTCGGAAAGAGAATCGGAAAACTTGAGCCAATCGGTGGTAATTTTCGTCTGAAGGAAGAGGTAGATTCGGAGATAGAAAAATCATATTATAGTTGGAATCCGACGGTCATTCATCTACGTCGACGATATTGAAGCGAAGATACGACTCCCGGAATCCGTTCGGACGACATATCTCCGCGAACTCTTATTAACGCCAATTTCCTATCCGCATCGCACGAGGACATGCGTCCCCGCATCTATTCCCGCCCCTCTTCGCTTCTTTCCGCATTGTATCCACCTTCTATCTCAAATGCCCTCTCTCGTTCCTTCTTTCTCCCTCACTATTATTCTTTCGATGACGTTGGTGTGACGTCAAACGAACCGAGGCGGACCAATCACAAGAGCGGAGGTCCGTCAATATCTGGATGGGGTAAAGTCTCGAGGAGGGCGAGAGGGGAAGGCGGTGAAGAGGGGGAAAGATCTGATGGGAGGTGCAGGTGGAGGAAAAGAGGTTGTTTAAATTTTTTTTAGGGAGGAAAGACCTCGACTATAAAAGGGTCAAGAAGTACGGATGGCACGGAGGAAAGGATAGGAATTGATAAAACAGGGACAATTGCGATAGACCGCGGGAGGTGGACGAAAAGGAGTAATTTTTCCCGCATCGATACGGTTTTTTTATTTCGGAGAGCGTTTGTGTTTTTTTTGGGATTCAACAGGACGGCATTTGTTAAAAGGTGCGAGATAAAAATGGATGAACTGCAGGAGAGAGACTGCCGCTCGAAAAGTGTTGATGGGGATATTTTTAGCGACGTCCGAATATGATGAGGAGCTGTCGAAAAATAAAGCCGACATGAAAATTTAACATGCTTGTTTGCTCGGCGGTGTGAAGTTATTAAGACTCGGGCGACAGAAGAAAGGCGATCGATACGAAGAGTGACGAATGAATTGTAATTGCGGAACTGTTTTACAGCGCCTTTTCACTCTTTGATTAAATTCGAGACGCAGTGTGCAATTGCTGAAAGGAGTCCCTCTTTTTTCCGTGTTTTCCCCATCGTCGATCATTCGCTCGGATGAAATGATTAGAGCTTGTTTTATCACTGAAATTGCTTCACAATCTCGTTCGAAATTCAAATGTCAACCGGGAAATATATTTGTGTTGGGACGTAGGGAATATTCCAGCGAACGTTTATTCGGTATGGATCTTGTTGAGGTATTTTACTAATGATGTACAAATACACGTTTAATTTCCTCCTATCCTTACTCCGTAACGCGTGTTGAAGATGAGGTAATGCTTATTTTCATGTATAAGTAAACAAATAAATAGGGAAAATAACATTCGAGGCTCGTATATTTAACGAGATTATCTTACCTACTTAATTCATTGCGAAGTTTTGCTTTAATGAACGTTCTTAAATTACGCAAAGGATAAAATTGTTAGTTAAATTCAGTTTCGGTTCGAAATCTTACCTTTATTTTAAATCTTACAGAATTAACGAGATTCGAAGATCTCAAAGTTTATCTTAAATTTCATTAGAGCTTTTAATTTAATTTTAATTGAAACAGAGTATTAAAATTCCTAAAGTTGCTTTAAATTATTCAGTCTTCTCCATTTTATAAATAGCTGCACATCATTTCCAGATTCAAGGGAATCGGTTCAGCAAAAAAGCAATTTTAGGTGTGGTACATTTGGATGGATAACCAAACCAAAATATCGAAGCTTGTGTGGAGCTGAAGTCCCACTCATTCTCTTTTTTACGCAAAAAAGGAACGTCTATTTCAGCCGCACGCATCTGCCATCCATGGTCATTGCTCTCGGTGATAAATTGGTTCGAGTCCTCGTTGGATAAATGGATTCTCCGCCTATGTCCGCTCACCTGATACGTTCGCCCCATTTCCCAAAGCCTGTGTTAAATCCCATACCGCGCTTTTCTCGTGTTCAGTCGTCGAAACAGGGGAGTCAAACGGAATTTAAAATTTGCATCGGCGGTCGAATTTAGGTTGCCGAAACCCGTTATTTCCTGGCTTAAGCCATAACATCCACCGCATTAATCACAAGCTCTCTTTAATACAACGGATAGATTTGGTATATAGCTTTTCTCTATTATAAATTGAATAATTATTATCCTCACTGAATAAGTTAATTATCCTTATTTGAAGTGGTTTACTTAGAACAGCTTCAAATTGAATTAGTCAAATTAATGTCGTTATTTACTAATTCAGCTTCATCTTCTCTGTCAGGGTATCGAAATATCCTTACGTTGTTCTCATATCCACATTTTTAAAATAAAGAAAATTAAATGGCTGGAGAATTGCAACCTCTACATTCATGTTGAGGGTACATTTACTGAAGTCCATAACAACTGAAATGAAATTACATGCATAATATTTGTCATTTATGTTAAATTAAATTTTCTTGAAATAAAATAATAATTAAGAAACGCAAAATTATGAAAGAGAAGAAGTATTCAAGATTCAATAAAGTGACAGAAATCTTAATAGTAATAAGAAATCTTAATAGTAAGAGTCTTCTTCAAACTTGAAAAATGAAGTTTTCGAGAGATGGAAATATTTTTTGTTTATAGGAGAATGGTATCTTAACTATGCTTCAAGCATAAGTTAAACAAAAAGTTTTTGATTTGTTTTCACCAAAATAACCGTTCCTCATGAAACCATTTTCGTTGATAATTAAACGGAAGAATGTGCGTGAAACTCCATTACAACCAGCATCGATTTCTTTTGTGACCTTTATAGAATGAATCCATCTTTTATATCCTCACATTTTTAAGAATTCGACGCCAATTATACTTTATGCTATCGCGGCCTGTTTCATGTCAAAATTGCGAACATGAATTACCTGAGTAGACGCCATTAGGTGGCAAAGAAATTTCACGGAACGGCGAATCAAGACGTCCAAGAAAGGAGTTCTAAACACCTTAAAAACTGAGATAAAATGCGGGGAGACGGCACGTAGGCGGCATCCGAGAAGTTAACGAAACGTAAAATTCATTTACCTCCATCTTTTTCGAAGAATCAAAATCGGATTGATGGATCCCAAAAAAGCGCACTTGGCAGCCCTTTGAACATGGAAAAAGTTTTGCTCCAACTTTTACGAGAGCGAAAACATTCGAAGCCTTTGAGAAATGAGAATATTCTGAAAGAACAAAAGAGGACGCTATACGAGGCCGTAAAAGAGAGCGGCCCTTTCTTCCAAAGAAACACACGGCCGTGAAAATGTTCCAAACGCTCTCTAGGAAAATATTGCTGTTAGTTATTTTGGAGTGGATCCGAATTCTCAGTTTAGTCACTTCGTTCAAGAGCCACTTCAATGCGAAACAGCTCTTTCCATTGAAAATAATCATCAAATGCTTATGTGTATTTTAGGTGAAATCATATTGAAGATGGAATGAAATTTTGATGTCCTATAAAAAAGGATTCTTTCTCAATTTCTTATGAATTCTTTTGCTTATTTATTTGAAGGAATCATACCTTTTAATTCCTGTAATTTAAGTGTTGTTATTCTAATTAAATAAGTTCCTAGAGTAACTTATTCGATAAATAGCACAACGACGTATTTGTCGTCCACTACAGGCTTAAATACCCTCAGTGTATTTTTGAGAAAATGCTGTAAAATTGTAAATACTTCTCGTTAAAGTGTTTGAGTTTAAAAATTTAACTAAAAATGCTTTAGTATCATTACAGCTTTAAACCAAATTCAGTTATGTCTTTTTCATCCATCTTTTTTCTACTTAATCGATAGAGTAATTTCATAAATTGCGTTAATTTTTAATTGCCTTTGAAGTTTATTTATAACGTTCAGAACGAAATATTTTATATAAAAAAGTTTATAATTTTCTCTTCTCATATCTCACAGTACCTATTAGCTATTTCTTTCATCAGAGCTAAAACATGAAACGAATATATGCCTCTATCTTCAGTGATCGATTTAATTAAATTGAAGAAGTAACTCTGGAACATCTGAGATCATTGTATAGAAATTGGAATTAGTACCTATAATTGGGAAGAGATCTCGCTACTTTTTACTTACTAAATGTACCTCACTTAAAAAAACATAAAAAATATTTACTCTCGAATCATTAGTCCAGGAGGCGAACATAGCAGTCGCAGGCGACACAGAATTGAATAGAGTGCGTTTCGTCGATCGCCTCTGAATTGTTACCCCAGCAGAAAATCTCGGGAGTAATTTATATTATGTAATTTTATCGGCGTGCAGACAAGGATACGTTAGCCTGGTGGTAACGTGGCCGATTCCGAATCTAAAGGTCCAGGGTTCAAATCCAAATGTTTCCAAAAGTTTTCCGAAGTCCAAAATCTAACGCAGCCGATTCCGAATCCAAAGGTCAAAATTCAAGATTCCAAATTTCAAGATTCAAAAGTTCCGAAGTCCAAAATTATTTTTAATTTTTCTCGCGAGTAATAACAATTTTTTAACCTTTTGCCAGAAAGTTTAATTTTTTATACATTTTTCTCTCGTCAACGTCATCAAAGGAGCCGCTGCACGAAATTTTTCATAAATTCTATAATTCGGGTATATGAACTACCGAATACTAATTCTGGCATGGTTGCTTACACCATCATTTCCTAAAAGCTAAGAAGAAGAAATTTATTTATTGTTTGAAAATGAGGTTCATGTAACGAGGCGTATTCCCGACGACTACTCCTATCTTGATCATCTGGCCTTTTAATATCATCAAATGGATTCCTTCCATTCAGTCTTTCGTTTGAACACTTCCATGAAAAGTTACCGCAGTCCTGAGTATTGCTCTTTTCATTTCCTCTGTTCTTCAAGAAAAGGGAACAAAAGGTCTTTGATTCCTTTTCCTTCCGCACTCTTTTAAATCTGGAATGCGACACACGGCAAATAGAAGGCGACACGAGAGGAAATATACCAGCAGGGGTGGAAACCAAGGACCTATCAGATGTACGTGTTAATCAGCACCGGATGTTGGTCAGTGGGCGTGCTGGCAGTGTTCATTCGCTCAAATTTCGAGGTTTCCCCAGACTGCTAGGCAGCTTGACAGCCATGTCAACGTCTCTCTTCCGGTTACAATACTCGTACACTTCTCTTTCACACCACGCCTTTGTCCTTCCTCCCACGTCTTTCTCCACACCACCGTCCGTCGACCGCCTCCTTTTCTCCGTTTCCATCGGTGACAGGTGGTAGTCGAGTGGCATGACGAAGTTCCCTGAGTAAAGGTTCATCACGCCCTCTGTTGCGTTTCCAATCTATTCAGAGCCTCTGACACACGTCACCATATGTCTTTGCGAGATGTTAAGAAAGAGAGCGTTGAATAAAGGAAGTCCTTGCGAATGGAAATAAAACCATCCGAAAGAATTTAGATATTAGTAATTAATGATGTTTCCGAATCGAATTATGGATGGAGGGAATTATCAAATTCATAGAGTAGAAGGTGTAAAATGTAACATGTTTCGCATAGAAAAGTAAGCATAGTTTTTATTTAAATTCACTTATAATAAAATAAATTTATTTTCTAGCTTCGCTCTTATTCGCAGTTTATATCCGATTGACTTATTTACGAAGGATTCATATTGATCACGTACCATAAAGAAAATTTACTGTTCAATTTGTTTATACTTTTAAAGATTTTTTGTTCGCCCAAGTTAAGTTAAATTTGACAACATTGTTTTTTCTTTCTCATTAAAGGTAAGGACTGAAAAAAATTGTTAATTATTTTATATTTTACTATTATTCTTTATCACTTTATGAACGTTGTATTTTGGCGAATCTTTGGTGAATGTTTTAAGATTTATGTTCCATTTAAGATGGATATCAAATGGTGTTCATCTCTCTCTACCCAAGATTTCCGTAGATGTGTTTCGTTGAGAGAAATAGTCCCGAAATATGATTGATATTCTCTCCGAATCATGGGTCATCTGTGGGCCATTAAGGGCATAATAAATATCCTCAGAGGGAAACGATATCTTTCTGAATTAGCCGCGGACGATACATATCACCCTCGTGGAATTAAACGGATTCCATCTTCAGATTAATATCCTCCCTCATTAAAATGCCTTCTCGTTCCTTTTCCCATGGTGGACGCAAACGATTTGATCCTTAATCTTCTCCTTAGTTCTTCCTTCATTTGCTCAAGAGATTCACTCAGGCGCCGTTCTCATCTCCGTGGAATCGGTTTACTCAAAATAACTGGAAATGAATGCTAGTTAAAAATGAGCCCTCTTTTACGAGCTTTATTCGCCATGACTTAATGGGTCTCGGAGGACTTTTTTGAATCCTATGAACCATACAAGTGAGATTGAATGCGCTCTCAACTGCAAGGACTACGACGATAATGAATTTGAGTTTCGCGTAGTACTATACAAGTGAGGGTTTAAATCGGAAGCTCATTCATCGAATGAGATGGAAAATAAGAATATTTAAAATAATTCATATAAAATTATTATATGTTCAATGAGCATCTTTATTATAAGTAATGTATACTATAATACTGTGAAATAATATCTTTGATGAGCTTTTAATATGGGAAAAATAAATGAAGTAGTAGAGTACATGCTCCTTTAGATATTTGAAAATACTTTTATGATAATTTGGGATTAATTATTTTGATAGAATTCAGTGTGAATTTTATAGTATGGAGGTTGGCCTACTGTTCCTAAACTTTCTTATTAACTTAAATAAAATTAATTATTAAATTTATTATAAACAATGCGAAAAAGCCATACCCATACCATTTTTAGATTTTACCTTGTGAAATATAAGATTTCTTCAGATGTATTATTAAAATTTTAATATCATTTAGGTGCTCTATTTATGGTACTGATGAATTAAATGATATGGAATATGTAGTAAACTTTTATATCTCTTGCCCTCAGTGTCTGAATGAAGTCGTCAATTCGCAATAATTTCAATAAGACGTACAGACGAGGCAGTAAAGAAGGGAGTGAGAGCAGTCGAAAAAACGTCTTCGAACTCATTCAACAGAAACGCAACGCGTTCGAAAAAAACGTACGTGATGCAATTACCGCGATAGCATGTTAGACAAGAATGTCTCGCGACGAAGCAAAAGTTTAAGGTCAACTTCTGAAAAGGTCACTAACTTCCGCGAAACGTATAGTCATCCCATGTCACCGCTCACAAACAAACAACGCTCGCTATTCCTCGGAAATACTATTCCCCATGCCTATGACCAGATGCGGACCTGCTAGTTGTGTAAACGAAATTTATTTTCACCTGATCACGGTCGCGATTAATGTCCGGCAGAAATTAGCTGTTTCTCTTTTTCGTTGCGTGCTTAAGAGGAGAAACGATAACTGCCCGAGTGGAAAGGCTCGAACCGTGCTGCGTGCTCGGGACACATGTGATCCCAGCATAAGGAAAACCTATTCCGCCATTTTGTTCCGTGACAGTGTGTGTTTTACGCGCCATCTACATTTTCCCTTCCTTTTCCGTTCCCCTTTCTCCACGTTTAATCATTCCACTCGATTGTGTGTTTTCCTCTGCCCTCCCCCACTATCTCGCGTATCTGGAAAGAGTTCGGCCTCCAGAAGGAGACAAGGAAAGACAGAGTTCGGAGGGCATTCGGGCAGAAATCTTCGGTCGAATGAAAATAAAAGGTCTAGAAAGTGTTCCTGCCGAAGAACACCTGCCACGACGAGCATGTGTTCACTTCTCTAGGGTTGATGCACTATTTTAAATGTCGATTTAATAAATTGAGTAATGATCAAATGAGAAGGAAATATTTAAAAGGTTTAAAATAAAAGTGAATAAATGGCTGAATTTTTATTGCCTTCTTCGCAATTTACAAAGCTTTATTCCGTTTTCTACATATTCACAGTGAAAATAGAATCGCGTCTTTCGTAAACATTAGTAATATTCGAAATTCTGTTTTTTATGTTTGATTTGCTTCATTCTTCGAATACGATTCTTTCTTTTGAATTAGAATTACGTTTCATTTATTCACTCGGATAATCCTTTTATTATTTTCTTTCCCACACTTTCTCACATGGTTCTTATGGTCGTGTCATTTACTTGAATTTCTATTTCATCGCATGCAACCTGTATATTTCAGATTCATTCTTCTTATCGCCTTTATTAATTTATGAATTAATTTAAATTTTTAATTTAAACATTCCCTTCAGAGGTATTAAAAAAGGAAATTAATGATCTTAAGTTTAAAAATTAATATTTTCTTTTGTTGCTGTTGAGAGATACAAAAATTCATAAAATAATTAGCCGATTATAAACAACGAAGATGAAACAGTCGTCATGCGTCTAATATAAGTAAACCGTAGATGATGAATATTTCATGAAGCGTATAATAGAAAGGCTCAGTCCATTCATTATAGTTCCCCACACTCACCGCCTTTTTACTCTTTCTGATTCAAAAATCGTTTAAGCTTCCGTATTCCGGCTTTATTGCGAGAGAGTTTATTTTCTCTAATGGTTCTTTCCATTTTGCGTGAGAAGCGAATTCCCAGAATTTGCTTTCCTGAGCGGCACGCGTTTTTCGATGCGCTCCCTATTTCTTGAATGTCAAGCCTTTTCATTTTCTCTCGCCATGATGGAGAACGATTTGTAATCCGCTCGTAAGGTAGATAAATACAACTATTCTCGTTATATTTTTACAACCTTGCATTTACGTAAGAGGGTTACTAAGGGAAACTACAATTACTCTCATTCAAGAATATTCATGATGATTTTCAAAAAGATTATTTTTAACTTCTTATTAAGCATACCGTAATTTAGAAAACGAATTCAGAGACTTGATCAGTTTTCATAATGACAGTGATTTGTCGTCGTCAGAATCACGTGATTGAGCTATATCTATAGCACGAGTACTAAAAACATCATTTAGATGATTGGTTAAAAATTATAAATTCAGATTTTCATACAGCACGTTCAATTCAGTTGAATTTGTTTAGTGACATGTATAAGACACCGTAAATTGGAATTAGTTCGCCAACTTCTTCAAAACTGTCGCAATAATTTATTCATGTGTACATAAGGTAAGAATGTGTGTGCATATACTATCAGTATACGAGAATGTTCAGGGTGTATATCAATAATAAGAGCTAATTAATTTTTGAATTTTTTTAGTTTACACTAAGAAATGCTGTAGTTTGGATCATTATGCATAAGCTTAATTTATGAAAAAAGCATATTAACTTGTTTAAAAGCCATGACATCACTTCTTCATCTAACTGCTTTCATTTTTATCTTTTGCTTGATTTAAGACCCGATATCTAATTTACAAGGAATATGACTCTTTCTCGGTTCCAGGTAAACGATGGAATCTAAGTTATCGATCAAAGAAAAATCCCCATGCGGTCTCCCTTTTTCGTTAGTCATTTCTTATCGAACACGTCAAAATTACAGGTGGACATTCGATCAGTTCCTTTAGCACATTTCCCGTAAAAGGAACAAAAGCACATTTCTCTTGAAAGGAACAGTACATTCACTGGAAGGGTCTATATCATTTCAGCGCTCTAGAATCCCGCTAATATTTTATTTTCGACGCGGAGTGAGAATTAACCGAACCCATTAACCCAACGAGCGGACGACCTCGTAAAAACTCCTTCGAACACCACACACGCTCACACATGCGCCTAACGTGACACGTTGAACTCATCTAGAGCGAAATTCGGAGAATCGCCACACCTAATTTCCCCACTCCCAAAGATGTTACACTCATCACTAACACAACAGTCGCGTCTCTCTCATTATCCCTCATTTCTCTTTGTTTTTGAATCCTCCTTTTCAAATTAGTTCCATTAACTTTCCCCACGCGTTCCTCACACTCCCCTTCCTCACGAAACTTCCTTCGCACATCTCCTTTAATCCCCCTTTTCGTAGTTTTACTATTCTTTCTTCCACTCTCTTTCCGTAACGCACTTATCGCTTCCTCCATAAACTTGGTCCTTCCCTCTCTTCTCCGTTTTATCTCTTTTCCTTCGCTCGTGGGGGAGTACGTGGACAACTACTCATTAGCGACTTTTCGATCTAATGAAGACATATATGTGGCCCTTTGTCGTTTTTTCACGTCATTTCTCGTCTTTTTCATCCCCCTCAAGTATTCAACATTTCTTTCTATCGATCCAACCACGAATATTCATTGAGGTATTTACTGGAAAGAATTAGCTATAATTTCTATTAACTCTGTGAGCGATACTTGGCAATATTTTTAAAAAACATGGTTTTCTAGGTGGTCAGAACGGGATTAGGCGCAGATAAATAATGTCTCCAACATTTACGTGGTTGTGGGTACTAAAATTGTTTTACGATAAGGCCCAGCCTAAAAGTAACACCTGCGTACGTGAATTTTACATGAAGGATAGCAGTCTATTGGGTATAAAATGAAAAGTGAAAGTTTTTTACACGAGATTAAGGCAGAAGCTTCTTTAAGCTAATAAAGTGAGGTAATAAAATAAATATCGTAATTTTAGGTTCACAATATGAAATTACGTGCTTGGATGTCAGTGAAATATTTTGTGAGTGAGTAGATTAAATCGCCTTAACCAGTTTTAAATTTCAGATAAAGATGTAGATTTTTTCAAGCGCTGTATTTTCTTTTCTAGGCTTACGATTGAATCATAAATTTCCTTTAGTTATCCTTCATTCTAACGTATTGTACGACTTAAACTCAATTAACTCTTTTTAATCACTTCCAATCAACACCCACCTTATCCTATAACATACCTGCGTAATTTACTGCGAGTGATTCCTAGAATTCTCTGCCTTTCTAATGCGGAGTTGTGCGGTTACTCATTCTATGGATAGACAGGGGTTTTTCCTGTCACTTGGCGTTGCTCATAGTCGTAGCAGAGGTCACGAGGTCATTCCGGCGAACTCGTCATCCGAATAGGAAACCGATAAGCCCCCCCACCCCTTTCCAAGTGCCTTCGCACCAAACGGACCCACTCAGGGGTAATCTCAAGCGAGTCTTCGATCACTTTTAGTCGTGTTTACCCTTTCTTCTCCCCAATCCTCATTTCCCTCTCTTACGATTCATTCTGAGCCGCAGAAACATTCCGCCTTTCCTGTCATTACCATATCACTAAAGAAGTTGCGGAGGAAAAATAAAGGGACGTGACAGCGTTTATTTATGAGGAAAAATATTTCCCTTGACCGTCAACTCATCGGCTTTAAAGGTCGAACCTGTTCTCTCCTACTTTCCCTCGCACCTGCCACTCCTCCTATTTCTCCCCTCATTAATATTTATTAATATTTTGCGTCACATTTTCCTGGAACTATCAACGCCTGACGGCTTATTTCTGCTTCTATATCCGGAGAATATTTCTACCGTTCCGCGGTGGAGCGTAGAAGCCGTTGGGCCTCTTTCCTCGATGTCCCGAATGTTCGTCACTCTTAGGTCATCACTGTTTCAGAAGCGATTTGATCGATCACGAATTAATGTTTTCTCTGCAAATGAAGGCGGATTTGAATATAGAAATGGACTTTCCACGCCAAATATTTCTTCTATTTGCTATTAATAAATCAATCGAATTAAAATAACTAAGAGATTTCTTCATGAATAATATCCAAGTATATTCCTCCTATCGTCTTTAAAAGTAAGCATAAAATTCAAAGAAAATTCTTAAATAATATCGTTTTTAATGTTTTGGATATTTAATATTTTATTTTGATAATTTATAGCTTTAAGGTGATTTTATTGCATAAATAATTGATTCATCGAATGAGGGAATATGATAGAAATGAGATAAGGTTTGCTCCTCACGAATTTCTATTTCATTCGAACTACAGTAAGAAGGAAAATATCTTTCCTCTTATTACAAAATTTCATTTAAAATATTCGATCAATTTAGAATTCTACCCAAATATGGTTATGAACTATTAAGATGGCGTGAAGATAAATACAAACTTAAGAAGTTTTCATTAATATTTCATAGAAATGTATGAAGGTAAAAGAGAACTTTTAAGGATGGAAATAAGATGCACAGAATTTTAAAAAGTCTAATAATTAGAAATATTTCCAGTAATTTATGAATTCTAGATAATTTTTTTTATTCAGAATATTTATCTGTGTACGATTTAATTCCAGATATTTCAAAATATCCTATTGTTTTCTGAATCAATATATAAAGTAGTTTATTGAGACGTATAACATCTGATTAATATTCAAACTTGAATTTTAAGACTTAGAGAAAGAGATGGAATAAAGTTTCAATTATTCAAACTCTAATAAAATATTCATCTTAATCAATATGAAACCATATAGCCATAGATATTTAATCCATGATTTATTTTATAAGTAAATAAAGTAAGTTTCTTCAAGTTTTCTTCTCCAATGATTCTTATCGATTTTCATAGTGAAATGAAATATTTCCAGCGATTTCAAAAGCATGAGTTCCTTTATGCTGTTACTAGAGCGTATTTAACACTTGGAAAAATACCCTTTCAGTAAAGAATTGCTTTTTACTTCCTCTAAACTTGTAAGTAACGAATAGTTCAATGCTTCATCTTCGACATCATTAATCGAGAGGAGGTGGAAAATCGCAAATCGATTCGCAAGCAGAAACCGTGCACAGCTCAGTCGCGATAGTGAAAAAGTTGAGAATCTTCTTATCTGTCGACCTCCTCGCGTTGCTTTAAGCTCATGACGTCATTACAGCTGAAAGAACTCAACCTCCTTTCTGGAGAGCGAAAAAAATAAACGGGAGAGAGGAGAAAAGAAGGAGGGAGTCTCGAAATGTCGCGGAATACCTTTTCCACCCCACCCACTTATTTTACTCATTCTCAATCCTGTCACTTTTCGACACCGAGTCTTATTTAAAGGAGCGGAATAGAAAAAAGCCGAGCCATGAATCAAACCGCGGGAGAACATTTCTCATCCGAAAATAATCGCATGCGTTCCTCCGTCGTCCTGACCGCGTCGATCGGAGAAAGTCCTCGCATTTACATTTCAAAACACGCGGAAAACAGCGTACTATCCCATAAACATTTATCCTCGGGGGTGTCGCTTTGAATATCTCCATCGATAATAGTGCAGCCACTCTCTTATTCCACGCAGCCTTCGCCTTGAAAAACTCCCACGTTCACCTTCTGCATATCCACTTCAAAGCGAGAACGTAAGCGCCGGCTATGACGCAAAAGAATGGCAAGAGTTCCAAAAAAAGAAAAGGCGATGTGAATGAATGGAATGAATAGGAAGCTGTGGAGTGCAGGTGAGCGATCACCGGTAGGGGAAGATGGAGAGGATGTTGGCTTCGATAGGGGGGATTACTCGATAGACAGAAATAGAACGCTATCCCTTTATTATTCGAAGGCCCAAACTGGTAGCAGTACTCCTTTGTGAGTTCATTAAGGAATGAAGCTTAAAGATTTTTTCGTCAGAGTTTCGATGATTAAGTAAGGAATGCATTAATTTTTCCCTATATTTGAGCTAAAATGAATCTCTATCGATAAAATAACAAGGCTATGACAGTTATAAACTATTACTCTTATACTTACTAGCTATAACTATCGATTATGAGGAAAAATACAAAAATTATCTCTGAATGCTATGCAATCTTCGTGGTCAACTATTTGGTATTAATTTCTTCTTATATCTATATCTTTTTATCGATCAAGTCTAACTATTTCGAGTTATTTACATCTAAAACTGATGTATAATTAGCTTTTTACGCTGCCAAGTTTTAAAAGTCTTCTGCAGTTTGGAAACTCCATAAAAGAAGTTAAACTCGTCAGTTAATTACAATCTTATTTGCGGAAAAATTAGATGGAAATATTTTTTCGAAGTTAACTCGCGGATAAATTATCATTATTATGGATATCATAGAGATTATCTATTACAGTAAAGTTACCCCAATTCTTAAAGGAAGAAGAAAAAAATTTAAAGAAGTAGAGCAAGCAACATAATATTATATTTATTTCTTACATCATAGATTTTCATTAGGGCTATGGAATAGAAATTTACTTCATGTTAATAATAATTACTACTATACAGGCAAAAGGTTGTAACTGAATAAATATCAAAAAACTATCCTCATCTCAATATTTCCTAATTCAGAATTAAAAGAACATTTCTCCTTCATCGCATGACTCTCTGAAAGAAGAGTAAGGAAATGAAATAATGCATTCAGAGGAAATAGGAATGTAATATCTTGAGAATACGATCTGACAGGTAGCGAGCGGTCCCTCTAAAGTGTACTATCCTCAAGCGAATCGTAGGAAAATTTCTTCTTCGCGGAAAAGCAAGAAATAATATTCTTACTCATAGTAACACCAAATGGATGCTTGGTTCGCTTTCTTGGAATGATTCCAGTTATTATAGAAATATTATTGTTTTCCTTTTTTGATCGTGACAATTGAAATGCTCCATTTCAAGGATATATTTCATCTTTCGAATTATTATGGATGATTTAATATAGTCAACTTTATTTGAAAAATTCTCAATCAATTATAAAATAGAAACTCTTCATTGAAGAAGCAAAATTTTTGTCGTTATCGATGGGTATGGTTCCTAAAATCAATAAGGGAAAATACTAATTTTGGTCTCATTTGATCTTAATATTATATTATCCGCAAAAGAAATATTTAGTGGCAACGCTTTGTCATTATTCACTTAGACGTACAATAAATCAACTAACTAAGATTGAATGTGTAGGATGCATATCTGAATCGGTAAGAATATTGACTAATGTTAAAATATAAGGAGCTTAAGCTTTTTCCATGAAAATGCTATAACCAAAACATGATGTAATGATCAGAATTATTTATTAAGATTGGTTTACGAAATGATATATTTCCTCTTACGTTGTTTTCCCTAAAGTTGTTTGTTCAATTACTTATAATGTATTTCTGGCAACATCGAACGGACCACGTATTAGGAAGGGGAGGTTGTTTTAATAAGGGAAGATGGGCAGGTTTTTGCCTTCAGCGTTTGTTTGCTGAAGGTAATCAGATACATTTTCTGTGAGGTCGGAAAACCTTGGAAGGGAACTAGATCTCACGATGTGTTTCCGCCAGAGAGAATGAATCAATTTGCCGCAAGCGAGATAGAAATACTATGCGAAGGCGAGTAGCATGTTTACACGAATAAGTACTCAAAACAAAGGGGCTTATGTATAAGATTTTATACATCCTTCTAATTGAAATATCTCCGTTGTAAAAAGCATTCATGAATTTACGATTTTATTCATATCATTTGCTCCGAAAATAGTTTTTATTTTCATTATATTTACTACGAAGATGAGAAACAAAATCGTTGAACAGCTAAATTGCTTTTCCTAGCTTCAAGATAATGTAATGGAAAATACTTAAAAAATCCCTTACTTTAGGAATAATATGAAGAAAAAACTCGTATTCTTACAAAATTGCAAATGAAAATAAACCTTATGGCTAGTTATGAGGCACAGAAGAGTCGAAATATTTAGTTTGGTAAAGTTGTCATTGAAAATTTTTGGTATTGAATTGGCTCATAACTCGTTATGAAACAATTTTTTCCACTCATAAAATAATAGTTTTTGAGTGAAAAGATATTGCGTAAATGATTAAGAATAGAATTCACCGGAGTAGAACTCGCGTAGGTATTACGAGAAAAAGGAGAAAGCCTGTACTTTATACTACCAGCTATGCACATTGTGCTAGATGTTGCCTACCTTCCAGGATACATTGATATCTAATCTTAGAAGTTAGATAATTTCTTCTCGGAACAATATTCAGAGTGAGAATTTTCTGAATCATAGTTATCCCAAAGTTCAGAGAACGGACTATTTGGGGCTAAAATTTTATTGTTAATTCAGATCTATAAATTATATTGATTCCTAAAACACCACATGGTTTATGCTTTTCATGATAGTGGATTACATTGTCGTTCAGATCAGCGTAATACTCATGAATAGTAATAATCATGAAGTTTAAAGAATGTAAAAGATAAATTTATAGTATTGAAAAATATCTCTTGTGAACTTTAATTTGGCATTTATTCTGTAATCGATCACTTCATTCTTTATTCATTATTACCTAACTACTTAATCTTTTTGCGACTTATCAGACACAAAGGATTCTAAAAACTGTAGAATAAATAGAGAATGGAAAGGTCACCATTGAACTTGTTAGCTCTTTATAAATCTTTAAATCATTCGATACGTAAAAGACCGTAAGAAAGCCGTCCAAGAAAGCAGCCATTGCGAATACTTCTCATACATCCATGGCGTGGTTTTCTTCCGTTTAATAAACAGGTCAATTTTTCAAATGAATGAATGACGGTTGTAAGTGAGCTTGCATGACGAACGTAAAGAGAAATGCGGAAAATTATGAGCAAGTCGTTTTGTCTTCTCGAAAGATTAAAAGCTCCGTGAGACTAAAATGCCCTTCGTCTTCTTCCAACCACAAACCTCGCAGAACAAGCATGAAGTAGTATTTTCCACTGAAAGAGTCTAAATTTAGCTTACCACTGAGGGAGTACACTCTTATATCGCGCAAAGTACAAATGAAACTTGTTGAGTCTCGAAGGCGGACAAATGGCCTGGGTCTTTTCCACGAGGTTATTTCCTACTTTTATACCTCCCACCGAACATGCATACGTTTACTGCTTTGGGTGTCCCCCAAGACGATCGGATAAAACGAGTCGCTGGTGTTGAAATGCTACACCTGCGAATAAACTTATTCGAGGGGCTCATATTTTGAGACTTATCTTAGATAATTACGTGACCCATTATTGTTATAAATATCCCATTATAAAACTACGAACTAATTAAAAAACGATAGCAAGGTGCGTTAAAAAGCGCCCTTAAAGTTATCATATCCTCAAGAATCTCTCATGTTTATAGTGAGCATATATTTATGTTGGACATCTTTGAATGAAATATACGGAATAAAACAATGGAGTTTATAATTGCAGCGCTGGAGTGTTTAAATGTCTTTTATAGAAGAGTCTGTATATTGCTAAACGTTATTTTATTATCAAAAATCGAGGGTTAATTCTAGGAGGGTAATAGAAAGATGATTCATGATATTTTATTAAAACAAGGGAGAAAATTGTATCAATAAAACCCATTCTTTAGCGATTTTAAGTGATATTTTAATATGAAAAAGCCTTGTAATTTCTTTTTTTTAAACGTGCAGCCTGTAAATATTGAATTTCAATTAATAAGTAGAATGAGTGTTGACTGCTATATTTATAATTTAATAAGAGAATTACATCTGATTATGCTATATATACTATATTATGCGCTGAATTACTTGAAAGGCTATTACATTTTTTATACGGATGAATTAAAATAAATTATTCCAATCAAATATATTTCAATTTGCTACATTAAAGGTCTAGCAGTAAAATCACAACGGATTTCAATGGGCAATAGATTTAGCAGCCAACCTTTTAAAATTGTTATTTAAAGCGCTGTAAATATAGGATGATACCCTTCAGTTGATAAAATTGGTTTAAGAAAATTGAATTCTTAAGTGGAAGTAAGATACATATACTCCTTTCCCCCTCACTACTATTTATTCTATCGTATTTCGGTTTATCTAAGGTCTTTAACCTTATCATGTTTTGCAGTGGCAATTTGTTTTGGGTCTTCTTTATATTTTACCTTTCCCCTCCGGAGGATAAACTATTGATAGACTTTCCCTGGTCCCTTTTCCTTGAAACTCATTCATTAACTCTCTCTCTCTATGCTGTAATGTTTGTCTCGTTAAACTCCCACAGCCGGAGGAAGAGCATCTATTAGAAAGGAACTCATTTCTCATCAAAATGAGCGCTAGTTTCCCAATAGTGTTGCGCAATTGGACTGTAAAAGGGTCGTAAGTGCGTTCAATCGGAATTCAAAATTCATTTGTGAAGATAAATTTGTACCCTTTCTCAGAGAACGATTCCGCTGCGTTCAGCGTTCCTTAAAATTTAAAAGTCCCTCTGTTAATTATATAACAAAAGTTTGATGAATCGCTTTTATCCATTGTTTTGATAAATTTTTAATAAGGGAATGAAATTTTATCACTTTGAGGATTTTTACTACCTTTGGAAATATTATTATATAATATTTAGATATTTTTGTTTGCGCACTAAGTATTAACTATCCTCACATACTTTTTTATTTACAATGTATATAATGTATGTATTTTTATTAAGCTAAATGAGATATTTAGTTGAATATTATTCTCAGAAAAATTTGAGGGCCTACGTTAAGTTCCGTAACATAATGCCCGAATAGAGAATTTTACATGTAACTTTATTCTTCTCCTTTACTTTGGTTTCTTATTTCCAATGACATTTTTATCAATGATTCGTTTTGAATATTAAAACAATATCAATGACATATAAATCATTCAATTAAATTATGAGCGAAAAATTAGATGATGTATATATATATATAGATCGTAAAATTAAACACATTGCAGTCAGGTTTTAATATGTAATAAAGCGATGATTCTATCTCGTTCCAAATTTATTCCCTTTCGTTAGATAATAGTCCTAATGAGGAGCATGGGATATTTTGAGCGAATAGTCATGTATTTATACTTCACCCTCACGGACTACTGAGAGAGAAAGCGTAAACTCCAAAACTTATCTGAATGGCTCGACTGCCATCTCTCATTCTCACTACGTATCCAATCTCCGTCCTAAATTTTAACTTTTCCTTTCTCCACACGATTTCACCCTCTGTAATTTCGTCTCTCTCTCACATGTCTATCCACCGATCCCCGCTTCTAGGCGTTCGGGGGACAACCTTCTGGTAATTGAACGTTGGTCTGACAGGAATAGGAGAGAGCGCCTCTCTTCCTTTCTCAGAACCGCCTCTCAAAACTTTCCCTTATTGAAAACCCAACCTTTTTTTCCCCTAACGTGTCGCAGTGAAAAGCACTCGCATTTTGATCGGAAGTCGACTGGTTTTAGCCGTTTCGCGCATTAAAAGTTCCAAGAGCCCAAACTTGGCTGGATTAAATGGAGGGAAATTTTCTTTTCATACTTCCCATTGTTTCTCAAACTCCTCTTTAATCCTCTTAAAATTTATGAGAGGCGACGAGGATTTCTGTCGTGCAAATGGAGAGAGTTGATTTCCTTTCACTTGAATGTATCGTTTGATGAGTTTCGAGACTTCGGAGGTAAGGGCAATAATAATTAGCGAAAGGGCGTATGGAAGCTAAATAAGGGATAAATTGGACTCTAAATTACCGAAATGTCCATGACTTGAACTCGGCTCTTCATTTTCAAAGTGCTTATTCGTAAAAACGTGATGTAAGAGAAGTAATTAAGCGACTATATGGTCTCCTCTCGTGAGATCCAATATGGAGGATTTTATTTTCTTAGTCTTACCATGATTTCATTTGTTTACGTATCGAGAATAATATAATGATAGATTACCAGTGATAAATATAAGTTAAGTACCTACATTTTATATGAAATAATTTTAAGTATCTTTCCTCTTAATTAAACATAACAAAATGTAGTAGTAGATATTTCCTTGAATGATTTATGGTGGAAATCAATAGTAAGATTCGTTCAGTATAGTATTAACCTGCTAGCTTTTGTTATCATTTATTAATAATATGAAAAGAATTAGATATACATGAATCTTCTTTTTTGTAATTTTCCAGGGCTCTATTAATATTTTTTAATTGTTTAATTCTGAAGAATATTCAGCGTAATATCTGTTTTTCGTAATACTCTGGGTGATTCATCGAATAGTAACCAGTTGAACAAAAGAAGGCTTTATAATTTAAATAACAATCGGTTATATATCTCCATTTGAGAAAGAGGGATTAGGCTCCGCTGAAAGATGAAATACGAGTTCGATATTCTTCAAAAGGATTCAGATTCGGCTCATTCATTACGTATTAATGGACCTTAATTAATGAATTTACGGTATTGAGTTAATCTCTTTTTCTCAATTATGGTCAACAGAAGGTCATTTGATTCAGCCATCAATTATTCTTCGTAATCTCGATCACAAATGAGAAATAAATATTGGCAAATTCATGAAATGTATATGAATAATTTTTTAGATGTGATATCTTGATAATGAAAAGTTGAAAGTATTAACTTATGGAATTATTCCTTCATCTTTGTGTATCAAATTATAATTAATAAGACATTAAGAATAAAGATAAATTTTTATGGCTACAATGAAGTATAAACATTATAAAATCTTTACATACATTAAACATTATAAAATCCCATTTTTATATGATAGCTAGTTATTATAAAATGTGAGCGAGGATAAGTAATAAAAGCATTACAAGATATTAAGCAATGGTGTATGCATCCCCATTTACCAAATGATAATCATCCCGTCTCCATATTTTATCAACAATTTTTCTCCGTTTTATCAGCAGAAAATCCATTGAGAATTGGAAAATTAACGTGAATCGCAGTCTTAATCCTCGTTACAGGGTGACGTTCTTGTTGAAAATTAATTCAGCACACGGATCCATTAAAAAAAACCTCTCCTTTCGAGTATCGCAGCATTAAATCTTCCGTTAAACGCCTTCATTTAGAACCCCATCGATCTCGCTCTGAGAGAAAAAAAAAGATATCGTTCCTACAGAGTTCTTCACCCAGGTTAAACTCTGACCCCGATTCCCGGATCCATTGCCGCAATTCAGTTCAAGAGGTTAATTCTTTTTCGGGGGAAAAACCTTTAGCCGGGCCTTCAATTATGTAAACCCATCGCGATGCTCAGTTGATGACGTCCCTCCGTGCTTCTCGAGAAATACCCTGAGAAGAATCCAAACACGCTCCCCGCTAATTTATTAATTCGCCTCAAATGCGACCCGGCGTTTATCTGAACCGTGCACGCCGACCGGTTCCCGATACAGTTTCTTTCGGACTCCCTATTTTATTAGCTTCTCTATTCTAGTCCGTGGTTTCATTCAAGGATGACGGCTAAATCGATGCCTTATCGCTGGAATTTATAAAATTAGGTCTACAATTTCGGTCCGTTTCCTAGTTGAGTAAGCGTGGAAAGATAGAGGGTAACGGATTGGTCTGACCAAAATAAACTTGCAGAATCCTACTTCTTTCGATTTAATCCGCTACGTTTTACTCGTAGTTTTATTTAATTTCGGAATGATTATTAAAATATGAAAATGAAGTTTTCAAAAATTTTAATTATTCTATTCAAACTATTTGAAATATTTACATCGTATCATGGTTTTATTTGTTGAAACTAAGGACAACTTGAGATGTTGAATCCTTTCCTTTACCCAAAACGTACTTATTTATTAAAATGTTAAGGATCGAAAAAACATTCCGTTTTTTCTTAGATTGTTTACACAGTTAGATTAAGCCTTTTGATTGAGCATTTAAAAGTTTGTCGATTTATTTTGAGTGGCTCTTTTAAGACCAATTTCGAGAAATAGAGCTGTTAACAGTAAAAATATGATACAGATACTACTAACATATGATACTATACAACTTTGCAAATTTTGATAAAATTTGCGAAGCTGTAGTAAGTTTATATATCTCCGTTCATTTCAAATAACTAGATTATAATAACTTTACAGTTAAATTTATGATCATAAAGATTTTTTTTAATTATTACAAATATAATATTTTTATCTTAATTGATCTGAAATTTCGGTAGAGGATTAATACGCATCATGCCCATAAATGCTTGTAGAACATTACGATTCTATTATAGCTAATATGATTATAAAGCGCATTATTTCAGGTAAATTTCTTTTTCAGTACGCAAAAAGTAACTTTCAAGTAAGATTTCCACGAGGAGAATCATCCTTGGTAAACTAGGCGAGAAATGTGGTCAGTGAAGTGTAGCGTCGTGGCGTCGCTCGGTCTCTGGCAATCGAGATAGACCTCGTTGCAGGAGTGCGAGTAAATCCTAATAAAGCTCCGTTGTCACGGAACACGAGATGGAGATGAGAAATGTGTTATTTCGGAAGAGAGGTGTTACAGCGATGCACGCTTAGATGGAAGAGAGTGAATGGGTTGTAAAATATGAACGAATGTTACCCTTAAAACAAAGCCGATAGCGAAGGTCGAATGAAAAAATAGAAAATATTAGGCCATAAATAAAGGGATGCTATAGGGCGAGATGAAGTCGCCGAAAGAAAATGAAGATGTATAAGATTTTAGGGAAACCTTATTCTGTTGGGGAAACGAGAAACTCTAGTAAAACAATGGGAAAATGAACGAACAGGGGGCGGGGAAAATGTTTTGCGCGAGGTTTATAGGGTTCTTCGTCTTCTGCCTTCAGCTATTTTCTTTCTTTAGCTCATCATGCAACTCCTCTTTTATTTGAGCTGAGATTTTTCTACCTTCTGCTCCTCTCGGATTTAAAGCTTACGGTCGCTTTGCGTTAATATCACTTTATGACGCTCGTAAAGATGTTTGCCAAAGTATTCTTTGCATGTAATTGGATTATTGCGAATAGATATTCGGCGATTATTATTTATAATAATAACTTGTTATTCTTACAACTTTGTTATTTCTCCTTATTTATTGAATATAGATTGATGTAGCCAGTCTGTGATTTAAATTCGCCCACGTTAACGCAGTATTATATTTCTAAGTCTTAGCGCTTCAGATGTAAGTACTACTTAAATTGAAATACTTTGGATGCTACTGTATTTATCTAGTTTCTAGTTTGATAGTTCACACTGTGTTTCAGCTTTCCGCCCCAGTTATAAAAAAAGAGTCGGAGCAAGTATTTTACTCTTTATCTTTTTCAAAATCTCGCTCATATATATTGATTCTGCTATCAGAGACCGACGAACCGCGTTAGTGACGTTATTGAGTTTCTTAAAAATTTTATCCCAGAAGGGAAAAGAGGTATGGCTTCCCGTAGAAATATAATTTATCCGCGAAGAGGAACAAATTAGATCAGGGAGGTAATGAAGGGAAAAGGAAAATATTCCACTATCAAATCTGCACCGAAGGGGGAATTTTATATCCCTCTTACGCTTAAAATATATTACCCACTTCCATTCCTGTTCTTTAGAACGTGGCGCAGTTATGTTAAATCAATATTTTCAATTTTTGAACAAGGAAAGTTCTCATTTATAATAATCTCCGAAGGCTTTTGTGTGTACCGAGCAGGCTTCTTTTCCATCTGTAACACTGATTTCTATTCATATATCCTTATGGGATTAATATTCTAATAAATTCAAATTCTCCTTATGATTCTTATTTATGAATTATAAGAGCGATATAGAATGTATTTCTTTGAAACTTAATAACGAGTGCACAAGTAAGAAATTTCGTCGGATCGAGAGGCATTGGCTGGAGTTTTTATCGCCTACCTTTCGTGAGCAGGTGGCTCGCTAATAAATGGGTACTCTCCCCTGACGGATCGTGACTGTCTTACCGAGAATGACGGAGGAAGCAGCAGCCTTTACACCGCATCGGCTCCATTAAATACGAATGAAAGTGTGCGCTTCCTTCCTGAATTCTATAAAAAGCACTTCGCGGAAGGTTCCACGCCACGTCCGTTTCTATTCTTAAGTATTACGTTGTTGAGAATAGGCCGGTATCAGGAACGGATTTTTAAATCCGGGTATCAACTCGTCTATTAATGGAATGTGTGCCAATTTTAAACTTTCGAAAACTCACGGATGATACCCCTCCGATATTGGCTCTACCATTATGAATACTGTTTTTATCATAAATTATTTGTTTTCTATTTTCAAGTAAAAGATGGTTTGCGGATTTTACTTATATATTTTTTAATTACTCATACTATATTCTTGTTATTTTCTAAAGAGAGATTTACTTAAAATCTCCACGCTGATACCCCTTTGATCTATAAATCAGTATATTCATTCTTATCCGCGATACTATATAAAGGATTTTCTCTCATCTGTTAGTTCTCTCCAATATGTATTCTCTCTTTCTATCCATAGTATCAATACATCGAATGAATGAAAACCGAACCCTAGGGGTTAAAGGGTAATGGAAGTGGCTCTTTCCTTCCCCTTGGTCCCTCAGGGTTGTGGATACTTCGTCAGTGCACTCTCATGCTAAATTTTCCCCGCCACTCCGTCCACAAGACCTCCTTTTAGTCCTCTACCGATCCTTCTCCTTGTCAATAAGTTTCTATTCCTGGCCAAAGCCACTCGATTCAAATCCACATGCTCTCCCGTGTCTCCTTCCACCCAAATCACTCTCCTTTTTCTTCATTTTTTGCCTTCGCCCGGAAGACTCTCTTGCTTCCTTTATCAGTTCCTCTTCTCGCGTCATTCTCATGCTACATATTTATACGTGAAAATCATTCTGACAATCTATGAAATCAAATTATTTTAATAAAATTTACGCTGCAGTGGTTAGAAAACGAGTTAACTTGCGGTTAGATTATATTTACGGTTTTTGTTTTCGGTTAGCAAAACTTGAGTAGAACTAAGTGCTTCGGGAGCGATGTCTTTTAGGACTCTCATAACACGCTGAGTTTATGTATATCGTGAATATTGTAGAATAACGTTCCGATAAGAGCGTTTACAACCCCTTTTAAATTTATCGATTTCAAAATGGTTTCTAGATATTTTAAAGGTAGATGCGAGAAGGTGGAACTTATAGAGAAATACAGCTAAATAAAATCAGGAATTGAACGTTGCCTTCATATTTGTTAGGTGTTCCTACTAGAACTTTTATAATTTATCGCACTCCTTCCTTCTGATTTTTGGATTCCCGTCTTCATGAACTTTAAATTATTCTATAATACATCCAACGACGCAATCTTAATTATTTTATTAGGGACAACTAAAGTAGGTTAATTGCTTTTAGAATTCTTCATCCAAATTTTAACCGAGCATCTTTGTATATCCACCATAAAAAATTACGTTTTCAGTATCAAGAGAGAAATCGTAAGGCGTGGTGACAAAGGCGGATTTCTTAAGAATTCGGCCGTTTTTGAAATCGGTGACAAGTCACGTAAACAGCGGAGCCTAAAAATAGCTTTTTGTTTTGATATTTACGTTCCCTCGTCAAGGTGATGAAGATTTAATCTCAAAGGAAATGAAGGATATCAGAAGAAATGTCGTTGTGTCCTTTTACAACTATAAATTACTCGTAAGCAATTTTACGGAAAACCCTTTTCTGATACACTCAAGAGTCCAGACAGATTTATCGCTACATTATTTTCAATTACTCCAAGGATATTCTTATCCTCTAGGATATATTTTCATCCCTGATATATGAGGTGTAGTGAATCATTAAAACTGTGTAGTTGAGAAATATTTGTATGGTTTAAACGAAACTGGTTCATTTTTAATTATATTCTACCTCGTACGAAACACGTGAGGTATAAGTGACATGCATATAGGATGGAAATAATTAGGTATACAGATGTAATGAATTGTTGAAAAACAAAAGTAGATTTGAATAACTAGTATAAATTTATATAAAGATTATTTCCTTTAAATAAATTTGAAAAATATCAATAGTTTATAGAATGATGAGTAGACTAAATGTATTCAAAGGAAAACGGACAATTTCGATCATGATGTATTATATTTTGGCAGAAATTTATAATAATGTTGAGCAATGGATGGATTACAGCTATCGTTAAAGAAAAATATGATCAATTTTTGAGTTTTGAGAGAAAATAAATACAATATAAACTCAGCAGCAGAATATATTTAGCATTCCTCATTCGCATTCCATGAGGATTACGAACAAGATTCGAAAATCCACGAAAAATTCGTGGACTGAATCATTTTGAATTTACATATCGCATATCAAGAACTCATGGAGATTCGATCACGACCTCAGAGATATTCAAAAGTCCATCATCCGTGCATACCTTTGGCTAATGCAGACCATTAAGGTATGGAGTTGTAACGTGTTGACTTATTCATACCCAGAGTATGTATGGCGGAGAGTCTGCGATGACACCTCTTTCGCTTTGACGTACTATCCTCTATTCCTTCCGTAATACTTCTCGAAAGATCCTCGAGCAACGGTTTGCATCAAATACGAGGATTCATTCGGCCTCGGAATGGAGGACAGTTCTGTTTTCATTCAAAAGTCTATTTTGGGACCATCTCGTGCCCATGAACTATCTCAGCCTTTCGACTTCATTCTTTTAAATGACTAATTTAGGAGCACCCAGGATATTATTGTGTGCGTGCCTAGGAACATGGATCTGAATCTCGGACATTCGTCTTTCAGGATCTCGCGTGTGTAATAATTTTTCACCAAAGATAATCTTTTATTCGTGGAAATTTAGCGCTTTTTTTGCGCAAGTCTTTAAATGAAAACCGAGCGAGGGCGTTGACCGTGAGGGAATTGCTGCTTACATATTTCTTGCCTACTTTTCGTCTAGCATTTTTTTTGTCAAATGCTCGTGAATAATATATAAACAGAGAACGTATTTCCTACCTGAGTAATGAGGTCAAATTGTATACGTGACGCAGGTCAGCGAGAAAAGTTTGAAATAGGGTCGAGTTTTTTTTAGAGTTTATTGTCTTAGATATTTTTATCTTAATCTATACTATTTTCTCATAAATTGTAGATTATATAGATATATCATAACATGATATATCAATTTTTTCTCAAAGACAACAAATATTGGTTTCTAGGTAATTTAGTCGCCTTTTTTAGCTTTATAATCACTCATAGCTATTATTTGCTGGCTGCCGCATTATATAAGCTATTAGTACTTGCATATTTAGATATTAAAAACGTAATTATTGATGATTCCATGAGAGAAGAGACAATCTTTAATCTTAATCCCTTATCGGATGGATTAAAAAAAGTAAATCAAAAATGTTAACTGTAAATTTAAAAAGACTCAACCTCAGATTATATTCTTCTTAAAGTGATTTTTATTTAAAGAATATATTGAAAGACGACAATTTATTAATGTCAATTAAGGCATTTATGTTTTCAAATGAATGAAGTTATTTAATTATTTATCTTTTTATCCAATGAGATATATACTTGATGATGCTAAATCGGAATCGCGTTAGAGATAATTTAGTTTCGAAGGAATAATCAATGCAAGAGTTAAAGCCGATGCTTATATTTATCCGCAAAGCGCGACTCCTATTTTGTAGGACAGATGTCTAATCTATGGTGAACTACTTTTCAAGTCACACCATCTCACAGAACAGTATCCCAGTGGAAATGTTTTCCAAAACAATCTAACCGTGCGAGTGCAAAAATAATGGGCTTCAGACGATGATTCCGAAATCTAGTTATCGCCATAGACACCTCTTAAGCAAGAATAACGGAATGGAAAGAGGTTGGAATTTAAAGCAAACGGCGTGGGAAGGCACTTCAGACGAGAGCTTTGCTCCATGCTCTTTATCCGTATGGATTTCTTCTCTCGCGGAAAACATGTTCCTCTTTAAAAACGGAATATTATTCACCGCTCCGATGATTCGAGCAATGGAGGAAGATTTTTGGCGAAGGAAACGCGCGAGGATCGCACGGAAGGGCAATGAAACCGCGATAGACACTCGAGAAAATCAAGTTGTGTGCAAAGATGTTCGACTTGAGCTCTAGTTCACTCACTACGGTTGTTGCCAGCGTTTATCGCTGACGTCAAAGAGTATGGAAAGAGTCGGCAAATAATTAGGCCAAGGAGTCGAGATACGCGCAGTTCCGCACAAGATAGAAGATGGGAAATGGAAGATAAACGAGACGTGTTTTGGGAATGGAAATTGGTCAAAGATGGCATTTCGTGTCTGACGCTACGTAAATGAAACATAAGAGAGCATACCTTATCACCACAAGGTTCCGTATCGTTCTTGTTTACAAGGTGTTTTACAGTTTTTGATTGTTTCATGATACATACTCGTTATAAGAAAACTTAAGCTTTGTGCATATAGGTACATAAAATGTTTTCGTCATTCAGGTGTTTGGGTACTAAATACTGAAGTAATACCTTCAATATTTAGGCGAAGAGAATACTGTTTCTTTTGTGTAGCTCTGTTCTATGGTCCTCAATGATAGGATACAATACAAATACATTACCGAAACCTGTTATGTTTTCATTTGCCGATGACCTTTCACGCACAACGGTGTTCTACGCATACTTTTCTTGGATAGCGTGTTATGTGATAGGTATATTCTAGAGAGTTGAGACAATATTTTTAAAACTTTTTAGGAGAAAATGTTAAAAATATATTCGCTAAGTTATCAGTCTTCAGAATGACGATCATTTGTTGAATCTGGTCGTGTTTTTGTAAAGCGTAATTTATAATTAAAGAAAATTTTTGGTTTTAGTACGAAGTCTGTATATGAATCTTTTATTAGTATTCATTCTTTAAAGGATTGTTTTAATCCAAGCATTTAAAAAACTTTCTTTACCGACAAACATCAACGAACGAAAGAATTCAAGAATATTATTTACATTCTCTATGCTTAAGTTCCAATCGATAATCTTTAAATATTTTGATAAGTCTTTGTGTATAAAAATGTATTTTAATAGAATTTGAATTCGTGAGCCGTATAGAATCGTTAAAAGTAAAACTTCTTAAAAGATCAAATATGTTTACATAAGTAATCATTCCTCAGTGTAATAAGAAGCGTATCAACTCGTTACCGTTATTACTGTGTGAAACACGAAGATCGCTCGTAGATAGATGATCAATTCTTTATTCGCGGAGGTATATTCTTCCCTCAAACATGAATCAACTGCGGCGAGAATAAACTCGCGGCAGTGAAAAATGATTGGTCGATGAATCTAGTGACGCCGATGCACGTATCGAATTATCGCCGTTCGTTTTCCGCTTTATTTTTAACCGCGGGGTGGTATCTTCGGCAAACAATTTCGTTACGTTCATTATCCGAGAGCTTTCCGTTTACTCCACCGACGGCGTTCCCAAAATAGACGCCGTGAATATTTTCTCCATCCGATGGTAGTCGATATGGGAAGGTGTTTTTATGGCTGCGTTTCCGAAGGCGGTGCTAAATTGTGTGTGGTTGAACCACATCGCGAAAACTGACGCTACTGCACGAAACTCCTTCTTTTTGCTCGTATGCGAGATACACTAGACATGCGTCTGCAGTATTCAGCAAGAAGGATGGCTAGGGACCTTGAATCATACGATAACCAAAGCTTTAGAGAAAAAAGAAAGTTTTTAGGCAAGATGAAGAGTACTGTAGTAGCCTCTCTTTCCAGAAATGGTTCTCCTAAGGAAACTTTCACGCTATCGTAGTTTTCTTGGTAATGTGTTATTAGCTCGCGTAAAGGAATCATCATTACCTACATGCTTAAAAATTATTTGAAAGGAAATGAATTATATATATTTCGGATGGTTAAACGATAAAAAAGAATTCTGAACAATAATTTTAAGACAGGATATCGAACCCAGATGTTTTATCAATCGGGGGATTTAGCTAGGATGTTAAGTTCATTTGAAAGTTCATTCAAACGTACTAAGTTGATGGTTACACTTACCAAACTAAATAACACCTTTAAAAAATCTTCTCTAATTTACACTTGAGAAAAATATTTCGTAAATCGATAAACGGTAGCTTAAGAGCTACCGTAGATAGAGAAGAGAAAATGTATCTCCTCCATGAATAGTAGGGTACCTTAATCTTCCCCATGAACAAGAAGATTTAAGGAGGATTTAATGTAAGGACCCAAAATGAGATATGAGGTAATTAACTCTTACTTTCGTTATTAATTCAGGGTAATAATCGGAGAAAACATCATATGAGAAGCAAATCAGAGAATTTTTGTGATTAAAATAATTAATACCTCGTCAACTACTACGTATCACAAACATTCTCAAGATAAGATGACAAATTTAGAATGATTCCATTCCTTTTCTGATAAACAACCCACAAGCGGAAAAGGCCAGAATTGATAGTAAACAAAAAAGTGCACCTTTCAGAATAGTGTAATATTATTCCGTATAAGGTAGAAGACTCGAGGTACTAGATGGATAAAACAAAAACATCCCGAACGCTCTACTTTATAAACGGGAACTTAATCTCCTTCCCTCCGAGTCGATGAATAAGTTCGGAAATGGTCTCTAGGACGAGGAAAATCGGAAAATTGAGACTCGTCTCTCTTTTCGTATGAAGCGTGCGAAATAATGGATCGTTTATCCCGAAGAGCAAAATGAAAAATGGTGCGACTTCCATTATTAGATGAACCGGTTGGGTGAACGCACCCGAGTTTTGCGCCAGTACTTTGTTCTTTAACTGGAAGTTTACCCTTCGCCAGAAAGGAGAGAGTTGAAAGGTAATAAAAGGGAGATAACAAGGAAAGACGTTGCATGTTCTAAAGATCGAGAAATGAGCAGTGGGGACTTGTAGTCTTTACCCTTTTGAATTACGAAAATAGCAAGGGAAGGTAAACCGGCCGCAACGGCATTTGTGCGGAACGAGAACATTGATAAATTTTCTCTTTTGATAAAGATAAATGGGCCGTACATTTTCTAATAAACAGAAGTTCTTCGATGTGTTCAAATTTGATAATACACTCGAGAGAAATACGAGTGCGTTGGTCGAGTCAAATGAGGGCCAATTATTCTTGTAACAAGGAGGTGGTTCCTTTCGCACCTCTGAGAATAATTTGCTAGGATGAGATGAGATATATAAAGATGAATCAACTTAACCGTTAGATCACAGAAAGTTCTGATAGTTTTTGAAATTCGGAAACTAAATATTCCAAGCCGCGTAATATTTCATTAAAATTATTCTATATCTTAAAACTTTGTATTTTTTATAAAAGAAACTTGCTTATTGTAAATTAAAGATCGCTTAAATTTTGCTTTATAGCCAAGAAGAGTATGGAACTGCCATATTGTTTTTTTAATTTGGGGTAAATAAGTGCCTAAGTTAAAAAAAGTCAAACCATGTAATAGGATGAACCATCTTCCTAATTACTTCTCTTCATAAGGGCGCACGTGGTCCTATTTATTATTTGAGAAAGTTTTGAACGGATACATTGGGGACCGTACGTGAGGGAGTTTCTTTATCTCGCTTGATTACGAGAGGGAAGTTATAGAAAGAATAAGATATAAGCGAGAGAAAGTAAGGAAGTGTGTGAATGGAATGTTTAGGAAGAAAGAGAGGGAACGGGTTAAGCTACATCGCGGCGTCACGGAAAGCCCTTCCTCTGACGTCAGAGGGAGCCAAAAATGGAGGGTCATGCGCGGGGATGCGTGGGAGGAGAGGGGAAGAAGGGGTTGCCTACGGGGCTTTGCCCGGGAGCATACTTCGTGGTGCCCGGTATCAACTCCCCCCTCATACCCCTTCGGAAATTGGTCTGAGGAGAATGGGAAAGAAATCAAACAAGCACCCAAACGGAAGAAGGTATTGTCGGCGTACTTTTGCGTGTTTCCAGCAAAGAGGAGCACCCGCCGAACAACTCAATCGAAAAGAATGCGTTGGATTGGGTCGAGAGACAAACGGAAATGAGCTTGTACTGATACATGACAACTCGGCAAAATTTATCTTAAATTGTGTTACCTTTCGTTAGGGAAACCATTGCCAAATATTTGTATTGAATAATATGTATGAACCATATTTAATTCTCAATTTATTTTGAGGTATTCCTTCATTCTTGTTAAATCTCGCTTCGAAATTTTATTACGGATGATTGTGGAATTTTTTTAACGTCACTCAAGCAAGATTCTTCGCTCTTATGTAAATATTTGGAGTTATATTTTAGAATAATTAATTTCCGATAGCATGGTAATTTCTTATACTCATAGTGGGATGAGAGATTTATATAATGAATACCGTCTATATCTTCTCTAATGTTCGCAATAAGTAAATTAAATCATTTCAAATCATTTTTCAGAAATTAATTTCTCAAAAGACGTACAGGAAGTTTTTATTGCGATCGTATGTTCGCGAACGGAATGTAATCGCCCCTTAGAGATGCGTAAACGTATTCTTAGTCTCATAAACAGCCAGTGATTTGATAAACCTTGTAGGTACTTTCTCGAAAATCCCCCTCATTACGATGTTTTGACTGTAAACATCAATAATTGAATTTTCAAAACTACATAATCTATCATACTTTTGAAAGGAAAATAACCTAGTTCAGAAATTATCATTTCAATTTAACAATTTAAAAGTAAAAGTAATATAATAATTCGGAATAAAATGCATGAAGTGTATTTACTGTTTGTAATAATAGGAGGAGTTAAGTTTCTCAGCTATTTACGTACACTTGATTTGTTTTTAAGAGTATCCTATGTGAGGCAAAGGTATTAATTTTAGGAGTCGATTATATTTTATAAGGTGTTTATGAAAAAAGCAGTAAGAAGTCAAGCAATGATTGTAGCGATAACTGTCTTGAAAAAGATTAAAGTAAATTAATACATATTAAAAGCGTAGTAATATTTCCTCGATATTCTTAAATCTAGATAAGAAAATTACCGTGTCTGGCTATTCTACAAAAGAACTGAATTGAAATTTAAATTATTCAAATAACGGTGAATATTGAAGATAAACCTTAAGGCATAAAAATGAAAAATACCTAACATTGATATAATTTTCCTTAAAAACAAACCTATATAATTTCATGAGGTACAGAATTTTTCTAGCCGAGCAGCTTTAAAAAAATGATAAATTATATTTTATATTTTGAGTTCCTTCATCTTTAGAGATTAGATTGGTGGAACGAATAAAATATTTCAAAATCGTTCGAAAGGCATAGATGTGCTAGTGCAAAATCCGTGGATCTTCAAACGGAAATATCTGAAATAAAGTTATCTTCTAAAAGAGGATCAGTTGAAATTTGTATGGAAAAGAGTTCAACGAAATATCTATCTCTTCGTGAGATACGCCATCCTAAGTAAGTTTAAAAATTTTTCATTGATTCTATTGCCAGTTGTTCACATACATATTTCGTAGTCAGGAATATTGCGCATCTTTTCACATTCAAAATCCATTGAGAAAGATCTAAATCTTTTTATTAATGCTTTAAAATTTAATGGTAACCCTTAAAATAAATATTATTAAAAAACTAATTAAATAATCTATTATATAAATAAATATGATTTTAGGGCCGAATAATTTCATTCAATTTAAAAATGTACGTTTCATTAGTTTTTATAACTTCCTGTAATTAGAAATTCCGCCTGAGGAAACAAATTGAAAATAATAAGTCATTTTTCAAATCCCCAGTGGTTTCATTTAATACCATCAATCAATTTCCCTTGAAGCAAATAGAAAACACTAATTTTGAACAAATTTTTTACAGAGGCGAAATTTGTTCCTTATTCTTCATACGTAACAACCTTAAATTTATCTCGCTCAATTTTAATGACCATTTAATATCCGTAGTATGTATTTGTCTTTATAATTAGTAAATTAGGAGTCGAGATTTTATTTGCATAATCAATGTGTTGAACCTATTGAGATTCTCAGATAATGAACATATTATAGTTTGAAATTTAAGTAGATTGTTTAAGACTCCATTATTCGGAAACTATCAAACTTAGAAATATTTCAAGAACGATATTCGATTTCCATAATACAACTCATTTGAAAATATCAAATTAGAAGCGTCTTATTTGATATTCGATGTAGTTTATGATAAAAACTATTAGAAAATTATGTTGTAAGTTTCAAAATTATCGATAAAAAGGGAGAGAATCATAAAATGCTTTGCAATAAATCGTTGACGATAAATCCGTCTTGGGTGTGAATATGCTCTTTTGTTGACCGGAAGGTAAATAAGTGCGTGAGGTAGGAAGTCCTATTTTTAACGTGGATGGGTTTTTAAAAAGACCTTCCTTATGGCGCGGAACGTGAGTGGCGGATGTAAAAATATTCCAGAGAACGTCCAGATGTGCATAAACCACCGCCTCTTTATGCAAATCCGTGTTTGCATCCCAAGGAAAGGAATACAAAGGGTAGAGTGCGCAAGATAACCTTTTTCCCCTTTCAATCTCACCGCTCTTGTTTTTTAATTAGCCGAGGGCAACCAAGTAGATTTCCCTTTCGTTTTGTTTCCGAGCGAAGGATTTTCGTCTAGAGCCGCCCTCGACGAGTATTTAATGTATTAAAATGCCTCGCGTTCAAATTACTGCCATATTATTTTGTGTGGGAGAGGTTGTCTTGCTTAGCGAATTGCAGTCACTGCCTAAAAAAAAGCTATTTCGGAGTAATTTGAGCGAAGGGATTAAATTGTGTCAGGGCTTTTTTAAAAATATTTATTCTCTTAGACAACCTGGTGAGTGGATTGGGAAACATTGCAGAGGGATTAAATACTCTATTTTGTGATTGGATTACGAAAATTAAATTGGTTATTTTTAGATGTATTCTTTTATAGACGTCTACTAAAATTGCGATGCGTTGGATTTATTTTTGTACGAATTATACTTTCGTCAAGTTTGGATTTTTTTCCATAACTCCGTAACCTTTTATGAAGTTTATATGAATTATTTTTGTTGACCTAAAAGGAGCATAATGTTATTTGTTTAATTTTAGAGGTAACGTGAATTAATGGATGGACTTAAAGAATTTACGATTACAATTTTACAAGGGAGAATATTTTGAATAAGAAATTATTATTTATCAAGCCATTAATATTACACCAAAAAAACATTAAAAAATAATATATATTTTTGATCGACGTTTTGTGTAGAAATGTAGTCTAACATAGTGATGGTTAACTTCTTTGTGTTCTATCTGTGATTAGAATATTCTGCATTGTATCACTTAAAGAGATATAAAATTTAATAGCAGTTGAAGCAGATATTAAATTAGAATACTTTCTTTTTACATTACATTTTTTGCAAAAGAACTTTTTGCATTGCTTTCTTGGATTTTCTTTGTATACACTATTTCATCTTCAAACTACAGGACTGTTTAAGTAATTTATACTTTTTTCACGTCTCTCTGAGAAGTTAAGTCTAATTTGTACTCGTGGAGATATTCCCTTGTATATATTAAGTAAAGCCCCATCTCTCCCTTCAGCTCATTCACCTAGTGTCTGGGAGGTCAAAGATCCAGCCAGTCTCGAGGCTAATGACCTAGCCTTCCTTTAAAAAATCCTCTTAATGCGATGTTTCAGCGAAAGGTCTAGCACTTATATGCATACCGATTACCTACACTGTTTTTTATGGAGTAGACTACAATCAATAAGAAAAGGAAAGAAAAACGACTTCTGTTCTGTTCTGTTCACTTTTAAATAGTTATTTCGATGTAAGAAGGAAGGGTTTAATGAACTGAGGCAGCTGAAGAGTCTTAGGGAGGCGAGATTTGGCAGAGTGATCGAGGAAAAAGCCGCCTAAAATTAAGGTGTAGATATTCGGACGTAGCATGAGCGATTGTGGGTGAATAGGAAACGATTCCATCTTGACGCAAATTGAGAAATATAAGGTTCGGGAGTGATGCAAGCAGGCGAATGAAAAATCTCGAAATGAATAATGAGTGTGAGAAGGCCGTGGAAAGAGAAGATCGAACGAAGATGGGAACGGGAGAAAGGCGAAGAATTCGATTAAGGGAGACAGATTGATCGATTGGTCACCTCAGTCATCAACGGGTTAAAATGTCAGAGTGGAACTTTATTTTGGATTTTCCAATTTTTCTGCGAAAGTCTTGAGGAAATCATTAGAGGTGGATGAAGAAACACCTGCCAAATGAAATTCTCGTGAATGTATACATAATGCCTAATCAAAGTACGATTGACGTCAGTATTTCGATGAGTGCTAAAATCTATCAGAATGAAATTTAAGGATTTATCTCTTTAATGTTTTGAATTTCTTAAGATAAATCGGTATGCATTATTATTCCCTGTTTATGAATATTATTTGATCAAAAGTCTTTAAAGGCATGATTAGAGTCCGTAAGAAGATGCAGAAAGATGGACGTATTATGAACTCAATATATACTACAGAATGGGACTTTTCTCCATAGAAGTTCAATAATTAAATCCGCATACTCTTTTTAACAGTGATAATTGTTCATTCTTTTGGAGAATAAAGAAACTAATTCCTTTACACTGCTTTAAAACCGGTAAGAATTTGACTAACAATAGAAAGCCCTGAGCTGTTGTTCTTTGTGGTTTTGGAAATCTATTTAAGGGAGAATATGTTAATTGTATGGGCAATTTGTGGATGCTTTCATAGTGGGTATATAAAGCGTTTCCTTTCCGTATCATGACTGTGGTCGTAACTATTGAGGAAAAAGAGGGAAGGAAAGAATGGTGATGCAAAAATTATAACAAGACGAAGATGTAAAAAATAAGGATAAATGAAATAAAAGTAAATTAGATGATAGGAAGAGGAGGAAATGTTAAAGTACAATGAAAAAGTTGATTAAAGAATGGAATGGTAACTGAGAAAAGGGGAAATAAGTCACAGAAAATACGAAAAGAAAAGTGAATATATGAAGAAAAAATGAATGAAGTACGGGAAAGGTATAGGAAGAAAAGAATATGAAATAATAATGCGATGAAGAAATGAAAATTGAAAAAGAATGGAAATAAATAACACGCAAGGTAGTTAAAATATGAAGAGGAGAAGGGAAATAGATGATGAACTTGGAAGATGTATACCTTGGGAGAAAAGGAAAAAAAAGGAAGTGAAAAGGTTTTATGTGGATGGAAGTAAGCCCAAAGGACTTAAGGAGAGTAAATGAAAGAATGGAAAGATATGGAAATGGGTGAAAGCGAAGGATTTATTCGGTAGCATTTGAAAGTATTATGTCCTCTCAATTAGATTCAGGGAAGAGTACAAGAGATCGATGAATATCAAGAAAAAGGTATCGGAAAGTGGTAAAAGGAAATGATAAATTAGAGGTTCTGAGGGAAATAAACGACTGCAGTCAGTGACACGGGGTGGTCGTAAATTATTGAAAGCTCTCCTGGGTGAATATTGAGAGAAAAAAGGGACTTGATTAAATGTTTATTTTATTGCTGAACCAGCAATTTCTAATTGTGTTATTATGCTTAATTGTGTTATAGCCTTTTTGTTTAATGAATGGTATTATCTTCTAAACGTTCAATTAATGTTTCTAAGAGGATTCAATCTTCCTCATTTATAATTTTAAGTAATTAATGGCGAAGTCACTAGGTTCTTCACTATTGCCCTCAAATTTCTAGAAAAGTGGTGGAAATTATACGAATAAAGTGAGATGATTTCATCATATTTGCCCCTAAAGAATTTAAATTAAAATTCTTAGATCTTATATTGAGAAATATAGGATCTAAATTTTAGTGACAGTAAATGTGGAAATTTCTTTTATTATTTAGCTAAATTTACATAAATTCTATCGTAGATGGCCACACTTCGTGGAACGACATTCTGAATAGGAAAAATGAGTCCTCCTCATTTAGCTAAATTTACCATTGAGTTTTAATATTGCTTTTTCAACGCTAATAAATAATGTTTTGTAGATGTTCATAACCGTAACCATTTTTCCCTAGTTGTTTATTATAACCGTTCTGAGAGTGAAATTTCTATATAATCTCTCATGCAGTTATTTTAAGTAAAAGGTAAAAAGCAATTACTATTTTGAAGGTTTAAATAATGTGTATCTTCTATGTAGCGTTTGAATTAGTGAGAAAATGAGATTGGAGGGAGAGATACAACTGAGCAAAATGAAAGGAAACCATGATGCATTTTTAATTTATCGATAATTGGAAACGGTAATCAAATATGTTTAAATATCCTATTTATTCATGTTGGTCGTCATTGATGAGCTGATGGAATTCCATTCTAATTAACAAACGCTATGTCAAGGATACTTCGTCTGTTCCATTCCTGCCGAGGAATAAATAAGGGGATGATTTGAATAATATTTAAGAATGCAATTTTTCAGATTAAGCAGTAAATGGCTATTTCAATTATTTATCATTAATTCTGATATCCAGTTAAAATAAAGTATAAGAGTCCTTTAAGATTTATATATCAGGGAGAATTATTCTTGTATTCGTAAAACATAATCAATAAACCAATCAATGAACTTCACCTATCAAGAAAACAAACTACATCTATATTACTCTCTAATGGTTAGGGATGAAAATTTGTTCAACGGTACTTCTCAACACGTCCGAGTTTCAGTGTTGCTTAGTGATAAGTGCGTATGTACACCGAAGCCTTCTCGAACGTGTAAACACACCACCACTCTACATGAATCCTTCACCGTGCCCTTCGGATGTTACTCCGAAATCCATCACTCTCCGCACTTTGTTTCCAACAACGAAGAAGAAAGGATAAGACTTCAAGAAAAATAAAGATGATGTAGGGCGTGATGGAGTCTGGGAGTGATCCACAAAAATGAGAGATCTTCCCTTTAGGGAAAGTTGATGGGGGCAAGGGGTAGGTTAGGGAAGAAAGGGGAAGATTTTTGGGAAATGAAAGGGATTACGGAGTGTCGGGAGGCAGAAATAAAAAACGCAGTTAGACGAAGAAAATGGGTGTCTAGGCAACAGGAAGGAAAGGGGCCCATATTGAGAGTTTCGGGAGGGAAGAGACGTCGCTAGTATGAGTCAGAGTGTATCGAAGGCTCCTCTGGAGGTGGTGAGGGAAACAAATGGATCAAAGGCGACCATCGTCTGCAGCTCTCAAATGCACAATATCAGACATAGGAAAACATGGAGGGTATTTCTATGTTGGACTTAATGTCTTATGGGAATTTATCAAAGAGATATCTAATTTAACCAAGATAGGATTCTATAGAGAATTATGGGATTACCATCATTAAATCTGATTGGCTACGTTTTTTGTCTGCTATTCCATTGAAATATGCTTCAAGATATTTTTTTGATATTGCGAATGCTTTCGATTAGAATACATATATTTGTGTGTCTTGATGATCAATGTTTTTTTATTCAAATATCAAAAAATCTAAAATACTTCTAGAGATTACAAGAGGAGATATTTGGTAATGCCGTTTTAGCTACTATCAAAAAACAGCACTTCATTGTTCATTTTATTATCACAATAAAGTAAATTAAGTGCTATATTATGATCCATTCGATTTTATAAATTTTCAAATGTTTCTTACAATTTTACTTACTGAATTTGACCCTGCTTCTATTTGCTAATTTATATTTCAATAGTACGTATTTCATTGCATAAATGAATACTCTTTACAAGCAAGGATTCAAAAACAGTGTTTCATACATTCTTCCATTATACGCGGCGACTTGTTTGTAACATACGAAGCTCGGTTAAGGAAAAACTCATTGAAAGACAAAATATTATGTTTTAACGACAAATTTCGTAGTAAAAGGCGAAGAGGTAGGACTAGAACATCCATTTAATGAGCCTTTAATCAAAGAAAATGACCGATTCCCGGCGTAAAAAAGGTTCGCCGAGATTGGTTCGTCCAATTGGACGATGTTTCTTCCGAAAAACCCTTAATCCGGACACATTAGAGGGCGAGTTCGTTTGAACGACGAGTAAATGTACCTTCAGCTCAATTTTGCTTCGCCACAGGTGAGGTGGAGTCTCCCTCATAATGGAACTTCTGATCTTATCCCTTCATCGCCTCTCCCTAACCTTTGCATCCGGGCGAAAATCACCCATCCTCAAATCCCTCGTCATTCTATGAAGCGTAGGAAAGGCCGTCTCATCACGTAGCCGCCTCCGGCACTTTTTCCTCGCACTTTCTCAAAGCGAAAAATAGGATTCCCGAAAGCGTCACTCGTCGCTAACAAAGTTATGCAGACGATTTTGGACGAAGGGTTTTTCTATTCAGCCTAAAAGATTTCGAATCCCTAGGTTATTTTTCCGTGAGAAGTTGGCTGTTGTTCGTCCTTTATGAACAACCGTGGGTTTCATCCACGCTCTCGCGTTCTAGAGGGCTATCTTCTTTTGTCTCCGACACTTTAGTACGTTTTTCTCTTTCCTCGAGAGAATTTCTCGTTTCGTACACTACTGAAACGAAACGGCCAAGCTTCCTTCCCTTCCCTATTGCCTCTCGGATATTTTGTACCATCGGACTCTGTTAGTTAAGTAATGGGCAGCCGAGCGTCATATATTTTTCTGTTAACGCATTATGGTTCGATTTATTTGGATCCCATAGACTGATATTCGGATAGCTAATTAAACCCAGTGGCTTGCAAATATATCGCTTGATTATCACGTAATCGTTACACATTTCATGGTAACTATGTGTATTCTGTTTCGCTGCCAATCTATATTAATAATGGACGTTAAAATTCACTCGACAGAGTTTCGTGTGTATCCTCCCATGATAATTTTAAACGAAAAAATCCTTTGTTCGTTCATTCAGAATTAAAGTCAGAATCCACTACTTCACGGTTCAGAAATTCATCACAAAAGAGAGAGATATTTAATTCTGTGAGTGTGTTGATTGCAAAACTATCTACCGGCTATAAGGTAATGCTTAATGCGTATGAATTTCGTGTAAAAAAGGAACGTAAACGTAAAACAATATAAATGTAAAAAACAAACTTTATTTATTTATGATTGATTACTCTTCCAAATAATCTCTTAGAATGTTAAAATATGATTCAAGTATGATACCATGATAATCAACTCTGTGTTTGGTCTTTCAGAGAGCATTTAATATAAATAAACAGCTTAAATCTCTCTAAATCTCACAATACATGCCCATTTTGTTTATTATAAGCTGGAAATTTATTTCTTCCAGTAAAAAAGAAGAGGATAATGATTCATTGCATTATGTTCTATTCGCTTTGTATAAAAAGTAATTAAAATGAAACAGAAATTTTTTTTATGTTCATATGTTTCCCATTTCTATATCTAATACCCATTTTTCTTATAACACTTTTAAAGAAAATAATGGCAAGAGACAGGATGTAGGGGAGCGAGGACGAGCGAAGACTAGTTTCTTACTCGAGATGTTTACCAGAACGCTTATCTCTTTTTATACTTTTATCATACTTTTTTTCAGGAGAAAACGAGCGGAGGGCGAGTCTGGAGAAGTTTTCCTCGGCTTGGTTGCAGTTACTCAGTTACAAGAAAATACGAGTCTGAAACATGTATGTAAAACACTTTTCCACTCTCTTCCCACTCTTCTCGTATTTTTACGGACCCCTTAAAACTTTATAGTCTTTCTTCCCGGTGAGCCTTCGATTTGTTTTCGTCCTTCAGATTTCGTCTCATGTTTCATCATATAAACGAAAGCTCTTCCGAATAGGCTTGTTGATCCATTTCGAGCTATCGATTACTCTGGAATACAGCAGATGAAAAGAACGAATATTTTGCAAAGTATATACGAGCGATGTTAAACACAAATATCGAATCTTAAATGTATTTATTCTGCAAATTTCCATCACATTGTTACACCTTGTTTCTATGTGAAATATTTCGATACAAAGTCAAACGTATCGTTAGACCTTATAGTAAAATCTAGTTAACGATTGAAACACAGTATTCTAATTACTCTTATATGTCTATTGCTTGTTTAAAAGAGATTTATCACCTGAAATTAATGTATTTGCTTTAAAGGTATTGAATTTTAATATATACAAGCTCAATACCATTTTTGTCAACCAATATTCTATATGCCGTTAAATATAATTCAAAACATTCTGTGTCATCACAAGTTGCGTAACCTATAATTCCCTTTAATTAATCGAAACGTATGCCTTTGAAATCGTAGCCTCATTTAAATACGGAATATTGTAATTGAAGCGTAGATATAATCCGAATTTCGACTAAATGAATGGAAACCGGAAGTCGACGATTAAAGAGAGCAGACAATTCGTCGCAGCATTTTGTCACCTCGGTTTCCCTTGAGTGTGCGCTGCGAAATTAATGACCGGAAATTTTATAAAATGATAATCAAAAGAGCCTCGTTCAAACAGATTCTCTCTCCTTTGATTTATGATCGTTTTCTGCGCTGTATTCTCTTCACCAAATCTCACCAATATAAACGATAATTTACATTGGTATTCATCTATATCTGTACATGACTTTATATAAGAGCTGCGTGAAGAGTTAGTTATGTAATTTGTCGACTAAAATATCAACATCCATCCTTCCACATACCACGAATGAGTTTTCCCCGAATCCATTCAATCAGTCTTTGGACCCTCTCGATATTCCCTTGAGACCTATTCAATTATGTCAGATGGCCCGATCAGGTACTCTTTGACCTTTTGCTGGAGATTGGTTAATTTAAAATATGCCTCGTGATACCGTAATGAGCTTTCCATCATATCCTTACAATTTATCCGATAAACTTATTAGATCGTGTTCTTAAGGTTATATTTTATATGCTTGCTAACTTAAGGACCAAATCAGAATAATTAACTGGAGGCTGTTGAGGATTAAGTTTTTAAATGAAACACACATATTTATTACTATTATTTTAGCATTTAGATTGTGTTAGACAAGGCACTTATTAGAGGGTTATCGTTCCCAAGGCTAATCACAAAAAATACTCAGTTCATATTTTTAACTGCTTTTCCTTTTCTAATTTGATGCAAATAATTTTCTGGATTGGATCGATTAAAATTGTTTTCGTCTTTAAAAGTTGTAATTGAATCTGCCACCTTCTTTGTTGTTATTTCAGTTATAGGATCTTATTGGTCGTTTAAGATTGTTAGCTCAAATGGATATAACGAGCAAGAGTATGTAGAAAGAGAGGGATATTTTGAGCGAGACTTGTTAGTTTACAAAGAATCTAAGCCAAATCAAAAAAATTTTAAAGATTAATCATTGCTTAGCAAAATGCAGTACGAACGCTCTTATTATATTTAGCCAAATTCCCTGCATGTGACTGAAGAATCACTGAATTGAAACATCTATGCCGCCTCTCTATCTCCTATATTTTCTTGTCCATATCCCTCCCGGTACATCCATTTTCTAACAAGATCCAAAACTCTGTTCCCCTTCCATATTTTTCTCTCTTCCCCTATTGTAGCCGCCCCGACTCAGCAATTTCTCGCAACCCCTCCATCGAACATTTTCCCGGCGCTCCAAGGGAATGTAGTCTAGCGGCTCTTTACCATGGCGACCGTACATCACCCGAGCAATTTCAATAAAAGAATATGGATGTTCGAGCATTTCGTCTCCGAGATTTCTCGAATTTAAAAAGGCTTGCGAAATCGAGAGGCCGTAACTCGCAAATGTTAAATTATTCGGAAACGCTGAGTAGTTTGCGATGGCTGAAGGATAAATTTCCACGACACCATTGTCGGAGTCCATCATTTTCTGAATGTCGTGATTCTAGGGAGTTTAACAACGTTATGAAGATTTTCCGTACGCAGATTGAATATTACTCAGTGTAAGTATGCGCATGAGACAGAATTCCGATAATATGTACGATTGATATCATTTATTGCGAGTGATTTGAAAAAATTAACCAAAATATATTATTTACTTTTATACATAAGCCATAATGCAGGTATATCTTTTCTTGGGTATTGCTTGAGAGTTTTTCTCGATTTTGTTTTCGTTAAATTTGCTATGCGTCTTCGCCACCTCCTTATTCAAGTTTAGAGTGGGAAAAAAATATGCATTACATCCTTGATTATAGTCCTAATCCCATAGAGAAAGTTGATTTTCATAGCTATCTGGAAGGAATCCGGAAAAAGTGAACCAGATCTTTATAAACATGATCTTCCGGATGTTTTGATGGTGCTTCGTATAATATTTTTCCATTCTCAATCTCCCAAAATTCTATTTCATCCCTAGTAGAAGCTCAAGTATTATTATGATATTATGATTAGTAAATGTTCTCGTACTTAAATAATTCCATTATTCACCATGTTCATAAATTTTGATTTTAGTTAGAGTAATTTTTATATTATCCAGATTTGCATCTTTCGTAATTTTTTTCATAATTGCACTACAATGGTGCAAAGTTTTAGGCGTCGATAATTTTACTGCTGCGGAGCCGTAACTCTGCCACGTCTCGTTCCAATTAGCATTTTTACTGCTCCCGAAGGCAGGGCGACAAGACGGCCGTTGACCCACATGAATTCGTAAGAATATATGACGCTGTGTACAACATTCGGGATGTATTAGCGGTCGGACTAAGAGGATTAATACACGACGGATTGTAAAAGTAGATTGATGGGAGGGCGGTTGTAAAACTTGGCTCCTGTTCCCTCATCGTTCTGCCTCAAAATCTTTTCCCCAGCATCAATAAATCTGGTCCAGAGGGAGAGGAAGAGAGCGGGTTCGCAAAAAATGCGAGCGATGAATGCTCGGTGAAGGCTATCCTTCATTCTTCGCTATTCATTTTACATTTTGTTTTTCCGCTTCGCCGTCAAAACAATCCCTTTCTATACGCGTAATCGGCGCTTATGGTCTCTTATTTCCCTATAAACAAGAAACTTCCTCCTCTTGGATGATACCTCTGGCTCGTTACTTTTAGACTCCATTTAGACGTCTATTAACGATGCAAAAGTCTATACCCGATTATGTCGTAATAAAGATTGTTTGTTAGAGAAATGAATAAATGAATAGTATAATTACTTAGGAAATATTTTTATTTAATATGGAATAAAGTTTAGAACTAATTTATTAAATACATTAGTAATGAAATTCCTAACTTATAATCGATTACACTCGTCGTATATATATTACAAACTCGATCCAAGCAATTATAATTATCAATATAAAAGCGAAATTAATCATGTAGACTTATGGTCATATAGTGCTGATTGTTTCATTTCAACTTCATATTTCTGATACCGAAATTTCGAACTATTAAAGCTGACATGAAATACTGAAGTATAACACTTATTGTATGCTAATTCACTGGAGTATTGAACATTCGCTCTAATTATATTCACGTAGTACAATTTAGAACCTACCCAAGATTCGTCTGCTATCTAGGATACAGTTTACTTATTAATGTTTCAATGTTTTTAAGTTCATAAAATAAAAATTAATTAACGTCTAATTGAGAAAACCTTATATATATATATAACGTAATATCAACTTAAGAAAGGGATTACATACAAACAGTAAACAACGAGATCTGTGATTTTTTTTACTCGGCATTGCATAGTATACATTTCTGGCAAATGGGGGACCTGGGTTCGAGTCCTAGTCGTGACGCTATGTTTCACTTCTATTTACCTTTATGCTCTAGTCTAGTCTAGTCTTCATTGTGCAAAGTTATTTCAAACTTGCTTAATAGCAAGATAAATCATTAAAACTCTAATAATATTATTCCACGATAAATCGGATGAGGCTTCGGTTTATAATTGGATTTTTGGCTCGCGTTACAATTGTAGAGTGATGAATATTTTGAGAAACAATCCAACAGGCGGGAATATCGATCGGAAATCATTATCCGTTAAAAGAGGTTGTATAACCGACAGCTTAATCATTTCACCTGAGGAAGCATTTAATTACATCCAAGTAATTAATTATTTCCAAAACGCCGGCCTATCATGTTTATACGCGGGATTAACTATTTCAGATGTTTTGATATCCGACATATACCATCGACTTCTCCGTATTTACGAAGATTAAAATTGCTGATCCGAGGAAAGTTGGTCCCTTTTTCTGGCCTCAGACGTTCTCACGGAACTCAATAAAGTTTTCGATACTTTCATGTTCGCTGGAAAAGTCGCTCGTTTCACGCAGTTAAAACTTTTGGAATTTTTGCCTTTTCCCGCTATTGAAATGAAAGTCGCTTGTTTTCTTCGCCTACTTCGCCCTTTGATGCTCTCTTTTCTCTCTCTCTCTCGCTGACGGAACCATTTGTTTTCGTTTAATTACGCAAAATCTCTAGCGAAAAGCTATGGCATTATAGGTGCATACTTCACAAAGGGTCTGACGAAAACTGAGACAAAAGCCCTTTTGTATTTCGTCGTAGGTTTGAGAGAATGCGCGTCGAAATATTTCTCCGAAATGTATGCGAGATGTCTCTTTATTTAGGGAGTTGTTGCTCGCGGCCATGATGAATGTGTATTGGTTGGACAACTTCAGATCTCGATGTTCTAGATTCGTGAAATTGCAACAAAAATATTACGAGAGGTAAGGACTTCAAGGGATGGATATTTTTGAAATATGCGAATGGGAGTTAAAGTTAAAAAATAATTTGCCGTTTTTTGTATTAATATACCCTGGAAATTGATTAAAATTAATACAAGGAGAGGCTTTATATCTCAGCAGTTGTCGATACTGTTATACAATTGAATTGAAATCCATAGTCGATATTAATTTCTTTTAATAATAACACAATTTATCAGTGTTAAGGTTAACTAACTTATTTAAATGTCTGAGTAGACCACATTTAACTCAATTTTATTCTCTGTTTATCGTATATAAATTGCTAACAAACTCAAATCATTCAGTTCACCTACTTTAGTTGTCGATATTGAAAAGAGAGCATTTGACAGCGCATAAGGTGGTACCCATCTCAAGATCCACCTCTCAACAAATATTCTTTGAGGAAGTTTCTAAGGCAAAGCGTTGAGTGTATGCCGAATCAATAACATTTCCAAAACTTCCTATCATCCCCACAAGTAGCTCTTTCCTTTGAATTCTGTTCAAACACTTCAGAGGAGTATCGTATTTTGAAGCCTATTTGGATAAAGTTAGATGAAGGCAACCTTTTTTGTGTGATCAACAATGGGTGGTATCGTAAAAATTAAATTATTTGAAAAATGCTTGATGCAATTAAATTTCTTCAAAAGTAATGATCAGATTTTTATGAGAAATGTGGGGACTATGAAGTCCCCTTTTACATTTAACCCATAAACCCGTTTATTGTCATAATGATCATAAAAATGCATTGATTTCTTTTGTCTTATACTTTCAAATTCAATGTTCCTTTTCAGATTCCAAATTAAAGCCAATTTAGGGAACTTATAATTTACTTATAATTGTTAATTCCATATTGTTACTTGTTTTTCTTTGGTTATAAAGAAATGAATTATTTAAATTGGATGATGTTGTACTGAGGAATCACTCTGTTACCCTGACGACCATGCAGCGGCTGTATCAAGTACAACGATATATATAATTCCTTTCCCAAGTGGTTGACAACACTCTTCTATAAACCTTCCCTTACTGTTATTTCTATTCCCATTTTCCTGGAACATCCAGCCTTCATCTCTCTCAGTGTACACCCGTTCGGCTGAAAGGTCGCGGCATGTTTGCGCCCTCACGACAAACAAAATATCTCTCTGCATCCCTTCCACATCCAATCAACCCACTCCTACGAAGCCTTTTCCACATCATTTTCGCGCTCCCTTTTAACGTTCTTCGCGCTCATGAGCAACCTTTTCTCGGAAAAAGTGGAGTAAGTTTCTCGAACAAATATCGGATGAGATGTGCCTTTTTACTCTTCCCAAACAAGATGCCTCCTTTTCTGTTGAAAGTGTTTCGCCCGTTCCCTCGCTTGAAACTCGGTCGGAGATTAAAACTTAGGTTTTCCCTTGAGTTTGCCAATATAAATTTTGCACGTAAGTGTAGTCAAACAATTATAAAAGCATCCTCAAGATTATAGCTTCTCAATAAAATGACTTTTGATCGCTACAATATTTAATAGATGGAGTAAAATGTGTTATTTCTGGAGCATTAAATTGAAAATTTTCCTTCTGCTAACGATATGTTTCCAATATTTCCAAAGATTGGGTTGATGTAAAAGGAAATTAATGTTCTTGCTCTGATGGCGTTTTTCTGGTACTTTCATATGGATATGGTAGAGACGTATGACTAATGCAACTGTTGGTTTCTGTGAAAATAATTGACATAATTAGGTCTTATTATACCATATTTAATGATTTTTCTATGATTTTAATATAGCACATACATAGCTCCTTCAATACATATAATTTTACTTGTGGTCATATTATACAATTCTTAAGGAATCTATCCTGTCAGAATTATCGAAAATCCAGTCCCTTACTCCTGTCAAATAATCTAAATAGATTACTTCGTCTCTATTTATTGCAGTTGATATATATTGCGTGATCGTTACTCAAATTTAAAATAGGTTGCTTCGATAAATATTCCAACGCATTCTTTACAGGTCCGAAAAAATTGCAGCTTCACTTCGGAGACCATTATTTGCATATTTATTGACTGTCGAACGGCAATGCGAACCATGGATTCCATTTCGCGTATGCAAATCTCTCCGAATTTTTCCGCGATTCGATTGACTTACTTGTGATTCGATGTTGGGAAATGCAATAAAATGAGCGCGAACACAGTGGTATATCGATCGTTGAAAACTAATCGCGTATGATGGGAATGAAAAATCGGAATAATTGCAAAGAGCTGAAGGTCATCATGGTGCTCTTGAATGATTGGTTATTATCTGAAATGTCAGGACCTTTCGTTTATCAGTATCGATGCGTTACCACGATCCGTCGGTCTGGTTCATTCGAATCCCAAAACAATCTATGAGATAAATTGAATGTGAAATTTAGTTATACAGTCATATCGCAGAAACTAATTTCAAAGGTATTTATCATGAAGTTTTTGTTATAAAACCAGATGAAGATGATTAAAGAGGCTTTTGCAGTATTTTTGTTTAGTAATTTCACGAAAAGTTAATAATAATGATCATGGATTTGAATAAATGAATGCATAACGCAGTTCTATCAACAGTTAGATGCGTATGATTTGAATCGGTGGGAAGGCAATTCAATGAACTACATCTGCCTTAACGACTGATTGCAGTCGGTCTGCGTACCATCTTTATTCCATAGTCGGGCAAATGAATGCGTGAGAAGAAAGCATAAAGGAAATGCGGACCAGAAGATGTTTCTTATTCATGTGTGCGTTGCAGTCGTACAGGTTAGAATGATGGGGAGTATCGTTGTGAGAGGGGGTTACAAGAGAAGGTTTCCATTATCCATGCGTGGATTATACACCCTAATTCTTGTTCCTACTGATCCTATCTAAGCCATCGTTCTTCTGCAACGGCGGTGCTTGTTATGATGTACGCCTTCTTCCGAAGAGTCTGGAAAAGAGAGTGCGTGGGTGGTGCACGCTGTATTAATCTCTTCGCTGCAGTAATTTCTCCTTCGTGCGTTAATTCGAAAACTTCTCGTTGTGTCGGGCCAAACTCTGGGATTGAAACTCCGGAAGCGACCTGAGTTGGGGAAATGAAATCGTTCCATACATTTTGATCATTCTCGCCTGTTGTTTGTAATACTAGCACCACTCATTTCCCGTGAATCATGTTTGTTTAAAGTTTCCATTTGTATCGTTCATGCAAATATTTCTAGTTTGTGCTAATTTGGTTTTTAGGAGATAAAACCTATGAAATTTAGCTAGGTTATAAGCATTGAAAGTGGTGGTATTTTTCAAGGACTGTGATAGTTGTATAATTTTTCGTAGGCAGTTAGTGGATTTGAGGCCTTAACTACTATAATTTGATTAATTAAATTTTTTCATTATCCTCATATAGCAGAATATGATTTTCATATATTTTTGAGGTTATCTATTATTTTAAAGAATGAATAGCTGTAACCTAGAATAAATAGAAAATGTTTAGAGATTCTCAGTAAATATTTTAACTGGAAAACTTTGACTTAATTCATTACGCTAAGTTTTTGCCAGAAAAAGATACACTAATAATTAATCATGTTTACAGAAACCTCTGTAAAAAGTTCAGAATGCCGGAAATAAGTTAATTGTGGGTAAATAGAGGAATAAATTAATATTTATGAATCCACTGTGTGATACGTTTGTATAAATCCAACGAAAACTCTATTCATTAATCTTGTTTCCCACCTTTAATTTGATTAAGTTTGATTTAATTAAAGAGCGAATTAAAGTAAAAGAATTGAAACATTCATCCGAATCAAGTTACGCTTTCCTCACATTAGATTCATAACAAAGATGCAAAGTGAAAAGAACGCAGTGTTTAGTGAGACGGTTCTAAATAACTTGTCGCGTGTTCTGATGAGTCAATTTTAGAATTTCGAACGGTAACGAAAAAAATACATTCGAAATATTTGCAATAAGAAATGTATCTCGGAAAAATCGTTAGCATTTACGATGTTTTATTTTAGGACTTGGATATTGGATTATTATCAGAAGGAATTTGGAATCTTTATGGAATGGAAGTTAACGCAAACAAGAAACTTTTTACGCCGAGCGATACGGTCCAGAAATACAAATAGGAACTCGCTCGTTGGTATCGAAGGAAAAAATACACAAGGATTATGCAGATACGAACGATGGCGTTTTTATTTTCTGATGACAATGGCTATCCAAAAAGCAATTTCGTAATTAAATGATTATGAAAGCGAATTGGGAATGATTCAATCGTTGAACTACTTGGGTCGGGAGGTAAATTACCTCTCAACTCTGATTAAAGGCTCGATAGAGTCGCTATTGACGTGTTTTCTGGGGTCAATAAACAATAATTTCTGAATCAGTATCTCTAAATGGTCAGGTTTCCAACTATAAAACGGAATTATAAGCACTTTTCAGATATCGAATGAATTTGAAAAACCATCTTTGCCAATGAAATTGTTACAAACATAAATCTGTTATTTTCCATTATCATTCTCTACAAATATTTTGTTTCTTTTATTGTTACGGGAATGAAACGGTTTAAATTTGAGGATAAATCTCGGTAAACTATAATTATCTTGAACATGTACTTTTTTATTTATTTTCATCGTTCCTTATCTAGGATAATCTAAACGCATGAAATATTAAAATAGTAGAGCGTCCATTCTACTGGTATTAACTCCATACGTTAGATATAATAGCATGTTAAATTTATTTACATTTCAATTATGATCTCGATTAATGTAATATGTTTTGATAATTTTAACACGTGATATAATTAGTTGCGTGTTTATTAACGTATAATATATAATTTGATTACGCTGAAACTAACGCCGGCCACGAAGTTACTATAATAAGTATCTAATTAGAGACGCAATCATCACAAATTAGCAAAATTTAGTTTTTAATTTTGAATTCATTTCCAACTATGGACTAAACGCACTCAGATAAATTTGGTTTATCAGGAACTCTATTCCATTGCGTATATCTTTTACGTTTTATTTCAGTCATTATCTTTCTCATGTATATTTCCAACCGTATAATTTAACACCAATTACCGGGTTCCTAGAGTTTACAGCAGTAATAGTAAGGTCATGTAATTATTTGAACATATGAGAATTTTCTAAGGGTCTCTTCTTGCGAAAGTAGCGTGTTGAGCATATTCCTAGATTATTTTTACAGCATCTCTATCCTTTCAGTCGTCACGAAAAAAGACTGGAGAGTTCGCTACGGTCTCTTCTGTCATTGTAATTAACTCACCACTCTGTTTGTCTACGAACGATAGTAAAAAATTCTGAAAGATCCGATTTTAAGAAGAAACATTGTTTTTAGAATTTCCAGTGAATTTTTTTCGTCGAGTTCAGCTGCGATACTAATATCTTGCGACATCATCTATCGTTGGGTAGTCAAAGCAATTTTCCCAATAGGTAGAGATATTCACGCTTCGGTGGTTGTGTCGCTAGTACAATCGCAGTAATGGATACAGCTGTTTAGAGAGAAGGAATTTTCAAATAAAATGCGATTCAATTGTTTGCTTACAAAAGCAGTGGTTCAATTAACGATGAAATCAATTTCAATAACATTTTTTGCTTTATACGCTGGTGACATATTTCTTCAATATTGCTTCAATTATTCCTATATTGGGCTGATTAAAAGTCATAGTAAAAATTTCGAACGTGTAAAAAAAGAAATTTGGGAACGAAGTTTTATATTATCTTAAAAATATCTCCAGGTGCGTTATTTTTACTTATATCAGAAATTTATAAATATCTTCATTGAAATCCATACATAAATGTAAAATGATACCATGATTTATTGTCATTTTTTGTTTATTCAATTCTATTCTTTACTCCTTGATATGACCTTTTTTCCTGAAAGATTTTACCTTATAAATCTAATTTTGCGACCTCGTATACTTTTATTAAATATGCTCCCATTTCCGTCTTTTAATTTCATCGGCGCCATATATTAGAGATTATTATACGGCTAGATCTTTATCAAAGACCCCATATCACTTCTTTACCACTCACCTATGCATCCTCATGACCCAATTCTTGGCTTTGTCAGGATCAGTATCAACCAAATTAACTGTTACATCGTCTACAAAGCCTTAATCATGTCTTTGAAAGGCTCGCATGAATCAATCCCTGTCTTCTTCATCCTTCTTGAAATCCTTTTGGTAATTATCATCGCCTATAAATCTGAAATTTAATTAGCCTGGAAATACTTAATCGAAGTGTATATAGCTATTTTGCAAAAGCACGGCTAATTCGAGTTTTCTTTTATGATCCTCGTCCTACTTTTTCTGGCCCGAGTATTAAGTTTTTCATCTTGAACATCTTTAAGAAACTAGTTAATATTTATGAAAATCAGCGTTATCAATACTATTCATATTTCCGAAACCATGCAAGGATTTGTCATGATGTATTCGTTATGAGAAGTCGCACTGTTGCCGTGCGCATTAAATGAATTATACATGCTTCAATCATAAAAAAGTAGCATGATGAAAATGACGAACGTTATTACGATAAGTGTAAGGGATGCGTTTTAAATTGATACACCTTGTCCATTTTAATCCTTATCTCTTAATCTCTGTCAGTAGTTTCAAAATTTGATTCTCCGCATTTTTAAAAGGAACACATTTTAATACACGCCTTCATGCATTTCGGTTCCAAATATATAATCTCTTCCTCCTTTCATTCAAAAACAACGATTTCTATTCACATCGAATTAAAATTCAGTAACGTAAGTTATCTTAGCCGAATTCGAAAGATGCACCAAGAATAAACCCTCCGCCACACAAATCTCTCCTCTATTTATAATCCAGGTGACTCTTTGATTAAGGCACGAGATGAAAAGCTTCGTAGAAAAATGAAGATCTCGAATCGAATGGGACTCCGTTCAACGGCACGAATCTCCGTTCCACCAGCAGCTATGAATAAATCAACGAATTACGTATTCCCTTGCGTCGACTCCTCGTTTTAATGGAATTTAGTACTTGGTGGATCCTTCGCTTTAAGCCTTTATCGCGAAAGTAACATATGGCTTCCACAAAGGACTTCGACCTTGTATAGTACGGCTTCCACTCTCAGTGCATTTACCCTGTGTAGTTTCCACTTGAACCCACGGCTCCGCTTCAACCTATCGGATATCAATTGATTCCCGGGGATACATCGTGTCCGATAGAACACCTCTTTCTCCAATACATTTTCCTCTCCATTACACCCACACTTATGCTCTGCACTTGTGTGGTACCCGAGCCTTTTAAATCCACTAACTACACCTCCAATAGGCGTACTATTACAAACTACCCTTGTCAGTTGTTAAAGGGCTCTTTCATTAGATAGTTTAACGAGTCTATCTGCGGTGACTGATTCTTATTTGATTTACGTTTTACTGTTTTATTTCACCATTACCCTTTCAGAATAGAGATATCGATTCATTTTCTTTAATTTCTATTAATCGTTATTTTTGTAGTTGATTAATACTAATCTCTTTTATAAAATAAATAAACTTATTTTTGAATTAATAACATTAATTTGACTTACGGCGAGTCAAATTCTGTTGACAGTATTTTAAGAGTTTTTTACTATTCTCTCTAAATGGAGCGTAACTTCGGAGGATACTTAAAAGCACAATGAAGAAGAGGAATGGCTATCTCTTCTATGAGTGACGTTTTTTTTCGAATCCCTTCCGTCTAAATTCCCTTGCCTCAGCTTGTTTCCCCCATCTCCTTGGCACCCTCGGTTTTTTCTTCACGATTCCCCTTTAATCCCCTTGCATCTCCAGCAGAAGCTTCTCTAATGACCACGTTTTATCCCCTTTTCTCACACTTCCACACTCTACCTCTCTCACTCAAAGTCTCATTTTTCCACCACCAAATTATCTCAATTTGCCATGTATTGCTTACTTCCGCGGAGGTTTTAAAAATGGCGATTAAGCATCGTTATCCTCTCAAGTGTTACCGAAATATTATCGCGAAGTCTTGTACCAATCATCCATCCAGGCTCTTTATCCAGATAAATATTACTTATGATTGGATGAAGTTAGAATTTTCCCTCAATTTTGTTATAAATCAAGATTTAACATGCATAATTATAAAGAAATTATCATTAAGAAGAAGGAATTTCGCCTTTGTATTTTTTCTCATCAGTAACATTAATTATAATTCAAAGTTCGATATCCATAGGAGTTGGAATTGAAGAAAAAAATTACTGAGTTTTAGCTTAATTTTTCATCAATATAGGATTGTAACCGACATTAATTTGTTGCACGTTAGATTATTTTGATCTATCTTCAAGAAAAAAAGATTTAAAGTTTCAAAAAACTTTACCATATATGTTTTTTGCAGACGAATGGCGCAGTAATATTCATTAACGGTGTTTTGCTTTTAATCCTGGCCCATTATTATGGAAAATTTCAATCCCCTTAAGTCAGAACCACTTCATAAGAAATCTCAGACGGCCCATTTTCGCGGAAGAAAGACCTTTATTCAATCTGCAATGCTAATGGAGTTTTCTCTCCAAGAGAAAAGTTAATGATGAAAAACTCGGTAAACTTTCGCCGAAACTTATTCCATGAAAAGCGATCCCAAAGGGAAAATGATAGCTTATAAACAACTCCTTTAAAGAACCATTCGTATTTTATTATCATACGAGCCGAAGGGCCCATAAAGAACAAAGGCGAGTCGTGAGTGTATTTGTATAGATATATCTATATATAATAGATATCCCAATTACTTCGCTTTTTCGTTATGTGATAATTCCAAAAATGCATTCGATAGATTTCAAATAAGAGAGGTGGTTGAAATTTCTAACAAGGAAAGTTGGTATATAGTTAGTTACACACCTCGAATATCAGTATTGTTATTTATTTTCAAGTTAATCTGATATTTTTTATTTTACAAATTGCATAAATAGATAATTTTATTCCTAGGATTAATTATAACTGTTCCTCAGCTTACGAAAGGAAGCTAATACATTCGCGACGTATGAGCCAAAATTACTGGAGAGTAGTTATATATTAATAATAATTATTTGAAAAGTTTCACTTTTAGTTGCTTTTAACTGTTTCTACTATAAATTTTAGGATATCATTTCTGCTTCAACTTAAAGGCAATTGTATTCGGGCTGTTGTAAAGTAATTAAGTTAATTTTCAATCTCTTGTATTCAAAATGCACAATATATGGTATAGATAAAGAAAGGTAACGAGTATATACCACTTTGACTTAAAATATTGCCAATAATTTTAACTACTCATAGATTTTACTTAAAAGGTCGATTTATGGCAAGTCAAAGCTATGCTTGCCCATAACCTTGTTAAACTTGAGGAAATCAGACGAAAGAAGGCCTTTGGGTTTGATTAGAGGACGGGAACATACTCTGGGTAAATTGCTGGCCGTTGATTGTATACGGATGAACCAACATCGCATTTGACCTCATTCCTCCTTATTATCTCTCACCCTAACCCCATTCTTTCGTCTATTCAATCTACTATCCCATACTCTTTCAGCGCCATTTCTCTTTTGGTTCAACGCCTTCAAAACAATCGGACTCATTCGCCATGCCTTCGTGCGGTTATGGTACTCAGGATTCTTAATCTGCCGTCTTTGCTAGTCTGCCTTCACCTCAGACTGAAGGTTCATGCGGGTCGGCGCTGATACATGAATATTAACGCGGATGGTAAACTTCCCACTCCTTCTTGCCAACTCCTTTCCCTCTCGCGAGACCACTTCCGTGCAGAAATTAGCAAAGATAAGGCTGTGCGGGAGACCAAAGTTTGGAAGGAATGCGTAAAAGAAGAGAAAGAGTTAGGCTGATTGTGAGGTAAATGTTAATTCTCAGAGGGGTAAAATAAGCAGACAGTTTGGTTTGTTTCATTTAAACTTGTCAAAAGAGGGCCGAAATCAAATAATGAGCTATCTGAAGAGAGTGGAAGTTCCCTCCACGAACTTATCTTGTTAGATTTCGGTCTTTGTTGAATTCATTATTACTGGATTCGTTATAAGGTATAGTTCAAGAGTGGCAGTTTCCACCTTTTTAAACTAGGCGTAATCTCATAAGAAATATGTAATCGGATAAAAAAGGATTTGTTCGCATGACTGATCTTTCATGATGCTTCCACAGAATGATTTTAAACTTAAAATATCTGTCTCTTGCATTGCATATTTCCTACTAATTTTGATTAAGCTCTTGATTGTCTGTCATGAATCACGAAATCTCTTAATTTATTTCATGACCAACCCACAATCAAGAGAGTATGTTTATTTCACTTTAATATTGTGTCACTACTTATTTTTCTTATCTCATTCTTATCAATTTTACGTTTATCTAACCAGAATTTGTAGCCGAAAGACTCTATTATTGTCATTTTTATATGATTTCTACTTTTTTATCATTTTTGGATGTTCAATTTCATCCATTTATAAATGAAACTCAAATCGCTCTTAATTTTGAGGAATTCAAATGTCTTTCCTGAACCTACCTTTTTATTACCAGTCGGTGTTAATTTCAATTAGAACGTTTTTGGTTATTTTGAGTTCCTTGAATCTGTAACGTGTAACTCGAAATCCTTGATCCACTTAAAACGCCGTGAAATAAATGATTGTGCGTTCGGACACATGAGATGCACAATTTTCGCTGTTAGGAGATCCAGGACTGGCTTCCCTTACAATGTGATGGATTCATAAAATTTTGGATACTTTAATCTACCAGAAGAACGCCATAAACATAACTAAGGACTTTAGGGATTCACCGACACATAAAATGGCACTTCATTTGCGAGCCGACTCTGAAATAATGTGGAATTCCATTTGAATCGGACAGCAGTGTGATTTACGGCATTGGGTATCCATAAAGTGGACAACAGAGCTTTTTAATCGTCCATTAAAAGAGGGAGTCGCGCTTCGAAAAAGAACGGGAATCGAATGAAAAATTTCCACAAAGTAGGTTCTTTAACGGGCAAACTGTACATAAAAGGTGACCCTGTTCTGATGAATTCAAAAGCATCAAAAGCCGTGATTTTTAACGGCGGAGTGTCAAAGTAAAGCTCTGTTTGACCGACTGTTAATCTCGTTTATCTTTCATATCTGCCAATATCAACAATCATCGATATTACCTCTTGCTTACGTGGCGGATCTTTTTAGAAAAAATGTTTCTTTCATACGATTGAATCAGAGAACTGTTGATTATTTATCTTTAACTGTTGGTCAAAAGACAGTACTCCACCTAAGCAGGTTAATAAATGGCCACCTCATAAATCGAACAAGATTTATTCATTTTCTTCTTATATTTAATATATTCATTGCTCTTAAGCTATAATTTAATATAGCATCATAATTCTCATCACTAAATCTATAGTTTAAAGTGTTAATTTAAATTTATGCAGGATAATTAACTTTTTAAATTTGTGCTTAGTGTTCTATTTCTCAGTCCTAGCGTATCGTTAGCAAAAAGACCAATGTAGAGGTTCCCCTAAAAGTAAAAATCAATATAGATAGTTGCAATATAAGAACCATCATTGTAACAATTAGCCACTCGTAACACAGAATTTATCATCCTATCCACTTGAAACTTAGGAACGTGTAAATCATAGATATTAAGTTTCTACTTCTATCGGTCTATCCGTACGTGTTCTAACTTTGTGTACACACATTTCCAAAGTGATCTGTCCCACGAACACATGCGCGTACATTGACACATCGGATACCATTTTGAAGGCCCTCTTTTGTTTTAGTGCAATCGGAAATCCATCAAGAGGTGCGATGAAGTGTCTCTCTCACGTTCCTTTCAAGTGGATGCTGAATGATCGGTGGGGACCACGATTGATTGATATGACCTTTTATTGGAAATGTCGGGTCTCCGGGGCCACTTTCTCGCAAAGAGGTTTAAGTGGATTATATTTTGAGGAAGGAATGAATCCGCGATTTCGTTTTCCGTCTTTCCCCAACAATGGGAGGCTGTGAGAGTAATCTGAAATGCGAGGACTTCGCGGGAATCTTTATTAATCGTAAAGCTTTTGTGGTTGAACATAAGTGTATTAAAACGATAATGATCAACGGATGAAAAATGTAATCCTCCATAAATTTTTTAATGACAATTTGTCGCTTCACGTCCTATATCCAGCTACATAAAATTATATCCAAACCTGATTTTCATTCTGTTCTCAATTTTAATTATATTTTATTGAGATATGCAAGAAATTTACTACCTTTTCGTAATATCTTTTTCTTGCGTGCACTTTAGAAAATTATTATAAGATACGCAGAAATTCCTCACGTACCATTTGATTTTACAAGAAGTAATCTAGTGTAAATATAAAGGTGCCTGATTTTTTTTCTGTTTCTCATATTTGTTCCCTCACAATCAACTCCTCACCTCACACCTCTCTATCATTTACAAACATTTCGAAAATTCGTCCGTTGATTTAACATTTTAATATCTAAGTTTTATACGGATCCTTACGAATCTAATACTGCTAAAATTTCGGTTAATTTTTTTTGTTTATTCTAAATTATCAGTAACGTATTTTACATTTCACTCGCAGGAACGTTTATTGAAATAAACAGAAACAATGAATTTGCTTTCTATTATCAGATTGGGATCGATCCTAAAAAATACAAACTTCAATTCGTATTCGAATTCTCTCCAAATCGTTGAGTCCGAATTAATATTCAAAACAGTTTCGTCGTTTGAAATTACGCTTAACACTCGAATCGATTTGAGGGATTATGGAAGCCCGTCCGTTCGCCTTAATGAAATATCGGGAAACCCGCGCACTCAGTCTATTTATCCGCCGTCGCTCGTGTTTCACATACGCTATCACTCCGACGGTTCGTTTGCACGAGTGATGCTTCTCTTTTTTCCAACATCGTTTTTGTCCCTTTCCTCAAGGCGAACGGTTTCACACAACTCGACGGCGTTTGCATAATTGGTTTCTCTTACGTACTGTCCGTTGTCGCAGAAGCCTAATCTCCGTGGGCGGAAATGTCGAGTCTAAGGCTTCATTTGCGGGAAGTAAAAGCAAGCATTCGCTTGGGATTTTTATCCGCCACGGAAAAGATTCCTTTTGTCCCTCTTGAAAGCTAACAGACGTATCTAGTAGGTCATGTCTGCGGCTTGTATTTAACAGTTCTATTCCTCATTACAGTGTGAGTGGTCTCAGTTACGTTAATGAAGATACTCTAAACCGAAAGAATCATTGTGTATCATAAGTTACACGTAGGTACTATTTCTTCAATGTGTGCATATGATGCCCGTGACATAAACATATATAACATAAATGTATAAAAGAATATTTTAATTTGAACCAAATACTTTTACAGCATGAACAAATATTTCGTGCTTGACTTTAGAGTATTTACGATGACTACGACCATTTTAGTTTTTGAATTATACATCGTTATCAGAATCTTTATGCTTAAAAAGGTACAAGAACATATGAGATTCTGCAAGGTAAAGAATTCCATAGCAAACTTTTTTGCTCGAATTTATAGTAATTTCACGAAACGCATCATTTATTTTTTCACAGAATTCAGCAGAAAATTCTCCCATCTAAGTAATTGATGACAAACACCCAAAGTAGTGAATCGTGCAATTTAATTGGATGATATCAGTGTCCTAGAACTTTTTTTGGGCTTACTTGAATTCATGCTAGAGGACTCGTGATTGAAGAGGAATTATAGGCGCTGTGAAATAAAATGAAAAAAAAGGCAAGAAATTTTACGCTGGTTTCGAATAATCACGATATGTGAGATTTATCAATCGTGCCTTCCATTTTGACAAAATATTAAATAAAATCATCGCACATTTATATAATAAAAATGTTTAGTTAATACATTGCAGCTTGAAAATTCTATATTATCTTTGTTTTATAGCTGTGTAATGACTGGTAGATTTTATTATATTTAGTTTATAAATACATCGTCAACGCAATGAAAGGTTTACCAATTAACGTCGGATAATTGACAATGTAAGATTGATTAATACGTCATTCGTGTCGTACCATACTGTTTCATACTCTTATCTGTAGGAATCCCTCGCGACATTCCAGCACTCGATTTATATTTTCCGTTTACCATGGAAACATTTGTCACCATTTTTACACCACGTTGCTCACCGATTCCAACGCATTCGTGTCGTTTCAATCTTCTTCCGAGATTTCTTTTTTCTTCACTCTGACGTGAACAGTCCCGTCCCGAGTCACGAATCAAATAACAACTGGACATTGAACGCTCACGCGATGAGATTCGTGAATAACATGCATTCATCCAAAAGACCGGTTATGTCAAAAATAGCCATGTTCGGTTTTAATTCGGCCGAAAATTGTTTTTTTATGAGGAATTTTTCTCTCTTTTCATCCCGTTTTTACCTCGGTAAATGGCCGTCGAGGTCCTAAAATAGGAACAAGATCGCGTGATTTTTCCGCTTATTGTTATTTTGACAAATATAAATATGGCTCGAATTTGCTCTCGAAAAAGGATTTTGACTTTCCCAGCGGATGGGTTTCCTGTTTATACATGAAACTCTGCTTCTTTTGTACATATACTTTTCTCCGAAGAAAATTACATACCTTTGCGCGAGGTCTATTCTAATACGTATTCTCTGTGTTTCACATCATTTTCTATCATTATATACTGATATTTTTATATACTGACGTAATGAGGGTGCTTAACCCTCCTACGATTCTTTAATTTTGTATCGTTCGCTGATTACATCTACATCCGTCCCCTGCTATAATTCACAGCCTCATGACGATCTTTTTACTTCCAAGCATATGGGTAAAGTCTACGTATTTCAGTATTTGCCATGGTTATAAAATTCCCGTATTGATAGTTCGTCTTTTAGGAGGAAATTCATACGTATCTATAAGACATCAAAGGATTTAAAATTGACTTTTACTGCAGGATAATCATTTATTCTTGTTATTAGATTATAATTGTTTGACCCTGGCAAAAAATCATCACCATGGTTATAAGATATGTGATAAACATTAATTGAAGGATAAAATAAAAATTACGGATTACGGATTTGTAAAATTTAAATTGTTTCTTTAAACATACAGTTTGTATATTATTTAATAACCCAGTGAGGGTATAACTGGAGAAATAACGGTCACTTTGACTAAGGTATGCATAGATGAATTTTAATAGGAGTATTTTAAATATTTTAAGTAAATATCTCAGTAGAAGTAGAAATATCATTAAATCAAAAGCGCGTAAATCAGCGAGTGAGAAATTATGAAGAAAATGCCTAATAACCATCTGGTTTTCCCCTTTACTCTTGCATATTCAGAGAAATCTTTTTCAGAACTTAGTCACCAGATGAGCATTCCCTTCTCTCATCGAGATGAGAGTGCCTTAAGTATTGTCCTCGAAGCTTAAAACTTTAATGAAATATCCTAAGAAATGAATAATTAAAACAATTATTGAAATTTCTCCATTAAATTTATGAGCTTTCAATCACTATATCTTGGACTAAAATCGAAATATAGTTCTTCCTTACAGCAATCCAAATTTGTCCATAAGACTCCTTTTCAGAATCATTATCATTGGTATTTATATTTGATTTTTCAAAAATTAATCGTCATTTTTTCTCATATTGAGATGACGAAAAATTATGTACTCTTCCTATATAAATAGATCAGAGATAATTAATTCGCAAATAAATTGATCATTGATAATGTAAATACTCTTTTGTTGAAATAGCTAAAACATTTCTCATTTAGTAAAGTAAATTAAACGTCTGCACTTTCAGAAATAATGTCGAATAGGTTAATGCAGTATGTAACTGGTACGATTACATCAGGAATCAGGCATTTACAGTTTCTCGGTATATAATATATAATTATGCGATGGACTCATTATCAAAGAATTGAACACGAAGTGAAATTATAATTACGTCCTAATAAATCCTAGCTAGGACATCGAATTTTTGTCGACTTTCATAATGTTTTCGATAAAACTTTAATCGAGAGCATATTAGCCCTTTTACGGATATGGGAGAGAGCATTTTAAGCGGAGACAGAAAGTGAAAGGGGAAATGAGTACTTGTAGACAGAGGTGTAGAGAGGCAAAAAAGGGGTTAACTCGAAACTTTCTCTGTTTCGCAGTAAAAAAAAGGTGCCGAGAGAGCGAAATTCAAGACCCGCCCCTTCCAAGTCCGTTAATGAACGCTAAGATTTGAAAGAGTTTCGGACGAGTCCTAGTGGTCCTTAATCACGGCGTAGGAGGACACCGTTTTAGACGGAGAGTGGTGGGAAGCCAATAACTTCTGCATCGTAAAATCCTTTCGGTGCGTTAAAAAACACCCACGCAGAGCGACCGCAGCGGTCGGGCCGAATTTCCCCGGAAAATAGCTCATCAGAACGAGCGCACTCGGGACGAGAGTTGCATCGGAATGGGAATAATTTTGCGGAAACGACGCACAGATTTAAATTCTCTCTTTATCGTTACGGAGATATGGTCGCGACACGAAAAGGTCAACTCAGAAATCTCCGATGGGTTTGTTTTCCATTCAAGGAACATAACCGCAGTGTCGCGTTACGAGAAGACAAAAATACGAGCGCTCCATCGCGAGGCATAAAAAGCCTTTCTTGTACGATACAATTTTCTCCTTCATCGCTCCCTTATAAATGAGAAGTTTCCACGAACATTTAGAGACCACCGCGGCGTTTCACGACATCGGACCCGATGCAAATCGCTTCGTCAGACGATTTTATTTTTCGCCAAAAAGGTCTCCTCCTTGCATAATATAATAACCAAAGGTGGGAAGATCTTCTCTGCAACTAGATTCCTCCTCCATTTTGCCGAAAAAATCGCCGTCGAAAGCGTACACAAACACCCCATCAGGGTGCACATCACCCCATCCTGCGATTTAGTTCGGAATGACGAAAAGGTCAAAGTTCTACTTTTCCTTCGACTCCCCTCCCCCAGATAGGGATGGATCAATAGAGGGAGCAGAGAACGAGAGCAGGAAGAGATAGGTGAGCGAAGGAATATCGGAGATAAGAACGGGCGAAAATGGAAAAGAGGGTGCGAATTTGCGTTCATATATATTTATGTGCGTGTAACCCGAGGACCCAAATGGGTCCGCCAATCGGAGTTTTCCATCTCTTTAGCATCCTTTCTATAGATGGGGTTATATTTAGTCCGTGGGCTCGGATCAGGGGCGCTAAGCGGGTGATTGTTGCGTAATCACTCGTTTTCTTTTAATTACGAAATTCGCGACTATCCAATTTTGAGCTGTCGATTAATTAGGAATATGTAAGCGATGTATTTACGCTTTATATTGACGGAAAATGTTTCAAAGATAATTTAATCGAGTAATTCCTCTCCCTATCTTTGCACCATCTACATACATCTCTTCTTGGATATGATGTGAGAATTATAAAAATGTAAGAGAAATAATAGTTAAAAATGTTCAAATCTCAAGACTATTATTATAGGAAATTCGATAGAATCTTATTAGTTTTATATATTTCCTATCATAAGCGTTTATTCCAAAAATATAACCAATAACATTCTTCTCGTACTCTACTACTCGTATAGAGCATTACCAACTGTCGGTCATGGTTGCATACAAAAAGACGTCTTAGAATTTATCCATAAAACATCAACGGATACGCATTTTTATCGGATAAAATACAAATTGGTTCGCGTAGATTAAGACTTCGATGAATATGATTGGTAGAAAAAACTTTTACTGAAAATTATTGAACAGAGAAAGAGGAATTATAAATTATCAGTAATGCATATTTTAAATTAATGACAGTTTTAAAAGACAACCTAAGTTAAAAAAATTAATTAATGTTTGTTAGGAATATAAAGCACATTGAATTATCTCTTTGTATCGATATTGGAGTATTTTATAGTTTAATATTCTAAAAAAGATACATTGAACTTTATTATAGGAAAATAACTTTTGACTTTAACGAAAACTTGTAGATGGAATGGTTAGTTGTAGATAAGAACTGATGAAGCACAAAAATCTCTCAGCATTAAAATCCACATCCACATGTAGACTGTAAAAATCCAAGTATGTTCATCGACGTTTCATCACATCAAAAATTCCGCTCCATTTGCACGTTATCTGAGTGGTTTCTCGGGTCAATTGATTATGGAGGCCCACTTATAATTCCTCTAAAGGCGTGAGAATAACTACAAAACCTTTCCGATACACTTTTCCCTTTACAAGTCCTCGATAACCATTTGGAATCGCTATTTCTTCCGTTCCTTCAATCGATTTGTTTTTTCTTGTTTGTGCGCTTCTGGTCAAAGTCTATGAAGGTCAAGTGCCACAGGTTGAAAATTTCTCCTCTTCGATTTGATCACGGGTCGACTCTTTCGGATATCCAAAAATAGCTTCGCCGGGGGAAATGGTTTTATTTACCCCTTTTCGCTTCCTCGCGTTAGCATACCTCTCTAGCAATTAAGCCGTTACGTTGTTTTATTCATAAAATTTACCTTTCCGATTGGATGGCGGAGTTTATCTGTAGTTTCCGAAACGATTAGCAAACTCCCCCGTGTTTGCGTAGCGCTTGTCTAAGCCCCGAGGCACAATTCCGAGTGGGATGGAAATAACTTGCTGTCTAAGTTTGGAACAGAATCCTCCATGTTATTCGTGACACGTGCCTCGACTGCAAAGAAAGGGAATTCACGAGTGGATTCTTTCTTGGATAATCCATTCTCCGGGTGTATTTAGAATCGCGGCATAAAATTTTCACTTTCCCGCAGATTTCATTAATGGAAGGATTCCTTTCTTTCCGGTTGACATGCGAGTGCATTTGAGTGAGAGAGATGGTTACGTAATATTTAAAAGTGTCCTTCGCTCCATAGCGCTCGAACTGACAATGGGCTCGTCGTTTAAAATGTGTCAGACTGGTTCTCGCGCAGTATGGAAGACACTTTTAAATATTCACTGAAAGACTAATATTATTATGCATATTCGTAAGTAGATATCTAAAATTTGATTGGCGTATGAATGATTTTCAAATCTATGTAAAATAATTAGAATATTTAATTGCCGATCATACATATGATTTATTTAAAAGAAATTCAAAAGCATACATGACATTTGATTAATTTCAAAAACTTTTATCTTTACGACGGTTACATGATTAAAATTGAATTTATCGTCCAACTTTGCCAGTACTGTTACATAGCTGCCATTTCTCTGCAGAAGTATCGTGTTTTTAAAATAATTTTTTCTCAAATTTTAAATTAAACCTTGTGCCTTCTAATTTTGACGGATTTTTCAATTAGCCTTGTCAACCGTATTGACTAACTCCTGACCACTTCCCCGATGTTCCCATTCCCCTTTGTGTGTCACAGGCAATCACTAAGGGTAAAATAAATCAATCATGTAATCAACTTCAGGGTTCCTTTCTTCATTTATTCCGCCTCACGGTCACCTTTTCCAACATCCCGGGAGCGAGCGTCTAAATGAATATGACGGAATCACACGTCACAGATACAGATTATTAAAAAATTAACTCCCACATCGAGCGAAACTGCGCGTAGTCGTTTGTGGGTAATGGAGACCTGTCGTCGGGTATCGTGCGGTAGAATATTACTTCGTAATGAGAGGAGTTTGAAGAGAAGGAACTTATCGCTTTTCTAACGTGTTTTAGAAGGCCGTTACGTCACTCTTCATAACAAGTTTCGCTACGAGATTTATTCAAGGGAACCGCATGAGAACACTCCATTCACACCCGTGACGCCAGTCGGAAAAAATGGATCCGTTTTTCGCACGTCCCAGTTTTTCTCGAGGATTAGTTTAGAAAATTTAGGGCGCCGCTATTGTCGGAAAATTCAATCACCTCCGGAAACCCTTTTTTGCCCATGTTTGTTTGGTCATTTTCATTTTCTCTCGGACAAAAAAAGGGTCGATTTTATATATAGAACTGTGAGGCCTTTGCGAATGTGGAAGGCAAGTAAAAATAGAGGATTTGAGGGAAAAAATCCCATCCCGTTTGATCAGGATCCGTGTCCGCGGACAAAGTTTTCTCTCTTCTTCTCCTATGAATTATTGAACGGACCTTTTTTTGTCGAAGTGGGAGTAATGGGCCGAAGCAGGGAAGTACATATCAATCGATCGGTTATTAGTTGAAGCGTGAAATGATGGGAAAAGGAGAAAGAAAGACTTAGTTCGTTTCTCTTTGGGTTGATGGGTCTATTTACGTCCTTTTTTCCTTTGGCTATTACGAAGGTGAAGGACTAAATCGACACTTAGGTCGATTGGAAATGGGATTGCTATTTTTGCATAATTTCGTAATCAACCGATTATCGAGATTTGTATCAGCACATTACTAATTCCTTGCAAGAACAACATATGTTCTTGAAAATTATTAATTTGAAACTAAAATTTGTCTTTAACGCGGTCAACAATAAATTAAGATTTCAGAAGAATTGTTAACGTTTTTGAAAGCTAATTATTTCTGCACGAAAATTAGTCAGTATATTAAAGAAAGGTGTCCGAAAAGTTTATTCATAGAAGAATGTATTTTTCAGTTTCATTTATGATCCTCTAAATATTTATGTATTATAATATATTGGCGATTGATTGTTCGTTTCTTAAAAATATAACAAAAATTTTCGGTCGATTTTCTGAATGTCATCCAAAAAATTAAAAATTATTCCTACTGATATGAAAAGTATATCATTTACAATAAATTAAGATCATTTTATCATGTAAGATAAATTTGTATGCTAGAATGAAAAATCAAATTATGTATCAATGGTTTAGTCTTGGATAATTGAACTTAGCGAAAATATTTTTGTACAGGAAATTTGTTAGATAAATCCGTTGATTAGTAAAAATCTATCCTTTAATGTAGGATGAATACGAAAAACAAATTTAATTGATTCATTTATGATCGAGTCTCTTACGTACATCATTCGCACGGAGTGTGGGCTAACGACGATAAAAGAACGAGTCGTGTCTATGCTTCATTTCGCTCTCCAGAGCGAGACGTGTTGCCCTCGTCACAGGATAGATCGCAAAATTGGCTCGGATGTGTTCGGAGCTATTTCGATCTCCACTGACCGACTATGGCTATTGAATCATCCTCTTCTGATTACGGATTACCACAATCAAACGCTATCGGAACGATGAATGAGCTGTTCGGGCCGAGATTTGAAGTAATTTTTCGTCCATTTATGAAACTCTCTTTCCTAATGCAACTTCTGTATAATTTCTCTCCAATTCAAATTGCCCCAAACTGATTTGCCGAATTATTTCCATTTTGATGTCATTCAAGTCGAAATTTTGTTCGCAACTTCGCCAGAATGGAAATAATCCCATCGGAAACTAATGGAACTTTTAACAGTTCGCGGTTTCCCGTCGCGCTGTCATTTTAAGGCGAAAGTTGTTTTAATTCTGCTCCCTTTGAAGTACGTATTAACTAGTAAAGTTTCTGTACTGCCAAATATATAGAAAGATAATTGTTTATTGTCTACACGATGATTATTAAAAGTTGGAAGATTTTAATAGGCTGCTTCCTTTAAACGCCAAAAGTAAAATTTTTAGTTATTAATTACTTAACAATTAGAAGGAATAAATGCAAAATAATATGACTTCCTTTGAGTACTAAGGCTAAATTTTCTCATTAGTAAATTAATGGAAATACATTGATGTTTCACGTAATTTTAAACGAATCTAATTCCTATTGTGCATCCGGATGGATCACAAATCTTCACGAATGTTCACGAATCTAAATTATTCGTTATTCATCATCAACTGGGTTTTTAGGAAAGATGAATATAAATAAAAATACTTATTTAGAGGGTATAAAAAATTGATGTAAATTGATAAAAATTTCTCTCTATACTCTATTGTGTTATTTTAGAATTCCATCGAGGTAATGCCGAAACCAAACCTTTGGATTTAAAATTCGGCATTTTCAGCAAATTCAGGTAACAGCGTCAAAAATTATCGTAAATTATTTGATGAAAAATCTTTTCTTTAGTATCGCAGAGTAGCATCAATATATTTATACTCAAAATAATTTCCTCATTGCTTTGTAAAGCACCTGTTCTCCTGCGAGAATCTATGATTAGAAAATTGTCGAAGGTGTCTCGCAGTGGCACTTTCCTCCGAAACACGACACACCTCAGTGTGCGGTCACTTCCTCCAGAAATGGAGGAGAAAAAGAGAGAAGACGACAGACGCGCGGGCTCTCATTTCTTACTCCCGGAAGGAGTAACTGATATTCGTAAGACATCTCCTTCTGTGGAAGACATAATTGACTCGTCTCTTCAGCTCTCTTCTTCCGCGCAAACACACACACTCACGGAGACCAAGATGCCCTCGAGGCAACGTACACTTGTAACGCGGAAGATTTTAAGAGGGAAAGAGGGAGAATGCGGCACGAGATGCTGCGACTGGAGCAAGGGATTGCGTGGAAACCGCCATCTTATCGGTTTAGGCTAAGCGTAGTATTTGGGCCGAGCGATTGGAAAAGGGGAAAACAAACGTAAGAGGATAGAGAGGTGAGTGGGAGGAAGGAGATGAAGGGAAACAGGAAATGATATTTATTCGTCGGAAAGGTTGGTAAAGTATACATGGAGAATGGTTACGTAGAATGATCGGAAAAGGGAGGGTCCTATAATGGCTAGGATTCCAAAATAAACATGCAAAGCAGTTAATACAATAAATTCGATCGAAATATATAGAAGTAGTTTAGAAAATGAGGATTCTCAAGTATAAAAACTATTGTGGTACCTATATTTAATTCTCATTCGTTCCAGACTTTAAAGAGTTATAAAATATTCCTTAGATTATGTTCATTCTACACTAAAAGGATCGATGTAAAATCCGCAGTTATATTGATGAAAACGTTCTTTTAGTAAGCTAATTATAAAGAAAGTAAAAACAATCATTCGATTCTATAATCTTCTGAAGAACTATACTGTCTCAATTTTCTTTTAAGGTATATAGTATTAGTTAAACTTCAGTAGAAAATAATTAAAGTAACTGAAAAATAATACCAATCGTATAAATAGAGAGGCAATCTCGTAATGACATTTTTAGCCATATGATAACGTATCGTAAATGTATTACAGTTCAAATGAAATAGAGCGTAAGTGATAAATTTCATACTTTCCAATCTATACATGGTGTGAATATCTCTTTTTATAGATAGTGTTATAGAATGAAGGACTAATTTTTTACGTATTGAGTTATGAGTAGAATTGGATGGAGAAATTAGAGGAATATATTAGAAGATAGATAAGCAGGATTTTCACTCAAGGATAGGAGGTCTTGTTTAGGACAAGAGACGATTTAGCTAAACGTGGTTTCATAAAGGAGAGGAAGATAGGAGAAATGGCTGTGGGGGAGAGTGGGTTAACAGTCAGGAAGAACCTCATAAAAGTTGACTTGTGTTCGTGTTGTTCAGATCAAGCGTCTAGACTGCCCCAGGGGTAGCGGTGTGAAACTGAGGTGAGCACTCTGCTCTCTTTCGGGGGAAGGGGTCCGGAGATTTGCAGAGGGGAGGCGGCGTAGCCGCAGGGCATTACTTATACACCTAGTGCTCCAGCGAGAACACTCTTCTTTAGCCAAGGGAGGCCATTATAAGCTAAGTTTGCGATGCATTGGGCGAAGATTCCGTACGGAGAATTTCATTCTTCGAAACGGTTTGCGAATGCGCTGCGAACGTTTGCACTATACACTCGCGTTTATATTTTTCCCTATACGAAATTATTTCTCGCTCTTGGAGACAAACTTGCCGTAAAGTATTGCAGAAGGGTTAGGGTGCATTGTATTGTGAGTTTAAAGGAACGACCATCCTTGCTTTGGAGATTGAGTGGGTGACAATTTCTTATTCTATTACGATAAACCTTTTTTGGAACATTTCAGCATGGAATCTCATAAATTTATTTCATATACTGCCATTCAAGTGAATTTTAAAAGTTGCAATATTTACTAATTATCGCGAAATAAATTAATCTGTCGATTCTTTTTCTCAGGAAATGAATTCATGATGAAAAGAATTGAAGTATGGCAACATCGTGTATTACTAAATTCATTATCGAAATGATAATATTTTTAATTTTTTTTTGGAATAAAATATACTTTGTCCCGCACATTTGCTTGCCATTAATTATAGTAAAGCAATGCAAAGTAATGGATTTATAGCCTACACATCGAACGATGTGAATGAATATCTGTATCAACTGATATGAATGAATATTTCCCAATTTTCGAATCAACTAAATGCTTTATGGTTCTTCGTGAGATTTCACCTTTAATCCATTTCCCATATTATTGATGGAGTTAAAATAATTTAGAGAAGATGGAATTAATTCTACAACTATAGAAAAATGATCGAATTTGAATTGATCGAAAATTTTCATCGATGTTTTTCGAGACGGATACGTGTGAAAATCAGGGTTGATGAAATCCATAATATCGATGAGATTTATCACCGAAACCGTTATTTGACCCGTAACCGTTTTTGATCAGTCAATCGCCTAATTGAAATGAATTTGAGTAAATAAATAAATAAATAAATAAATATATATATATATATATATATGCATCGTAATCATTTTCACTAATATGTTCGAATTTCACGTCCGCAACTCTTTTCCGGTTTTATGATGATATTTATTCAGTAATGTTATAATTACGAACATGATGAGGACATGAAATAATGTCTGTTTAATTTAAAATAATGAGGAAAAGCTGGAGTCTCCGCAAAAGATGAGGATTTTTGTGTGTGAAAAAGCAGAGGATCTAATGGTAGAGGATGGTTTACTAAATTAAATGTCAGTGAAAGTGGATGCCTTAAGGAAAACTGGCACTAAAGACATCGTATTTTACGGAGGGAGATTGATATTAAAAAGTGAAGGATAGTATTTCATCTAAATAATCGAGATTCCTTAATAAGGTTAATGGTATAATTTTGAGAGAATATAGCCTGTTTTTCATTATAATATTTATATATTAATAACTATCTTCGTAAAAATGTTCATTAATTCTTTTGATAAAAATTCAATACCCATACAGAGCCTTTTTTATCGAGCGAAGATGATGCTTGGCTCGCAGTGGTAATGAAGCGGAAATCTAAATAAGCGATGAAGCGCCATTTATAGTAATATAGGAAAAGTCTAAAAGGTCAAAGGAAGAGATTATGTTGGGAAGGAAAAGCGTATTTAGGGAATCGAGAAATAAGGAATTTCCGGAGGACATAAAAGGTGGGAGGCGATGAACGGAAAGAATGGTATAAAGAGGAATATGAGGAAGAGAAAGGAAATTAATGAAACGTAGGAGCACTCAGGGAAGAATAGAAATCCGAGGGAAGGCATTATAGGATATAAATTGAGAATATAAAACAAAATTGGAATTAGTGGATGAAATATATCGCTTAAATGGATCAACCTATCTACTCTTCTTCATTGTGTTAATTTCAAATATATGGAAATTTTTTAATACGGGAAGTTTCTGTTTAATTCTTTATGATAAATTTAACCATACTCAAAAATTAATTGAGAGTAAAAACGAGTTCTTCAATAAACCTTTTCAACCTTTTTGTTTTTATTTTTTACAGTGCTTCATCATTGAATAATATTTTTGTAAAATATAATTTAGGGCATAAAACAAGCTCCAATTACACCTTTACTACAGCTGAGTGTAGGTCTACTTGTGTCACTTGTATCTATTCCCATTTTGTGTCGTCTCTTACGAGCATCCATTACTCAAGTAGGTCATTAATGAGAAGAAAATCCCTGCGGAGACTCATATGCATAACTTCTTCAACTCTCTTCTTTCTTTCTTTTTGGCTGGGAAGTTTGACTAATAGAATATTTCACCGCCAGTTTCGCCCATCTACTCGAAAAGTTAACTCAAAGAGAAATCTTCGAAGAAAACAAAATCCCCATAAATTTGGATCTTTTACGGCCGCAGAGGCAAAACATCGTTGATTTCAAACGCCCACTAGAGACTCCAAGCTGAGAAAATGTCATTAAGGATCTCTTTACTTCGCGAAAGCATAAAAGGGGTCCCGTATTAATTAAGTAAAGAGTGGATTTCTAAGTTCAACGGCGACTGTCTTCGTTTGAATTTGTGTGAATGAATGTGTCATAGGCTTATATGAAAGGGGTATTATTCGCAATTTCATTGAATCGTTCCTAAATGCTTATTGTTGCTATTGTGTTTCTTGGTTTTATTGTCCATATTCAAGTGACATTTAGATCGTGAACTTTCAATTAGGAAATTCACTTCTTACTCTCAGATATATACATCTAGCATAACCTTCTTTTTCTCCTAAAATAGATTTCGTATCCAATGGAAGGAAATGGCTCTAGAAATTAATAATAATATATTCATTTATAGAATTCTATTGGATATAGATAATTTTCATAGAATAATTCATCAAAAAGTGTCGTAATTACCTGTCTCCTGCTTTGTTACATATGTATAGTCATAACATAGATAGCGTTAAATATATTTGTAGTTTACGTTAGTACAAAGTAAAATCATTATTATTCAATAAATTAAGCAATTTGAATTTACAGGATTTAAAATTAATTATATTTAAGCGGATAAAACCACAAAGGTTAAATGATTTTCTCAGATTTTGATTCGAATGGGAAAATAAAATAAGGTACTTTTTGTAAGATATACAGCAAGTTAATTTATGTGGAATAGTAATTTGTCAGCATTTGCTAAGCTTTGTACCTAATAAAATTCAGACCTCATTCGGTAAATAAACCATAACAAAATTAGCTCTTTAATTACAATCTCTGAATCAATTAAGGTCGAAAAGTAGCTACAGAATCACTCCGCATTTAAATTCAGAAGGCGAAGTGCCGCGGTATTGAATAAGAAGCCCCGTTGAAAGGGGTCCTTTTGAAAAATTCAGATCCCTGCTAATTATCAAAAAATCTTTCTTACAATTTTTCAGCATAGCATCAGTTCTTCTCAAAATAAACGGCAATATTTTTTCGACTGCCACCTAAGAAAACATCTTCCTCCATTCACCCGTTTCGGACGACCAGTACAAACGTCTCATCACGGCTTATCATACATTTATATGCGTAAGTAAATAAAACTCCGTTTTCCTTTTCGTTTTTCCGCTCACATTCTTCCTTCCATCCCTTTTCTTTGTTTGTTTTATTCGCCACAATACGTTTCTTCTTTTCCCACTTCAGTATTCGATCCTCAAAATCGCGTTCGTATCTTCATAAAAATAGATTGGGAGCTTTTCCCATACGTTTTTTCCTCTTCCCACATTCACGGCCCCTATCAATGCGTCACATATCCATCCGAACGTCTTTTATGCTTTGAATCTGGACCTCACAATTTACGAAATGATGGACTATGTTTCATTGTCGGTTTATCTGATTTCGATTTTTATTATATGAAATTTATTCTTATACTTTATAAATTATATATATAAATTTATAAATTTTTTTCATTTCAACTAAAGAAACTCAAAGGTTTTAAACATATTTTTGATAAATACCTAACTAGCTTGTTATCGATGAGTTATTTCAGAATAAGGTAAACAGAATCGGACGCTTAATGTGTACATCTTGATAATATTATCAAGATTGATATACTATAATTTAACAAATCGAAACTATCAATCATTCGTTATCGCTACTTAATTACCCCCTACATATATACCTTTTTTTCTAAATTTTCTCGCTACATTTTGATTCTTCTTCACCATTTTTTGTATTTTTTCCCATCCGTTTTCATTGTTTTCCTTCCCATCCTATTTTCCTCGACCTCGTACATTCTCTTCCGCAACCATTTCTGAATGTAACCCACCGCTCCTTATCATATCTATATTTGTCCTTCAAAGTCCCCCTCTTTCGCCATTCTCCTTCCCCTTTATTTACTTACCTTTTCCGATTTGTTTTTGTTGTCTATTCGAAGTGCACAAAGTAGAGGAAGCGATATACTTTGCGGACGTCGACTCGAAAACCGCCGACCAAACTTTGGGCCCTTACGCATGCGCGATATCATCAATCGATCTCGCATTATTATAATTGGACATCAATAAGACGCGTATGTGTCGGGGCGAAATCTTTCGTAAACTGATTTTTCCATCTTATTCTAAAATTTTGAGGTACAATCTCACGTAACTGACATATTAGCGATTATTTTCCCGAGACACTGGTGAAATTACTTTAGGAAATTAATCGAGTATCGGTATTGTTCATCTATATCGTTAATGGATAAGTTATTCTCAATTAATAACAGGCTTTCGTTTCATTGCATTTCAAGAAGATTTTCCTTTTAATAATTAAAATTTTTACAAAACTCGGATGGTATACCTTCAAATTTTAAAATTTAATTAAATTCATTATTAATTTATGAAGTTTGACGGAGAATAATTTTGAAAGGAGATAAAGAAATGCGTTCCAAGATAAAAATATAGGTGGTCAGTTAATCATCTTCAATTATGTTATTCATTCCGCTTTAAAAATATATAAACATCTTATGCTAGTTATAAGTGAATTATTATTTAAAATTTTGACCAGAAATATTTTGAGTGTCAGAATAAGTACAATTTTGTGATTGTTTTATAAAATTACGCAAACGGCACCAGCTTATTTGGCTTCTCTTATTTATCGACTCATTTTGTCTCTTTAATGCGAATTAATATTCACCTCTTAAAAAAGAAATCGTGAAATTCACGGATTTCAATGTTGGAATCCCATTCCACGGACGTCAATAATCACTTATTCACTTTAGCTCTCGCAAATAGCCAAGAGAATAGTTATGTAATCTTGGGTACGGATTTTTGAATTCGAGACTCCGGTGATTCGTCAGAAATGGAAAAAGCAGACTTAGTGGTTTTTGTCAATTCAAATTTTTTTCCATTAAAGTACGACCTGAGATTTGTGATTTAAAAGTATCCGTTGGCATTTTAAATAAAAATAGCTCACAAAAATCAATATCTACGAGTCTCCTAAGAGTATTAAGAAACATGAAGATTGTCTTAATCACTTGATGAAGATATCAAGAGATTGAGACATGAAACGAATGCGATAGTTTGTAGCACCCAAGTATCCTTTTCTCCTCCTGAAATAAATATAAGAGGAAAACAATTCGGTACTCACCAATCTGCGGGACGTCGTACTGCCTGTTGGCCCTCGTCTGCCTCACCAAGAGCTGGCTTTCCCCTCCTCCACCACCACCTCCGCTCCGCGCTTCATGGCTCCTGGAAGAATGCGACGCACCAGAGGGCGGCGAAGAAGAGTGCCGATGTCCTCCGGAGGCGCCCCTCGGGTCCGCGGTCCCCCTCTTGGACCACGGAGGAAGCAACCTCGAGGAAGCGGAAAAGGTCGAAGAGGTGGAGGGGAAGGAGCCCGCCGAAGACGAGAATGAAGTCGAGGAAGAGAAGGATGAGGGAGAGGAGGAAAAAGTAGAAGAAAACGAAGTTCCTTGCGGGGTCGCCGAAGACGTAGCAGCGGCAGCAGCAGCCGCCGCGCTTATGGTGCGCTCCCCCTGCGGAGGCCTAGGGTGCTGGTAGTACTGCCTCGGGGGTGGTATGGGGGGTGGCTGAGGCGGTGCTTGCCTCCACCTAGTGTTGGTCACCTCGTCAAACAGAGGTCGAATGGATATAGGAGGGGGCGGGGGTTCGACCAACATCATCCATCGGGGCGCCCTCCCTTCTGCAGCGGCGGCCTCTGCCTCCGCCCTCTCCGCCTCCTCGTCTTCGGCCGCCTCTTCGTTTTCCTCCCCCAGGAACCTGAGGAGGCGGGGGGAGTCCGGGGGCGATGGGAAGTAGGACAGGTGTCCGTTCAGCAGCGGACCCCCGTGGGCCCCCGGGGCTATCCTAGGAAGCGGCTGCTTCTCCATTTGGTGCCTCGTGTGAGGAGGCGGAGGCTCCAACATCAGCGTGGTCGGAGGCACCATCTCGTTGGCATGCAGCCGGTGGTGGTGGTGCTGTAGGAGCACCATCTGTCTATGGGGGTTGCCCAGTCCTCCCGGCACCATCTCCTCATCCTCTACCCGCTCTCTTCTATTGCCTCTCGCTATGCTAGCCCCTCCGGGGTTTGTCTCTAACACTAGGATAAGGAGTAAAGTCACGAGGGCGGCCCTGCTGTGGGGCCTGACCCTCTCGCGCCTGCCCCTGGTCGTGGGGGTCCTCTTGACTGAAGGGTTCTTTCGGGCAGATTCACTCGTCATGTTCCTCCTAAGGTAATCGGTGTCGGAGTGCTTTCTTCTCTCTTCTATGATTCCGCTCGGCTCGAGGAGTGCCTCTTGCGAAGGACCCAGTTTATCGGTCGGCGGCGTGTGTCCGCTCTCTTCTATCTTTACTCCGCTGCCCACGCTCCGAGAAGCTTTATCTCACCGCTATCGATATATAGGCGTGGCTAACGTGCTTTTTACCTATCTTCACCGATTAAAAAAGCACCTCTTGCAGGAGTGAAATCCGCTCTCTTTTACCACTCGGGGAATTTCTGTCAAGTTCTAAGTCCCTACTCAAGAGGAACCTGTTACTAATTTATATTTTTTCAGGTCGCTTTGACTCCTGGCTAATACCGCCCAATTTTTTTTCTTCTACAATAAGGATAACCTTTATATATATTTTCCTTCCTCTTGTTTCTTGAGCTGCAGGGTTTTTCTTTTATTACTCAGCAATTCTCTGATAACACCCTCTCGTCTATGATGCTCATCACTCAGCCTCAGGCGCCTTGTGATGATCTTTTTTATTGTAGATAGGAACAAAAATACACGCCCACGAATCTCTGTTGGCTCTCGGAAGTTTAAAGGCTATCGTAGTCTTCGACTCTCTGTTTATCTTTAAATATTCATTTGACGAAATTTATACATGCGTAATTATATATCTGTATATAGGTATATATGTTATTACATATAACTTCTTTCTTTTTTCTGCGCGTCAAATTAAGTATCAAGCTAAAAATTCTTCCTCTCCGCTTAGGTAATAAACGGTTGGTGCTAGAATCAGTGCAGTATGAACTCTAAACATCACAAAATGTGCATTTACGTGAATTCATTAATTTTTTGTAGGGGTGCTTTTCTGAGGAAAAGGAGGGAAATTTTTGGATGGAAAGATTAACTTTGTGTGACTTTAAAACAAAGCACGCAAAGAGAGAGTACATATACTAGATGAATGAATAGTAGGCCAGTGTTCCGTCAGTAGGCACTCGTAGTATTAGAGCTTGAAACACACATTGGGATCCTGTCATTGAAAAAATTATCGAGTTAGATTCTTGTTTGTCTGCGGTACGTAGTCGCTGTCGAAGACGTCTTCCGGAGTATAAACGTAATCGAAGACACCCATTAATAAGCCACCTCTCTGATATTGGAGAACGAACTTATCGTGCGGAAATTCGCGATTACCGGTCGAATTCTTCTTCCTTCAATGATTTCTTCTGTTGAAATTCTTCTTTTGGGTGCTCGATTTCCTTAGAATGTCTCCGATAATCCAAGAGATTCTCCGTCGAAATTTATCTTCTCAAGATTAGGGACGACTCTTCGGTCAATAATAATTTACTCTTTTATGATTAACAGTGAATCCACGATGAGCCAATTATATTTCTCTTTTGGTAGAATCCTTAGATTGAGGATACCGCAGAATTTCTCGTCAAAGTCCAAGCAAAATTGTCGGGAACCTCCAATGATGGCACCGAAGCAACACTTCTGAACTTCGTCACGAAATCGCTGATCGCCGCCCCTTCCGAAAGTCCCGCAGGCCAATCGTCTTTCTTACTCCCGATTTAGAATCCCGGAGAGTTAATTTAATCTATCGGCGTTCAAAAGAGGTGCGCATTAACTGTCTCGAAACGACCTTTCTCTCCCTAAAAACCCTTTTCCCCTATTGCTTCTTATGGAGTTCGGGCTCCTCCTGTTGCTTCCGCTTGATTCTACCACCACCAGCCTGCCACCGGCACCTCCCACTCTCCACACTCCGGAGCGAACACACTCACCTTTTCACACTCACACACGGGGAAAATAAATAAATCCTCCTCCTCGCAGATTATTATATCAGGCGCTTAATGAGACAGCACCACTTTTTGCGACTCCTTTTCAACACTCTTGCCCTTTGTTAACGCTATGCCGTGGGTATCGGCCGGCCCTGTTCCCTCCCTCAGCCGCCTTCACTTGCACCAAGCACGATTCGTGACATCTTCACCGATCATTCTATTTCCTCTGTTGCCCTTTCCCTGCCTCGTTACGCTCTTGAGGGTGGATCGCTCTTCCGGGTCCGGTTGCCTCTCTTTCCGTCAACTTCCGATGGATATTTTATGCACACGGTCGATCTCCTTCCCTAGGCGGAGATGCACTGTCCCTCTGAAAGTAAAGAATGAAAGAGACGCTGACCCCTTGGGTGGTGTTTTCCTCACGAAATGTTTGCCGAAGATATCAACTGGTTTCCTGATGAGAGGAAAGTTCCAACGCTCCCACGGTTCGCGATTGGAAAATTTTAAAAAGGGATCTATTATTAATGGGAATTAAATTTCACGATAATCTGTAGGTATCTCAGCATTTCGCGAAAGTTTTCGAAGAAAATACCTCTCTGAACTTTTAAGTTACCCCTTGATTAAATATCACAAAATGTACCAATTTACGGACACATTTACAATTTATACTAAAGATAAAGTATTTTTTCTCCAAGATTAGGAATATTAATGTTTAATTATTATTAATTTTACTTCGGAACCATTTTGCAACGCATTGTAAAATTTTCGGAGTGGTTTGGAGCTGATACTTCCATTTGCGTGGAGAATATCTTTTAGCACTCCGAAAATCATTCACCGTTCTTTACTCTCGCAGTTTTATCGTTTTTAGCATCGCGTATTTATTAAGTTGCACCGTTACGAAGAAAAAAGCTTTCCCTACAAAATCGAGTATATCGGGAAAATATCGCAACACTCGGCGTAAAAAACGAGTCAGGACGAGAGAAAATCTATGCGTTAAATTCACTACCCTGCTAGCACAGGAGATAATAAATCACCCACGATAAGGGAACGATTTCACCAAATTCGAAAACACTCGGGGTAAAAAGTTTTGTGGGAATCGGGAAAGCGAGTAGAATCCCAATAGTAAAAACTTACCGACACTTTTAGCTCCTTGAGGATGTCTCCAGCCGGAGCGCCTTCTCGCACGGATATTTCGGGATATCTCCTCCGAGCGGCCACTTCTTTCTCCTTGCGTGCTCTCTCTCACCGATGTGACCGCACCCACGCTACACCGCCGGCTATGGGCCCCTCACACCCCTCAGTCGCCGCCCCGGAGAACTTTTTCCCCTTCACCACTGCCTCCAAAACAAAACTTCTCCCCGCACTCTTACGATAAACCCAAACGTCCGCCGGAGAAGCGCATAGAGTCCGTAAAACCTTTCGGAGATAGTTTCGTGAAAAGAGGGAAAAATATTAGTTGGCGGGAGAGTGTCGTTTCCTTGCTCGGTCTTCTCCCCCGCGTTTCTTGCGTGCCGGCGCGTTTATCGGGCGAGAGGAGTCGCGAGTGAAGTTTTAAAAAAATACATGCAAACAACTTCACCGCCGGAGCGGTGGCGCTACAGGCGAAGTTGTCGCCAGCGAGACCGGCGTTCGAATGAGATCTTTGCTCAGCCGCTTCGACCTCCTCCCCTCCTCTGCCCCCTCTCTCCCCCTCCACCCATGCGCTTTTCCTACGCGACTGCTATATCTCCTTCTCTGCCGTGCCTTTTCTTCCCGCACTCGTGCCGATTTTTTCCTCCGAAAAATTTCCGGATGGGAGAGACTATGGAGAGGGCTAAAATAGCTCGGGGATAAGAATTGAGCCGGACCACTGGAAAAGGATACGGCGAAACGAATCGATGGGAATTTTCCTCCGAAATTTATCACCTTTTCCTTCTCATTCCCAATCGATCTCTCCAAATTCCCGGATCGAAATTTTCGGACGACGAAAACTCTTTATCACGCCTTCGTGAAATCGCCGCCGTCACTGTCACGCGTTCACGATCCGCGCACTTGTTTGCCGCACTGGCTTTCGCAAAACTGGCGGAGAGGGAACCGTGTCCTTCTCTTATATGCGGTTGCCCTTCGCGGCGAAATGATCGCCCCCCCTCTATCTACGCTCCCTTCTCGGAAGGTCGCTTTTTTTCTCTCGTCGCGAAATGCGTGCACCAACCCAACGGGTGTTCGGCGAAAGAGTGGTAGTGACTCGCGGGAGGAGGGCAAACCCCTGATGAGAGAATGAATCGACGTCCGAAGGTGATCGGCTTATATCCGTGCCTCCGGGGACGGAGGGGGGAGCGCATCCTAGTGTGGAATTTGCGCGAAAATTCGGGAGAGTCATACGCTCACGCCTATTAAGTAAGGAACCTAGAAGTTTTACGATTACGGCCTCAATAATTTAATGCTTTAGTTCATCCAAGCGGAGAAATCGTCATTTCTCTCATAGACTAGTATTATTCTCCTCTATCCACTTCAGTCATTCATCTCTCCGATTGTTCCCATCCCTACCGCCCCTTCCCAAATCTTCCCTCCCTCATCCCCCTCGCGCTTACTCGCGTACCCCCTTTCCCCTGTGCCATTCTGGCGCCTTAGTTTCCTCTCTCCCACCTCCAAACTATCTTCTCCCCTTCTTTCTATGGCCCATCATCCTGGCGCCCGGGCGAAAGGAGATGCCACTCTCTCCCTCTCCTCAGTGGATCGGCATCCGAAGCCGATGGCCAGCCTCTCCCACTCCGATCGGTTCCCTGTTTTTCCCTTCCTCAAAAATATCCCCATCTTTCTCCAGAGCCTAAGGAGGAGGAGAGTTTATTCCCCTACCAGACGCCCTTATCTGAAGCAGGTTCTTGGATTCCAGCAGTTCTGCTTCGTCTACCTTTGTGTTCGTCCTCGGCGTGTGTTATCCCTCTTTGGCGAGCGAGGAATTTCTCTCCGTGTTCATTTAGGTTATTTGCTACTTAAAAAATTCAACTTGGACAGTTTTCGGAGTTCCTTTTTTATTTTGGAGTGTGCATCAGTGTTTAGTTCTGGGACCACTTACTTTTAGAGAATGTTAGTTATGTATCGGATGAAATAAGGGGTGGTTTATCAAGTGTTATGGTACGAATTTGAGGTAGAGTGTCTACATTAATAGAAAAACGTCCAATTCTAACATTCTTCCTTCGTTTATCTGCCTCATCAACTTAATATCCTTCCTTTCCTCTCTCGCTAAGTTGTCATACTTCCTCGAAACGCATCTCCTTCCTGCTTCCATGTGACAGATACCCTCTTTCGTATGTTTCTTTCCAGTTTTCTTTCTCCGCTCTCCTCTTTTGTCTCTCCTTCCAAGGACAGGGTGTCTGCGCAAGCGTCGGAAAACGCTCACTTCCTCCTTTACTGAGTCTGCGTGCTGGATCTCGTTCATGACTCGGTGTGCGATGAAGAGCGAGATAGGTGTATAGAGGGACTGGAAGACGGAGATAGAGGTGTCTATACGTGAATGTGACAGCGTCGAGACATCGATTTTACTTTTCTATCTTAATGTCTCAAATGTTTGTTTCGATTCTAAGGTTTCGTTTGGTTATTGTTGTCGATTTGTTGTTCTGTTACGTATTTGAAGATTATTTTTTATTGTTGAATCCAAATTTGTTACCACTCTGCTTAGATAAATATATATTTGACGTAGTCAATTTCTGAAAATTTTTATTTTAACGACAGGTTTCGATAGGAGTTCTGACAAGGATTACTTACCTGAAAATGTGAGAACTCCTTATCAAATCGGTTGTTAAAATTAAAATCAATGGAAAAATTAATTGGTGTGTCTGATTATTTATATAATTTTGCAAATAATTAAGCCTGATCTCATTTATTATACTAATTATATGATTTTCGTATATTTTTTGTTTGCACGTAATGAATTACGCTACTTTTTTCCTTTTCAATGTTTCAACATTCGGAACTCCCGTATCCCGGATATTAATTGGTACGTTAGCCTTATAGGTGTCATCATATAGAACCATTTTAGTTGTAGGTTTTGAATGACGTCTTTGGAGCTCTGTAAAATAGTTCGATTATAATAAGGGTATCGAGTAATTTGCCAAAGTTTACCCCTATAAATTAAAAGAAATTCCTTCGATTCTGTTTTTTAATAATTTTATCATACTTTTATCAAGAAGAGTTGTATCTAAAGGTTATATTTATTAATTATTCGTTAGAGTTTGTATCAAACAAAGCAAAAAGGTGAATATCTGTTGCTGTTAAAACATTTATTATAATACGAAATTTTTTTGCATGATTTTCGTGTAATTTTATTATTTCAATCATCTTAAGTGTAAATAAATTACAAGAAGGATTAATTTCAGTTAAATCAATAAAAGGTTTTTCCAATGAATAGTTCGATCAATCCAAGAATAAATAAATCAGTGCATATCTAATGACTCATTCAAAAGTTTGGTAGTTTTACGCATAGATATATATTTTTTTGAACTTGAATGTAAAGTATTTTAAAACCATACGTATTACAAGTTAGGGATGAAATATTAGTCTGATTAAAAGACCTAAAACCTCTATCGTGATCGATGAACTATAGTGCATAAAAAACACCTGACATTTACATTGTTGTTGTATCTTACATCAGTGATAATTTAAACGCAGAAAACTGAATATTAAGACCTCTTGCGACAGTGTTTTTAAGAAATTGGATAGTGTCCTTTGACCTTAGAAGTAAGGGAAAAGAATTTCTTTAAAAAACATCCCGTATATCATTTGCAATTCAACGACAGAAACTATTTGGAATTATCAAATTACTCAAATTGTTTCGATGATGAAATAATCGAGTGCGGATAAAAACGTTAGCCAAATGCTGATGCTCCTCCTAAGATGAGGAATTATCTAAAATAAAGAATCGATCTTCTGAAAAATTCTTTTTACCAGCTTATATAAGTTTTTAAAATAGCGAATCGATAGCTTATCTTTATATTCGAATGTTTCTTATGTGATTTAATTAACTGTGCTGTAGAGGGCACAATGATCTAGTGAGGATGCATTCAATAGTTTTAATTGAAATTCTGAGATAGGACGCGTCGTTCAAATATTATCTTGTGTAAAGGGCTGAATTTATCTGAAGCTTAAGTGAATTTAAATGTTTCTGTAGAATAATCAAAGGTATTAATTGTAAAATTACAAAATTGAGCCAATTTTTACACCATTACAGTCATAATTGTGAAGAGTGATGATTTATTGAACTTTGAAAGCATCGATTATAAAGGAAGTTGCAATTTATACTCATTTAAGAACCCTATTGCATGAATTTATTAATTATGTGAATAATATGAACCTTTAGAAAGGAGGAATTAGCAAATTGAAGTATAGTTCATGTATTTTAATCTCGTATAATTTTCAAATTAATTA